>CM052700.1:139720481-139769741 GCA_028551405.1 Uromys caudimaculatus
GTTTTTGGTTTTGGCTATCAGACAAATGATATACTTTCATATTTTGCATGGTTTTCAAATTAACTTTCATCTATGTTACAACTTTAGTGTTTTGTTACTTCCGAAAGTTTGTTTGTGGAAGGTTAATGTAGTTTCACCAGCTGACGATACCTTTTTGTGGATAACCTGTGCCTTTCCTGGATGTTTTAGAGTCTTGGCATTTCTTTCACCCAGCAATTGGAAAAGATTCCCTGGAAAGGATGGTAGGTTTTGTGGACAAGAATGAGTTCCAGCTCATCAGTGCCCCCCAAGTACCGCAATTATGAGTCCTTTGCCTTAAATAATTGACAATCTATCCATATCTTGGAGCATATTTGTTTTCTTTTGAGTCTATATTGCCTCTTGTGTTTCTAGGACCCTTTAATTTCCACTACTTTCTTTCTATATTTCCATTTATGTGAAATTACAGAAAGAGCAGTACAGCTACTCTCACTTCTGGTTTAAAGTGATATTTTCCAAGACTACCAGTGGTCAGACACCCACCATCAGTATCTAATTGCTGAAGGAGACCTGGTTTTTGTTGTGATGCACAAGAGATTGGGTTTTTCTGGTGTGCTACCACTGATGGAAGCTACATGCACCTTTTTCCATATGCGGATGCTCTCACCACTCTAGAGTAAGCCCTGTTTATTTCCCTGAGTGCACATAAAAGCATTATGTTCTCTGCCCGTGCTATTACACTGCAGGGGTGGGTTATTATGAGTGGTTTGGTTTGCTTTCTCATTGATCAAGATGGATTCTGGCTCATGCAGACATTATTACCTTATAGGCTGTCACTAGGATGGATTACTGAATTTTAAGGAAAGTACTTCCATAATCTCTTGTACTATAAGGATGGGCTGTTTTGACCTTTGAGTCTTGAAGAAAGAACTCAAACATTTTATTCCATTCTAAATCTACCCTGGTAAGTGCAGACCTAGGAACCATCTCCTGAGACCCTTCAGATGCCTGATTGTACACATATCAGGATGCCACTACTTGCCAGGTGCCTACCTGCTTGGTTTTGACACATTTCCACTCATTGTGCAACTTCTGTTCTTGCTACTCCAGTCATATCACCTGCCTGTCTGAACTGGAGGGGAGGACACTCTGCTGTGAAACACTGGCCCTGAAGCACCACTTTCTTTCCTTGTTGCCCCAATAAACACATAGATCTGTAGACATATGAAATCATAGGATTAGGTGATAGGTGCTGAGCAGGAGCTTACAGGAAGCTATTCATTGATAACAAGGAACTAGAGGCTGTACTTGAAAACTAACTTTATATTTGCTAAATTTTACTACTGTTAAGAAAAAACAAAGACATAAGAATGTTCCAGTGTGATCATGAGCCTGTTGTTATTTCAGAAGCAGTAACTGTAGAGAAAATTCTGCCTGTGACAAGGAGATGCAGTGATCAGTCTACTCGGGGTTCCACAGGTGTACTTTTGTTTAATTTTGTTTAGAACAAAATTGTGAAAATCAAGTTTTTATAACACACAGGAAGAGAAGCCATGTATACATGACTCTGACTAACAAAGAGAAGAGACAGAACCCTGGTGAGTTCAGATAGATACAGCAAAGCTTGTCCTTTCTTTCACATAGTCCAGTCTGTCTGGAGTTTAATAAAAAATCTGTAGATAAAGTGGCCATCGCAACAGCTGGCACAGGAGGTAGTGGTTCTGTACTAGTCAGTTTATTATCACTAAAACAAAATCCACCAGGCAGCTAACTTACAACAGAAAATTTTGTTTTCTTGTAGTTTTAGAAGTTTGAGACCATTGTAAGATGGCCAAGTTTTTTGAGACAACACACCACAGGAAGTCATCTCCCTAAGAAATAGGGAACCACAAGTTACTACTTCTGAAGGTCATTCTCACCTCTCAGTAGCATCATTGAGAACCAACCATCTAATATAGAGACCCAGTGAGTGCCAAGGTACAACTCTGAGTGCTATAAAGGCTTCTAGAGGCAATAGGCATAACAGAGGGAAATGCAGTAATTCACTTTGCAAAACAAGTAAAATCAAATTTGGATTGTGTGCTATTATGATTTATGATTTATGATTAAACTTAGGACTAAAACTCTGAACCTAAGCTAGTATCTAGTATCATTGGAAAGTCTTTGATATTTGTAGATTTTTCTCATATTTTCATTTACTTCTTTGTGTATAAGAATGTTTCTCAAGATTCTTCAAATGCATAAATATTCACATATATGTATGAGTTTGGTATGAGGATAGGAGCAGACCATTAAATATCTGTCTGTTATACTTTAGTGTGCCATCCCATATTTCCCCCAATAAATGAAGAAAATTATTTCTACAACTCAAACATTAAAGTCAATACAAAATACACATCAAAACCAAAATGAATGGGAAATGAAGCATGTTAAGAACCTCTTCATGAGCAGGGATTTCTAATTAGCTGCTTGGATAAACCTCGAATGTTTCTTTTAAAAATGAATGACATAAGGCTATATTATGATAGCAAAGCACCCCCAAATTTGTAAGCACACGTTCTACTCACCAGTGATAAGAAGACATTTTAAAAACATGATAAAGATCCATAATTAAGGACAAAATTTATGAAACCCTAATATATAGTGAGAGAGTTCCTCTGAAGTCAGTACAAAGAGCTGAACAAGAAATAAAGTATTAATTTTCATTTTGATTCAAAACGTACCTGAAACTTAACATCCAAATCATGCCGATGCTACCTGTCCATGACCTCAATCTCAATAAGCAGCATGTAAAAGGAGAATTCAATTGTACCATACAGATTTCATTCAGTCAAGGGAACAATGAGACAAAGCACCCTTCTGGAAGTGCCAAACTGCTTATTGATCAGTGGACTAGAAACTGTTGCAGCAAATAGAATTGTAGACCTTCATGACCTCCCACAATCTCTTTACAAATGACAAGTCCAGGGTGAAAGAATGGGAAGAGATATGATTATATCATGCCTGCTTAATCTAAGATAATGTTTGCTGAGGAAAAAGTCTAGACATTTAAATCAAATCAGAGTCAACAAGTAAATTTTCTAATTCTGTTAGTTACAGATTAAAACATTTATCACTGACATCAAAATGTATAATTTTTACATATACCAATATCATATTTCTCTAAAATTAGCACCACATTTAAAATATCTCTAGGTAAATAGAGATGAAATCTCTGTTTTTAAATTATTTTCTTCATGAAAATATCTTGAAGCAAACCAAAACATATACATGGGTTTTGCCTCTACATTGAGATTTTCATTCAGAAAGCCTATTGACAATCTAATTGAAAATTTTTAATAATAGTTCACAAGTAAGGATTCATAGATGAAATTGCCCAAGAGTCATTGTGTGGATGTATGGGTAGAAGCTAAATAGTCATGCTTTTGTAACTAAAATCCTTTATATATGTTGAGAGAAAAATGAGAAGCAGTCAAGTCATACCTGTTTCCCTCCTGTTTCACATCTTCTTGATGGCAAGGTCTTTTCTGCTTTTGCTTTACTCCCCAGACTATCTCTTACCTAGTCTACAGCCACTAGGGAAGAGGCTCCTGGTCTCTTTGTGCTGTATCTTTGCTCATAAGGGTCTGCCTCTACCCATTCCCCAAGTAGCATCCAATGAAGTAAAGTATACCTGCTGTTGGGCATTCTGGCTAACGTCATACCTATTGGGTCCTGGGAGTCTCTCTCATCCTGGCTTCTGGGGTTTCTAGTGGTTACCCTCATTCCTCACCTGCCCCCAATGGTACTTATTTCTATTCATTCTCCTGGCCATGTGGACTTCTCTCCTGTCCCTTCCCATACCTGATCCTGCCTGTTTTTTTCCCTCCACTTCCACTCTCCCACTCAGATCCCTCCCTACCTCTGTCTCTCATGATTATTTTGTTCCCCCTTCTAAGTGGGATTGAAGCATCTACACTTTGGCCTTCCTTCTTATTAAGCTTCATATGGTCTCTGAGTTGTATCATGGGTATTCTGAGCTCTTGGGCTAATATCCACTTCTTAGTGAGTACATACCTTGTAAATCCTTTTGGGTCTGGGTTACCTCACTCAGGATGATGTTTTCTAGTCTCATTCATTTGCCTGCAAAATTTGTGAAGTCCTCATTTTTTATAGCTGAGTAGTATTCCATTGTACAAATGTACCACAATTTCTATATCCATTCTTCTGCTGAGGGACACCTGAGTTGAATTCAGCTTCTGGCTATTATAAAGAATGTTGCTATAAACATAATGGAGCATATGTCCTGTGATATGGTGGAGAATCTTTTGGGTATATTTTCAGGAATGATGTAGCTGGGCCTTTAGGTAGAATTATTTCCAGTTTTCTGAGGATCCAACAGATTGATTTCCAGAGTGGTTGTACCAGTTTGCAATCCCAACAGCAATGGAGAACTGTTCCACTTTCTCCACATCCTCTCCAGCATCTACTATTGCCTGAGTTTTTTATCTTAGCCATTTTGATTGGTGTAAGAGTCATTCTCAGTGTCATTTTGATTTGCATTTCCCTGATGACTAAGGAGGCTGAACATTTCTTTAGGTGCTTCTCAGCCATTCAAGATTCCTCAGTAGAGACTTCTCTGTTTAGCTCTGTACCATATTATTTAATTGGATTATTTGTATTTTTGGAGATTTTCTTCTTGAGTTCTTTATTTATTTTGGATATTAGTCATTGATACACTTGAACTTTGTACAAGAAGATCAGAATGGATCAATTTGCCCTCTTCTACATGCAGACCTCCAGTTAGACTGAACCATTTATTGAAACTGCTTTCTTTTTCCGACTGTTTGGTTTTGGCTTCTTTGTCAAAGATAACATGACCATAGGTTTGTGGGTTCATTTCTGGGTCTTCAATTCTATTCCACGGATCTACCTATCTGCCTCTGTACTAATAACATGCGGTTTTTAGCACTATTGCTCTGTAGTACAGTTTGAGGTCAGGGATGCTGATTCCCCAGAATTTCTTTTACTATAGAGAATTTTTTCTTTATCCTGTTTTGTTGTTGTTGTTGTTGTTGTTCCATATAAATTTGAAAATTGTTCTTTCTATCTCTGTGAATAATTAAATTGGAAATTTGATGGGGATTGCACTGAATTTGCAGATTGCTTTTGGTATAATGGCCATTTTTACTATATTAATCCTATCAGTCCATGAGCATGGGAGATCTTCACATCTTCTGAGGTCTTCTTCAATTGATTTCATCAGAGACTTGAAGATCTTTCACTCGCTTAGTAGAGTTACACCAAGATATTTTATATTATTTGTGACTATTGTGAAGGGTGCTGTCTCCCTGATTTTTTTCTCAGCCTGATTTTCCTTTGTATAGTGGAAGGCTACTGATTTTTTGAGTTAATTTTATATCCAGACAATTTGCTGAAGTTGTTTATCAGGTGTAGGAGCTCTCTGGTAGAATTTTGGGATTGCTTATGTATAGTATCACAATATCTGCAAAGAGTGATACCTTGACATCTTCCTTTCCAATTTGTATCCCTTTGACCTCATTTTGTTGTCTAATTGCTCTACCTAGAACAGCAAGTACTATATTGAATAAGTAGGAAGAGAGTGGGTAGCCTTGTCTTGTCCCTGATTTTATTGGATTGCTTCAGATTTCTTTTATTTTAATTTGATGTTGGCTGTTGATTTGTGGTATATTGCTTTTAATATGCTTAGGTATTGGTCTTGAACTCCTGATCTTCCAAGTCTTTTAACATGAAGAGTTGTTATGTTTTGTCAAAGGCTTTTTCAGCATCTAATGTGATGGTCATGTGATATTTTTCTTTGAGTTTGTTTATATAGTGAATTATGTTGATGGATTTCCTTATTTTGAACCATCCCTGTATCTTTGAATGATAGTTTTGTTGTGTTCTTGGATTCCGTTTGTGAGAATTTTATTGAGTATTTATGCACTAATCTTCATAAACGAAATTGGTCTGAAGTTCTCTTTCTATGTTGGGTGTTTGTGTGGTTTAGCTATCAGCATGATTGTGGCTTCATAGAATAAATTAGGTAGTGTTCAGTGTTTCTAATCTATTTCTATTTTGTAGAATAGTTTGAGTGGTATTGGTATTAGGTATTCTTTGAAGGTCTGATAGAATTCTACACTAAAACCATCTGGCCTTGGGCTTTTTTGGGGAGGGCGAGGAGACTTTTAATAACTACTTCTATTTCCTTAAGGGTTATGGGACTGTTTAGACAATTTCTATAATACTGATTTAACTTTGGTACATAGTATCTGTGTAGAAAATCATCCATTTCATCTAGATTTTGCAGGTTTTTCTTTTCTTGAGTATAGGCTTTTGTAGTAAGATCTGATGACTGTTTGAATTTCCTTGGTTTCTGTTGTGTCTTCATTTCTGATTTTGTTAATTTAGATACTGTCTCTGTGCCCTTTAGTTAGTATGGCTAAGGTTTTATCTAGCCAGAATGAAATTAAATTCTCAAATTGAAGTCATACTATGCACCTATGTCAGAATACAGTTTGGATAAAACTTTTAGCAGAGTTATTCAACAGTAACCACTCGTGATCTCTTTAATAAGTGTATACGTGCATACACACACACACACATATATGTATACATATACACACATATATACACACACATATACATGTATACATGTGTGTGTATATATGTGTGTGTGTGTGTCTGTGTGGGTGGGTCTGTGTATGTATGTATGTGTGTGTGTATGTGTGTGTGTGAGAGAGAGAGATTATTTTAAAATTAAATTAAAACTATGACAGTATTTTGTAACATCATGATATATAGAAATAGAATATGATAACATTGTATTTACAGTGTTAATTTCTACATATATATATATATATATGCACATATGAACCTACATACATACACACACATGCACACACAGAGACAGACATATACATATGCACACATATTTAGAATCAAGCCTATGGTCTTGTATATGACACATATTCTACCACTTGCTCCATCCTACCCAGATCATTCAGTGACAAAGAGTGCTATTTACTGATGGATAATATGAACTTTTGTAAGAATTATACAATTTACATAAGAAGTAAGGTAGAACCTAAGTAAACTCTGATGTTAAAAAAAGAAACTCTCTACTTGTCTAAGAGTTTATAATCTAGAAGAGAAGCAACATATACTGTAAAGGTAATATATTGAAACGTGGGAAGATTTTTTAGCAGAAAGTTTAATAGTAGAAACAACTAATATGTTTCAATAACTACTGTGTGCCAGTAGCCACTTTTCTAGCTCTTCTGTTTGTATTACGTTTGCTTTACTCTCAGCAAAACCTAATTACATGGATGCTGTGTTATGAACAATTTACAGAGTTTGAAACTGAGGGCATAGAGGTGAAGTGTTGTTAAGTAGCCTGTCTTAAAGTAGCATTGCCCATAAGTGGCAGAGCTGGCCTCTGGATGTGGGCAGTCTGGCTCCAGCAATGGTGTTCTTAGCCAGCACCATTTATCTGGCTACTGCAGCCTAATTATCACTTCATAAACTGGGAATTTTTCATTTTAACTTTAAGATAAGGTAATTGAAACTGAAATAGCTAAAAATAAGATTTTCAAGATGCACTGAATAGAGAAGCCATATTAATACTCAGTTTAGCATTTACTCGTACTCAGCAGTGTTCCATGTAAATTACCTACATTAACCCACATACTTCTCATAGGAAAACAGCAATTTGTACATCCAGAACTACTAGTTTCATCTGCACTTTCCAGGAAAGCAAGGAAAATCACAAAATATAATAATGTGTGGAAAATGACAAAAGGTAGCTATCCCAGGGAGGATGCCAAGGTAGGAAATTTGACGTCAGTTGAAGCTCTTATGTCCTTCAGAAAAAAAAAAATTTCTTCCTACTACTAAATAATAATAGTAAGTAAATTATACAGAAGAAACACAGTGTAATTGCTGAATTCTAGTGATGTTTCATGGTGTTTCATAGAAGGAGAAATTTTACCTGAATATAATTTGAAAAGTAATTAGTAGTGAGAAAATTAATTCTGAACTTGGCAGCAACAGGATCAAGAAGATAGGTCAAAGCATTAAAAATTCAGAGAGTTCAATTATATTGATCCATTTTTTATGTTTATTACTATTTATTTAGAAGATCAATTTATTCATTGAGCAATCTTTAACCTGATACTAAATATATTTTAAGGCTATTAAATTTTTAAATTAGGAATTAAACAACTACAATGTTGTTGTCTATACTTCCCATTCTTTTAAACTTCAATTCTTATTAACAATTTAATTGATTTAATTCCATGAAAATTAATGTTTTCTGTTATTGCCATGCTTAGATCCCATGAAATAAAGCTTAAGAGTTTCTGGTTTTAAGGAAGTCACAATCTTCTAAAATATGACACCAACGATCACTGTTTCTTCAGGTTTTGACCTGATGGCATTTACAATAACCCGCTGCAGCAGTTCACTAGTCCTTTCTTGAGGATACAGTGATGTCAACATGCTGTGGCTGAGAGCAGACACATAAACAAGTAAGGCCATTGTGAGCCAGAAGGGAACATTGCGCACAAGTCACCATAGGGAGGAGGAAAAGTGAGTTCATGGTCTAGAAAATAACACCAAGAAACAGGAGGAGAGGCAGGTTATATCAACTATGATGTCGTAGTAAGGATGAAGTTTGGAATCCTGAAGAACTAACCCTGTGGTTCTAATTCATGTATTTCCAAATAATTAAAGAAAACTGTTCAACCAGGTTGCTGAAAAATAGAGAAACCTAACAGGGAAGGGAGATAGAGTAGTGAACTTGGCAAGGGAGTAGGGAGCTCGGGGTTCCTTCAACTCCTAATCCTGCAGCTTCCACAGAGCAGGGCAGCTGCAGAATAAGGGGCCAAATAAGAGACAGAGATTGGGGATAAATGTTAATTTTAGTACCTAATAAGTTTTATAATTTTAAGAAGGTCAGCTAAATATGGAAAGAACAAGAATCAGCACATAGCCAAGATGACTACAAACTGCACAGGCACGATGACTCAGAGGTATTCCTTTTCTTTGGAAAGAACATTCTGGGTCTTCCAGCTATGGCCTGCCAAGTTAAAGTCATTTTTTCCTCTTGGCACTTATGAAGTAAAATGTCAGAATCTATAGGAGAGACAATGTATTTCGCTTTGTAAAGTTGTCAATAAGTAAAAGTTATCCAAGTTGAATCTCATCTGAATTGTTCTTATAAAATTCACAATTTGAAATTTCAGTTCTTTGTGTCAATAGAAAGCAAGAAAATTTTTTGGTCTTTGTACTAAAGAACCCAGGGCACCCTGCATGTGAGGCAAACATTGATAACATTTTTATACTCTGAACTCAAAAGGAACTATTTCTAATCAGAGCGAGTTCTTTTAATTTTTTCGAATATACATTTTCTAATTATTTTTTATTTTGGAAATTGAAATAAAATTACATAATTTTCTCCCATCTCTTTCTACCCTCAGACTCTTCCTGTGCACAACTCCCTTGATCACTTCCAAATTCATGAGCTGTACTTCCTTGTTATGTAAAGAAATTGCTGTGAGGTTTTTGTCTCTTAGAAAGGTCAGATAAGCTTTACTTAAGTATTTACTCATGAAGCGTCAGAGTGGTTCCTTTATATTTTCAGTAAATTTTAAGTAAGTGAGGAATTCTTTTACTGATACTTCAATGGTAAACAATAAAATTTGTGATTTTTAGTTTTTGTTTGTTTGTTTGTTTATTTTTTGCAATGTTAAACCCTGGATATGGTTGTACGGTGGTAAAAATTCAATATGAAGTTTCATGTCAACATGGCTTTTTAGGTTGATGCTTCAAGGTGATGGCAGAAAATTACAAAATATGTAAACCAAATGTACGACAGGATTCAACAAAGGTAAACATTTCAGAAATAAATGGAAAGCCTCAGTATCAGCTTAAACAAAGATCTAAAATCAGAAGTCACCCATGATGGCAAAGGAGTACATTCTAAAACAGAAGAATATTCTGTTAGATAACTCAACATGACAGAGGAGTATGGATAAGAAATCCCTACTAATTCTCTCTCTCAACAAAAATAGGTGGTGGAGGGAGGTAAAGAATTTATCTTTTAAGTCTATCTACAAGTCTTGCTCAAGCAATCTACATACCTAAGCAAGCCAAGCAATGTGGGTAAGTTGGTTCAATCAGAGCCCTCACTAATGAACTTACTGCTGCAAGAGCTGGATGTCAGGAGTAAAAACAATTCTGCTTCTTGCATAGGTGTATGAGCCCCTGAGAAAAAACCCTACCACTGTTACTTTGGAAGAAATACAGAAGCAAACACAGTGGGATTAAGGGCATCAAACAAAATCAAGCCATACTAAGGAGTCAAAATTTAGCAAGTGATTGACATGAGAATGCTTTCCATATAATTTTGGGGTTTTATTGCTGTTTAAAACTTCATGGTCAGAGTTTTGAGAAGCAATACCACTTGATCCCTGTGAGGTGCCTGTTGTGTTCAAAGAAAGGCACAGAGAAAGCTCTGGAAGGCCTGTATATAGCATCTTTCTTTTCATGGCTGATTATACTTAAACTGTCAATAGTTAGGGAATAAAACACTGCTTTTTATGTAAAAAGGCTGAATATCATCCAGACTTCCTGAACCTAAATGGAAGGTGCTGTGATCTTAAACTTAAATAGCCAGATATTCACACTTAGAATCTGAATGTAAAGTGATTGATACAAAATCACAGGAAAGCTAGAGCCGCATGCTACAACTAACATCCAGTGTCATGCAATAGAAGATATCTGGCAATTTATGTATCACTTCTTGGATGATTACTGACTTAAAATCTTAAAATATTTATTTTGGTTAAGCTATATAGCATAGAAGTCAATATGTAAAGTATTCAATTTAGCAGCTTGTGGAGCATGTGTAGTTTACAACAATGACTATGATTTAACCAAAAATGTGTATGTCAACCCAAAATACACTTATACCCACAAGTCCCTTGTAAGCAATTGCCAGTTTTCTTTCTATACTAGGAATGCCCTTTCTGGACATTTATGTGAGCAGATGCATGCAGTATCATATCTTTTGTGAGCATTTCATTTTACATATAATGTTTCCAAGGCACATGCATGTTGCAGCACACATCAATGAACTCCTTTACTTGGAAATAGTTGCATAGTTAAACCATGTTCTGTTTATCTGTTCATCAGTTAATGGATATTTGGGTTGTTTTAATATTTTGGTGATCTAATGCTGCTTTTAACAGCATGATGTGGTCACAGGTTTACAGTTTGGGGTTTTTTTTTTTTTGGTTCTTTTGTTTTTTGATTGTTTGTTTGTTTTTGATATTCTGTATTAAAATTGCTAGGCAGACAGCAGCTCCAGAAAGGATGCTTCTTTTCATCCCTTATTTTAGCAGTGTATTTTCTCTCCATCTTTATTGAAACATATTGTAGAAATTTATGTTTCATGCCATACATGCTTATGCATGCAATGATTATATCAGGCTAATCTACATATATATTATCTCATCAAAAACAGGACCTTGGTAGATTTTTAATGCATTTCATATGCATATATAATTGCATAAAATAATAACATATAATGTTATTATACAACAACTCTCACAAGATATTCATTTCATCAACTACTTCTTTGTACTCCTTAACCAATATCTTGTAGTTAAATCTCACCATCTCAAGCCCTGGCAACTACCATCCTACTATAAGTTTAATTATTTAATTAAGCATCTAAATGATGATATGAAGTGTTTGTCTTTCTGTCCTTGGCATATTACACTTGATATGAAGTTCTCCACATCCATCCATATTATTGACAATGACAGCATTTCCTCTTTTTTTTTCAGTGAAAGTGGGTCCCATTACATATTCATTCCACAGTCTTGTCTACTCATCATCAATGGACACTTAGTATGGCAACCTTTTGAAAACCTACCGCACTGTTTTCTAAAGTAGCCATATCATTTTGCATTCTAATCATATGCACATTCCAATATATGATGTGCGTAGTGACGTCTCCATATCTATAGCAATATTTGTTACAATAAGTCTTTATAAGCACAGACATCCTATTGGGTAATTTTGTGGCTTTGTCTTACATTTCATATAATGATGATATTAAATACCTGCCAAGGTGCTTATTGAACATACACATGTGTTCTATAGAGATTTTCAATTTATTTAGCTATTATAAAGTTGAATTCTGTATTCTTTTATTTTTGAGTTCTAAAACTATTTCTACTTAATTTTTAAACTATGTATAGTGGTTTGAATGAGAATGGCACCCATAGGCTTATATGTTTGAATGTTTCATCTCCAGTTAGTGGAATAGTTTGGGAAGGAAACCAGGAAGTATGATCTTATAAGAAGAGGCATGCTACTGGGGTTGGGCTTTGAGGTGTCAAAAGTCTGTGCCAGGCACAGTGCAGTATGTGGTTCAGATGTAAGCTCTCAGCTACTCCTACAGCCCAATGCCTGTCTGCCACCATGTTCCCTACCTTGATGGTCATAGACTAATTCTCTGAAACTGTAAGCAAGCTCCCAACTAAATGCTTCTTTTATAAGTTGCCATGGTTACAGTGTCTACTCACAGCAAAAGAATAGTAAATAAGAAAAACATTGGTAGTAAGATGTGGGTATTGCTCTGACAGGCCTGACAAAGCTGTTGCTTGGAGAAATATGGAAGATTTATGGGCATTGGACTAGAGAAGCTGTTGATCTCTGAAAGTTGGAATTAATTGGCCATCATAGTAGGAGCTTGGAAGACAATAGTGCTGAGAGCAATGTGGGTTTCAGAGGAGAACAATAATAGATAGCGTAAAGAACCTAGTGATATATTAACAGAGAATATCACAACTATCTTCTGCCTTTTTCCAAAAAAATAATTTCACACACACACACACACACACACACACACACACACACACACACACACACACACATATGTGTGTATATATAAATACACACATATGGTTGTAGACATAATGTTTTTGTGCACTGTGTAATGATTATCATTGGGTTATTCAAATGCTGATTTCTCTGCCTTAATACCTTGTTTCAATCTGGATATGGCATTGTAATGCTTATATCAAGAATCTCTTGTTTGGAGTTTGTGTAAACAACACTTTATCATTTATTTTCTGCCTTGTCAATAGAGTGGATCACCCAATGGCAAAGTAGAAGAAAGAATAGAGCAGAACTTCCTTCATTCATAGGAGGGAAAGAGAGAGAAGAATAAGACAAATTGAGTCATGAGGAGAGAAGAGACATCATGAGAGTTCAGCTGGAGCACAGAAGGCACTAAATACAAGTATAAAGGGGATTTTGGCTGGTAGTCAGATTAGTTTAGAGATTTAAAATAGATCTACGTCTGCCCAGGAATTGCAGTAAAACTGGAAAATAAACCTTGGTCTCTTTGTGCCATTATTAGTAATTAGCTAGGATAAAAAAATACAGCTCCCATATTAAATTACTATATGCATTTAGGGACTAAACCACCAACCAAGGAATACTCATGGAGGGACCCATCACTCTAGCTGCTTATGTAGCAGAGGATTGCCTTATCTGGCATCAATGGGAGGGGAGACCCTTGGTACTGTGGAAGCTAGATGCCCCAGCACAGGGGAATGCTAGGGTGGTAAGGCAGGAGTGGGTGAGTGGGTGGGGGAGCTCCCTCATAGAAGTGTGGAGGAGGGGTTCTGGAATAGGGAGTTTGCAGAGGGGAAACAAGGAAGGGGCATAACATTTAAAATGTAAGTAAAAAATAACCAATACTAAAAAATAATACAAAATGTAGAGTCTGGGGAAAAAAGGAACACCAGGAAAGGTAATGTTTGTAGCAGGAGCAAACTTGTATTCTGAGGATATGAGAATTTTAAAGAACACCCAGATGCTAGATGGAATAATACAGGGATTATAACCCCAGAGCAAGTTTCTGCTGAGGTCTAATCCCTCAACCTCAGAAAGGAAAGAGCCAGAGGGGTTCCCTAGGCCTAAACAACAATGGAAATTTATGGAAGTATGATTAAAGGATGGGGCCAGATTCTTACTCCCAGAAAACAAAAAGATAACAAAAATAAACACAAACAAATTAACAAACAAAAACATGGCATCTTCAGCCTAGATTTAGAGTCAAGAAAGATATAGGAAAGGGATTGTGGGATCTTTCTGAGGACAGCAACCAAAGCCCGGCACGCAGCCAAGGAGTCCCTGAACAGAGACCCGGAGAGACCGTTGACTAAAGCTGTGACAGCTAAAGCTTGGATTGTGTTGGAGACCCCAAGTTGTTGGTGATGCAAGAGTCATGGAATATCTGCCCAGGAGAGCTGCATACAAAAAATGAAACCTGCTGAGGAGAGATAGAAGTAATGCAGTCTGCAAGGCTGGGGGGAGTGGAAGATTGGAAGAGCCAATTAATGGAGATTTTGGAGTTTGCTCTTTTGGGTTTCAGTCTTGATTTGGTCCAATATTTTGTCACCATGCCTTTCCCCCTCTTTTGGAATGGTAATGTTTATTCTGTGTTATTGTATGTTGAAAGTATATGACTTGTTTTTTTATTTATATTTCACAGAAGAATACAGTACAGAGATTGTCTTGAGTGCCTGAAGAAACCTTGGGCTTTGAACTTTTGAACAGGGTCAGAGGCTGTACAAGATTATGGGAGATTATTGTGGATTTGGTCTAATGTTACTTATGTTAATTAGGTCCCCCAAATTACATGGGAATCCTCACATCTGCACATAAGACACTGAGGGACCCTGACTCCAATTGGTTTTGATTGGCAAATAAACTTGTTGGTGCCCAATGACCGGGCAGAGAGACAGAGGCAGGACTTTAGATTTCCTGGGCAAGGAGACCAAGGGAAGTAGTTAGAACCACCATGTCAGGAGAAGAGTAAGGACCAAGCCTGAGAGGTGTGGAAGAGAGAGCATACCAATCATGTAAGAGCCAGCCGGGCCAGAGTAGACCTCCCCCCATTGGGTCTAGGGCAGGAAAGATGGAATATGGATTTTAGCAAGTGATAACTCAGGAATATCAGAGGGAAGGTGTTAGCTGTGTGGAGGTTTGGGAGTGGCCCAGCCATTGAACTGTTTAAGACATATTAAAATATAAGGCTGCATGTATATGTTTTTCATTTGGGAACTCAGAACATTGGGGCAGGTAGCAAGGAATGAGCTGCCATGGCCAGATAGATTTGAGCAGGATTAATTGACAACTACAACAGGGAATTTTGAATTTGGATTAAATGCATTTTGCATTTTGATATGGCAACAAGCTTATGGAGACCAGAGAGTGATACATGGTACTTTGAATGAGAATGACCTCTATAGGCTCATATCTTTGAATCTTTGGTCTCCAATTAGTGGAACTGTTCGGGAAGGATTAGGAGGCGTGGCTTTGTTGGAGAGGTGTCATCTGGGGTGGGCTTTGAGGTTTCAAAAGTCTACACCATTCCAAGTCTCTCTCTTATAAAGGAAGCAGTTAATTGGAGGCTTGCTTAGAGTTTCAAAGAGTTAACAGTGTGGAGTATAGTGGTAAACAGGCAAGCATGTTACTGGAATAGTAGCTGAGAGCTCACATGTGATCTCTAAGTTACAGGTAGGGAGAGATAGAAACAGAAGCAGAGATAGAGATAGAGATAGAGATGATAGAGAGATAATGAGTATGTATTATGTAAGGGGATTTAGTTTATTGCTCACATGGCATGTCTGTCTGCACCGGAAAGGCTGAGTACACAGTAGGTAGGTGCTCAGTAGACAAAGCTGCATACCTCAGCAGTCCTGATGTAGTGCTAAAGGGCGGGTGGATTGGTACACAGATGCTGGTCTCCCATTCATTTTAGAAGGCCTTAGACAATAGGCTCTGGAGTCTTTGATAATTAGGGGCAGTGGTGGCAGCAGCAGCAGCAAGGTTGAAGCACTCAGGAACATGGAAGAGAGCATGCAGACAAAAGCAGCTCTGCTTTCCTCAGACCTCTTTGCATCTTGGCTGTTGCCAAAAGGTGCTGTCTACTCTAGGAGAAGGTTTTCTATTCTCAGTTAATTGTTTCAGAAAATAATCTCAAAGACCCACCAAGAAGCATGTTTCTTATTTGATGCTAGATTCAATCAAATTGGCATAAGATTAGTCTTCACATCTCATCAATTCTTTGTAAAGCCCAACACTCTTTTCTGCTTAATTTGAACTCCATTGTTCCCTGTAAGACTAACTCTATAAATACACATGTGGAGTTTCTCAAACACAATAGGTATTTAACTGAATAAAAACGTGTGAAGCAAATGAGGGAATGCAATATTTAAAGAAATTAAAACTGAGTAGGAAGTGTGAGTAAACAGATTTCATGTGTAAAATAATCACACTGAAGGAAAAGTATCAACTATCCTGGTTCCTTGTATTGCTCAGGGAAAGAGGAGAATGGGCAGAGCATAGGTGTGTAGGCAGATAATGAGTGCAGAAATTCCATATGGAGACTGGGATAAGAGAGGGAGAGATTAGCTGGGTCAAGGAGAAAGAACCCACTTAGAGATAATGAAAGACAGAGGAGGAAGGTGAAGAGACATAGGTCCTCATCGAGCAGGCAGGCCATTGGATTCTGTGAGAAATAGAAGTAATGCCATGCTAAATCTCAGGGTTACCTGTGACTGGGGAAGCCAAGGAAAGTGGAAGAATGTGGAAATAAGAACAAAGAGAAGTGAGAATTTTGAACAAGCAAGCAACTGAGTAGTAGTAAGGATGTTGAAGTTATTTTGTATTCTTTTGCCGTTTCCCTTTTCCTGCTCCCCTGTACCAGTTAACAAAAGTGTATCATAAGGGGGTAAAAACATTCCCAACCTTCAACCTGTGAACAATAAATATACATGAACCCTGGCTCTCAGTTGTTCCTTTGAAGTTGTTCTTTGTGTGCCTTTGCTTTTGTTCTTCGTTCAGGGCATCAATTGCAAATTCTAAATTCTACCTTGGAAACTGAAGTATGTACATTTTGGGGATTGTGGTGTTGTTTTGTAAAAATATGTCTATGAAATTCTATTTATTTTGAGAGAGTCTTGTCACATAGTGGTGTGAATTTTGCATTGGAGCCCAGCATGACTTCAAACTAGTTATCTTCTTGCCTGCTGATTGCCAGAATCACAGCTCTGCACATACACCTGCTCCAAGACATGCTGTTATTTGCCTTTGTTATGAATGGGTTAGTTTTTTAAAGTAGTTCTTTAATTCTTTGACACTTCCATATATTTAGACAATGTATTGTGACTACATCTAACTACTAGAAACTCCCTCGAACTATTCCTAACATACAATACTCTATCTCCTTCCCAGTTTAACATACAAGTATCCGAATTAAACAAGACAGAATCATATTTTTATAAACAATTTATAAGGTACATATGCTTCTTTCAAGTCTGTTATCACGGATGAATTTTGTCTTAATATATCTTCATACTATATTCTTAAACTAAAACTGCTTAGTTACACATAGGTAATATTATTGAGCTTTTTCCTAAACTATTTTTCTTTTATAAAACACAAGCATTATAAAATTCACTCAGAAAAAGCCTTGAAATGGTGAGCTTTGTAAAGATAGAAATCCTGATCTTTGGTCTGTAGATCTCTACAATGAAGCTGTTAATAATAAATAAGAATTTTAGGCACCCATGAAATCATCTGTGTAAGAGTTATGATAAAAACAAAATTTGAAGAGTATATGAAGTGCTTGCATGAAATCACTGAACTCTGGAATGGATCCTCAATGCAGCACAAGTCCAGATTAGGGAGGAGGATTAGAAGTCCAAATGAATATTACCCGATTTACTAATGAATGCCCAGGAAGCCATTTTCTTCTCATTCTTCAATACCTATTGCCCTTGAGAGCACACAGATATTCCTGCTTACCCTGCTTTCATTTCACCAGTTTATATTACATGTATGAACACCACTGTGGCTAGTAAGCCAATGTACTGGGCTGCAAAATGAAGACACTTGGAATAGTATATCCAAATCTCACCATATTGAAGAAATCTGTTTTCTATCTGTGCCTTTCTTGTCTCTCTGGCAGGCTTGCTTGTAATGTCTCCAGAGCTCCCCACCAGCGTTCCCGCATCAGTGTTCCCACATCAGTGTTCCCGCATCAGCGTTCCCCACCAGCGTTCCCGCATCAGCGTTCCCCATCAGAGTTCCCTACCACCTTTTCATTATCTGCAAGGTCCATGCTTATGGTTGTACAACTCTTTGTTCTTGTCCTAGATTGAACCTGTACTCACAGACTGCTGTCTCACAAATAGGTCTGGAAAATCATTCTAAATGAGAAGTAAATTAATGTATGTAATACAAAAACCAAGAAAAAAACCATAGCTTTCATTGGCTATGTAACAAATTTGAGTCCAGCTTGAGTTGGGTGAGACACTAACTCAAAAATAAAATCAAAGTATGATTTCTGCCTTTTCTCCTGTGTGTGTGTGTGTGTGTGTGTGTGTGTGTGTGTGTGTGTGTGTGTGTGCGCGCGCGCTTCTGGATTTCCATATAAAGCTACTGTGGAATGTGGAATTCAACAAAGCCTAACAAATGAAGGTGCCATGGATTCACAGAGGCCACGGAAGCATTAGATGCAGCTTAGGAGTCCTATGAAAGAAGAAGCTCAGTAGCTTGTTTCTATGAAGTTGGGAAGTTTATTTCTCCTCTTGTCTTTACCATAAGTGAGCATACCAAAGAACTTCTAATCAACTCAATGTTATATGGTGCAGAGAAAAAGGAAAGGAAAGAGTGAAATTACTTCAGTTTGTTTTGTTTTTTAGCATATCAAAAAGTGTTCATCTCCTCTCTTGACTAAAGTCCTGGTTCTTAAGTTTATGGAAAGGTTTGAAGTCAGGATTCATTTCATTTTCATAGTAATTTTTTATGTGTACATAATTACATTGAGAAATACAATAGATAAATTTCCTTTGCACTGAGAAGTAATATAAACTGCATTATTAAAATTTATACTCTCTATCTGATATATATGAATTCTTATATGTATATATTAATATATACATATGTATATATAATCAAGATCTAGTTATTTGATCTCAAGATTATTTTACATTTCTAGATCTTACTGTCATATAGTATAAAATAACAATTTCAATTTAATTGGATATTTTTCTATTTCCAAATTCCTATGATTATGCTCTGAAGAAATGTTTAATATATATTTTGATATACTTATTTGCAATCACATTTATTGCCTAGTACATTAAGTGCATGCAGTTATGCTATATAGTACTTGTTATATAATTATAACCATTGAAATATGCATATACTAACCATAATAATGAGCCTAAGAATACCAATAAAGAACAGTTGATTTTAGAATTAACAAGTGTGATAGAAAGATAGCACAGCTGGAAAAGCACTTACTAGTCAAATGTGAGAACCAGAATTTAGACTCACAGAATCTTTGAATAAGCCAATGTGCATGGTTTTCCACCTGTAATCTTGGAATGTAGGAAGCAGGTACAGAGAATCCTGTAGAAAGCTGGCTAGACAGATGAGCCAAAAATAGTCTCCTCACATATATATACATCAATGAAGACATCTGACATTACCTTCTGGCCTCCATATGGATGTGTATATACAAACATGTGGACATGTACTCAGGTGGACCTAGACAACGGCAACCACACACAGGTACATCACAGTCACACATTTATATGTAAAGGGAGAATTAGTCATCATATTTCATTTTAATTTGTAAGCATAAATTAGTAGCCATACAAGCATCTAGTCATCTTACAATAAATTATTTCATAACTTATGCATTAAAATATTGAAATTCGACATCACTTAATATGAAGCATTTCATACTATATTTTAACAAAATCAGCTAAACATAAAACTTTGCTTTTTTTATTTACCTCTTAATTTCCTTTTTTTAATTTATTTATTTTTATTTTTATTTTTTGATACTTTATTTACATTTCCAATGTTTCCCCCTTTCCAGGTCTCCTCTTTGGAAACCCCCTATCTTTTCCCTTCCCCCGCATCTATGAGGGTATTCCACCTCCCACCCACCCGTCCACCCACTCCCATATTCCCACCTTGACATTCTCCTTTACTGGGGCCTCTAACACCCTCAGGCCCAAGGGCCTCTCGTCCCCCTGATGGCCAACAAGGCCCTCCTCTGCCACATATGTGGACTGAGTCATGGGTCCCTCTATGTGTATTCTTTGGTTGGTGACCCAGCCTCCAGGAGGACAAGGGGGGTCCGGCCAGTTGACACTGTTGCTCCCTCCATGGGGCTGCAGACTCCCTCAGCTCCTTCAGTCTCTTCTCCCACTCCTCCATCTGGGACCTCACTCTCAGTCCCGTGGTTACTGTAAAGTGAAACATGGGTATTCTGAACTTTTGGGCTAATATCCACTTATCAGTGAGTACATACCATGTTCATTCTTTTTTGACTGAGTTACCTCACTCAGGATAATATTTTCAAGTTCCATCCATTTGCCTGAAAATTTCATGAAGTCATTGTTTTTCAATAGCTGAGTAGTACTCCATTGTGTAAATGTACCACATTTTCTGTATCCATTCCTCTGATGAGGAACATCTGGATTGTTTACAGTTTCTGGCTATTATTAATATGGCTGCTATGAACATAGTGGAGCAAGTGTTTTTATTACATGTTGGAGCATCTTCTGGGTATATGCCCAAGAGTGGTATAGCTGGCTCCTCAGGTAGTATTATGTCCATTTTTCTGAGAGTCCGACAAACTGATTTCCAAGGTGGTTGTACCAGCTTGCAATCCCACCAACAATGGAAGAGTGTTCCTCTTTCTCCACATCCTTGCCAGCATCTGCTATCACCTGAGTTTTTGATCTTAGCCATTCTGACTGGTGTGAGGTGGAATCTCAGACTTGTTTTGATTTGCATTTCCCTGATGACTAAGGATGTTGAACATTTCTTTAGGTCCTTCTCAGCCCTGCGAATTTCCTCAGTTGAGAATTCTCTGTTTAGCTATGTTCCACATTTTTTGATAGGGTTATTTGGTTTTCTGGAGTCTAACTTCTTGAGTTCTTTGTATATATTGGATATTAGCCCTCTATCAGACGTAGGATTGGTTAAGATCTTTTCCCAATCTGTTGGTTGCCGTTTTGTCCTATTGACAGTGTCCTTTGCCTTCCCGAAGCTTTGCAATTTCAAACGTTGCTTGAGATATTTTGTTTTTATTCCTCTACTCATTACAGCATTAAAAGCTAATATGACCTCTTTTTATTGATCATAATTTTTCCTGTTTACTGAAACAATAATTTATATATGCAAAAGAGAAGTTAATATTAGGAAACTGTATGCCATATGAAGGACTAATGTTGAGATTTAAAAAAACTAAAGAATTAATAAGTTTAGCTGTTTTTCAATGTCTTGTTCCTAAATATTTAGTAAACTTTTTATCATAATATTACTTTATTTTATATTTCTTGAGATTATAATATAATCACATCATTTTACCCTGCTCTTTTCTCCCTTCAACCTCTCCCATGTACCCTCTCCCTTTGCTCTCATTCAAATTTATGGGCCCTTTAGCAGTTGTTAAGAAAGTGTGTGTGTGTGTGTGTGTGTGTGTGTGTGTGTGTGTGTGTGTGTGTTCCTAAATACAACATGATCAGTCTATTACTTGTACGTATGTTTTCAGAGCTGAGCATTGGTATTAGACAATGCATGTGTTCTTGGGTAAGGCAAACTATGTCCCTTGATCTCAGCATTTCTTTGATGTCTGTAAGTCTTCATCTTCCATCTATGGTTGAGGTTTTATGAGTTTTACTCCTTCTGTATTAGCATGTCTATTGGTATCATACTTGTTTAAGAAATATTAAGGTAGCCATAGTTATTTTACTGATGACCAATAATTACATTAAAAACATCAGAATGACATTGGCTGGAGCTATTTTAATGGACTTCAAAGATTCGCTAAAAATATCTTTCTAGAATAAAAGAACAATTTAATCGGTGCTTTAAAACTCACTAATAGACATTAAAACTAGCATATACCTTGAAATATATATTTTCTTCAATAATGAAAGTGAAATGAACGTCTATGACAATCACTATGTATCTTCCTTAATATCAATTGGCTCAAAGAGATGTTCTTTCTATCCTAATCAAAAATCTCGATTGGTTAATTTATTGAATGATTGAGTGAATGAGTGATTCAGGTCAGGATCTTACATGGTCCAGTCTGACTTCATGCTTCCTGCCCCCAAGTACAAGAATAACAAATGTATACTACTACCCTTGGCTCCAAGGTAGAAAGTTTTATATACCCCTCACAGTGCTTAGAAAGATTTAGAATTAACTTGGGGGTACTAGAGGCCCCAGTAAAGGGGAATGTCAAGGTGGGAATATGGGAATGGGTGGGCGGGTAGGTGGGAGGAGGAATTCCCTCACAGAGGCGGGGAGGGGGAGGGGATAGGGGGTTTCCAAAGAGGAGACCCAGAAAAGGGGAAACATCGGAAATGTAAATAAAGTATCAAAAATAAAAAAAAAAAAATTAAAAAAAAAGAATTAACTTGGGAACCTGAGCACAATTGCATCCATGTATAATCTCTGGTTTGAACATTTATAAGCAAGTGGACTGCCAAAATTGAGAATACATCTTGAAATTTGGATGATGTTGATGGAATCCAAGCTTCTTAAGGGAATTGACCACAATGGAGAGATTGGGGAGAGAAAGGGAAGGCAGCATGACAAATCAATGACTGGAGTAGAAATCAGAAGAGCAAGGAGCCAGAGAAAGGGCAGTGAAGAAATTCACACAAATGGAAGCCTACTTCGTAAACTTGCTTGTGTTCTTCTTGCAAAGATGTCATACAATAGTTCCCTGCAGCTCTCCCAATTGTAGTTGCATTCAGCACAGTCCAGGAATGGCTGTCCTAGTGTGTATTCTAGTTTTGTTGTTGTGTTGTTTTGTTTGATGTGCAGAGAGTGGAGGATAGGGCTTGTGTGTGCTACCAAGTATTCTACTACTGAGCTTCATGAACAAAATATACTCGAGCCTGGGAATTGTGATAAATCCTTCACATTCACAGGCAAACCAACTAAACTCAGTTCATGTGTGGATGGAGAGCTGGCTTAGTGGTTAAGCTCTTTCAGGTGTTCTGAGTTCAATTTCTAGTACCCAGTAAGAAAATTCCCAACAATTTGTGATTCCAGCTCCAGAGGATCTCACACATTCAGTTGGCCCTTGCAGGCATCTGTACACACGTGGCATGCACAATCAAACACATAGATAAAAATGGAAAAGAATTCAAGGAATTCCAGTACACTTTGAATATCCAAAATATAATCCAATTACTATATATGTCAAATGTATTGCATTGAATCCTGCTGAAATATAATATTAGCTATGAAAGTGACCAAATCATTAGTAAGATTCACTATAGTAATTTTCTACTTATCTATATGAAGGTAACACAATAAGCATGTAAAAACATTATATATATACTGTTAATTTCGTAGTTCTCTTCATCTTCTCAGAATCAGTTTTAGAATATTGAATATTAATTATGAATAGGGTGCATTTTAACATTAAGGAACAAACATGCAATTTGGTTTGTTTGTTTGCTCTACAGGATACTTCAAACCAGTAGTTGTAAATATGTATAAACATAGTATGAGTTTATATATGATTACATTATCATAATATCTCCAAAACAACTAAACAAAAGATAAGCACCTTTATTACTGATTGCTTATTTGGTGCAAGAAGCAAAAGATTATTTATTCCATGAAATATTTTCTTTTCTTTTTTCATTTATTTTTTTACTCACTTTACATTCTGATCACAGCCCCCCTCCCTCCTCTCCTCCCAGTCCCACCTTTAAAAATCCCTATTCCCATTGCCTCCTCCCCTCTCATCAGAGAAGCAGAAGCCCCCGTGGCTACACCCCTACCCTGGGACATCCAATCTCACCAGGACAAAGCACATTGTTTCCTATTGAGGCCTAACCAGGCAGTCTAGTAATGGGAAGGGGATCCAGTTGCAGGCAACAGAGACAGAGACAGCCTTCACCAAATGTTAGTGTACCCACATGAAGTTCAAGCTGTATATCTGCTCCAAATGTGTAGGGGACCCAGGTCCAGCCCCTGCATGCTCTTTGTGTCAGTCTCTGTGAGCTCCCATGGTCCAGGTTAGTTCACTTTTTAGGTCTTCTTGTGGTGTCCTTGACCCCACTGGATTGCTCAATTCTGCCCTCCACTCTTCTACAAGACTCCCCCAGCTCCGCCTGATGTTTGGCTGTGCGTCTATGCATCTGTTCTGACCAGCTGCTGGATGAAGCCTCTTAGTAGACAGTTATGCTAGGTTCCTGTCTGTCATTAATAGTGGCAGGGGTTGGCTCTCTCAAATGGGATGGGTCTCAAGATGGGCCAGTCATTGGTTGGCCATTCCCTTGATATGTGCTCCATCTTTATTCCTTCACATCTTGTAGGTAGGATACATCTTAGTTAAATGTCTTGTGGGTGAGTTGGTGCTCCTCTTCCTTCATTGGAAGTCCTGCCTAGCTACAGGAGGTAGCCAAGAAAAACTGTCTTCATATACCCGCTGGTAGGAATCTCAGCTAAGGTCACACTTGTGGACTCCCCAGAGCTTCCTTAGTGCCAGGTCTCCAGCTAGTCCCAGAAGTGTACCCTACTGATTTCCATTCTCACTTCCTGCCCTCTCTCCCTCCCAACTTCTCCTCTGCTGATTTCCATCCCTGTTACTGTCCTCATTCCCTCTCCCACAGTTTCTTCTCTCCCTCTCTCCATACACCTCAGGTGACTATTTTGGTTGTCCTTCTGAGTGAGATTCATATATCCTTCCTTGGGCCCTCCTTACGACTTAGTTTCTTAGGATCTGAGGATGGTGGCATGCTTATACTGTACTTTATTATTAATATCCACTTGTGAGTACTTACCACACATATCTTTCTGTGTTTGGGTTACCTCACTCAGGATGACATTTTCTAGCTCCATAAATTTGCCTGCAAATGACATAATGTTCTTGCTTTTAATAGCTTAAGAGTATTCCATTGTGTGGATTTTGTTTATCAAATCTTCAATTGAGGACACCTAGGTTGTTTCCAGTTTCTAGTTATTATGAAGGAAGCTGCTATGAACATAGTGAGCAAGTGTCCTTATAGTGGGCATCTTTTAGGTATATGCCCAGAAATGGTATGACAGAGTTTTGTGGTAGAATTATTTCCATTTTTTTTGAGAAACCACCAATTGATTGATTTCCAGAGTGGCTGAACAAGTTTGCACTTCCACCATCAATGAAGAACTGTTCCCCTTGCTCCACATTCTTGACAGCATGTGCTAACAACTGAGTTTTTTATCTTAGTCATTCTGATTGATGTAAGATGGAATCTCAGAGTCATTTTAAGTTGCATTTTTTCTGATGACTAAGAATATTTAACACTTCTTTAAGTGCTTCTCAGTCATTAGAGATTCAGCTGTTGAGAATTCTCTGCTTAGATCTGTACCCCACTTTTTAATTGGGTTATTTGTTTGATGGTATCTAATTTCTTGAGTTCTTTACATATTTTGAATATTAGTTTTCTGTCAGATGTAGGGCTGGTAAAGATCTTTATTCATTCAGTATTCTGCAATTTTTTCATTTGAATGGTATTCTTAGTCTTTCAAAAGCTTTTCAGTTTCATGAAGTCCCACTTACTAACTGTTGATTTAGTGCCTGAGCTACTGGTGTTCAGGAAGTTGTCTTTTGTACCAATACGTTTAAGGCTATTCTGCACTCTGTATTTTATTAGATTTAATGTATCTGGTTTTATGTTGTAGTCTTTGATACACTCAAACTTGAGTTTTTCAAGTATGATAATTACAGTTCTATCTCCATTCTTCTACATGCAAACATCCAGTTAGACCATCGCTATTTGTTGAAGATGCTTTCATTTTTCCATTATATTGTTTCAGTTTCTTTGTTAAGCATCAAGTACCCATAAGTGTGTGGGTTTATTCCTGGGTCTTTGATTTTCTTCATTAGTCAAAAATATCTGTTTTTATGCTAATACCATTGCTGTTGTCCTGTAATATAGCTTGAAGTCAGGGAGGGTGATATCTTCAGAAATTCTTTTGTTGTGCATGATTGTTTTAGCTATCCTAGTCTTTGTTTTTCCCATATGAAGTTGAGAATTATTTTTTTAAGGTCTGTAAGGAATTGTGTTGGGATTTAGATGGGTATTGCATTGAACCTGTAGATTGCTTTTAGTAAGATGCCCATTTTCACTATATTAATCCTACCTATCCCAGAGCATGGTAGATCTCTCAGTCTTCTGATATCTTCCTCACTTTATTTCTTCAGAGAGTTTAAGTTCTTCTCATACATTCAGTTGCTTAGAATTACATCAAGGTATTTTATACTATTTGAGGCTTTTGTGAAGAGTGCTGTTTCTGTGATTTCTTGCTCAGCGCATTTGCTGTTTATATACAGGGAGGGGGGGCTACTGTTTTTTATTTTGTTGTTTTGTTTTTGTTTTTAAGTTAATTGTTTCCAACCACTTTGTTGAATGTGTTTATCAGCTTTAGGAGTTCTCTGGTAGAATTTTTGGATATATATATTCCTATCATCTGCAAATAGCAATACTTTGACATCTTCTTTACCAATTTGTATTCCATTGATCTCCTTTAGTTGTCTTATTACTCTAGCTAAAATTTCTAGTACTGTGGTGAATAGACAGGGAGAGAGTAGGCAGCTTTTTCTTGGCCATGGGTTTTAATGGAATTACTTTGTTTCTTCTCATTTAATTTGATGGTGGCAATTGGCTTGCTATATGTTTCTTTAATTGTTTAACTATGTACCTTGTATCTGTGATCTCACTAAGAATTTTAAAGTTAAGGGATGTTGAATTTTGTCAAAAAAATTTTTTGGCATCTACTGAATAATCATGTCATCTTGTTTTCTTTCAGTTCATTATATAATGGATTACATTGATGGATTTCCGTGTATTAAACCAGCCTTGCATCCATGGGGTGAAACCAAATTGATCATTGTGGATAGTGTTGTTGATATGTTCCTGGATTCATTTTGAAAGTATTTTATTGAGTATTTCTGCATCAATGTTCATAAGGGAAATTGGTCTAAAATTCTCATTCTTGTTGAGTCTGTGTGTGGTTGAGGTATCAGTGTGAATGCAGCCTTATAGAATTAGTTTAGCATGTCCCTTCTGTTTTTGTACTGTGTACTGTGGAATAGTTTGAGGAGTATTGACATTAGCTCTATTTTGAAAATTTTGTAGAATTCTGTGTTAAAACCATCTTTCCCTGGTTTTGGTTGGGGGACTTTTAATGCTTCCTTCTTTTTCCTTAGGGCTTATAAGATGATTACAGGTGTTTGCAGTAAGATCTAATGATTCTTCTCTACTTTCAAAATGGATTTTCAAGCATGTGATTCTGAGCTGTTGGTTTGTTATTATTTAAAGAAATTATTTCATGCTTTGATTGTGAAAAGATGAATGAATCTTTTACATAGCAAAAAATGCTATAAAGTCTGGTGTTTTGTTTTTTCTTTTTACTTTTTATCAGTCACATATTTAAGTTGTTGAACATAGGTATTGTATATTTAATATTTTAGTTACAGAAATAGATATCTTTTTTTGTCTTCTTTCACTTGGGATAACTGTAATCATGAAGATATCATACATTGGCTAAAATATCAAAACTGAAAAGACTGTTACAGGAAACTGTTGGGCACAGTCAACACTTATGGGGAATATCCTAGATAAAGCATATTGTCTAATAACTAACACATATCTCAGGTTCTTGAGCACTTTAGTTCTGTCAGATATGCATTCCATCTTTAAATCCAGGAGGGAGGGGATCCATTGCTTACTCCGATAATATTTGAGCCACTATTGTACTAATATCTTGTAGGATGGTCACCATAAGATAGCAGGTTTTGTAACCCAGATGTAGGTTGTCAACAAAAATCAGATTCCATTTATTTGAATATGTGTTGGAGATGGGAGGGTGATGTGTTTATTTATTTTGTCTTGTTTTTCATTTTTGTTTATTATAAAGAAAATGGGTAGGTATGGGGGAGGAAAGGATCTGGAAGGATTTGATAGCTGGGAAAACATGATCAATGTATAATATATAAAAATATTTTTAAAAAATAATAAAGCCTAAATATTAATAAAGACTCTCTACAAAAGGCTCATGTGGAGGAGAAATATTATAGACAAATAGAAAGTAATAGTATGCAGGAATGGCTACTCAACCATCCACCACTTACCATTACAGTATGGCTCTTTGCTCTGGGTATAACATGTGCATCCTGTTATATCTTTAAGTAAAGATACATTAGCCTTTCAGCCACAGCACATGAATGAGAGAGAAACACAGTAAAACCTATGTCCATGATAATAGTAATAGGGCCATTAATAATCTGCAGTAGAATCGGAGACCACAGAGCCTACACTTTGAATTATACTGGATTATAGCCTTTTCTCCATCCTGCTGTCTCCCTTCATTCCTTCCCTCCACAACTCCAAGTAATCTTTGGAGATGCTAGATTAATTAGCTGATAGAATATTAATGTTATAGGTGGTATTCCATGATGCAGCTTCCATGAGTTTATTATTTGTCTTAGACATTGAGCTATTGCTGTGGAGGCAATAGACAGACAACCAAGGTGATTCTTACAAAAGAAAACATTCAATTAGGGACATTTAAAACAGTTTCCAAGGCTTTAGATCATTGTCATTCTGGCAGAGGCCATGGTAACTGGTAGGCATGACGTAAGAGAAGTAGCTGAGAGCTACATCCTGATCCTCTGGTAAATATAGAAAGAGCATGGGCGTGTCATTGGCATTTGAAACCTCAGAACCCCAAAGACCATACCTACTCCAACAAAGGCACACCTCCCACTCCTTCTAATTCTTACCTGACACTTCCTGGTGACTAATGAACATATGGGGCTTTTTTTTTTTTTAACAAACCACCACTCACTTCCTGGTTCCCCGAAGCTTCGTAACCATATCAATATGCAAAAACACATTCACATTAACTTAAAAGGTCCCCATATGTTTACGCTGAAGTTGGCTGTGTGAACCTGAGAGTGTGAGGCAGAAAAGTGAGGCACACTAAAGTCTTATGCAACAGTCAAAGCTATTCAGAGCATCATCATTTATACTGAGGGTTAAGAAGAGTCACCTGATTAAAGTATGCAATTGCAAGGATAAGTCACTGGTGGCAAAAACTAGTTTTTCCATTGAGACATATGAACAAATAATACTCAGTTGGTAATGAATAATCTAAAGTAAACTCATTCCTATCCACTACACCGGGGAGGAGTACAGAACACATTCCAATAACATTTCTGTGTCTTGGAAAAACTGATGTCAAAAATGTTTGTTTTGTCTTCTTGTAATTTTCTTACAAGCATTCAGATTTCTAATAGAACAATTCTTGGACTATGTTCTGACATCCATCATTCATCATAGCCTCAATACTGATTAAATGTCCAAAAATTAGTCTCTTCTGAGACTCATTGCTTAACTCTAACCCTCTGCAAAATCAAAATCCCAAGGCAGATTATCTCTTTCCAATATGCAGTGGCAGAGCATATATATTACATTTCCAAAAAGGATAAAAAGGAAGCATGGTGAGGAAATACTGGATCAAAAAAAAAATTGAAATCCAGCAGGGCAAACTCTAAATGTTACATCTCCATGTCTGACGTCAAAGTATTCTTCTGATCTCCAGTTCCTTTCAGCTTTGTTGACTGTAACACTTCTCTCGCATGCTGGTTCCACAACCAGTTTGTAATTTTATTGGCTGACATCCTACAACTTTGGAATCTCCCACATCTTGAGGTCTTCGCAGCCCAACTTTACACGGTGGCCTCTCTGTTCCATTCTATGCAGGATCTCTTATTCAGGAACAGCCTTTATACATGCCAGGTCCCACTATGGATAAGTGGCTTTCCATACCCATAAAGAGAGAGTACACAACCACTTTCCTGTATCGTTTACTCAAAAGCCAGAACCACATTGCTTCATTGGGCTGGAAGTGGGCCTCCTCCTTCAGTTACATCTGCATCAGCTTTCTGCTGTTCATGTTTTCCTTCACTACCTAAGCTTTCCTTTGATTCCTTTCCATAGGTTGGAAGCTTATCTGTGCGGGGTCTTGCCCTCAGGACACCATTCTTTTATTCCATTTAGCATCAGGCTTTTCTTTAATCTTTTTATTTCCCTGATCACAAATCTTAGTTCCCTAGTTCCAACATTATATTTCCTGGTGTTCCTTTTCTCTCTCCAAATGCATATTATACATTTCTTTTTGTCCACCTTGATACTTACTGTCATTATAGGAAAGCATAAGAGTGATTATTAGGCCACCAGTGTTCCATAGGCAAACAACGCCAGGAGAAAGCTAGCCTCACAGGCCCCCGGGACACAGGGACTGAGGAAAAGCCTGGGACAGGAGCTTTCCGGTTTCCATCTGTGGCTGGGGACCGAAGCCTGTGCCACAGGGCTCTATAGCCAAAGAGTGCCAGAAGAAAGCTAGACTCCCAGGAGTGTGGACAAGCCTGTCTGTTCAGAGGGACCCACCTGGAATCCCAGTACACAGTGACTGAGGAGTGGTCTTCTGGTTTCTTCTTGCAGTGGGGAGGCTGATGCTGTGAAACAGGGCTCCATACTCAAATACTGCAAGGAGAGAGCTGGTATCCCAGGAGAGTCGACACACCTTCGAGCACAAGTAAGACCACCACTTCTGTTCAAATTCACTGGATCAAGAGGGACCCTTTCAGAGTCATCAGGACATAGGAACCAAGGTACAGCTGAGGACAATATCCTTCTGGTTTCTGTCTGCACCCCAGAGCTGACCCTGTGCCACAGTTCTCCAAACACAAATTCCTCTTAGAGAGAACTGGTCTTCAAGGAGTTGACACAGAGACTTGCAGGAGGGACAAGCCACAGCCAGAGAGACTAAGGCCAGCTAACACCACAGTTAACAAGATGGCGAAAGGCAAGAGTAAGAACATAAGGAACAGAAACCAAGGCTACTTGGCATCATCAGAACCTAGCTTTCCCACCAGAGCAAGCCCTGGATGCTCCAACACACCAGAAAAAGCAAGACTCAGATTTAAAATAATTTCTCATGATGATGATACAAGACATTGAGAAGGAAATAAATAACTTTCTTAAAGAAATACAAGAGAACACAGCTAAACAACTAGAAGCCCTTAAAAAGGAAACACAAAAATCCATTAAAGAATTACAGGAAAACACAATTAAACAGACAAAGGAAATGAACAAAACCTACCAGGAACTAAAAATAGAAATAGAAACAATAAAGAAATCACAAAGGGAGACAACCCTGGTTAGAAAACCTAGGAAAGAGATCAGGAGTCATTGATATAAGCATCACCAACAGAATACAAGAGATAGAAGAGAGAATCCTAGGTGCAGAAGATACCATAGAAAACATTGACACAACAGTCAAACAAAATGCAAAAGGCTAAAAGCTCCTAACCCAAAACATCCATGAAATCCAGGACACAATGAGAAGACAGAACCTAAGGATAATAGGTATTGAAGAGAGTGAAGATTCCCAACTTAAAGGACCAGTAAATATCTTCAACAAAATTATAGAAGAAAACTTCCCTAACCTAAAGAAAGAGATGAACATAAATATACAAGAAGCCTACCGAACCCCAAATAGATTGGACCAGAAAAGAAATTTCTCCCTTTGCATTATAGTGAAAACACCAAATACACAAAACAAGGAAAGAATATTAAAAAGTAGTAAGGGAAAAAGGTCAAGTAACAAATAAAGGCAGACCTATCAGAATTGCACCAGACTTCTCACCAGAGACTAGGAAAGCTAGAAGATCCTGGGCAGAACTCATACAGACCCTAAGAGAACACAATTGCCAGCCCAGGCTGCTATACCCAGCAAAACTCTCAATTACTATAGATGGTGAAACCAAAATATTCCATGACAAAACCAAATTTACACAATATGTTTCCACAAACCCTGCCCTACAAAGGATAATAAATGGAAAACGTCAACTCAAGGAGGGAAACAACACCCTAGAAAAAGCAAGAAAATAATCTTTCAACAAACTCAAAAGAATATAGCAACACAAACATAAAAATAACACTGAAAATAACAGGAACCAACAATCACTAATCTTTAATAACTCTTGACATCAATGGACTCAATTCCCCAATAAAAAGACATAGACTGACAGACTGGAACCATAAAGAGGACTGAGCATTTTGCTGCATTCAGGAAATGCACCTCCGTGATAAAGACAAAAACTATCTCAGAGTAAAGGACTGGAAAACAATTTTGCAGGCAAATGATCCCAAGAAACAGGTTGGAGTAGGTATTCTAATATCTGATAAAATCGACTTTCACCCAAAAGCCATCAAAAAAGATAAGGAAGGACACTTCATGCTCATCAAAGGAAAAATGTACCAAGAAGAACTCTTAATTCTGAACATCTATGCTCCAAATGCAAAGGCACCCACATTCATAAACGAAACTTTACTAAAGCTCAAAGCACATATAGCCCTTCATACAATAATAGACTTCAACACCCCATTTTCATCAATGGACAGATCTTGGAAACACAAACTAAACAGAGACACAGTGAAACTAACAGATGTTATGAGCCAAATGGATTTAACAGATATCTATAGAACATTTCATCCTAAGTCAAAAGAATATACCTTCTTCTCAGCACATCATGGTACTTTTTACAAAATTGACCATAAAATCGATCACAAAAGAAACCTCAACAGATATGAGAAGATTGAAATAATCCCATGCCTCCTATCAGATCACTGTGAATTAAGGCTGGTCTTCAATGGCAACAACAACAACAGAAATCCCACATACACATGGAAGCTGAACAATGGTCTACTCAATGACAACTTGGTCAAGGAAGAAATAAAGAGAGAAATTAATGACTTCCTAAAATTTAATGAAAATAAAAGTACAACATACCCAAACCTATGGGACACAATGAAAGCAGTGTTATGAGGAAAACTCATAGCCTTCATTGCCTCCAAAAAGAAACTGGAGAGAGCATACACTAGCAGATTAACAGCATACCTGAAAGCTCTAGAACAAAAAGAAGCTAATAAACCCAAGAGGAGTAGAAGACAGGAAATAATCAAACTCAGGACTGAAATCAACCAAGTAGAAACAAAAAGAAAGATACAAAGAATCAACAAAACCAGGAGCTGGCTCTTTGAGAAAATCAACAAGATAGATAAACCCTTAGCCAGACTAACCAGAGGGCACAGAGAGAGTATCCAAATTAAAAAAATTAGAAAAGAAAAGGGAGGCATAACAACAGATTCTGAGGAAATTCAAAAAATCATCAGATCCTACTCCAAAAGCCTATACTCAACAAAATTGGTTAAATCTATATGAAATGAACAATATTCTAGACAGATACCAAATACCAAAGTTAAGTCAGGATCAGATAAACCATCTAAACAGTCCCATAACCCCTAAAAAAATAGAAGCAGTCATTAAAAGTCTCCCAACCAAAAAAGCCCAGGACCAGATGGGCTCACTGCAGAATTCTATCAGAACTTCTAAGAAGAACTAATACCAATACTCTTCAATCTATTCCACAAAATAGAAACAGAATGAACACTACCCAATTCCTTCTATGAGGCCACAATTTCACTGATACCAAAACTTCACAAGACCTAACAAAGAAAGAAAACTTCAGACCAATTTCCCTTATGAATATCCACGTAAAAATACTCAATAAAATTCTCGAAAACTGAATCCAAGAACATATCAAAATGATCATTCATCATGATCAAGTAGGCTTCATCCCAGGGATGCAGGGATGGTTGAATACCCAGAAGTCCATCAATGTAATCTACTACATAAACTCAAAAAAAAAAAAAAGCCACATGGTCATTTCATTAGATGCTGAAAAGGCATTTGACAAAATTCAACATCCCTTCATGATAAAAGTCTTGGGAAGATCAGGAATTCAAGGCCCATACCTAAACATAGTAAAAGCAATATACAGCAAACCAGTAGCCAACATCTAACTAAATGGAGAGAAACTCGAAGCAATCCCACTAAGATCAGGGACTAAACAAGGCTGCCCTCTCTCTCCCTACCTATTCAATATAGTAATTGAAATTCTAGCTAGAGCAATTAGACAACAAAAGGATGTCAAAGGGATACAAATTGGAAAGGAAGAAATCAAAATGTCACTATTTGTAAATGATATGGTCTTATACTCAAGTGACCAGAAAAACTCCACCAGAGAACTATTGCACCTGATAAACAACTTCAGCTAAGTGGCCAGATATAAAATTAACTCAAACAAATAGTAGCCTTCCTATACTCGAAGGATAAACAGGCTGAGAAATAATTTAGGGAAATGACACCCTTCACAATAGTCACAAATAATATAAAGTATCTTGGTGTGACTCTAACCAAACAAGTGAAAGATCTGTATGACAAGAACTTCAAGTCTCTGAAGAAAGAAATCGAAGAAGACCTCAGAAGGTGGAAAGTTTTCCCCTGCTCATGGATTGGCAGAATTAATATAGTAAAAATGGCCATCCTGCCAAAAGCAATCTACAGATTCAGTGCAATCCCCATCAAAATTCCAACTCAATTCTTCATAGACTTAGAGCATTTGGAACAACAAAAAACCCAGGATAGCAAAAGCTATTCTCAACAACAAAAGAACTTCTGGGGAAATCAGCATCCCTCACTTCAAGCTGTAGTACAGAGCTGTAGTGCTAAAAACTGCATGGTATTGGTACAGTGACAGGCAGGTATATCAATAGAATAGAATTGAAGACCCAGAAATGAACCCACACACCAAGTTCATTTGATTTTTGACAAAGGTGCTAAAACCATCCAGTGGAAAAAAGACAGCATTTTCAACAAATGGTGCTGGTTCTACTGGCGGTCTACATGTAGAAGAATGCAAATTGATCCATTCCTATCTCCCTGTACAAAGATCAAGTCCAAGTGGATCAAGAACCTCTGCATAAAACCAGATATACTGAATCTAATAGAAGAGAAAATGGGGGGAATTCTTGAACACATGGGTACAGGGGAGAAGTTCCTGAACAGAACACCAATGGCTTATGCTCTAAGATCAAGAATGGACAAATGGGACCTCATGAAATTGCAAAGCTTCTGTAAGGCAAAGGATATTGTCAATAGGACAAAACGGCAACCAACAGATTAGGAAAAGAACTTTACAAATCCTATATCTGATAGAGGGCTAATATCCAATATATACAAAGAACTCAAGAAGTTAGACTCCAGAGAACCAAATAACCCTATCAAAAAATGGGGAACAGAGCTAAACAGAGAATTCTCAACTGAGGAAATTCGTAGGGCTGAGAAGCATCTAAAGAAATGTTCACCATCCTTAGTCATCAGGGAAATGCAAATCAAAACAGCTCTGAGATTCCACCTCACACCAGTCAGAATGGCTAAGATCAAAAACTCAGGTGACAGAAGATGCTGATGAGGATGTGGAGAAAGAGGAACACTCCTCCATTGTTGGTGGGATTGCAAGCTGATACAACCTCTCTGGAAATCAGTTTGGTGGACCCTCAGAAAAATGGAGATATTACTACCTGAGGACCCAGCTATACCACTCCTGGGCATATGCCCAGAAGATGCTCCAATATGTAATAAGGACACATGCTCCACTATGTTCACAGAAGCCATATTTATAATAACCAGAAGCTGGAAACAACCCAGATGTCCCTCATCAGAGGAATGGATACAGAAAATGTGGTACATCTAAACAATGGAGTACTACTCAGCTATTAAAAACAATGACTTCATGAAATTTACAGGCAAATGGATGGAACTTGAAAATATCATCCTGAGCGAGGTAACTCAGTCACAAAAGAACGAGCATGGTATGTACTCACTGATAATTGTATATTAGCCTCAAATTTCAGAATACCCAAGTTTCACTTCACAGTAATCTTTGAACTGAGTGTGAGATCCCAGGTGAGGTGTTGGAGAAGGGACTGAAGGAGCTGAGGGACTTTGCAGCCCCATGGAGGGAGCAACAGTGTCAACTGGCCTGACCCCCCTGGAACTCCTGGAGACTGGACCACCAACCAAAGAATACACATGGAGGGATCCATGGTTCAGACCACATATGTGGCAGAGGAGGACTTTGTTGACCATTAGTGAAATGAGAGGCCCTTGGGCCTGAGGGTGTTAGAGGCCCTAGTATATGGGTATGCCAAGGCAGAAGAAGTTAGTGGGTGGGCGTGTGGGTTGGTGGGGGAATACTCTCATAGATGTAGGGGGAGGGGGCAGTGGATGGGGAGTTTCCACAGTGGAGACCTGGAATGGAGGAAATATTTGAAATGCAAATAAAGTATCAAAAAATAAAAATTAAAGAAAATAAAATCATGTTCATAATTATTGACAAAAAAGTGTGATTATTAATAACCATACAATATTCTCAAGTATGGGCTGGGTTGAAATATCCTCTGTCATTGCCATTAATCCAAAACTCTTCAATTTAGTCTCATGTACATTTTTAGGACAAGGTAAAAAGACAGATACGTTGCTTGCCAAATTTTCCCACAGATGGTCTCTAGGCCATTCTTCCCCACTGAGACCTCTTAATCTGGGTTGTTAGAATTGATGCCACTCTCAGTACCAATATGTTTCAAACTCCTATTAGAACTGCCTACTTGTAACAGTAATACCCTGCCTCCTGGTACCAACTTCTTCTTAGTCAGTGTTCTATGCCTGTGATGAGACACCATGACAAAGGCTACTCATAAAACAAAGCATTTAATTAAGGTCATTTTTACAGTTTCAGACTCTTAGTACATTATCATCACGGCAAAGAGCACAGTGTCAGGCAGGTATGTTGCTGCAAAAGTAGCGGAGAGCTGCATCCTGATCCGAAGCAAGTAGAGAGAGGATGCATCTGGCATGGGATTTTGAAGCATCAAATTCTGCCCACCAGTGACATACTTCTTCCAACAAGGCCACTCCTTCTAATATTTCTAATCCTTTTAAATAGTGTCACTTCCTGGTGACTAAGCCTTCAAATACATGAACCTCTAAGGACCATTATTATTCAAACCATAATATCATAGATGATTGGGTACAATTTCCAAGTAAGGCAGCTGCTTCAGGACAGCAAAAGATCCTGTGAATCTCTCTTATATGGTCTTGTACGTAAGCCCAATCCTTTTATTTGTTCACCGAAGTTCTGTTTGGGAAGAATCCCGACGTTAGTCTGCTGTAGGCCACTTATCTGGGATAAATGGGTGGTCTGTTCCTCTCTCACCAAGGAGAAGTAAATATAGGAATTGGCATCAGAATACATTATGAAAAAGAAAAACCCAAACTCTGCCATTGAGTAGTTTCTTCATTCTGAGAACATCAGAGTATCCTTATGCCTAGGTCAGTCACTGGACTTTGCCTAGTATGCAGTATAAAGGAATAGTCAAAAAGAGCTATATAACGTTTCTGTTTGCATAGCATAACAATGTTTAACAGCATAGGTTTGGGGAGATACAGTGAACTGAACTTGCTAAGCCTGTCCCCATTGTCTGAGAGTCTGGGCTGGGAACTGTAAAGGGAGATGCTCAATAGGAAAGCTCAGTTGAGACAGGGACCTCTCAGAGGCTGAGAGTCTCTCTCTTCCTCTTATATTCTTGCTGGGACAAGCGAACCAGGGCTGCTTACTCCTTGGAAACCATGTAGGCCACAGCATCTATTGTCCTGTTGTAGCTGTATTTGTTGTCATAGCAGGAAGTGAGCTTTACAAGCAAACTTACCATGGCAAGGAATGCCAGCCCCAGCACTAAAGGTGGAAAGGTGGACACTACTATTAAAATCAGAGAAGACAATGTAGTCTTCAGGGTAGCCCGGGATGCCTTTACTGGGCCCGCCAATGCCTGCTTCATCACCTTCTTGAGGAATTCATCCTTGGCAGGATACCATCTGTAGATGGTAGATGGTCAGACTCCTGAGAGACTTATTCAGGGTGGGAACACAGTAGTCCTTGTCAGTGAGTTTCTAGTCAGCTCATGGATGGTTTTTTGCCTATAGTTTTGGAGGACTCTATAAAATACAATAAAATACAATATAGTAAATGTATAAAGCACCTGGCCGATTACACCTGTTTTTTCAATGTACTGTACATAATTGCATGTACATGAGGTCTTACCACAAAGTTGTGCTGGCCCTAGGTTCATAATGTAGCCCAATCCAGCCTCAAATGTACCATTGTTGTATTAGACCCCAAAAAATTTAGATTATTCATAACTATTAACATTTTTCAATGTATATCCTTCATTTACAATATACTGTGACTTGCATGAATTAAGTTTTTTCCAGTATTATCAATGATAGAACATTGCACTATGTTACAGAAGATGGAACATGTAATGAGTTGATAGCATTATTTGAACTCTCTTATAATCTAACACAAGGAGTTTATCACAGGCTAGACTGTCATTTTGCAGCATATGAGTATAATTAGAATAAAGTTTAAGTAAAAGCCATGTAAGTAACATATGACATCATTACAGAAGGACAAAAGAGTATGTTAATCGTAAATTAATATGTACCCATAATTGAAGCAAATATTAACAACCACAAGGGAGAAATAAGCAGTATGACAGTAGACAGATCAATTAAACAGAAAATTCAATCTAGAATATTGGGCTAGGATTATACCTTTGGAAAATACCTATCCATTTATACAATATTCCATAAAGCAGTGGCAGTGGGTACACTCTTTAAATGTACAGAAGCATTCTTCAAGATGTTCTTCAAATCATTCTTAGCAAATTTGAGAAAACTAAAATTGAATCAAATATCCTTTCTAATTATTGTGCTGTAAAATTAGAAATTAATACAAATATCAGAGATGATTGGAAATGTAAGAATATGCCCTTAACCTGAACGGATCAAAATTAAGGGTCAAACAATAATATCTCTAGTGAGAGTGGAAAGACAGTGTACCTCCATTTATAAAATGCAGCATGATAGTCTATGAGAAAGCTTACAGGAATGAGCCATACTCCAGCAACAAAAAACAGGTTCGTAAATGAGCAGTATAAATATTGTGCCTAAGGATCAGGAAAAGTGAGAGCTATTGCCAGAGACAGAAGAAGTGAAAAAGTAACAAAGACAATATGAAAGAAAATAAATAAAATTTAGAAAATTAGTAGAAAAGATAAATACAACTGAGAGTTGTGTTTTCACTTTTATGTATTACTTTTCATTATAATATAATTATTTTAATTATTTTAGTAAATAATTAATACATAATAAATTAATTTACATAAATAACTAAATTTAAATTATTTTAATTATATCCCACTTCCCTTCAAACTGCCATGTCTCCTTCTTCAGTTTCATCCTGTACAGGATACCATCTTACTCCCTCTAAAAATCAGGTTCTTTTTTTCTTTAATTATTATTGTTACAGACACAAACATACACACAAGCAGAGAGAGAGAGAGAGAAAGAAGCAGAGAGAGAGATATGATAAAACCTGCTAAGTTCATTTATTATTATTTGTATGTATTTAATAAGACCTAAGGGTTGCTTTGTAAGAGATTAAAACAAGCAACATTAATCAGATGACTAAGTAAAAACAGCAAAACTCAAATAAATAACATCATAAATGAAATAAGAGCCGGGCGGTGGTGGCGCACGCCTTTAATCTCAGCACTCTGGAGGCAGAGGCAGGTGGATTTCTGAGCTCGAGGCCAGCCTGGTCTACAGAGTGAGTTCTAGGACAGCCAGGGCTACACAGAGAAACCCTGTCTTGACAAACCAAAAAAAAAAAAAAAAGAAAAGAAAAGTAAAGAAATAAGAGATATTACATCAAAATTGAAATATCACAAGTTAATGGTATGAAAAGGAATAAGCCAACAAAATGAGTTAATTGGGTAAAAGAACAAATTTCTATAAACTTATAACCTTCTGAGACTAACATTACATAATAATTTACAAATTATAAACAGAAGCTGAATATTGCACACACTTGCAATCCGAGCACTGGGGAGGTGAAGGAAGAAAATTTATAAGTTCAAAACCAACTTTGCTCCAAATATGAAGACAGTGACTTCCCAAGATAGTAACAAAGTCTAACCAAGCAATTAACATGTAAAGAAAGCTAATGAACAGTAAGGTCTCCCATCAAATTAAAACAAAGTGTCTTATGTCTCTCTGCTGAATTTTGTCAAACATTTAGGAACTGACAGGAAGCCTTCCTTGACTTTCAGCAAATTGTAGATGACGTAAATATTTCCAAACTCATTTTACAAGCTAAAATTAGTCAGATCCCAAAGTGATTAGACAGGACACTAGAAGAAATTGACAATCATAAGCCAATATTTCTAATGAACTTAGATAAAAGAATTTTCAACAAAATATTTTCAAACATATTTAAGCCAGAGACAGGGGTATTATTGAGAAGAAAATGAGGTTCACAACATGGAATTCAAGAAGAATCTATACATAAATCTATAGCAATCATCTCCAGAAATATAAGAAGAAACATTTAATAAAATTTCACTCTTTACACCACAAAATCTCTCAATGAATTAGCCATAAGATACATTTATTTTACTATACTAAAGGCAATATGACATAAATATATGAGTGGAATACTTAGAGATGAAATTATGGAGACATTTTTTTCTTTTACCCAGAACCTGACAAAGGAGTTTATGTCCAGAGCAGATGAGCACTATGACTTAATCAGAGAGGAAGAATTTATAGTATTAAAATGTTATTATAAAGAACTTAAAAGTAAAAAAACACAAACAAATACTAATAATTTAAAAAATATTGAGAATAAGGAATAATTTATTTACAATCAAGGTGAATATCTGTCAAGAATATTTAAGAATTTATTGAAAAATCTTACTAATATTAATATTTTGATTAATCTTTATTATTATTTATTAGTGAACTTTAATTAATTATTATTTTATCCCCCTCCCATCCCTTTCCTTCTTCCAATCCATTTCATGTTCTTTCTTCCTTTTCTTTCCAGGCCTTCCTCCCTGGCCCTGCCCCTATTCTCAAATTAACTGCTTCTTTGTTTTTGATTATTATTTTTATACACACACACACACACATACACACACACACACACACACACACACACACACACATTAATACAAAGACAATTTCAGAAAGAATAAAAATGTATTCATTCCTATCAAGAACATTCAACTCTAAAGCCTATTAGAAAATTTCCTCCAAAGATAATTTTTAAAGTATTTTCAGATATTGGTAAATTTGGTGTAAAGTCATCAAGAACCATTCCTGACAAACAAAAGATGAAATAATTCCTGCATAAACAAAGAATGACTGCATTTCTGAATAAATAATCAGTATGGTAAAATTATAAATTATTTTTGTTTAAAATGAAATTCAACATCAATTTAAGTTGCGCTAAATGTTTGATATTGAAGAATATAAATTCAAAATTAAAATGGAGGGAAAATAATAATAATCAAGTCTAACTATGACATTTTCATAAATTAGAATTATAAGCAAGGAGAAGGGCCTTTCCCTTGAAAAGCAGCTGATTTTCTAAATGCATTAGAAAGTAGAGGCCTGGGGACAGCACAGGGGAAAGTATTTGCCCAGTGTGTACATGGGTCTTTTCCTTCAGCCCAGGGAAAATCAGTTTTTCTAGAATCTGGCTCCATGGTAGAGGGCTTCTCTAGCTCATCTGGGGTCTTACATTCCAGCTGTAGTAATGAAAGTCAAGAAGAAAGAAATGTAATGAAAGAAAGAAAGAAAGGAAGGAAGGAAGGAAGGAAGGAAGGAAGGAAGGAAGGGGGATAGAAGAGAGGGAGGGAGGAAGGAGGGAACTATAACCCATACATAAAAGTAAATAGAGTTAAAAACAAATCTACGAATAAATAAAATTCCAAAACATTAAAAGTTACAATATAAACCAGCTAAAATGATAACGGATCACTTTATTTTCCAAAATATATTTGATATTAAACATAAAATATAACCATAAAACTACAATGTAATTTACAAAGAAAATCTAAATTCAAATACAATCTCATGAGCTACTAGAATTTGTTTTAAGAAACTAAGAAGCATTCAGTAACTTTTAATCATTTCATCCCATTAATAAGGAAGAGAACCACACACAAGTTCACACCATTCAGGATTGAGCTAACGGATGAGAGGACACAAGGAAGGGGATAACAATTTCAGTCAGGAAGATATTAGATGAAAATACAATGCGCTGTCAAAAATGTGTCTTGATTTCTGAAACAAGTAGAATATTCATGTATTTCATGGTCCATGTTGGCCATCTTGGAGAGTAAGTTGATTTTAAAGTAAAAGATAGGTTAAACACTGACACTTTCTTAGGTCTGTGCATTTTAATCATTTATCTGTTTGTCTGTCTGTCTATAATCATTCTGATTGGAATAAAGAAATCTATCTTTTGTAAAGTTGATATAACTAGGATTTTAAATGAATTCCTGGAGAAAACATGCTTCCTTTTCTTTCCTGTTTTGTTTGCTTATTGTTACTGTGATTGTAACAGAGTCTGACTACAGAGCTCCATGTGGCTGGGAACCCACTATGCAAACCAGGATGATGTTGAACTGGTGATTCTCCCGCATCGTTTCCACAAGTGTTGAAAGCATAGGGATTTGTGACTGTACCCTCCTTTTGTAACTTGGGAGTAACACTTCCATGTAGTCGAAATGCCATTCTGACCTGATTATCGTCTCTTTACAAAACACTTCCTCACAGTCTGTCTGGTTGATAGAATTTATTGAATTGCAAGAACAGCAGCTTGGCCAGTTGCCCACAGTCTCAGGAGGTTTCTATAATGTCTCACCAATCAGAGGATTATTGTGGGTACAGTGTTCTTCATTTTCAAAGTCAACTCATTGTTTCTGCAGATGTTCTTTCTGCATGCCAGATTTTTTTTTTTTTTTGCCAGAAATACTTGAAGCAAAACATTTTTTCTAAAGGAAAATGAGTTTTTTTCCTCAGCCAGACTATGAAAATCTAGTAAAGTGAGAACTGAAGGAAAGGTTGGGGAAAAAGAAAAATTAAAATGCTGAATAAGTTGAATATAAGGAAAATATAAAGAAAGTGGTATTTTAAAAATCTTTGCACCCATAAGACCTGCTGGCTGAGCCCTCTGGGCCATGCCAATCTACCCTGAGCAGCCTGCTCTCTCAGGAGGCTTTCCATTCTCCCACCATATCTCCTCCACCTCCATCAGACTTCTGAACCATACAGGTAAGCTTCCCTTCCCCCATCCATTTCCCTGCTGGCTGAGCCCTCTGGGCCAAGCTAAGCTGCTCTGAGCAACTTGCTATCCGAGGGGGACCTCCATTTTCCTGTCACCACTCTGATGACCTTGATTGGATTTGAATCTCAGGAAATATACACACTTGCAGGTTTGGCCTCCAAAGTATAGCTACAGCACTGCAACAAGCCCTGGATATTCTAAGACAACTGAAATACAAGAAAATGGCTGTAAATCCAATCTTACAAAGATGATAGAGGCTTTTAAAGAGGAAATGAATTAATCCCTTAAAGAAATACAGGAAAATACACTCAAACAGATAGGGGGTCTAAAGAGGAAACAAAGAAATCCCCTAAAGATATACAGGAAAATTAATTAAACAAGTGAAGGAAATAAATAAAACTGTGCAGGACCTGGAAGTGAAAATAGGAGCAATAAAGAAAACACAAACTGAGGGAATCCTGGAGCTGGAAAACCTAGGGAAGAGAACAGGAACAACAGATGTTAGCGTCACCAACAGAATACAGGAGATGGGAGTGAAATATCACAGACATAGAAGATACAATAGAAGAAATTGATACATCGTCAAAAAAATGTTAAATATGAAGAATTCTTGACACAAACATCCAGGAAATCTGGGATACCATGAAAAGACCGACATAAGAATAATAGGATTAGAAGAAGGTGAAGAGTCCCAGCTCTAAGGCCCAGAAAATATTCTCAACAAAATCACAGCAGGAAACTTTCCCAAACTAAAGAAAGAGAAAACTATAAACATAAAAGAAACATATAGAACAGCAATAAGACAGGACCAGAAAAGAAAATCCTCCTGCCACTTAATAATCAAAACAAAATCTACAGAATATTAAAAGTGGCAAACAAAAAAGGCCAGGTAACAGATAAAGGCAGACCTATCAAAATTATACCAGACTTCTCAAAAGAGACTCTAAAAGCTAGAAGGGCCTTGTTAGATATCCTGCAAACTTGAAAAATCCACAGGTACCAACCTAGACTACTATACCCAGAAAAACTCTCAGTAACTATAGATAGAGAAAACAAGATATTTCAAGATAAATCCGAATTCAAACAATAGGCATCCACAAATCCAGGAAAATACAAGAAGGAAAACTCCAACCTAAGAAGGATAACTACATCAAAGGAAATAAGTAATTCCATATCAGCAGAAAAAGAGAAAAGAAAAAATGAAAAAAGTACACACACACACACACACACACACACACTCACTCACTCACTCACACTAATATTACCAATAACAAAATAAAAGGTAATAACAACCATAGATCATTAATATCTCTAAACATCAATGGACTCATTTCCCCAATAAAGACACAGACTAAAAGAATGAATGCTAAAACAGGATCTATCATTGTGCTGCATACAAGAAAAGCATCACAGCAATAAAGATAGACATTGCCTCAGAGTAAATGGCTGAAAAAAAGTTTCCCAAGCAAAGAAACCCAAGAAGGAAGCTGGTGTAGCCATTGTGATATCTAATCAAATAGATGTTAAACAAAAATTAATCAAAAATAACAGAGAAGAAGGCTGGAGAGATGGCTCAGCGGTTAAGAGCACTGACTGCTTTTCCAGAGGTTCTGAGTTCAAATCCCAGCAACCACTTGGTGGCTCACAACCATTTCTAATAGGATTCGGTGCCTTCTTTTGGTGTGTGTGAAGACAGCTACAGTGTACTCATATACATAAAATAAATAAAGTCTTTAAAAAAAGAAATAGAGAAGGACAACTTCATACTCAGCAACGGAAGAATCTACCAAGTAGATGTCTCAATTCTGAAAAATCAATGCCCCAAACAGAAGGACATCCACATTTGTAAACGAAATACTGGTAAAGCTTAAATTGCACGTTGAACTCAATGAATTAATATTGGGAGACTTCAATATTCTAGTCTCACTAATTGACAGGACATCCTGTCAAAAACAAAGAAATAATGAAACTACAGACATTATTAAACAAATGAACCTAACAGACATCCATAGACTATTTCACCCAAACACAAAAGAGTATACCTTCTTCTCAGCACCTCATGGACCCTTCTCCAAAATTGATCATATAGGGGGTCACAAAGCAAACCTCAACAACTACAAGAAAACTGAAATAATATCGTGTATCTTATCAGACAACCATAAATAAAGCTGGACTTCAACAACAGAAACACCAGAAAGTCTAAATACCCATGGAAATTAAATAACTTTCTACTCAATGATGTCTGGGTCGGAGAAGAAATAAAGAAAGAAATTAAAGACTTTCTAGAATTCAATGAAAATAAAGACACAACATACCCAAATTTATGGGACACAATGAAAGCAATGCCAAGAGGAAAGTTCAGAGCACCAGGTACCTCCCTCATTAAAGAAATTAGATTGTTCTTATACCACCAGTTCAAAAGTACACCTGAAAACTCTAGAAAAAAGAAGCAAGCACACAAAAAGAGGAGTAGAAGGCAGGAATAATCAAAGTCAGGACTGAAATCAATCAGTTAGAAACAAAGAAATCAATAATCAACCAAAATCAACAAAACCAAGAGCTGATTCTTTGAGAAAATCAGCAAGGTAGACAAGCCCTTAGCCAAACTAACAAAGAGATGGAGAGAGACAGTATCCAAATAAACAAAATCAGTAAGAAAAGGGGAGACATAACAACACTGAGGATATTTAAAATGAAGGTCTTACTTCAAAATCATGTACTCCACAAAATTAGAAAATCTTATTGAGATGGACCACTTTATAGACTTATTCCACTTACCAAAGTTAAATCAAGATAAAGTAAACTCTGTAAACAGTTCCATAAGCCACTCTTGGGCATATACCCAAAAGATGCCTCACCATGCCACAGGGGCACAAGTTCCACTAGGTTTGTAGTGGGCCTTATTTGTGATAGCCAGAAGCTGAAAACAATCCAGATGTCTCACAACAGAAGAATGGATACAGAAAATGTGGTTCATTTACACAATGGAGTACTACTCAGATATTAAGAACAAGGACATCCTGAGTTTTGCAGACAAATGGATGGAACTAGACAATATCATCCTGAGTGAGATAACTCATTCACAAAAGAACACACATGGTATGTACTCTCTGATTAGTAGATATTAGTCCAAAAGTTCATAATACCTAAGATTCAATTCACAGACCATATGAAGCCTCAGAAGAAGGAAGACAAAATGTGGATGCTTCAGTGCTTCTTAGAAGGGGGAACAAAATACTCACAGGGGTCTGTGTTCTATCAGAGAGGATGTATCTAACCCTCAAGAAACTGGAGGCCCCAGGGGTTTAAAGGTCAGGTGGGGTGGGGGTGGGGGTGGGGACATCCTCATGGAGACCGGGGAGGGGGGGAGAGATGAAGTATGGGATGTGGAACAATCAGAGGGTGGAAGGGATAGGGGGAATAAAATCTGGAGTGTAAATTAGTTAATTAATTAATTAATTAAAAAAGAAGTCAAAAGAGAAAGAAAGAAAGGAAGGAAGGAAGGAAGGAAGGAAGGAAGGAAGGAAGGAAGGAAGGAAGGAAGGAAGGAAGGAATAGAAGCAGTCATCAAAAGTTTCTGAATCAAAGGAAGGTCAAGGCCAGATAATTTTATTGCAGAATTCTACCAGACTTTCAATGAAGAGATATTACCAATACTCCTCAAAATATTTCATGGAGTAGAAACAGAAGGAACACTACCAAACTCATTTTAAGAGGCCACAGTTACCTTGACACATAAACCACACAAAGACTCAACAAGAAAAGGATCTTCAGACTTATATCTCTTATGAACATTGATGCAAAAATTCTCAATAAAATTCTTGAAAACCTAATCAGGAAAATATTAAAGATATCTATCAAGATCAAGTAGGCTTCATCCTAAGGATGCAAGAATGGTTCTATATATGAAAATTCTTCAACATAATCCACCATATAAACAAACTGATAAAAATCACATGATTATCTCATTTGACTTTGAAAAAGTCTTTGATAAAATCTAACACACATTCATATTAAAGGTATTAAAGAAATCAAGAAGAGAGGACACATACCTAAATGTAATCAAAGCAATACAGCAAGCCAATAGCTAACATCAAACTAAATGGAGAGGAACTTAAAGCATATCCAGTAAAATCAAGGACAAGTCAAGGCTGCTCACTCTCTTCTTATCTATTCAATATAGCACTTGAAGTTCTAGTCAGAGCAATAAGACAACTGAAGGAGATCATGGGGGAATCACTGGAAAGGAAGTAGTCAAAATATTGCTATTTGCAGATGATAGGATAGTATACATATGTGACTCCAAAAACTCTACCAGAGAACTCCTACAGCTGATAAATACCTTCAGCAAAGTAGGTGGATACAAAATTCACTCAAAGAAACCACTAGCATTCCTTTATATAAATGATAAACAGACAGAGAAAGAAATTAGTGAAACAACACCATTTACAAGAGCCACAAATAATATAAAATATCTTGGTGTGACTCTAACCGAGCAAGTGAAAGATCTGTATGACAAGAACTTCAAGACCTTGAAGAAAGTAACTGGAGAAGACATCAGAAAATAGAAAGATATTCCATGCTCATGCATAGGTAGGATTAACATAGTGGACATGACCATCTTACAAAAAGCAATCTACAGATTCAATGCAATCACCATCAAGATTCCAACACAATTTTTATAGACCTTGAAAGTACAATTTTCAACCTCATATAGAAAAAAGAAAAACCCAGGATAGCCAAAACAATCCTTAACAATAAAGTAAAACAGCATTTATAACGTCAAGCTGTACTACAGAGAAATATTGATAAAAACTTCATGGTTCTGGTAAAGAAACAGACACATTGATCAATGGAATTGAATCAAAGATTCAGAAATAAACCCACACACCTGTGGATACTTGACATTTTATAAAGAAACCCAAATCATATGTTAGAAAAAAGAAAGCATCTTTAACAAATGGTGCTGGACTAACTTGATGTCTGCATGTAAAATGAAAATAGATCCATATATATCATTCTGCACAAAACTCAAGTCCAAGTGAATCAAGGACTCTACATAAAATTAGATACACTAAATCTCGAAGAAGAGAAAGTGGGAAATGACCTTGCAGGCATTGGTACAGGAGACAATTTCTTGAACAGAATACCAACTCCTCGGGCTCTAAGATCAACAATTGATAAATAGGACCATTCCAAACTGAAAAGCCTCTGCAAGGCAACAGACTCTGGCAATAGGACAGTAGGCAGTCTACTGATTGCAAGATGATCTTCAGCAAACCTACATCTGACAGAGAGCTAATTTCCAACACTTACAAAAGAACTCAACAAGGTAGACACCAACAACACATATTACCCAATTAAAAACATAGGGTACAGAATCAGAAAAATCTCAACAGAAGAATCTCAAATGGCCAAGAAACATCAGCGAAATGCAAATCTAAACATCCCCGAGGTTCCATCTTACATCCATCAGAGTACCAAAGATCAAAAACTCAAGAGATAACAGATACTGTTGAGGATGTAGAGCAAGAGGAACACTTCTTCATTGCTGGTGGGAGTGCAAACATTTTCAACCACTCTGGAAATCAATGTGACAATTTATCAGAAAACTGGGAATAGTTCTACCTCAAGTCCCAGTTATACCACTCCTGGGTATATACACAAAAGATGCTCCCACATGCCACAAAAGGCTTGATCAATTACGTTCACAGCAGCTTTATTCATAGTAGCCAGAAACTGGAAACAATCTAGGTGTCCCTCAACTGAAGAATAGATAAAGAAAATGGGGTGCATCTACACAATGGAATATTGTTCAGCTATTAAAAAGAAAAATGGCAAATGGATGGAGCTTTAGAATACCATCCTTAGTGAGGTAATCCAGTCTCAAAAGGACATGCATGTTATGTTTTCATTTACAAGTGCATATTAGGCATAAAATACAGGTACCATGCTGACTGCTCCATAGACCCAAATAAGCTAAA
>CM052700.1:139779115-139898856 GCA_028551405.1 Uromys caudimaculatus
ACACACACACACACACACACACACACACACACACACACACACACACACACACACACACACTCATACACACACGGTCCCTGCCCTTCATGGCAACAAATCTAAGGGAAATGTGTGAAAAATGAAGTCTGAGAGCTAAGCCCACACGGTAATGTGAGAATACACAGGCGGTATGTGTCATTCTCTACTCTTTCTCTTTCTGCTTACTCAAAGAATATTTAGTGTAGAAAAATACTTCCTGCAAATTCCAGAAACAAAAGAGACAGAGAATAATGAGAGGGAGTATGTTTCATAATGAAATAGATTAAAGCGCCAGGAGAGGCAGCGATCTGAGGGCGAAGAGGAAGGCCTGTGGGAGAATGTGTGTATGGTTTATATCATCAGGGGCGGGAGCCCATCCTTGGCTCAGGAGGAATAGTAAGCACATTCCCCTCTGATAAAGACAACACTTCAGATTAAAGGAGTGATGGGCAAAGAGTCAGTTCCAGGTGTTAAACATCCAGTTAATTGTCAGCTGACAGACAAGGCAAGAAGGCAGAGGAATGAAGGAGGAATGGCAGAGAAAAGGCAAAGTCAATATATTTTAAGTGTTATTGTAAATTAACATGTAGATGATTTGACATTTATATGTAAGACAAAAGAAAATTAAAACAGAGAATATGCCAACAAATAATAGTATAATGCTTAATATTACATGAAATTGCATGCCAGTAACACAACCAACTAATTTAAATATATTCTACTTTTCTCACGATATTGAAAATCACATTGATGCCAAGATAAAAATCATGACCTACTGAGAGATCAATTTAAAAAGTGAAGGGCTTAAAATTATGAAATGTTTTCACACGACACATGTTCTTAGAAGGTCTGGAGAAAACTGTGATTAATTTCACAGATATTGAAAATATGGAGTTTGACAAAAATGAACATAGAAACAAAAACCATAGAGTACATGTTTTACTGCAAACTGTACTTTACTGTATACATTATATACATTATATAGATACACATATACATATAAGTACATATACATATATGAAATTGAATAACTTCAGATCTATATACTTCTATGAACAATATTCCAGATTCTGTGTAAGACTGCTAAGAAAGCTTCTAGAAAACAGTTCCCACACAGCAGCCACAGGAGGTGGCTAAAGAGAACCATAACCTACAAAGCCATACTTTCTTCCACAGCTGAGGTCGCAATCCAAGTCAGAGTGTTCCTGTGCTGGTTTGAATGAGAAGGAACCCACAGTGTTACTTAGGGTTTCCATTGCTGTGAAGAGACCATGACCATGACAACTCTTATAAAGGACAACATTTAATTGGGGCTAGCTTAAAGCTTCAGAGGTTTATTCCATTACTGTCACGGTGAGAAGCATGGCAGCAAGCAGGCGTACATGGTGCTGGAGAGCTAATGGGGAGTTCCTCATCTGGATCCACAGGCAGCAGGAAACGCCTGAGTGCTACTCTAGATGTAGCTCCAGCATATGAGACCTCAAAGTCCACTCCCACAATGACACAATTTCTGCAACAAGGCAACACCTACCCCAACAGGACCACATCTCTTAATATGGGCCTTCCTATGGGCCAAGCAGTCAAACACATGAGTCTATGGGGGGGGCATTATTATTCAGACCACCACAGTCATATATTTAATGCTTGGTTACCATTTGGAGGAACTCTTGTGGTTCCCAACTTTCCCCTCCCTCTCCCTCGTTCACTCCCTAGTTTCCTTTCTCTCTGTCTCGGTCTCTGTTTCATTGTGGAACGTGATATGTGCTCTCAGCTATGCTCCATGATCAGGGCTGCCTGCCTGCTGCCACACTCCCTTCCATGACGCTCATGGAGTCTAACCCTCCAGACCCACAACATCCCAACATAGACAATCTCGTGAGGGTCATTTCATCTTCACATCTCTGCAGATAGTCATTTCTTGCTTTTATTGAGATTAGCTTCAGCTGTCTGTAAGATCCTGCCTTCTTCTCTTTTCTAGGTGTGATGACCCCCCATAAATACATACTACCAGGACATTATATTTATCAAAGAATCTACTTCTTTGGGGACTCAACTTGAACATTATCAAAAGACTAGAAAGAAATTTCTGTGGGGATTTAAAACTGTAATGTAAAATTACATAGTGAAGCACAGGCAACTCTGTTACAACCTTGGCAGTCCAAAACACAATATAAACAAGCATGTCCTGGGATATCATACTCAAGGTGAGAATGAAGAGTTGCTACAGTTTAAGACACACAGGGAAATATAGTAGTAACAAGTACATGCCTGTCTTTAATCCTAGCTGTGGGAAGTTAGGGCAGAAAGATTACAGGTTCCAGACCTTCTTGAGCTCATACATACAAAGACTCTATTTCAAAACAGAGGAAGGAAAGACATATGGGGAGAGAATGGAGGGAGGCACAACAAAGTAGAGAAAGAATATAGTCATTTTATTGCACTGTTTTAGCTAAACTTGATAACTCAGATTAACAATCTTTAAACAAGCATGACAAATTAGGATGTATAAATGAACACGGCTTACTAGCAGTTAAAACTGAGTATGAGAACCCTGGTAATTTACAAATAAGCTGCTAAATTATTAAGAAAACTAAGGAAGAAGCCTTAGAATTGATCTTCAGATTGCAGCCTAAATTTGTAGATACTAAGATAAGATCCAGACCATTATAGGACAGAATGAGACTTTAGCACATGAAATTGCTATACTTAGGTTGACATGACTGAAGTTAGTGTAGATCAGTTGAACCTCCAACAGTGGTCCATTCCTCCCTAGAGAAGTATGGAAGGGTTCTTTCCTTACTCTCTTATCTATATCCTGACCATAGTTCCCTGTCCCTCCACTCTTCCCAGTCCATCCCCACACACATACACACCTCCCCTCTCCCCCAGATGTACAAGTACTCTGATTATCTTGCTTAAAGAAGATACACACATTCTCTCCACTTCACGGAAATTCTTTGAAATGTCAGCTGGCTTGGAGGTTACTGATTCTGGTGAGAAAGGAAGGGATTCAGAGCTTCAGAAAGCTGTAGAACTTACCGTGCATGCCAGCATGCATTCCATTAGAGGATTATTCATGGAATAAGATCTTAGGGTAAATTTGTATTAGAAGAAACAATATAATAGAGAGAAAAAGATCAGAGAATCCTTCTCTTCTCTAGGATATGGAATATCACTGCTTGTCAAACACTTAGCATGATTCTGTGGATGTGCTACTAAGATTGCTCCAGAGGCTTAGAAACTAAGTGCCACCAAGTGAAATAGAAACACCCAAATTACACAGCAGATGGTAGAAATAGTATTTAAAACTAACAGAAGTGGGTGAGCAAGAATATAACATATAAGAATATAAAGCTCATAATATTTACCCAAACCAGGAGGAATGTGCTGCAGGAATAAGTAGCACATCATATTAAAGTTCAGTGTGGCTCCCCTCTGGGCTAGTCGTAATGAAAACAGCATTACAGAATGAAGCCCAATAACAGCACTCATGCTAAAATCTCAAAAGAGAAGAGCTGGAGCAATAAGCAGAGGCAGGATTTAGGTGCCTGTAATTCTTAGAGGGGAGTGATCCCAGGATGAAATGGCCAGACAAGACTGGCCAAGTTAAATTACAATGATCAGGAGAACATGGCTTCTCTTGGAACAAACTGAATGAGCATCTAAGAAGCACACTGTACAAGCTTTTAGAAAGAAAGCATGCACTTTTAAAACGGAAGGAATCCAACAGTAATCACACGCATGAAGATGGTCATGCTGATGAAACACAATGATGCCATCCAATCCCATGTATGAAGATGGTCGTGCTGATAAAACATAACGATGCCATCCTGCCAGGGTTTGGTCTCTGATTCCTGCAAGAAAGAGATGAGGTACCAAGAGCAATCGCAATGACCACACAGCTCTCACTCTTTCCTGAAGAGTCTTACAAACATTTCATCTCTGGATACTCATGAAACTGAAAGATTATTTAGTGCTTTATTTCCATTTTCATGTTGAAAAGTGACCATTGTAGGTACTTTCTAGAACAGTTAAGAGAGATGACTTTAGCTTCCACTGTTAGCCATTATAAAAATGTGATTAAAAGCAAAACGACAAGCAAAAAGACATTATACTTGTGTTAAGATGAAAAAAATAGTAAAATAGCTACAATATGCTAATATGCAGAAGAGCTGGAATATAGAGTTAAATAGCAATTCTGGAAGATAATTTGGCAGCCTCTTAAAAATGTACATAAGAAATTGGCATAGAACAGATCAACTGGACCTCAGGATTCATCAAAGACGGTGTATATATATATATATATATATATATATATATATATATATATATATATATATATATATAGAGAGAGAGAGAGAGATTGTGTATATATATATATATATATATATATATATATATACACACACATATATATATATATCTTGTCAATCTATCAGTTTATAGTGGTTTTATTAATATTATACAAGATTACAAATAAGTTTAAAAATTACATACCAAGAGAACATTAAGTTATCAATAAACAAATGGCCCAAGGAAGCAAAGAGTTCCATATAGAAGAAACAGAAATATCTTTTTAAATGTGTTCAACATCCCTACCCATCAAGGAAATGAAAATGAAGGCTTCATTAGATAGCAAGTTACTTGAGCCAAAGTGATTATCATCAAGAAATCTGAGAACAAATGACCGTTGGAAAATTAAATAATATTATTTTTATCTTTTATTTCCCTTCAGCAATTCTTTACTATTACCTCCATCTCTTCATTCTCTTGTGCTTTAGTGAGCTGAGGCTTTTATAAGAGAGTTTAATACTCCGGAGAGATTCAACAATAAACTTCCGTTTCTTACAGCTATGGAGAATGGAAAGTCCAGGATTAAGGTCAAGGTATCAGATGTTTTTATGTTCTCAAATGATTATATTTCCTTTGTACTCTTTCATGGCAAAGGGAAGGAGAGGGAGAGGAAAGAGTGAGGGGTAGGAGAGAGAGAGAAGGGAAGAGAGGAAGGAGGAAAAAAAGAGGAGAGTTGCCACATCTTTACTCATAATGGCAACCAACTGAATACTGAGGGCTCGGCTATATGAACTGAGGCAGTGGCTACACGTACCACCACATCTGGTTTAGGATTTGAAAGTTAAAATTTTAAGAGGACATTGCGCCCATGTCTCTTTGTGTTACGAATTATCTCCATGCTACTCTCTGATAGCCCCGAGTCAGCTGCTCTTTTATAGGAAAAGATGTACATATTTGGGTTAAGTAGTTGCTTGTACCCGACTATGAGCATCAGATATCACATAATCTATCACTCGCAGAGAGAGTTTTTACAAGGAATTGAAGGGACCTAAACCAACGCTGTTATGGTGTAAGTCTCTAGGAATCATTTATAAACCACCTTTCCTTGTATCCTCATTACCCAAATAAAAAGTGAACAAAGGTAAAGAAAATAGATTTTCCTAAACTAATTGTGCCAAGTGTATATTTGGAAAGATAAAGACAGGTGATAATGAGTAATTTTAGTTTGTTATATAAAAATGATGTGTGCGGGCAGGGGGTAGACTATCTCACCATAAGTAAATACAATAATATCTTTAATACTATGCCAAACACTACAATAATGTTCTTAAATTACTAATTTGTCTCCAGAGATTGGAGGAAGGATGCTGAGTGCTTGAAAATATTAATCAACAAATAAATCCTTCTTTGTGATTATTTTTAAATTTAATAAGATATAATTTATAATCTTCCTTTTTTTAATTCAGCAAATAATCCCTTAGATTGAAATAAGTATGAATATGAGACGTTCGCTGGTGAGACATTTAGATATCAGGAAGTAAACCTTTGGAAGTGTGGTAATTCATTATTACAGTCACAAATTTGTGTGACCACAGTTGTCTAGATCTGGGGCAGGGTTGTCTTCCCAGTGAAATGCCATCCCTATGAGCAGCCACTGCCATTCTCCTCTAGAACCTAAACCTACTATCGTCACAAATTTCATATTCTAGGCACTTCACACAAATACAGTGTGAAACATATTGGTCCTGGATTCTTAACAAATTTCAAGATTACTCTGTGGCATGGTATGTATCAGCACTACATTATTAAGATAATGTAATATTCTATCATATGGCTAAACCAAATTTCTTCGTTGGATTATAACTGTTTGGGTTATTATAAACTATGCTATCATAATGTATGACGTTAATGTGTATGTGTCTGTGTGTGTCTGTGTCTGTGTGTGTGTGTGTGTGTGTGTGTGTGTGTGTGTGTGTGAGAGAGAGAGAGAGAGAGAGAGAGAGAGAGAGAGAGAGAGAGAGAGAGTATATCTCTGTATATATATGTTTTGAATATTTTGTGAGCATCTTTAACAATAGAAGTTCCAGGTTATATCGTAACTCAGTTTAAGTTTCTGCATAATTGTCAAACTATTTCCCAATATCTGCAACACTTATTTTCCATGGAAATATTTGTCATTATTTTTCATATTAGACATTTCATTGTATGTAATGTGTTATATCATTGTGGTTTCCTGAGTATTCCTTCATTTAAATGGTTTTCCATGTGTTGAGTGGCCAGTTCTTTATCTCCTTTGAGAAATGTCTACTGAAGTGTTTATGTAGTTTAAGAATGGGAGTGGGTTGCAGTAACACAAGCAGGAACACAGAACTCTGGCCAGTGAACTACCATCCCAAAACCTATTTTTCTTTTTATTTCAGAACTGCATAAAGTCCTCACATATTTTCCAAACTAAGAAATTCTTACAATAAAATATTCTCTTCTCTTGGTTATCTTTTTATTTTATTGGTCGTTTCCTCTCAGTTTAACATGTTTAAATTTACGTTATTTCAAGTTTGTCTAGTATTTCTTTTTCTTTCTTTTTTGTGATTTGCATGGTTTGCCTCATAAAACATTGCTTACCTCAGGATTTGAGCACATATACACAACTTCTATGTGCATTCCCTTTCTGTGCCCAGACTTACATGTCCTAACAATAAACCCACACTCAACAATAAGTCATTCAAATCAAACTGTAAAAACAATAAACTCATCTTAATACTTTCTTCTCAGTGGAGAAACTCTCATATATTATAAAATTAAATAAGGTCACAATGTTAGCACCCAGGATAGCTTCCTTTATCTAACTAATGACCTATTTTCTTGTGTGCATAGTGAATGCACTAATCTTACACTGTCAATGAACAGACTCCTTGCTTTTCATGAGCAATGTCTAGTAAATGGGCATAGCAAAAGCTTTGTCATTAAGTTAGTTTCTTCCAAAGGACTGGTAAATACTTAGAGATGATATTCCTACATGAGTTACTGAAGTAGATCAGAACCTATTTGAAGACATTAATAATAATCCACAGTCTGGGGAACAGAGACAAGCTCATTCTTTTAGTATTGTCACTCCTCACCCAGCCTGACTTTACATACTCAGTGTGAGATCTCTGTAGGCGCAAAATATATCCAACCTCAGTGCTATGAGAATGATTCCCATAGTAACCTGATAATGAGCATATTTTCTAAAATAATACAGTCTTTCCTCAGCATCCAAATGAGAATTTTGATTAGTTAATATTCATATAAAGTCTCATGATATTATAAAATCACATCTACCTAGAAATTTATTAAAATTGCTTTAATAAACTTTAACTGCTGAATGCTGATGAATGCTTCTCTTATTTGTGTGTCAATATAATTCTAGCTTCACTTCAATTCAGTAATTAGCAGGAAAGTTTAGAGAAGAAGGTAAAAGCAGTTAAAATAGCTTGCTTCACCTGTAGAGTGGATTGGCAGAAAGATAATGGGGCATGCTGTCTTGACTAGTGTTGTGAATAGAGTTTTAAATTATTCTTTGTGATAAGAGACTATGGCCATGTGGCTACTGAAGTTTCTACCACTGATCTGTGAGGTGTCATAACATATCAAGCTCTCCTTATTTACTTCTCTTCCTTTAATCCCTTCCAGTGCGATGCCTCCTGTCGCTCAGGAAGACACAAAACAGACCAGGAACTCCTAACTTTACTGGGGGCAAGTCTGTGCATTTGTGACCATATTGCTGAATTGTGCTAATCAGATGTTTTCATTTTAATTGTGTTAAAATCTACTGTGGTTCAGCATGTGGCATAGTAGATCAGAGCATTTAATGGAGGTAAGAGGAATAGGTCGACAATGCCTTAATGTGTATGTACTTCTTCTCAATTGAAATGGACATTGTGTTTTTGGACTAAATTTCAGTTCAAAGATTGGTGCCCTAAGAATTAAGATATGTAAATAACAAAAAGTGGACTGAGGAGTACAGATACAAATTAGAATCACTGTTGCTAAATATTACTGTAGGTTCAAATCCTTCCTTAGGTAACTAGCTGAGAAGGGACTTATAGTAAATTATTCTAAGTCACTGTTATAGCTTGTGAACATGAATGACTGCCAGGCCCACACAATTCTAGTAGTTTCTGTCTGTAACAATATAGAGGACTGCCTTTATTTCCTCTTTAAGTTTTAAGGGTCAGGTTTAGGTGACAATTTTCTTCTCTTTCTTTTTGCAATATGTATTTGTTTCAGTCCTGTACAGACTTTAACAATCTCCGAGGCTGTACTGTAACATCTCCCTGTGGTATTCACCAGGCAGTCTAGGATAGTTTACCTTTCATAAACCCCTCGAGCTACCAATCTTTCTCATGTGCTAGTTATTACACACAGAAGATGCCTTCCTTTACCTCACAGGATAAAAACAAGATTGTAATTCTGTCCCAATTTGAGGGATTTGAACATTTGAGGCAATGAATCACAGATATCAGTAATTAAAGTGCAGTGGCCAGACTGAAGAAACAGAAAGGGTTACATATACACGTTGACCAATAGAGGACCATCCCCATTGCTAGTCCCTGTTTATTGGAATTGATCCTAATTACTTTCAACATGAAAAAGTCATGCATTCAATTTGAATTTAATCTGTTCCTTAGAACATTTATTGGTTGCTATTTCCTAAATTCTGCTCCAGGAAGCAGTTTTATTTTTTTTTCTTACAAAATGTACACATTAGAAAAAAAGTTTGTTGATTTCAAATAAAGTACAAATTATATATTCACTGGTATAATTTTTCTTCGTAGTTATAAAAGTAAACCATTTTAAAATCATCAACAGTTTTATTGATTATTTGTGATTTCATGCCATGAACTTCAGTTCCACTTATCTCACAGCCCTTCCATATCTGAAACCTCCACATCTAAAGAAAATAAAAAGACAAAGCAAACCAAACAACTGACTGACCGACCGACTGACCGGTAACATCTCACCATGGAAGCTGTGGAGTGTCACTGTGTGTCAATCCTTTGTCAAAGCAGTGTCACTTGCAAATGTTCAGTACACTGAGTCATTGATTTGTTTCGAGGCCTTTGGCATCTGCCACATTTTCTTTTCCTTTCTTTTCTTTTTTTCCTTTTTTTATTGGATATTTTCTTTATTTACATTTCAAATGTTATCCCATTTCCTTGTTCCCAGGTACCTCCTATCCCATTTCCCTTTCCCCTGCTTCTAGTGTTACCCCACCCACCCACCCATTCCTACCTCCCCACCCTGTCATTCCCCTACACTGGGGCATCAATCCAGCCTTCATAGGACCAAGGGCCCCTCTACCCATTGATGCCCAACAAGGCCATTCTCTGTTACATATGCGGCTGGAGCCATGGGTCCCTCCATGTGTACTCCTCGGTTGGTGGTTTAGTCCCTGGGAGCTCTGGTGGATCTGGTTGGTTGATACTGCTGTTCTTTCTATGGGGTTGCAAACCCCTTCAGCTCCTTCGGTCCTTACTCTAACTCCTCCATTGGGGACCCTGTGCTCAGTCCAATGATTGACTGCGAGATCCTGGATTCTTACCCATACTCCTCTCATTTATCAGCTTTTCTGCTGTTTCCCTGTCTCATCTTGATCCTGCAGCTATAGTTCTACAGGACTGGACCCTTGCTTCGCCTGCTCCATCAGTTCATAGATGGAGTAGATATTGGGGTGGGCCAATATCTACCTGGGCCTAGGTGATGGCTGAGTTGGTCTGCCCAGCAACTCCCTACACCCAGGAGTTTTTCAGTCTTTTCTGATTGTGTTATTTTTATCCATATTCTCTGCTGATTGCTCTAATAGCCAGTCAAGGGGAAGGACCATTTTCAAATCACATTCCCCAGAGAGACCTTTACAACTTACATGATGGCAAGAGTCCTTAGAATCAGCATGAATACTGAGGAGCAGTGCTCACAACTTGACACCCTCCAGTGTACCCCAGTGTTTCTCCCAGTAACAGTCACAAAATCTGTCTACACAAAGTCCACACCCTAGCCACTAACCTTACTATTTCCCCGTTCCTCACACTTCATATTCTGTCCACTTCCAAATTCAGTTTCTTTTTTCATGTGGATATTTCTCAAACTAGTCTACTCCTTGCTCCTCCATTGCATTACCCTAGTGCTACTGATCATGTAAACCAAGGCTTAGGTAAAACAAGGGACTAAGTAAAACATACTGAGTTTTCTACTTTGTCCTTCATATGTGCTGTTTACTGAGCTATGTTGTAACCAGAAGCACCTGTAGAGCAAATGTAAAAGTCCATGGATTCATTCTATATCAAGCCAGACCATGCATGCACTTCACAATTTTTAACATATCCTGGAAGCTCCAAAATATTGGTGTTTGCCTTGTGGTTTCCTTATTAATCACACCTGTGGGGAATGTGGAGCACAACAGTCATGTGTGAGTACTGAGCACTTCAAATGTGGATCGTTTGAAATGAACTGGTCTTGTAAGCATAAAATGAACACCAGATTTCAATAGGTTAGAATTGTAAAAACAATGCCACATATCATGCCAGTAATATTTTATATTATAATGGCTATAATATTATATTTTTTGATGTTTTGTCTTAAAAGGTATCATTACACACGTCTAGATTTTGATCACTTTCTCTTATTTACATGGTCTAGATATTTCATATCTGGAATGCCCATATCCTTTATGAAAAGTTCCAAAGAAATTGATTATATATGAACATGCATTTATAATGTACAAATTTTATTAGAGGAGGAGTAGTTGTAAAAACCCTGACCAAAGTGGGAGGATGAGACATTTTAATATGTTTCAGTATTTCTTTATCTATCTATCCATCTATCTATCTATCATCTATCATCTTTCTATCAATCATTTATTTTGTGGTGTATGGATTTGAACTCAGAAACTTACACTTACTAGGCAAGGTATTACCATTATCTATTTAGCTCTTTAAATCACAAATCAACTTTTTCAGGTATATAATTCTTTAAAATAGATTTTATTAAATTTATTCTCTGACAGCATCATTCATGCATATAGCAGATTCGGATTCTTTCACTTCCCAACAGTGTTTCATATCTCTCCTGCTCCTGCCAACCCTCCCTCCTGAGAGTCAAATCTCTTTCCTATAGTCAAGTCTTTTTCATGTTATCCTATGACCTAATAAGTTAAACTTAATACTTCTCTGTGATCAACAGTTTGGAGCTTCTACTAGGGCTGGTGGAGTCCCCAGTAGGTCTGTGACTAAAAAGTGTGTTGTGTTTGTTCCCCTCAACCCCTAGACTTCATCAGTAGGTGACAGACCATCTGATATAAGTATGACTTCATGAGTCCCTCTATAATATGTGAACAACTATTCCTCTAGGTCATTAGCATGTTCTCAATTCTCTCCTTTAATAAATCTTTCTGAATAAATAAATTTGTTCTGGTTTTAAGACACATTTGAGACTTCTAAGAATGTTGCCTATGGGCTTACTTATTAACCACTTAGTCCCCAGCTGGTGACACTATTTGGGAAGTTATGGTGAGATACATACCTTCTGGAGGAGTTAAGTCACTGAGGGTGAACTTTGAGATTTGATAATCTAACACTTCCTATTCATTCTCTCTGATTTGGGTTCACATTTGAAAATGGAGTTTCTGTCTTCTTGCTCCAGCTATCTCCTGTCATTCCTTCTCTGTCATTATACACTCATCCTCTATGACTATAAGCCAAAATAAACTTATCCATAATTGCTTTTGGTCATGCAATTTTATCATAGTAACAATAAAGACACCTTCTAAATTTTAATTACCTACCATCAATCTGGTTCTCATATATCTATTTGTCAATCTTCTTAGCTATGATAGTATTATCATTTCAGAATGATTAGGGTGATCTGGGTTGTTAATTGAAATGTTTTCATATGTATAATGCTTTTTCAGTTATTTTAATGTAAAATGCTATTTCAAATTACTTTTACATATAGTGTTACAATGAGCTTTCTTTTGAATACATTACTTTTATTTTAAAAAGCAACACACAATTACTGTTACCAAATGCTAGCAATTTTCATCTCTCAGACACTGTTTCTGTGTTTAGTACTTTATTCCTTCAGTCTTGAATTAACTGAATGTTCATACTGATTAAGGTACATTTTTTTGCATTTTATTTGTATGTATTTTTATTTAGAGAGTAGATTTTAGATAACTTTGTTGTTTTATATTGTAATACAATCTAAGAATCTTTATGTTTACACTGGAAACTTTTAACTACTTTAACCAGTGAGTTTTACCCCAACTGATCTTGATTATTATTATATTAAAAATAAATTTCTGCCCTTTTATTTTATCTTTTCTCTCCACTGCAATTTTGTTTCAATTTTACATTTTCTACTTTCTTGATCTCAATACTAGGTAATTAGTATGTACTTGATTCTGTCCTTTAATAAAACTTTCTGAATAAATAGATTTCTTCTGGTTTTAAGATGAGACACGTTTGAGATTTCTATGAGAATGTTGCTTACAGGCTCACTTATTAACCACTTAGTCTCCAGCCGGTGGCACTGTTTGGGAAAGTGAGATGCATACCTCCTGGAGGAATTGAACTGTTTTGATGCTTTTTAATGAGTACCTATTGACTAGGGAATATATATGGTTTAATATTCTAAGGAATGGGGAATTAAAATGTCAGTATTCAATTTGTCTCTCTGTAAATGTCATGTTAACAATTATACTTTCTCTCTTGGCATAACAAACTATTGGCACACTTCTTTTTCCTACAATTTATCTTCCAACAATAATTTAACAATAAATCATCTAAAGATTTTTTAAGTTTATGCTGATAAAATACCTATTACTGCTTATTTAGACATCAATTGATTTTACTGTTTTTCATTTTTACAAATTTCATATAACATAATCAATTTCTTTTTTATGAAATCTGCCATTTCCTTTCTAAAGCTGAACTGTTAGAATTCTTTCAAAGAGTTTCTGCATGCTGTTGTATTGTCTGATATGAATAATATGCAATTTGTTTCAAGCATTAAAATGCTAACTTAGCCAAACATAATATCAAATTTGAACCTCTTTGCAAAACCTTTTGCATTCAGCGTTGCTGCTGTAAAATAAAGTATGCTTTTATTTTCTTTTCCTTATGAGTAGTTGTATTTTTCTCTTGAAAAAGTAAATTGCCATTTTTCTACAATAATAAGGTCACTGTGATGTATCTGGATAAGATTTCTGCCCTGGGTCTCTCCTTTTGGGTTCTTTGATGTCTCTTCTTTAATTCACTCAAACAAATAATCAGCAATACTTTTTCAAATATTGTGTGCTTACCTATGCTTTGTCTCATCTTCTGGAAAAGTATCTCAGATTCTAACACAATTCTCCACATATTTCCCTTCCTTTCTTGCCCTTCTACACATTTCCTCATTGTTAATGCCGTCTGAGAGACTTCTTAAAACTTATCTTCCAATTAAAAAAAATCATCATTCAAATATATTCAATGAGTAACCAGAAAATGAGATGGAAAGTAGATGTCATTTAAGATAACAACAAAACTTACCAACTGCATAGAAATTAATCTAGCAAAGATTGTCTGGAAAGTGTATGGAATATTTTCAAATTTATATTGAAGAATTCAAATCAGATTCAAATTAATTGCATGGCTTAATATTCCTGTGAATAAGATGACTAAGAGATGAAAGTGTTTAATTGCCCTCAGCTTAACTTATAAATTCATTGTTATTCCATTCAACACAACACCTATATTTGGGGAGAAGCTTGAGGAACTAATTGTAGTTTATATAAAAATATAACTCTCCAAGACTCACTAATTTCTAACACTCATATGATAAAATTATCAGTGTAGTACTGGTTCAGGGAAAGAGGAATTGACTGAAAGAATGGAAAGATAAGAGCTGATGCAGATTGCTTTTTAAGTAATAGCAATAGGTTTTCCTAAATGAGATTAGAAAACTGATTTGTCTTGCAAAGAAAAATAAAGCTGGATGTCTAACTTAGCAATTAACACAAATTAACAATGAATAGATAAAATGAGTCAAATCTGAAATCAAACCATTCAAGCTATCCAAACTTAGCTTTTACTGCTGCAAGATTAAGTAGAGTTTGGGGAGTCTGTGGAAGAGGGGAAGGAAGGATTGAAGGAGCCAAAGAGTTCAAGGGCACTACAAGAAAACATACAGAATCATTCATGTGGGCCCATAGGGGCTCATAGAGACTGAAGTGCCAACCAATGAGTAATCTTGGGACTGTCCTAGGCCCTCTGCACATAAGTAACAGTTAGGTCTTCATGTGGGGCTCATAAAGCAAGTGCAGGGGCTGTCTCTGGCTACTTTGCCTGCCTTTCAGACAGTTTCCCCTAACTGACTGCCTTGTTTAGTCTCAAAAGAAGAAGATAGGCCTGGTATTGTTGCAACTTTATATTCTAAGCCTGGTTGATATCCATGAGAGCCCATTCTTTTTCTCAAGAGATGGGGATGGGGTTGCATGGGGGAAGGAGGTGAGGTGAGAGAGAGGGACTGGAAGGAGAGAAGGGAGGGAAAGCTGTGATCAGAATGTAAAGTAAATGAAGAAGTTAAAAAGAAAAGGAGGAGGAAGAGGAAGCAAGAGGAGGAAGAAGGTGAGGAAGAAAAAAGAGAAAGAAGAGGAGGAAGGGGAGGAGGAGGAGAAAGAAGAAGACAAAGAAGAAGAAGGAGGGGGGGAGAAGAAAAAGAAGAAGAAGGAGGAGGAGGAGGAGGAGAAGAAGAGGAAGAGGAAGAGGAAGAGGAAGAGGAAGAAGAAGAAGAAGAAGAAGAAGAAGAAGAAGAAGAAGAAGAAGAAGAAGAAGAAGAAGAAGAAGAAGAAGAAGAAGAAGAAACAGTTCGAACCATAAGAGTAGAGCCAGGGCTAGGAAGGAAGCTCAGTGGGTACAAGCGTGTTCTGTACAAGTGTAACTATCAGTATTTAGGTTTGAAAAATGGAATAAAACAAGACACAGGATACTGTGTGTCCATATTCTCAGCACACTTTAAGGGAAGGAGATGGATGGCAAAGACAACAGTATCCTTGGGAACTCCTGCCAACCAGCCTGGTGCATACAGCAACAAAGAAGTAAGATGATGTGACAAACATTGAATAATTTGAGGTTAGGTTTTAGCCTCCAAATATGTGCATGGGCAGTAGTACACACACACACACACACACACACACACACACACACACACACACACACACAGAGAGAGAGAGAGAGAGAGAGAGAGAGAGAGAGAGAGAGAGAGAGAGACACTAGTAGCATAAATTGAGTAACATAAATAAGAATTTTCATGTCATAAGAGTAATACATCCAAGTTTGCTCCCCACAAAGCTGAAAAGGAGATTGGAGAGTATGAAGTTATTAAGTAGTATTTGTTAGAAAGAGCCCCAAGAAAGGTGAGGGGAAGGAGTAGGGCTGATGAGGACAAACCATGCTGCAGATGAGTCAGGCACCAGGAGCTTTTATGCAGATGTCCCTAGAGCGTGAGTATGAAAAGGAAACGCTTATTTTCTAGCCAAGAGATTTCCCAATGAGGGATGATTGCTATAGGTTGTCATCATGCATCACTCCTCATCTCTGGGAATAAGTCCTGAACATACACTGAGTGAGACATCACTCAGCCTATCTCACTCTCAAGACTGAGATTGAAGTGGCAGGCTGGAATTGAAACCTTACAATCAGAAAAAGGCTGAAACTTCACCTAACTACTTACCCAAAACACTGAAGAGAACCAGAAGAGAGAAATAACAGAGGGTAATAGAAATGCTTAATAAACACATCAAGTAACTGACTTCATTACTAATGAGGAGAACATATGAGCATTCATTAAGGATATTGAACACAGCATCGCTTATTGGAGTAAAGAGCTGTAATGATTCTAACACTGAATACTGATGCATGAGTCGATAGGTCATTTTCTTTATTATAGAATAATAGCAGGAAAAAGAAACAAACTAGTTGTACATAAAAAAGATAATACAAAAAATGCAATGCTGACCATAAAATGTAACAAAATAAGATTTACATCATCAATGCCACTGATCAAGTTAACAAAACATGAAACTAATATTTCTCAGGGCTTTGAGTATAGTCACATCCAACGGAGCACACATAAACTATTCTTAGGTGTGAAAACTGAAAACATAGGATGAGAATCCCTCTGCTACGATTTCTAAAACCTGCTGATTAATATACACCGTGCTACTACTTACAGGAACTGGATGGCAACCAGTTGAGAATGTTAAGGGGCAATGACCTTAAGGGGAAGAGATGCACAGGCACTACTGCTTGTACTTTGAAGATATCTCATGGTGTGCCATGTAAGGCATTAGACTATACAAAATAAAAGCCTCCCTTGGCATAGGAAATACAAATTTGAATATAAAATTGCTGAAATGGTGTGCTTTCCCTAGGCATGGCAGAGAGGAAGACAGCACAAGAAGCCACTAACAGCTGCACAATTGTTCCCCAAGTTCCTGGTCAACGTTTAAGCTACTCAAGTACACAACGAGGACATGAGGAATAGAAAACACCAATGGCTATGAGGTAAGAGATTAAAAACTATATTTCAGAAGTAAAATGGTGACAGTGAGAGAGCTAGGATTAGGCTTAAGCAGCAAGGAGAGACTCAAGGGAACAAAGTATGCATTCAACTTAAATCACATGACTGAGAACTCAGGTCTAAGAGCAACAACTTCATGCTATGTGAACATGCGCTCACCCAGTAAAACCTAAGACCAAATACCCCAAGGAACCACAGTAATTTTTTTGCCTCAGAATAAAACTCATAATTTGAGATATCCAGCATTACACACAGCTCCCACACAATTTATCCACAATTCCTAGATCTGCAAAGAAGCAGGAAAATACAAGCAGAGTTAAGTGCTTATACATATTCAGGAGAAGTACATCTCAAGTTTGTCTATGTATTGACATTGTCAGATAAGACGTTTTGAGATGATATGGAGAACAAAATCGACAAAAATATCTAAGAAATAAAGTAGCTTGTACTTTTAAATACGTTTATATATTTTATAATGATTACTTGATAATTCAATATACTCATAAGAAGAAATGATTAACAGACAAGGAAAAGAACATCCTGTAATATATCAGAGTGAAGATCCATGTATATGGTGAAAATGGGAATTAGATAGGCATACAAGGAAAACATAACTTTATAGGAAGAAAAAAGGAAAAATGAAAGATGTTACATAATATATTGAAAATGCATGCAAAACCAGAATGGTATTCAAATCAATTTTACATACCAGAGAGAGACAGAGAACAAGAACGAGGGTAAGAGAATCTGAGCACTTGTTGAATGCTAGGTTTTCTAACAGATGAAAGGTGTCATCTTGGGATGGTCTGGTTGGCTAGAGGGTAAAACTTCCCTCCATCCTCTGATTATCCTCCCTAGTGTGGCAGTTTTGTGGTAAAACAGAGCTCATGTGATTTTCATGTGGAAAAATAACGCTGACAAAATCCAAGACAGGACTGAAAGTCCAGGAGCATGGTCACAAAGCACGCTGTGTTCAGGTCAACATCTTCTCAGACTGCAGATCTGGCAGGACTGGTTGTCCAAATACGACCTGTTCTTTTACAGAGTCGTATTCTTTTCCTCTAAAACACTTCTCAGAGATTAACAGTAACTCTTCCACACCAGCATGGCTTATTTTCATTAGCTCTGCTGAATCTCAAGACTTAAATGTGGAGCACCTAGGATTTGGGATTCCAAAAAACTGGATTCACTTGAAGGGATGAGGTTTACCACTAAACTTCTGATCCTTTTGTCCAATGATATATACTACAATTCCTATTTTCTGTTCATTGATCAGACTATCAAGACTACTGCTGTACTTTTACAGTTTAAGGATTGTCTAGATAATCAATGTTTTATGCCCTCTGAATCAATACAGAGTAGGAATGTTAGGATATCCTGAGGAGTTACGGTTTCTGAAGTCGCAATCTTGTGAATAAAAACTGAACTGGATGCTCACTATTGATAAGAATCGGTTATAGTGTGTACCTACCAGATCAGAAGTCCTGTTCACAAAGGCCGAAGTCTGTGATAATCCACTGTTATTTAGGAAAGTGATGACCCCAATAACAGCTGTTGTAGCGGTTGATAACAGGCAGTAGCTGTGAATCTGTGCCTGGGACTTAGTCTGGAATAAGTTCCCAGTAAAATAGGACAATCAGCTATGATATAATATACTTTATAGAGTAAAATGTTGTGAGTTGACTGGAACGTGATGTGGACCAACATCCCTATATCCTTTGCATATTTGATGTTTTATGTTGGCGGTGATTACAGCATTTTGTAATACAGACTTGAGTCTCAGTTATAATTTTCCTCAGGTCCGGAGTATGGTTTCTGCATCTTCCACTTGGCTCTTTAGGCTTAAATGGCTTTTATTCCTCAAGCCATACATAGCATGTGGGTTCTGCCTGCTGATAACTACTTCTCTTTCAATCATTCACACTGGGACCAAAATATAACTACAGGCAGGTTATTAATACACTTGGATGTGATGTGAAATGGACATGGGCCAAGCTCCACATATCCTCTCATTTAACCAGAGACCTGTGATGGTGTTTTGGATCCCATGACACTAGTGTCTTTTATCTAAACTGTCCTAGATATGCCTGTATTTTTCCATTCTCATCTCTTTAGTTACCCATGTCTTTGTTGAAAACAATCAGGGGAACAACTATTGTATATACTTCATGTGGCACCACAGATATTTTGTCAAGGTGACTATGCTATGAATTTGAGATGTGACATGTGTGGAAATTAAATTGGGAATTATCATTTTCCATATTTGAAGTTTATAGCACATTTCTGTGCATCTCATCCTTTTCTCTTTCCCCTCAAGGACAGCTGCTTATCTACCTCATGTCTGAGAACAGCAGGTCCTACTAGCTGTAACAGCAGGTCTTTGAAGGTCAAGGCAACATGAGACCAAATCTGTAATTGCTTGCTTTGTGCCACAGTCTTGTCTGGATCCTGCCTTCATATATAGCATCATCCATCATAAATCTGAAGGATTCAAATTAAATTAAATTTGAGACAGGTGTGTATGGGGGGGCGTGGAGGGAGGGAAGGGAAGGGAAATACTTTGTAATTAAATTACAGTCTCAAATACATAAGAAAGATTGTATTTATGAAAGAATATATTATTGAATAGTTTGGTAATTATTTCTGATATCTTTTGATTGTTGATACTGAGGCATAGTGGCTAACTATAGAATCTAATGTATCCTAACTACTCATTAAGTTGTTAATTTTTCCACTCTTTCACATTTTTCTTTCTGCTTAGTAATCTACAACATATAATATATATGCTTTTGTTGTTTTATTCAATAGAAGAAAATATTTGAAATTTTTCTCTGGGCTTATTTCACATTCAATAGTGTTGATGATTATATAACTCTTTAGCTTTAAGTATATGAGGAATTAAAACTTCTAACCCCAATTTATATAAAAAGGAAATATGTTTAGCTAACCTATCTTCATACCCACAGATCTTTTATAAGTTAATAGGGGGCATAGACAGTAGTTTAGATATGTAGGTTATTTTTATAATTAAATATACTCTGTTCTGAGTGGTACTCTATTAAATTTATTACTATTTATACAAAAATGTGTTTGCTCATTCCAAGGATTAATGTGTTTATTTATGACTTCCATTATTATTTCTCAGTTTTAATTGATTTTGACCATTAGGAAAATGGTTTCACGTGAACTTCTCAGGGTTTATTTGTTAATACCATAGTTAAGAAATACTTGAATATCAAAAATGTGAATGCTTACAGCCATCCACCAGACAGGAACCCCAATGGAGGAGTTAGGAGAAGAAATGAAGGCACTGAAGGGGTTTGCAACCCCATAGGAAGAACAATAATATCAACCAACCAGACCCCCCCCCCAAAGCTCCCAGGGACTAAACCACCAACAAAAGGAGTACACATGGAGGGACCCATGGTTCCAGCTGCATAAGTAGCAGATGATGGCCTTGTTGGGCATCAATGGGAGGAGAGATCCTTGGTCCTGTGGAGGCTTGATACCTCAGCATAAGGGGATGCTAGAGTGGTGAGGCAGGAGTGGGTGGGTGGGTGGGGGAGCAACCTCATAGAGGCAGGGGAGAGGGGGATGGGATAAGGGTTTGTGTAGGGGAAACCAGGAAGGGGGATAACATTTGAAATATAAATAAATAAAATAATCAATTAAAAAACCAAAATATCAAAAATAAAGATAATTCAATCACCTCTCACTTCCCATCTTATCACCACAGAGAAAAGAATGGAAAGAAAAATCTCTAGGAGAAATTTTGTGTTCTCCTCTAATATTAGTATTATAGAAACTTAGTTTCATTTATGTCCAATTTTATTGTTTATTCCATCATTATTTACTATCATTACAGATATAGTTGCCCTGAACTTCATCATACTCCTGCATTAGCCTTTATGAACTAGAAGTACAGCTGTGCCCAATCAATTACCTCTAAAGGTTTAATTTTGAAAACATCCTCATATCTTCTAGTTCCTTGTTTTTGTTTTTGTTGTTGTTTGTTGTTTTTGTTTTAGTTGTTGCTGCTATTGTTTTTCTGTCTTCTAAGTAGCATTCATAATTTGTAGTGCAGACTTTGGCAAGATCATTTTTTTTCTTTTATTCTTAACTTCACGAAAGGTTTCTGGGGACATGTATATTACAAAATATTTTTAAATTAGTTTCATTTGCTCTGGATATTGTAAAATAATTTACTCTGTACTTTGTAATAATTTCAAAAGTGTATTAAAGTTCTCAGTCCCTCTCTTCCATAAGTCAGTTGGTTTCTGCTCTCTCTGGTCAGGATTGGTACGGTTTGCTTGAACAATGTTCTGTGTGTTCACCCTTGGACAAGGATCATTTGATGCTATTGAAGGAATATGAGTTTCTGCAGATGTCTCTCATCACTGGTAGAAGCCACTGGCTATCTTAGAGTAGATGATGAAGTGCAAAAGTTGCTCTCAGAACGACTTTGCTGACTGTCACAGGAAGAAAGTTCTTGGCTATTGTTTGGCTCACTGTTTTCCAGCATAGAGGTGTATTCAGATTATTTGGGCTCTTTGATTTAAACCTCTTTTGTTCTTTTTTTTTTTACTACTTTCTCATTAAGCAGTATGTAATCCTTTTCTATATGCCCCAAATGTTGCCTATAGTTGACTCCGCATTGCTTGTTCTCATGCACCACTTTCCTCAAACTCTCTGCTCTTTGTTTTACAGACAATTAAATTATCCCAGTGTCTGGTGTCGGTGAGTATAAAGAGAATAATAAAACCTTAGAAGACAGTGTTCCTAGCTACCATTTAAAGTAAATTTATCTTGGGAGATAATGGCTACTCCAATTTTGATTATCAAAATGTGCTCTCTGTCCTGGGTATGTGATGTGAACTGCAACCATCACCGCCTCTCCACTGCTCACATCTGAGAAGTGAAGTATGGAAAGGCCTCCCGGAACACCAAACTGTAGGAACAGTTTTCCAATGCCAGTGGAAACTACTTTCCTTCTTTTTTGAGAATTGTTTTTACTTAGTGAATTTTATTCTTCCATTTAAAGAATGGCTGAGGAAGATCATTCTAGGGATAGATCTATGACATTGAATGAAAGTGACCACGTTCGTTCTATAATGCAAAAAATCAAAATCTGCATCAACTATGACACTGAACAAAGAATTCAACCTAGGAACTTAAGTTTCTTATTGGTGAAATAGTTATATTACTTCCTTCTCTCTTATTTGAGGGTGTGTGCATAATAATGGTTCTTAATAATCAGAAAGCAGAATGAAGGACAAAGCTTGACTCTATGAGATAATTTGCCATCTGATAAAGGAAGAGAGCAAAACAAAATCCAATTGCTCATCATATTATGTTTAAAATAAATGCATCACTATGCCATATTAATGGGGTATATGTATATGGGAAAATAATGGGATTCATTGCGTTATTTAAAATTGAAGTAATAAAATTTACTTCAAAGTCTAGAAATTAACAATATCATAAAGGGTCAACTATACAAAAATAAAACAAAGCACTCTGAATGTTTTTCTGCAATTTCATGTATAGCATTAGGTGTCTGACTTTCAAACCAATTCACACAAATGGCTGCTTCCTGATTTAATGCACATTGCATTTATGCTCATGAAATAGAAGTCCAGCTCTGAAGCTTAACCTTATAATAGTAATCTTCTAAACACGAAGAACTGAGACAGAATCCGGGTCCCTCTGTCCTTCATCTTTCTCCCTCTTTTAGACCATAGTTTATCTTCATGCTTGTCTAACATCAAGACCACACCATAGCTCCTTCTCGAGCTTCCACTGAGAGGTAGAGGAAGAGAAAGGAAAAAGAGGAGTCTGTTTAAGACAAGGAAAATCATCCACATCATGTTGAGTTTGTGTGTCACAGCCTCCATCTCTGTTGGCATGAGAACCAAACTGAGGACTTTGCTTAAGCTATTTCTATTCTTAGCAGAAACTCTATGCATAAAGGAGAGGGAAGTGGAAACTAGAGTCCATGAAGATAACAGAGCTGTCTAAAGATTCCTTGACCTCAGAATGCTGTTTAATTAAAACCAGTGAATTTGGCTGACTTTATTTTATGGCAGTGATGAATGTCAATCCTTACTCATTTTTGTTATACTTGAGAACTTAATTTTTCATGGATAGCTCCTGCAATAGACTGCATACTTCATTTCGTGAATTATATTAGTGAGAATGAGATCATTAAAGTAACTTTTACATACTAAAATATTTTTACACACCTCATTTAAAATGATAATCTTCTTTGGAAAACATTTACTTTTTCATGCATAGGACCAATTTGCAAAATCTCAAAGATATTTTTGAGTGCCAATGTCAGTTCCAAATGAAATGTCTTTATTGCTAGCATGCTGAAAGCAAAGATTGCTGCTAGGCTTCACATCTAAATCCAGTATTTTATAGGTTAGTTTCTAAGGTCTGAAAATAGTCAACTGTTAAGAAATATTTCCTGGCACTCACAAAAATTATACTTATTTTCATATCAAGATCTTTCTGACTTGTCTGGAACCTTCTTTGTAGACCAGGCTGGCCTCAAACTTGTCGTGGTCCTATCTACCCTCTCAATGCTGGGTCAACAATCATGAACCATCATGATCAACAAAGGTCTTATATTATTTATGTTTTACTCTTGAGTAAAATATAAATCTTAGTTACTCTGTATTTAATGTATTTAACATATTTTAACTAAAAATGGACAGATTATTCAACAACCTTTATGTGATGGAATAAGAGTAGTGTTTAAGATGTAAGGCCTGTTGTAACTTTCTGGCTAAGTGGTTCTCAGATGTCAACACAGAACACTTTTCTGAATTCAACCCTATACTAATTCATATCTAATATAATCCAATATTACAAATTTACATCTAATTTCACGTCGCCTGTGAATTCAATTAGAATTAATTCCGCCTCATTTTGAATACATTATTGAAAACGTTTTCAAATCTAATTTTGATTCTGGTGATTTGAGATGATTTGTATTTTAGAAACATTTATATGTAAGTATAGCAGGATAGCAAATGTATCTCATCACATGTGGGCTCCAGGTAAAATGAAAATTTCTCCAATTATAAAGGACAATACAGATGCTTACATATAAAACTTACCTGCTTGTACCTAAGGCAATTAGGACAGAAGACATGTGGAAAAACAACTGAGAGAACAATGACATGGAAACTTAAAAATGAAATGTAAGAAACAGCATAATTATATGATACACACATAAGTACATCTATACTTTTAGATGTGATTTGTGGATATATAGTTGCAATATTCTGAAGGAGTAGAGATGGCAAAATGGACTCACTTCATTTTCTCTCCTGGAAATCTGATGTGTAGAGTAATTCTCTTCCTCAGTAAAATCTACATTAGATCCTTATAGCTGTCTTGACTTACAAAAATACCCCTGGCATTTGACTCACTTTAAGTTTTTCAGCTTTGAGACTGGCAGGTACATTGAGAGTGACAGTCATAGAAACTCCAAGCTTAATTTACAGCTGAGGCTTCTGCACCTCCTCGTCAGCCATGATCCAGAAGCAGGATATAGCACAAAGCAGTGGCAGCAGAGAGACTCCATTTCCCAAGTTATCTTTCTTACTCTTCTCAATTGTTAACTTATGTTATTTTGGATTAGACCAGGCTCCAGTTTGCTGGAAGAAAACTGAGAGAACCTGAAGAATTCTAGATCTTATCTTTTGTGACAGCTCCCATCCATTAGCTGTCTCATCCAGTAAGAGTCAGAACTGACCCTCCACCATTTGCTGAATTTCCATTGCTGAGGCAGACCTCTGCCCCTTTCCTTACCTGCATTTCTCTGACAGCAGTTTTGGAAACACCATTCTCTCTCTCTGGAGACTTCCCTTGGAATCCAGCTGCATTTCAGACACTTTTCGTGAGTTAGAGTTCAATTAAGATGACTCCAGTCCACATGTGTAAATTGGATTACCTTCATGCATTTTGGTCCATTTCCAATTATAACTTATTTTACGTTTTGTATTCTATCCCATCACCAAGTTGTCCACAATGGTAGTTAAACCATTAGTTCTACAAGGAACCAATAGCTCCACATTGGTAGCTAACACATTCATCCAGGAGGGCACTGCCACTGTTCCCAGCAGTAGCGTCCCTATGTGCTTCTGTGTTGGGCCTCTCCATAAATATCTAATCATTACAAGATTATGAATATGATAGAAATAACTTTTCCCCATGAGAAAAGCTTATTAGGAAAGACTATAATGAGATTATGTGTCCTGTTAGTATTTGTTTACTTCAAGATATACCCCAAACAACTATAAAATATCTACATCATAGCTGTAGTCACTGTGTCCCTCCAATATCCCAGATTCTTATACATTATGTTTACTAATGGAACCTACTTAAGACTGTTTCCTCAAATCAATACTATTCCTTTCAGAGCCCAGGTTAGAGAGACAAATATTACATCCACTTCATCAATAGCAACATTTTGTACCTCATCATTGTTTGGATTATTTTGTGAAGAGCAAAGGTAATTGTGTTAGTTAGAAATATTATCTACCACAAACAGAGATGTCCAGATGTGGGTAGCTCAGGATCTTGAGACAACAGCCATCATAAACTTAGGACTGATGCATTTGTAGGAAGAGAAAAGGAGACAGAGACAAAGGGCCAAGCATAGACCAGAGAACTGATGACTCAGAAGAAATACCAGAAGGCACCAGAAACCACAAAGGTGCAGAATGATCAATCTCCCTGCAGCTTAGAACGGACAACAGTGCTGCTTACTGAGGAAGAGGGGGAAAGCGAGGGACTACACTAGATAAAGTGGATACAGAAGGACTCTGTGAACTCTCTTGGGGATCTGGAGGCAGTACTCAGGGTCTCAGGGTGTGAGGAAAGAATATTCTAGGCAGAGGAAATGGTAATGAAAACAATAATGGTCAGGGCAATTAATGGTAGGAAACAGGTAGATAACAGCGATACAGGGAGTGCAGGCAATCTGAACCTCTTCAGTATTGGTGATCTTAAAGGTCACTTTTCCAATGAAGCCTTTTGATGGTGCCTTTCAGAACTGTGTACTACTCAAGCACACATAAGTGAGTGTGAATCACTGGTTCTTAACTTTCCTAATGCTGGGACCCTTTAATAGTTTCCAAGGTTGTGGTGACCCCCAACCATAAAATTATTTTCATTGCTACTTCATAACTAAGTTTGCTACTGTTATGAATCATAGAACAAATACGTGTTTTCTGATGGTCTTAGGAGACTCCTGTGAAAGGGTACTTCAACCCCAAGGGGGTCGTGACCTACAGGTTAAGAACCACAGGTATAAATGAAAGACTAGAGGCATTGTGCTATCTTGAGTGACTCTAAGAGAAAGACGCACAAGTGGTAGAAGCAGACGTTAACTTTTCCTATACGCCTCCTCTTCCCTTGATCTTGGCTCCATTTCCTGTGACAGTAATCATGTTATGCTGCCTGTACAAATTTGTAGGATGACAGACATAAAAGTACTTTAAAAAATGAACTGCCGATTGCTCTGGCTGGACATGTATGATTTGCTTGGGCTTACCACCGAAGAAGACAGACCCAAGGGAAAACTATATAAAATTAAGGCACTGATGGTAGGCAACTGAAGATATACATACAAGCAACACTATAGAGACTGAGCAGTGTGTGTGTGTGTGTGTGTGTGCTTGTGCATGTGTGTGTGTGTAAAAACAATTAATGGAAAAAGATGCCATGAATTTGAAAGAGAGCAAGGAGGGATAGATGGGAGGGTTTGCAGGAAGGAAATGGTAGGAGGCAATGACGTCATTACAGTATAATCTTACAGAAGTAATTAAACTATCGAACCACTGCTGCGCTTCACAAATCTTTTGGCACATCACCAATCTTTCTTCTCCCATCTTCACATGTAGGACTCTGCTTCTGGCATGCACCTCATAGCTGAGAAGTCCTCAGATTGCAAGTTAAGAATCCGTGTTCTGGAGCATATAATGAATAATTGCCTCAAATATTAACTCAACCTCTCTAACCTAAAATGAAAGAAACAAACCATTAAAAGGTTAAAATGTGATTTTCATAAATAGCTCTCTCCATGCTGAAACACTGAAATGTACACAGAAAATATATTCTTTAATAAACAAAAATGTTAAATTAAGAATTGTTACAGAGACTAGAGAGATGGCTCAGCAGACCTTCTTAGAAGGGGGAACAAAATACTCAAGGGAGTAAATATGGAGACAAATTGTGGAGCAGAGACTGAAGGAAAGGCCATCCAGAGACTTCCCCACCTGGGATCCATCCCATATAGAGACACCAAACTTAGACACTATTACGGATGCCAAGAAATGCTTGCTGACAAGAGCTTGATATAGCTGTCTCCTGAGAGACTCTGCCAGAGCCTGACAAATACAGAGGCAGATGCTCACAGCCAACCATTGGACTGAGCATAAGGACCACAATAGAGAAGTTAGAGAAAGGACTTGAAGGGGTTTGCAACACCATAGGAAGAACAACAATATCAACTAACCAGACCCCTAACCAGGGACTAAATCTCCAACCAAAGATTACACATGGAGTGATCCAGTGCCCCAACCACATATGTAGCAGAGAATGGCCTTGTCAGGCATCAATGGGAGGAGAGTACGTTGGTCCCGTGAAGGCTCAATGCCCCAATGTAGGGGAATGCCGGGGTGGGTGGGTAGGAGAGCACCTTCATAGAAGCAGGGAGAGGGAGGACGGGATAGGGGGTTTCCGGAGGGTAAACCGGAAAGGGGGATAACATTTGAAATGCAAATAAATAAAACATCCAATAAAATAATTGTTACGGAAATTATTATTTTCTTTTACTAATTTTCATGAATATGATTTGCATGTAATGTGAGTAGTCACATTTAAAGTTTCATTATTTTGGAGGAAACGATGATAAACAACATAGTGAATATTGGCTTCTAACTAGGAGAGATGTATCATTGAAAATAGTTTGAAGATAAATACCATATTAACTAAATCATTGTAAAATTATTTATTGCATTTAATGATTTACTCAGTAAATATTGTCAATGCTATATATTACATATGTACTCTGGTGAACCATATGTACACTAATGAATTATCATCACACATTCAAAAGAATCTCACTACTGATGAAAGCAGACATGCAAATTAGCAACTTTGGAGCAGCCAATCAAATGTCAGGGCAAGAATGACATGATGATGAAGCAATTCTATGAATGGTGGGATAAAAACGCCTCGGAGAGGGAGCCCTTAAGCAAGCAGTGCTTGGGCTGCAGTGAACACATCAGGCAAGAATGAATAAATGAGAATCCTGAAAAATAACATTTAAAAAGTCCCAGAAGCGTGAAACAACACACACAGCATATCATGAGGGGTTGTGGAAAATTAGCTTCGAATCGGGGCCCAAACTTTAGATGGCCTAACAAGCTAAAACTACGGAGTGTTCCAATCACGTGAAATGATGAAATTTCATAAATAAATGAAAGATAAAAAATGATGTACCTTCTGGCAGACTACTTCCCCACCTTAGGATACAAATGCATTTTTCCCTCAGCTGAAGCGTCCCCCCTCCAGATGGTTCCCAAACTGAAATTGTCACTCAAGCTCAGTTTTAAAACTCCCATCTTAGGAGAGCCTTTCCTGGCTTTAGGCAAATGTGGTGCTGCTCCTGAGCCTTTTCTAACCTTCGCCCCATCCTAATGCATAAATTTTTCGTACAGGAAGAAAGCAAAGAAAGAATAAGTACCAGATTTACACCGTTCTGTGACATATATTCCCTTTATGTCTTCACTCCTCATTCTTGCAGATGAGCCTGTGAACATCACAGCAACTGCCAAGCAACAGGGGACAGTTAGCTGGCAGCGAACTCCGTGTTCTCTAATAGACATACTCTTTCACTAATATTCAAGTATGTGCTAAGGCAGAAGAGATGTTGGCACGTCATTATTTCCATGGGATAAGTCTAGTGAAAAATTAACAGGTAACATGACCAAATAATGAAATAATTTGAACACAATCTAAAAGATGCTCCTAAGTGCTTAAAGAATATTTTGTATATATGTTTCTCTACCCCTGCAGACCAACCAGAGAACTAAACAAGGAAGTGCATTTCCATTGGCTGAAAAATTATATGAAAAATTATAGCTTCATACCATTTCCTGTAATGAGGAATTTAGAGAGGTACTTATTTATAAATTAAATTTTTAAAAAACATTTGGGGGTCTTGAAGGGAAAATATAATATATTTATTATTTTGTAATCCATAAAATAACTTAGTGAATCCTTGGATCCTACAGTCACACACTCACATAAAATCTTTATGCTCCTTAATCTTCAATTTCAATTCAACAATCCCCAAACGTCTCTTTACATCAAATGAAGGTGATATATCTTTATTTCTAGTTCTCTTTCCAACTGTACTATTGAATAGAGAAATAAAAATTTAAACATAGCCTAACATAGGAATCCCAATTGGAAAGTATTAAAAATATATCCATAAAATGTATTTGTATTGAGAATTTGTAGTTGGGGTGATTTACAGGTTAAATACAAATTACCAAGAGAAACTGAATAGGGCATGGAAGTCTTTCAGAGCTACTGAGAGGAAAGTAGCAGGCCTAATGTGTACAATCCTGGAAAGCCATATGTGGAACAATTTCAAAAATGAAACATTATTGATATTAAGTAGCACGGTGGAAGCCTTGAATTTGCGATTATATTAGGACATAACCAAGGCAGGGATGACATACATACCTAGTAGCCGACTGCCAAAGATTCACAAAGGGGAAGTCACTCTTGATCAATAAAAATGATTGCTATGGCTTATTTTCTATTCTAGCATTATATTTTTTTCTTAATGTCAACTTTGTACCTAGATTTCATGAAAGCCATCTTTTCCTTTTTAGAAATTTGTAATAGCTTTGCTTTTCTCTTAAATTTGACTGACTCCCCTAATGTCCAATTTTATAGAGATTCAATTGTGCTATAAATTTCCTGAAAAATTTTGCCCTATGATCTAGTAAAGGTAGCCTGAAGATTAAAATTTTATAAAGTAAATAAAATAATTCCCAGTTATATCAGAGCCTATCTTTCTCTTAGAGAAACTTACTCTCCTTTTAACATTAAGAATCATTCACTTTGATAGATTATAGAAGAGACAATTTTCTAAATCCTCACAATTTTCCCAGATTTGAATCATCCTTTTAAACCCTTTAAAATAATTTTAAATGTATTAATGTCAACTGCATTTAATGGATCAAGTAATTTTCTCTTCATATTCACTGATAGTTACGTGTGTTTCTTTTCTTCCTGCTAACATAGTCTCCCTTGTTCTCTCAAGCTTTGTGTGAAATGTAAAGAAAAATTACAATCTCAAGAAAACTATAGTTCAGAAGTCAAGCTGGAGTGATTTGGATGAGAGTTCGGAAGAAAGGTGACAGAAAGATCAGTGCTCACCTGTTATGAGTCCAGTAGATAAATGCACTTTTAGCTGATTACATATGAATTTAAAATACTCTTTATTTAATCTAGAACTTCAAAGACATTTATGCAAATGGTTGAAATGAATTGCATGAAATTACATGTAACACTTGAATAATATGTATTTATGTATTTTAGAATATCTTTATGAACATGTTTAATATAATATATATTTATAAGAATATTATAAAATATGCATATTTTGGTGAGAAGCCTAGAATAAGATGACTAGTATTCAGCATATTCTGAGACATCTATGATTCACAGAATTGTTAAAAGAAAACTATACCATATAAAAGAATGCCTAGAAAACTTTGAAGAATATTAAAACTATTATGATAAGAACTTCATTCTCATTCTCTCCAAATGTACATCAGCATATTTGCATATTTTTCAATCAATAGACAAAAAGAAATAATGAACCTTTAAAAAATTCTCAAAATGCATTTATCCAAAGACTAGAAAAGGCATGTTCCTATATGTAGTGCAAATTCTAATATGTTCAATTTCTTCCCACAGGTGACTTGGACCTACATGTTTGCTCACTATTGATAAATGTAGAGATCCAATCACCCCAGTCAATGGTGGGTGGGTATAGTGGCCTGTCTATACCCCAAGCAGTTGAGAGGTAGAGACAGGAGATCTCTGAAACTATCTGGCTACACAGACTAACCAAATTTGTAAGTTCTAGATTCCATTGATAGACAATGTCCGTACACAGGCAGAAAACATTCAAGGAACTGACATCAACTTCTTTACTTCACATACATATTCACACACATGCATGGATGTCTGCATACAATGTGCATACACATGTGAACATGCGTATATGCACACGCCTGCACATCACTTTTGTTAAAATGAAAAAAATTAAAATCAAGCTGGATTAAAATGAAGATTACAACATAACAATAAATGAACAAGATACTTTTTAAGCTCAAAAAGGTAACTGAAGGCATATATTGAGAAGACTTATAGAGAAGATATTAGAGAAAGTACTATGTGTATTTAGAAAGCTTAGGGAAAACAATTTTAAACAAACAGCTGCTGTTATGATCAGAGCAGTAAAACACAGCAAATTGCGTTTGATAGGTTTTCTGTATATATGGACATATTAAATTATAATTATGAGATGATTTAAAGAGACTTAGCTTTCACAGAATGAAAAGTGGGAAAGTGGACTTTTTTGTTTTAATTTCAAAAAGAGGAAGGGTGAAAAGAACAAACAAAGCTATCTGATGTCACAAAACCAAAGAATCTAAAACTTCTGCAATGTCTAAAGATTCTACTCAGAAATACTGGGAAATAAAAAAAAAAGTATTTGAGTTTAGCAGACTATGAAGTGATGATGGAAAACTGGCAGGCTGTAAACAGTAGAGACAAAGGGAATTAAAAGGGGCAAGTCAGATACTAATATTCAAGCAGCAATACTATGTGTAGATTGGGTGAGAAAAAAAAAGATATATGTGTCAGGGCCCAGAAAATATTATCCTAGCTTATTTATGAATAAGTTCAATATAATAATGGAAGCATTAGGTTCTCATTGGAGAACCTATTAAGAAATACAGAACATAGGAAAAATTTAAGAGTCGCAGAACAAAACTGCATACATTTTTATGTGTTTTCTTTCCTTGAGCCAGTCAAACTTCTCTACAATTTATGAACTTCCTGGTTAAGCAGGAACAACGATATAACAAAACTTCTTCACTAGCTTTCTTCTCCACTCTGAATATTATCATGGCCATGAATTTCATGCAGAAGTGCTTTATGAGGACCAAAGTTCCTTAGCAATGAAAATGAGCTAAGAGTCTTGTTCATTTAGCTAAGTTTTATTTTGGGTTAGACTTTGTTTTTCTATTCTCTACTCTTTTGGATAAAGTCAGAACATGAAAGCATTTGCTCATATATTCTATGCAGTCAAAACTCTTTCTTGACTTGGACCTTCAGTTGTTCTTATTGGAATTAGACCGGGTCCAGTTTGTGACAGCCAGGCAATCACTGGACGACACCAGCAATGACACAGCTAATGTACACATCAACTCACGGCACCTGTGCTTACCTTCAGATGACTTCCATAGTATCAAGCCTGTCAAGAGTTTCAACATGAATGGGAGAGGCCCACCCGCGCCCAACCCTAGGTGGAGAGGTTCTTGACAGGGATGATTTCTGAGGGACGTTACGTGCTTTGGACACATGGCTGCTATGCCACGCTAACCAGGCCACACTGACGGTTACATACTCATGAGCACATAGGTAGAACTAATTGGACTTGGAAGTAATTAACAAAAATAAAACAAGTTGATGAAGTTGGGAAGGAGTCATAGTGGGCAGCACCTGGACAGTTGGAGACTATATGTGTGTGTGTGTGTGTGTGTGTGTGTGTGTGTGTGTGTGTGTATTCAAAGTACATAGGAAAATATATGACATTTCCAAAGAACAAAATTTTAAAATCTTTTTTTAGCGAGAAAAGTTTATTCAATTTTTTAAATTTTTTGATACTTTATTTACTTTTCAAATGTTTTCCCCTTTCCAGGTGTCCCCTTTGGAAACCCTCTATCCCATCCCCCTCCCCTTGCCTCTATGAGGGTGCTCCCCCACCCACCCACCCACTCTCGTTTTCCCTCTCTAGCATTCCCCTATACTGGGGCATCTAACACCCTCAGACCCAAGGGTCTCTCCTCCCATTGATGGCCAACAAGGCCCTCCTCTGCCACATATATAGCCATGGGTCCTTCCATGTGTATTCTTTGGTTGGTGGTCCAGTCTCCGGGAGCACCCGGGGTTCTGGCCAGTTGACACTGTTGCTCCCTCCATGGGGCTGCAAACTCCTTCAGCTCCTTCAGTCCCTTCTCCAATGCTTCCGTCTGGGACCCCACGCTCAGTCCAACAGTTGCTGTGAATGGAATCTTGGGTATTCTGAACATTTGGGCTAATATCTACTTATCAGTGAGTACATACCCTGTTTGTTCTTTTGTGACTGAGTTACCTCACTCAGGATGATATTTTCAAGTTCCATCCATTTGCCTGTGAATTTCATGAAGTCATTGTTTTTAATACCTGAGTAGTTACACCGATACCAAAACCTCACAAAGAGTCAACAAAGAGAGAAAACTTCAGACCACTTTCCTTTATGAATATCGATGCAAAAATACTCAGTAAAATTCTCGCAAACCGAATGCAAGAACACATCAAAACAGTCATTCACCTCGATCAAGTAGGCTTCATCCCAGGGATGCAGGGATGGTTCAATACCCGGAAATCTATCAATGTAATCCACTACATAAACAAACTCAAAGAAAAAAACCACAATGTCATCTCATTAGATGCTGAAAAAGCATTTGACAAAATTCAACATCCCTTCATGATAAAAGTCTTGGAAAGATCAGGAATTCAAGGCCCATATCTAAACATAGTAAAAGCAATATACAGCAAACCAGTAGCCAACATCAAACTAAATGGAGAGAAACTTGAAGCATTCCCACTAAAATCAAGGATTATACAAGGCTGCCCTCTTTCTCCCTATCTATTCAATATAGTAATTGAAGTTCTAGCTAGAGCAATTAGACAACAAAAGGAGATCAAAGGGTAAAAATTGAAAAAGAAGAGATCAAAATATCAGTATTTCGAGATGATATGATAGTATACTTAAGTGACTCGAAAAACTCCATCAGAGAACTCCTGCAGCTGATAAACAACTTCAGCAAAGTGGCTGGATATAAAATTAACTCAAACAAATCAATATCCATAGTCTTCCTATACTCGAAGGATAAACAGGCTGAGAAAGAAATTAGGGAAATGACACCCTTCACAATTGTCACAAACGTTATAAAGTATCTTGGTGTGACTCTAACCAAGCAAGTGAAAGATCTGTATGACAAGAACGTCATGTCTCTGAAGAAAGAAATCGAAGACCTCAGAAGATGGAAAGATCTTCCATGCTATAAAAATCACTTTTTTAAAAAAAGGAAAGCTACTCAGTATTCATGGATGATCCTCTTGGAACACAATGGAGGCAAAGCTTGGAAAGAAAACGTACTAATCAATAGTAGTGCACATGTGAACCAACTGTAGACTGAAACTTGAAATCTATACGAACTTTTAGATGAAAACAAAAAAAAAAATTTCTCAGGTTATAATAGGTAAAGATTTAATGTTAGACTTTCCTTATATTCCAAGGGCCTTATTTTAATATCTGAAAATCTAAAATGATCTGTACTATCTTACCTCATCTGGGGTAACAATCTTACAGGCATATGAAGGAAAATGGCTGTTATATTCACATTGTCACCTTGAACTGAGAAAAAACAAGGACCAGAGACAGTATGTTCTATGAAACTATAGTTGGCAGAGCAGTGTCCTCTCTGAAAGAGTTCAATATTGAACCTCAGAATGTGTGGTGTTATATGGCAAAGCAGAGGCAAGTTGAATATGGAGCTGAAGTTGCTAAATCAGCTAAGTCTAAAATAAGATCTTGGAGTTTCTGGGCGCCCTTGTATAATCACTGGAGTCCTGGAAAGTGTGATGGGATGAACTGAGGACTCTGATGGGAACCATGGCTTTGGATACAGAGCAAGGCACTCGCAAACCAGATAAAGAGATAGGAATGCCTCGCACCATTCCCCGACCTCCACAAAGAGCAGACTCTATAATATTTGAACTGTAACTGAAGATGATCTGTGTTAGAAGTTTCATCCCAACTTCATAAATGAGTGTGGTGTTGTAAACTACTGTATGTGTCACTTTATTTCAGAAGCAACAGGGCGGATAAAACAACAGAAGTACTCAGCTTGCCCTTCATATCAGGAGAGCCCTTGTGTGAAGATCTACTGAGCGGCAACCCTTCCAAAAGTGTGCACCAGGTCTGTACACCTTTAACAAGGATTTTTAGATGAGATATATATTTCTTAACATCATGATAGAATTTTTATGTCTGTCAATCAAACGTTAAGTTTTCTATCCACATTTATTTGCAAAGATCAACTAAGAATATATACTTACTAATAAAGTTAATAAGGTCTTTAAATGAAACTAGGCTAAGGGCTTTAATGTTACATAAACATATATCAAATCACAACTCTATCCTTACTGATAATATAATTTAAGTAATTTAAAATATAAAGACCCTTATTTCCTCATTTATAAAACCAAATAGAAAACTCTTAAGCTTTGGGTCTATAGAAACATATATTGAAAAGAGGGTTGGATATAAACGATTATTAAGAAAATCATTCTCAAAAAGACAGTTACACAATAAGCAAGATGGGAAAAGGGGTGGTTCAGGCCAAATTCTAGCTTCAGTAAGACCTTCCAAGGGAGGCTCAAGGTGGATATGGCTGTGGTTTTCTTGCTACTAAAGAAGGCAAGTTGGCTTCTTCTACTCACTTGGTCAACACTTTGAAAATGTATTATGGGAGAAAAGTTCATTTCCAGGTGGTTCTTTATGAGTTTCTAATCTAGAGCAGAAAACACCCAGTGGTTTTTCAGACATTCTTTCAAAGATGGACACAATATGAGAAGCAAAAGGATTTATAAGATAGGGGAAGGTTTTCCAACTCAATCAAAGGGAGATGTGGGACCTGTACCATAGAAACTGAGGGTCTCTGCCTCTCTGTCTGTGTGAATGTGTGTGTGTGTGTGTGTGTGTGTGTGTGTGTGTGTGTGTGTGTGTTGTTGTTGTTGTTGTTGTTGTTGTTGTTGTTTCAAGACAGGGTTTCTCAATGAACCTGAATCTCTTGGACCGACTCCCAAATACTAGGGTTGTAGGCACACAGCATCATGCCTAGCCTTTTACACTTGTCCTAGAGATCTGAGCTCAGGAGTTCATGCTTGGACAGTAGGCACTTTACCCACTAAACACACACACTCTCTTTTTCTGTCTCTCTGTCTCTCTGTCCCACTCTCTCTCTCTGTGTCTCTCTCTGACTCTGTCTCTCTCTGTTTCTCTCTGTCTCTCTGTCTCCCTCTCCCCCCTCTCTCTCACACAGACACACTGAAAGACTCCTCTCAAATATATGTTTTCATAGTATATCATGTTTAATGTTATACTCTACCCATAGAATGCTGTTATGAAACTGTTGCTTTAAAATACCTGTGAAATAAATAAAACAACAACAAAGAAACCAACAAAAAGCAAGAAAATATGCAGGACCCCAGAAGTGAAAGCCATCAAATTAGTGGAAAGTTGACACTTGAGATATCACAAAATGGTGCTGATTCCTGTAGCATTTTCTACAGAGCACACTTGCACCTGATGACTGTTTGTTCACATCCTTTAATAAATTAACAGATCTAAACACCCGGACAATTACTGTAATATTTTCTGTTAGAAAACCATTCAGACATCTGCTACCTTGAGTTCCTATATTTGATAATACCTTCAATTCTAGTAGCTACTTAAAATTTTAAACTATGTTCACATTTTATATGGTGCTTAGGTTAACATTGTCATATACATTCCACCACATTTTAACAAGTTATCACATGCTCTGATTGGGTTAAGTGACTTAGCGAAGGTTGTACAGCAAAAGCAAGTGTCCAGATTAGTTGACTCTATTGGTCTTCCTGTGGAGTTCCATCCCCTTCCGACTCCTGTTCTTCCTCCTGTTCTTCCATAAGAGTCCCCAAGCTTCATCCATTGTTTGGCTGTGACTGTCTGTATCTGTCTGAGTCAGCTTCTGGGTGGAGTCTTTCAGAGAACAACGTGCTCCTATCTAGAAGAATAACAGTGTATTTTTAATAGTGTCAGGGATTGGTGCTTGCCTATGGGATGGATCTCAAGTGGGGCCAGTTATTGGTTGACTATTCCCTCAGTTTCTGCTCCATTCCCTATACCTGCATTACTTGTAGATAGGATACATTTTAGGGCTGAAAGTTTTGTAGGTGGACTGGTGTCTCTATTGCTCCACTGAGATTTCTGTCTACAGAATGTGGCCTCTTCAGTTCCGTATCACCAATGTAGTGAGTCCCAGCTAAGGTCATCCCCATTGATGCTTGGACACCTCCCTTATCCCAGGTGCTGGAGATGGCCCCACCTCTTCATGCCTGTCAGTTGCAGGTTTCCATTCACTTTCATGGCCATCTAGCCATCTCTCTTGTTCATTCCCTCTCCTGTCCTATCCTGAATCCTCCGTGACCCTCTCCATATCCCCTCCCTCCTAGTTCTCTCCCTCCACCTGCCCCTTATTACTATTTATTCCCCCTTCTAAGTGAGATTCAAGCTTCCTCACTCGGCCCTTAGTCTTGTTTAGCTTCTTTGGGTCTGTGGAATGTACCATGATACCTGTATTTTATGGTGAATAACCTGAACTGTTGGAGCTCTCAGAGTCTGAACCACCAACCAAAGAACATACACGGGTTGGACCCAGGCCTCCCCACTCAGATGTAGCAGATGTGCAGTTTGACCTTCATGTAAGTCCAGAACAATGGGAACAAAGGTTATCCCATAAGCTGTTGACTATACATGGGATATATTCTACTAGCTAGCCTGCCTTGTATGGCCTCAGTGAGAGAGGAAGCACCTAGGCTAACAGAGATTGAAGGGCCAGGGTACAGGGGATATCCAGGGGTCCCCACCCGCTCAGAGAAGCTGAGGGGGGAGGAGAGAAAATTATGGAAGGGCTTAAATGGAGGTGAGCAGTAGGCATAATGAAAAGTAAAATTAATTAATTTATTTATTTTTTAAAAAGTATATTTTAATTTCTGAATACCAAGATTGAGATCTCTAAACAGTTCACTTTAATTTTGTATGAGTAGAAATCTAGTTATAAGACAAATGACATACTAAGGTTGGAAGAAAGAAAATTTAATAAACAAATATTGAGAGGTTGCATCTCATGGAATGGACCTTGAGTCAAATCATATTTAGGTTGGTCACTCCCACAAGTTTTGTGCCACCACTGCCCTAGCATATTTCTCAGGCTGGACAGCTTTGTAGATCAAAGTGTTTGCTTCTAGGTTGGTATTTATGTTTCTCTTTCAGTAGCCTGCAGAGTACCTTCTGTTACCAAAGACATTAAGATAGGAATAAAGGTTCTGTGTAGGCATTAACTCAACCTGTCCATGTTTGATGAGTTGTTTCTGTGCTGTCTTCTGCAATCGAATCTTCAGTTTTTAGAGAGCAACTTATTATCTTGGCAACAGACTGGATTGCTTGGTATTTCCATGGGACTCCTTTGGCCAACAATTCAACGGGATATAACCCCGTCCAGGAAACTTTGTTTGTTGGCAAAAGATGGCCATTTTTAAGAAAATACATTATGATCCCCTTTATATATTTATATATAAATATATATTTATATTTGCACTGCTTTAGGTTTGTATAACACCCATCAAGTACCGGTCAGCTCCAGTTGTCTCTCCCTACATTCTTCCCTCACCTCCCTCTCCCCAACCCCATTCCATCTGATCCTGCAATTATACCCTCTCTACTCACACCCACCCATTAAATCTATAATATACTTTGTTTTCCCCTCCCACGGAGATCAATGTGTCCTCCCTAGTCCCTTCCTCTATATCTAACCGGTCTGGTTCTACATATTGCAGCTTGTATATCATTTACCTAATGGCTAATATCCACATGTAAGTGAATACATACCATATTTACCTCTTTGGTTCTGGGTTGGAAATGAGAGAAATAAGAATGCATTACATACATGTATGGAATTAGTAATTTAATAAAACAAATTAATAAAAATAAAGATTTCTTTACACTTAAAATCAAGTTAAAATGATGTCAAATTTGTTGTGGTTGCAAACATGATTATTATCTTGATAAAAATAAGCATTTGACAAAATTTTAAATATATTCTTAAGAAATATTTGGTCAACTTGGGAAAAGTGGAGTTGTTGCACAAAATTTAAGACCCAACTTTTCTTATGCTTTCATCTTATAAATAGGAAAAGTAAAAAGAATCTTTTTGCCACGTTTCAATATAATTCACAGGAAAATTCTAAACCAGTAGTTAAAAGAGGGTGTGTGCCCTCCTAGTCCAGGTCTACTTATTTAGCAACCTAGCTATGAGCATTCTCTGAACTGCTGCTCAGAAAACTCTTAGCTATCACGCTGGATAACTGGGAGATGTTGTGTTGTTATGGTTGGCTTTGTTGAGATAGAATCACAGCACTTCTCCCTTCTCCCTTTTCCCCTCTAAACCACCCCACACCCCATGCTCTCCTTCAAGGTCATACCCTCTTTTCCCATTGATTGCTATTACATGCATATAAGGATATGTATACACAAATATATTCTTAAATATAACATGTTCAGTCTGGAATTTAAAAAAGAAATATTGAGGAGGCTGGGGATATAGCTCTGTGGTACAGTACTTACCTTGCATGTACAAGATATTAAATTAGAAAATTAGCATTGATACACACACACACATGCACATATTGACATATATGTATACTATATATATACACACATATATACATATTGACATATATGTATACCGATATGAGCACACACACACACACACATATATGTACACACACATATACATATATGTTGGCATATATGTATACAGATACACACACACACACACAGACACCAGTCCTTCAATGAATTTACAACATATATAGGGGTGTGTGTGTGTGTGTGGTAAATGGAGGCAGAATAGAAAAGACACTTCTAGAGAACACAGAAATAGCCACTATAGGAAACAGTCACTACCTACAGGGCTATAGGATAGCATTCAATCCAAGGAGAGAATAATCTAGAACACCCACTCCTTTGCTCTCACCTCTCACCCTGACAAGGCAGAATGCCATGTAGTTCGATTTCATTGAAGTTGATGTGGCCATTACTCAATGGTCAAAACATTGGTTGAGATGTCACATAGTTGGTAGGGACATACCTGTTGCACTGTCAGGGAAAACTTTCAAGAAAGCCTATGACCAGCCAGAGAGACTCTCTTAGTAGGAGGCTATGTGCGGTGGGATCACGACAACTTCCTGAATTCTTCACACCACTGGCTAGAGCGCCACCTGCAGACCCCATCATAGAGGAAGCAGAAGTGCAGAACTAGTCTAACACTGACAAACCCTAACATTGTCATTGGTAACCATCTTAGTTCACTTTCTGTTGCTGTGATAGAGCACGCTGACAAAAAGCAACTTGAGGAGGAAAGAGTTGATTTCCTCTTACAATCCACCCTGGAGGAAATTTAGGGCAAGAACTCAAGACAGGAACAGCTAGACAGGAATCAAAGTATAGACCACAAAGGAGAACTGCTTACTTTTTCCACATGGCTGGCTCAACCTGCTCTCTTATTCTACCCAAGACCACCTGCTCATGATGGTACTACTTCCAGTGGGGTGGGCCACTTCCCCCTTCCACATCAATCATTGATAATAATAATAAATGCCCTACAGACTTGGTGATAGGCAATCTAATAGAGGCATTTTCTCAATTGCAGTTCCATTTCCCAGAAAAAAAAAATAATAATAATGCGTGTCAAGTGGACAGAAAACTAACTAGGAAGGAGAGGTGCTTAGAGATTCTGATTCCAATATCTGCATGCAAGTCAGTATAGGGTGGACTGGGAACCACACAGCTCTGTGGCTCTGCCAGCTTAGAGATGGTGAGAGTGAGACTCCTAGGCAAAGCAGCTGCTTCACTGCTTTTCTCTTGTCCCACAAAAGGAGCAGGCCTAAAGCTATGGTCACACTATACTGAGTCCTGCTATGACACATGCTAAGTAACATGGGTAAGAGTCACTACTCAAGGCAGTGACTGAATAGAGGTGTGAAGACAACCTGCAATGGTCTGAACGCATGAGATTATTGTCACATTAGTTAGATGCATAACTTTGTTGTTGTTGTTTTGTTTTTGTTTTTCTGAGACAGGGTTTCTCTGTGTAGCCCTGGCTGTCCTGGAACTCACTCTGTAGACCAGGCTGGCCTTGAACTCAGAAATCCGCCTACCTCTGCCTCCCGAGTGCTAGGATTAAAGGCCTGCGCCACCACTGCCCGGCACATAACTTTTTAAGATATAAAAAACAAAGCTCTGTAAAATGTCTCTACCTGCCTTCCTTTCCTCACCTGTAAAGAAGTATATAGTATAACCATAATATAAAACCTGATAAACAATTAGAACGTTAAGTATCAGCATTGATGGTGATTTGTAACTGGTGTTAAACAAATGCAAATTCTGCTCACTGTCACTATGACTTTCCACTTAGAACGGTCCTCAGCCGAACTTTGCATGAGACTGGGCTTTCAGTGGAAATCTTGCTGTCTCCTTAGCCCTCTGTAAAACCAGGGACTGGGTAGCCCTCTCCAGTCATAGCCAACTGTCTGGACATCCATTTTCTCAAGTGGAAAAAGGCACAAAGTCAAGCGAATTCGTCCTTTGTAAAGATCTTCAGTCCTGACCTACTTTGTGGTCCTCTCCACGACATGGTGGGGGTGGGGGTGGGCCTGAGGAGGAAGAACCTGCAGCTCAAAGCTAACCAACCTGTGCAGGGCGGCCCTTTCCCTGCCTTGCCTGACTTTCTCCTCACTGTATCAGGCCTCACTAATTGTTAACCCTATTTTAAAAGAAGCAAACAGAGAAAGGTGGAGCAGCCTGCTAAATGTAGTACTCCTGAAAAGCCACAGAACCAGGATTCAAACCTGCTCTTTTCTGTCTGGGTCAGCTAAGCCTTTTGAACTGCACTGCTTTCCTCCCACGCTCCATGCTCCATCCCAGACATCTCGGATCTTAACTGTTGATAATTCCCATGCTCTGATTTACAAAGATGAGTGGGTGAGTGCTTTTTTTTTTTTTTTTTTTCTTTCTGAAACGTATTATTTCAAAGTTAGGCAAATGAAATTTTAGCTACAGAAACTCAGAAAGCACCACAGGGTTTCACTGGAGAAGTCAGCAGCCCTCAGCTTCCTGTGCCTTGCTTAGCTCCCTACCTGACTCTAAATTTGGAGAAGGGGAAGGGGCTAGATGGGGGTACAGCAAGCTGAGTTCTTGCTCCACCAAGAGCCTTCTCTCCTTTCCTGTAGCAGAGGTTGTTTGTCTGATTAGCCTAAGGCTTGACTCCTGTCCATGTTAAATTCTCCACTTCTATGTCTAGGCTCTTACTAAAGTTATCTGTTAACACCTCCCCCACCGCCCCTCTCCACTTTTCAACTAGGGCAGGTGCCCTCTATCCTGTCTCCACTGAATCCTCTTCAGTTTCTTCCCAGGGAACATATGGCCTTGCTCTGCAGATGTTATTTCACCTTCTTCTTGCAGACAGGACGACCAGATTCCTTCCTCTAACTTTCCTCTATCGGAGGGGCACTTCTGAGAACTTTGTGAGGAATGGAAGATTGTAAAAGTCGAGCGAGTCAACGGTGAAGTCTCTCTCCACCGGCTCCGGCTGCGAGGCCCACTGCAGTTCCAAGGTAGAACCCCAACTCCAGCTTCCTCGTGGCGGGATAGAGCCCCAGAAGATTGGCGGCGCTGCAGATGGGTCAGTAGGCACCGGGCTCGCCATCGGGTCCCCGGATTTCTGCTTTGTCCGTGGTGGGGTGTGAGCAAGTCGGGGCGTCCTGCAGGCGAGCAGCCGGGCTTGCAGGGAAGCTGAAGACAGGTCCATCCTGGGATCCAGGCTCTTCTCGCCGGCCTGCCCACGCCGGGCCTCCGCTCCCCTCCTTCCCGGCTCCCGCCTCCTCCCGCAGGCTGCGGGGCGGCCCGGGGCCTGCCTCTCCCGGCGCCTTCACTACCGGGTCAAGCCGCGGAGGGAGGGAGACGGCGGCGAAGCCCTCCCTGGCGCTCCACCCGGTGCGCGCGCCTCCTCCCTCGGCTCGCATCCCCCAACCCTCCCCCTCCTGCCGCCCGCTTGCATCCTGCCAGTACAGTACAACTAGTACACAGGCACACACGCGCACACGCGCACACACACGCGCTCCCTACCGCTGCCACTGCAGCTGCCATGGATATCGGCTAACAACACAGAGGCCAGCGAGCGCGCGCGCGCTCCCCACTCGCAGCACGCAGGAGTGGCCCTCGGCATCCCTACCCTCCTCCCCACCCCCACGCCACCCGCTCACCAGCTCGGCCAGTGCTCGCGCTGGCTCGGCCGCCGCCACCGCCGCTAACGCCGCCAACGCCACCACAGCTTCCTCCGCTGCGGGGCCAAAGCCTTGAGTGTCATTCAAGGGACAGCACAACCTCACCCAAGCTCTCCTACCTCTGCCCAGCCGTCCCTCTCATCCTCTCCCTTCCTCCGACACACTCCATCCAAAGAAGAGGGAAAGCGCGGAGCAGAGGGAGAGAAAGGCAAAGTCTGCCACCCTCTTGCCTTGGCCCCCTTGCTTCTCCATCCCGATTTTGACTCCCAGACCCTCCTTCCCAAAGGACCCTCAGGAACTGAGGCGACTCACCCTACTGCCATGTCCAAAAGCTTGAAAAAGAAAAGCCACTGGACTAGCAAAGTCCACGAGAGTGTCATTGGCAGGAACCCGGAGGGCCAGCTGGGCTTTGAACTGAAGGGGGGTGCCGAAAACGGACAGTTCCCCTACCTGGGGGAGGTGAAGCCGGGCAAGGTGGCCTATGAAAGCGGCAGCAAGTTGGTGTCCGAGGAGCTGCTGCTGGAGGTGAACGAGACCCCCGTGGCGGGGCTCACCATCAGGGACGTTCTGGCCGTGATCAAACACTGCAAGGACCCCCTCCGGCTCAAGTGTGTCAAGCAAGGTGAGCGCAGCTTGTTCGGTGCTCTGCCTGGCGGTGGGACCCTGGCGTGGGGAGGGCATCAATAGGGTGGGCGCGGGTGTTGGATGGGTGTATGCTGCGCCACCACGGGGTGGGGTCCGGAGAGCACCGTAACTGTGTTCAGAGCAATAGTGGGACCGGGGCTGGGGGCTGGTTGACCGGCTTAGCCAGGTGGTAGTGTAGCCGGCAACTTAGTTTGCCTAGTTGGACCCTTCCCTTTGGAAGATGCTTGGCCTAGTCTGACCTCCTCTGAGCTTTAGGGGCAAATAGAATGTGCGTCAGTGGTATGCCCACAGTGGACGCATTGCTTTCGGGAAGGAAGAAAGCAAGGGAGAAGGAAGAAAGGAAGATGGAGCAACTGGAGGTGCAGAGGTGTCACTAGAGAGATTGAAAGAAGCTCTGAGCATTTGGGGCAAGGGAAGATCGCTTGCGGTATAGCCAAATTGGTCCTTAGAGGGTCCCTAGGGATCTCTGAGCCACTGGCTGGAAAGGAAGGAAAGGAACAAATTGGTTTGGACGCTTTGACCAGTGTTCAGTAACTTTTTCCCTGCTTCACTCCTCGGTCTTTCTCCCCCGCCCGCGGTCATGTCATGTGGGCACCATGAGTCACGTGCAGACTGACTAACCCTAGCGATCGCCCCTGGCCAGCAGGCAGGAGGAGGGGCAGAGATTAAGAAGCAGGGAACTGGGAGAGCTTTCTAGTGTTGGTAGGAAGGCAGACTGCAGCATTTCAAGGGTTCCCCAAAGTATTCTTCATTGACTGGGATTTTCTTAATGACTAAGATTTCTCTGTGGTTGTGCTCTCCTCTAGCTCCAGACATGGGGGCGTGTTTGTGGCATAGAGGTTGATGGAGATGCAAGCTGGTCACAGCTCAGGCCCGCTGCGTTCTAACCTGGCTTTTGATGAGCCTCTTCCAGGGCTATGAAGTGAATTTAGAGAGATTGGAATCTTTCTGAAAAACGTCTTTGCTTGAAATAAAATTGTGGTCCTGAGATAAAAGTTTCATTAGAGGAGACTTTGTTTTACAAATGTAGCATGCCTTTGTTTTCTTCCGGTGGTAATGCAGTTTCCTGGGTAGCACAGGTGGACAGGACAAATGTGTCTCATACATGCCAGCATTATTGGTATGACAGTCTGTTGTCTATTGTTACTCTGTCTTACGCCAGTGTTGAAATTCTGAGTACCACTGTATTCTGAATTGCTATTCATGCTGTGTTCCATTATGAAAAAAAAATACTATAGAGCAGTTGGGTTTTTTTTTTTTCAGCATAAAATTAATCTGCAAAAAAAAAGTTTTGAAGTAAACAAGAGAGAACAAAGGTTCATAAACTTCTCTAAATCTAAGCTGTCAAGGAAGAAAACATCTACAGTGGAATTTATTTACAGTCAATATTCATCATATAGCCTTTTAGATCATCTAATGTCAGCATGCGGTATTATATGAAACTGAAGAAGATGGGTTAGTATCCTAGTATTTTCCAAAGGGACATACTTTGAACTCAAATTCAGAAAGTTGTGTTGGTACATTTTATGTTACCATACTGCATAATATCTATTGCATAATAGCAATAGATAAAAAATGGGAAGTTCATGGTTAGGGTCCAATCTACTACAATTGACCGACTATTATTTGGCACTAAAAAATATTGGTGTTTGCAAAGGAAAACAAGTGCAAAAGTTAATGCTTTAAAAATAGTTGTTTGTTTATGAATTGATGGTTTATGGATGGGTGGATGGATATGTGTGACATGGAAATCAGAAAACAGAGCTCGAGAATCTGTTCTCCCCTACGGCTCTGTGGTTCAGAGAGGGAAATTAGCCTTGGTGAGAAGCTTTTCCTGAGATCAGCCTCACCAGCCCAGGTTAATACATTTCCACAGTGATTGTTCTGCTCTGGTTCCCATTGATCATTTTATTCTGATGCCTACATCTTGAGATAGATGTTGGTCAACTTTAATACTCATAAACAATAAATGTTTATACTAGTATTAATAAAAATAATAATTAAAAGAAAATATTATCTAGTGTTAGCAATTTAGTAAATGAAATCTAGAGAAACATTAGAAAAGTGAAGGCATAAAGGTTGTGCAGAATCTGAGATAAGAAATGAGATTTTTTTTTTTTTTTTTTTTTTTTTTTTTTTTTTTTTTTTTTTTTTTTTTTTGCCTATTCTGTGATAAAACCAGGGCGAATTTAGGAAGTTGTTCCCTTGGGGAAGCATAATCTCTAACAGAGCAGAGTTCTGAGTGATGTTGTAAGATGAGCTTTCCCTTATTCTGGATCTTGACAAAGAAGCAGAAAGATCCACAGAGGCTGATCCCCGTCCAGCCTTGATTTCAGCTAAAGTTGATACTGATCAATCAGCTTCTTGCTTGCATTTTGTTTGGAAGAATGTTGCTGTTCAGATTCAGAAAACTTATTTTTATGGACTGAAATATTTAGGTGAAAATCTTTTTACAGTATATGTTAACCCTTAGTCTGTCAGCCTCCAGGTGTCCAATAATAGACATTCATCTACTGAATTAAAAAATATATAAATAGATTAATTAATTAATTAATTAATTAATTAATAGCTTTTGGGAAATCTGTAATCTTGTATATTTATTTAATGTAGTGTTCCTATATATTCTCTTATGACATCAATCTTTTATTGTGGTGATTAGATTTATTTAATTATAATTATGAGTAAATGAAAGTTGCCAGACATTAGATATAGAGCCCCTGGTATTTCAGTATCAGTAGGGTTTGTAGTCGTTTGAAAGCTTGGTAGCAACTCTTTGCTCAGTAGTTCTATTTCTGGGGAGAAACAAGAAAAAGGAAAAACATAGCAGAGCCAGAAAACTTAAACATGGCTTGCTTGGAGGTAGATTTTTTTAAAATATTAATGAGATTGATTTTAAAGGTTTAGTTAAATATTGGACAGAAACCACATGTATATGTATAGAAAAAAATAGGGGAGGTTTTGTGAGAAATGGGAGATTTATATAATAAAAAAGCACTAGCAAAGTATACCCCAAATAAATTGCAATATTTATTACTTACTTTTTGGCTAATTTTACATTATAGTTCTCACAGCTTTATAATTATCCTAACTGTTAAAGAAAATGAGAAGCTAATATAAAGGCATACTAAGAGTACAGGTGTTTATAGTTTTTCCGAACTGCTTAAATACCTTCAAACCCATTAACAAAAACAAACATCAACAAACCCCACAACTCCTCAACAGATTTCTCCTTTTATTTCACCATCTTTTAACCTACATAATAAACTCTATATGAAAAATACCATTTCTATTTATTGGTGATATCCTGTTGATTTTCTAAACCATCCTTTTTGTTTATAATAATCTTTTCTTACCAATAGAGTTAATTCTAAGTTAGCAATGTATGTGCTTTCATTATTCCACAAGACCCTGTGAAGAGAGCCTCTGGGGTGATCCTGAGATATAAGTTGATGTGTTCACGGTTCTTTTCTTTGTCTTTTCCTTTTAACTTTGCTGCTAAAGTTCACAGCAGCCAGTTACACAGACTCTCATGTTCCTGTCCTACATTTCTTCTGCTATGACTCCTGATGACTCTCAGACTACACAGGGACCTACATAACCTGGATATATTTTCCCATTTAATACCTCACAATGGAAAATAAGAGGCAAAAAGTTTTATATTCTTGCCATGTGGAAGATGGGCCATTAAACGCCTTTGAACTTCACGTTTAGACAAGATCTACATCACTCTTTTTTCCTATTGCTCCTTAAAAGGCACCTTCAAAGAAAAGAAGATTCACATTTATTGAGAGTCACACTTTCTTCTTCACTGACTTCAGGCTAATACCATGTGTTAAACTTCCGTGCTGCCTTTAATTTTAGAGAGTGAAATCCAAAGTATGTCATTTTTTTTTGCTACTAAGAATTGATTTTATTCCATAGAATGCGAGTTATATGGATTTTTTATTCAAAAATAATAAAAGTGCTTTAATACGCTGATCAGCCTAATATTTGTCCAGGGCTGGGGTTCAAATCCAGGGTCATCTATGTGTTTTACAAATGCCCTGTTATTGAGTCATATCCACATTTATAACTATGTTAGGAAAATGTTGATTAATAAACAATTAAACAAGTCTGCTTAAGCAGAGTTTATGAAGGATACCACTGTGGCTTTCCACTGTCTGTAGACAGTTTTGTTTCTTTCTTTGTTTGTTTGATTAGTTTTTGTTTTGTTTTACTCTTTTAATGACATGACCTTGAATGTTAAACATGAGTGCTCTCTTTTCTTATGTGTTTGCTTTGAATGACAATTCTTTTCCAGTGAAGTGCCAGCTGAAGATCCTAGGGGTTGGCATTTCTGCTCTGAGCCTTTACCCTGTGTGGGGTTTTCGTTGCTGCTGTCGTGGTTTGGCTGGTTCTATGGTTTGTTTTTGTTGTTGTCGTTGTTGTTGTTGTTGTTGTTTGGGTTTTTGGAATTTTTGTTGTTATTGTTGGCTTTTTGTTTGTTTGTCTTTTGTTTTGTGTTTTTGCACATCCACCACACTCAGTTTTCTTTTTGGTCACTTGAAACCCACACATTCACTTTCATAATGAGAAACAAAAACGTTTTCACATTGGCCATGTCTTCTTGCCTGCGGTTCAAACAATGACTATCAGATGCAAAGCAGACCCTGGTGGCAACATTTTCCCTGGACGATGGAGAGAGCTGTTGTAAACTGTGCTGTCTTCCTTGCAGGTTATCTGGCTTTGAAACCTGAGAGCCCTATTTGATGACAGTTGTATGAACAAGTTTTCTAAATGGGGGAGGTAGTAGTTTCTTAAGGATAGGAAGTAACAGCTGGGAATGTAATCTACTGGAATTACTCCTCATCATGCGTAAGACCTTGTGTGCTAGTCTCAGACTTGCCAATAATCATTAGCTAAGTTACACGTGTAAATCATGTCATGGTTAGTAGGTAGTAAGCACTATGTAAATGTTAGTAAATCTTATTCTAAACAGTTGAGTCATTTTGAGGCATTCTCATTACTTTTAACTTCCAAGATATTTTTACAATATGTTTAACTAACTGTGTGTGTGCACATGCATGTGCAAATGAGTTCAAATCGTAGTGGAAGAGCTGGCATTTCAGACAGTTGTGAGCTGCTGGGCATGAATTCTGGGAAGCAAACATGTGTCCTTTCTAAGAGCAGCAAGGGCTCTGAACTGCTGAGCCATCTTTCTAGCCCAAGGTTTCAACACATTTTACTCTTAACTTGATTAATTAGATGGGAAAAAGAAAAAGAAAAATACTAATGTCTAATTGATCGTAAGTGCAAAATTAAGTTAGAGACTTAGTGTTTTCTGAACAATAAATTCTGTTTAATAAAAAGTGTTTCTTGATGATTGTTGTCCTTACATGCAATGACATATTCTTTCACCTTTAAAACTTAACTTTCATTGATGTCTTCATATATAAAGATTTCTTCTTTTAGCTTAGGTTTTAGACTGGTTCTCAACCTCATTAATGCTGTGACACTTAAATACAGTTTCTCATATGGTAGTGATCCCCAATCATAAAATTATTTTTTTTACTATCTCATAACTATAATATGGGTACTGTTATGAATCAGAATATAAATATTTGCATATTCTGATGGTCTTAGGTGGCCCCTGTAAAAGGGTCATTTGACCACCAAAGGGGTTGGGATGTACAGGTTGTCAACCACTCCTTTGGATAGAGCTTGTTTTCACCCTCTAGATTATTCCCTGATAAGCATATCTTTCCTCCTTCAAGTGCTGGCAAATATAATGAAGCTTTTACTCTAATTTTGACAAGCATAGAAATCATGGGATTCATTTTGTGTAAAAATATATTTATACATCTTAAACACCACAGTAGCTGAATAGATCATAAGTGCATCTTTTACTTCATAGCAACAAATTAAGTTTATGTTCAGAAGGAGCTATGATGAAACCGAATTAATAAGTGGCATGGTTAGCACTGTATACCAAAGGAAATTACACCAAATCAAGCAGAAGTACACACTGCACTTATAACAGCGGCTGTACCACAGTGTAGGCAAATGCCTGTGTGAACCAATGTCATAGAAGATGATCATAGCCTCAATAGCTCTCTGGATAACACTCTAGTGACTTTAGCACTGCTTGAGTTAGTCCCACAAGTATTTGCAGTGTCAACATTGCTCAGCCGCAGGTAACAGGGTCCTGCAGCTTTCTTAGTATTTCTTAGTATTGTTGCTCCTCATTTTAAATCTCAACTTTCTCTCTTTCATCTCTAAAAAAGGATGACATGATCTTTCCCTTGATTTAAAATAAACTATGTTACGCAGACAATTTACTGATAAACCTATAAATACTAAGTAAGGCCAGTTAATTAAAGACCTGCACGGGGACGTATATCTGCTGGACACTGTTGTGCCATGTTCAGGTCATCATAGAAAGTTAGCCAAGATGCCTTACATTATGGAAATTGATTGACATTTAAGTAACACTTGTAAAAGAGTTGTAAAAATAATTACTTAGTAAATTTAAAGATGAGCTGTATTGCGTATCCTAATAGTTTGCGCTGGCGTCCATAAGTAGGGACTGATTTATTTGGGATACACTTAAGCATACCATGGTGACTAGGCCAGACACCCTCAGATTAACTCAGCAGCATACTAAGCAGATTAAAGTCTGATTAGCTGTTTTCAGGCATGAGAACGTTTCAGATTTGAAATATTTCGTGTTCTACCTTGATTCCGCCTCTCAAGCCTGAGTTCCCCTTCTCCTTGAACTCCACACTGTAATGATAAAGCATTCTATTATTGGACAAAGTTTCTTGAAAAGTAGCAAGTGCTTAGGCTTAAAGCATTTACTGAACCCTTCCAAACAGCTTGGTTCCTTTCTAAAAGCATACTGAGTGGAGATAATTCTAATCCTGTATTTGTAGCAAGTCTGGTACCAAGGTGGGGGGCGCACGGTCTTAACTCGACAGAAGGAAGTTGATCTTCCTTCCGGATAAGCAATAATGTTGTCAGAGATGGTCTTCTGTATTAGAAGGAAAACACCAAAACAGCTCTTTCCATTGAAACACCCCTCGTTCCCTGTAGCTGGAGCCCCATTTCTTTATTACTTGGAAGTGTTTATGCTTTCTGACTCTTCTCTTCAGTGTGGATGTTACCCTAGTGAACTGCAAATGCATTCTACAGGACTGGATACACGGGGTACATGTGTGTACAGCCGCATACAAATATGAAGGACTCAGTTACTAGTGTTAAAAAAATTTGCCAAATAAAATGATTTATATGTGTGAGAATATAGCCTTACTGACTCGCCTTACTGACTCGAGTTTCTTTTTCTTTTCTTTCTTTCTTTTTTCTATTTATTGAAAAAAAGATTCTTCTCTTATATGATAAATCCCGACCATGGTTTGCCCTTCCCCCACTCCTGGTAGCCTCCTGCCTGCTTTCTTCTCCTTGTATCCTCTTCCTCCTCAGAGAAGGGCATACTTCCAAGACACAACAGCCAAACAGGACAAAACAAGATACAGTAAGATAAGGCAAAAGCCCTCACACTGAAGCAGGACAAGGCAACCCCGTAGGAGGAAAAGAATCCCAAGAGTAGGTATATATCTTAATTGTGAGCAGAACTGTAACTCCGATGATCAGACCATCAAACAAATCAAATACTCAAATTTCTATAACATATGTCAGTTTTTAAGGAATTATAACAAATACGTTTTTCCCTTTAATTTTATTTTTTTATTACCTTTAATTTTTTACAGTCCAGTCATTACCTCCCTCCTGGTCTGCCTTCCCACAGTTCTTCATCTCATTCCTCTCTCCCTTGTCTCCAAGAGGATGTCCCCACCCCCACCCTCTACTTACTACCCCACCCTCACTCCTGACACCCTGCCTGGCTGCCCCTCTCCCTGAGGCCTCAAGTCTCCAACAGTTAGGCACTTCTTCCACTGAGGCCACACCAGGCAGTTCTTTGCTGTATATGTGTTAAGGACCTCATATCAGCAAGTATGTGCTGCCTGGTTAGTGTCTCAGTGTCTGAGAGATCTCAGGGGTCCAGGTAATTGAGACTGCTGATCTTCCTATGGGATTGCCCTCTTCCTCAGCATCTTCCAGCCTTTCCTTAATTCAACCATAGGAGTCTCCGACTTCAGTTCATTGCTTGGATGTAAGTATCTGCTTCTGTCTCAGTCAGCTGTTTGTTGGGTCTGTCCGAGGACAGCCATGCTAGGCTCCTGTCTGTTAGCACATCATAGTATCAGTAATATTGTCAGTCCTTGGAGCCTCCCCAAGATGGATCCCAAGTTGGGCCAGTCACAGACCTCCTTTCTCTCAGTCTCTTCTTCAAATTTGTCCCTGCAGTTTTTTTAGACAGGAATAATCCTGGGTCAGAGTTTTTGACTGTGGGATGGCAAGCTCATCCCTCCTCTTTTGACTGGAGGTGGGCTCTACAGGTTCCCTCTCCCCACTGTTGGGCATCTCATCTTAAGGTCCCTTGCTTTGAGTCCTGAGAGTCTCTCACCTCACAGGTCTCTGGTACTTTCTAGAGGGTTCCCCTACCTCCCAACCCCTGAGGTTGCCTGTTTCCATTCATTCTGCTGGCTCTCAGGGTTTCTTCTCTTCTGTCTCCCCACCCCATACCTAATCATGTTCCCCTTTCCCCCCTCCCTGTCCCCTCTGCCACCAGGTACCTCCCTCTCTCTGCCTCCTATGATTGCTTTCTTCTCCCTCCCAAGTGGGATTGAAGCACCCTCATTAGGGCCCTTCTACTTGTTAACCTTTTGGAATTCCGTGGATTGTATCCTAGGTATTCTGTAATTTTGGGCTAATATCTACTTATTAGTGAGTACATACCAAGTATGTCCTTTTGAGTCTGAGTTACCTGCTGAAGATCCAGCTACACCAACAACTCAAATGTAATTTTAGACTTTTTTCTTTGTATCAAGAAAAGACAGTGAGCTGTGTAAAAACACCAGATAGTATCCTCCTAACATTAATCTTAACAAAGGAATTAACAGTTGAGGGAAATGCTTGTTCATGAACTGGATAATATATTTGCAAAGTGTATAATTTTAGTTGGTTTAAATGTCTTAGAGAAAGATGAGACTTGTATCCAATAATATGAATTCGTAACACTGAAATTCTAAATATGTGATTATTTAGAGTAAATGAAATTACACCATACCTCTATCTTTTTGTACAAAACAAAGATGTTAGCATTTAGAAATTTAAAATGAAAAAAGAGCTGTTTAATTAGCAGAGATACTAAAATATTTTGCCATAAAATAAGGACAATGCTACTTTATCTGATGGTAGTGTTTTAAATGTGATACAATTTACTTTTGACTAATTAATTCAGTGTCTACGAACTTGTAGCAATGTATCTACTGGAGATCAACTATTAAAATGTATACATTTAATGATTTCTTTTATATTCCAAACAATTTCTTCAGTCACTATATAGAACAAAAAATATCATATTGCATTTTCTCACATCTCCATTTTACGGTTTTTATGCTTTTAAATTTATTTTTAGCTGATACACTGAAGTGTCAATATTGCATATACTGTAGTGGTACCGTCTGATAATTCAATTTAAAAATATGTGTGTTATGCTTAAGTCACATGAGACATATCTACCTATTCCAAAATATTGTATTCTCGTAGTGTAACTTCATACTTTCTTGAGGCCTTTTGAAACGTGCAGTGTATTATTGTCTCTAGTAGCCCTTCCACACAACAGCATGCCTGGCTCTTTACACATATCCAAATCCAGCATAGTAACTATGGACAGACCTTGAAATTCAGCTGAAGCATCTTCATCCCCTCATGTAGAAAGCATCATGATACCCTCTATTTTTGGGAACATTGACTGTCTTAGCACCGACCACAGAGGCAGTTTGCTTCAGTTGAATATCTTTTCAGATTCACCTTAGCCACAAAATTATTAAAGAAGGTCTTGGTTGTCTAGCTAGAATGCACTTCCCTTTCCTCCTTTCCTCCCAATTTCGTTTAGTTAGAATGTCAGCTTTATTCACAAATGCACATGCTGATGTGTTGATTTCTGTTTTCATATCAGATTGGCTTCAGCTCAAGCAACTAAATACCAACTAGTCTGATGCAGACAAGACAGTTCCATCTTTGCACTCTGTTCGTGAAATGGCTTGTAAACCAGTTCTAAGTATTGAGAAGTAAGAAGAATTCCTTTAGGGGACTTTGTGAGAGATTTCTGAATTCTTAAAATAAGATGAGAAAGAAAAAATATTATTCCCTCCTTGGACTGAAAGTTCTCATCATGGGAGCTGTGCCAGAAGCAGCTGTCAGCCATCCTGTGATCATGAACCACTCTAGGTAGAAAATGGGAAGATGGCAGAGCAGACCAATGAAACTACCCTGGCTCCTGGATTGACATATGGAATAAGGAACCGATAACTCAGCCTCTCTTAGAACCAAAGCACAGGATGTTATTGACTTTTAGTTTGAGGTTTCTGCTACTTGTAGCACAAATCATGCTGGTTTATTAATATGTAATATGCTTAATTCCAATATTCTGTTGGGAGAAGCAAGCACTGTTGATGTTGAAGCAAGCAAAACAGAAGTTTGGAGAATACACCAAAATGCACTTTGTTACTATTTCAGCTCAGCCAAATTTTGGGTATTTCTCCATTACCTCATTCAGTTCTGTTTCTGTTTTAAACCTGAGAAATTTTCATCATCTCGAGATAAAAACTAGGAACACAAATCCGTTTTAACCTTATCTAAAATGGAGCATATTCAAGAAAGCAAATCACTTACAAAAATATACCAATAATGCATGCCAAATCCAACTTGAGATATTTTTGAATTATATACTGTTTACAAGTGTATAGGCCGCTGATCTGGGAATGTATGTAATTACAAACTGACTCATCAAAATGTTCCAACTCCACTTATTTAGGACTAGAATTCATTTACTAAGTATTCACAAACTGTCATTCGGAGCCGACTTTTTGGCAGGCACCAAGCTAGTGACTACATATGGATTAATAAAAGCATAATGAAGACTATTGTATAGTCAAGGTCTTCAATTTGTGCCACATCTTTTGTGACCTGATTTCAAAAGCTATCAAGAAATGTCAAAACAGATGAAAAAGTAACGTATTGGGAAGAAAATGTACCAGGAGTCCTTAGTCCTCAGCATCATGCATAGAATTTGAATAGTGCCAGTCTTTGTACATAGACATCTTCTTAGGAGCGAATGTGCCAGGAACCATGCTAGTAATGCCATACGGGCTCATGAGTCTTGATCACATCTAAAGAATTTAGTATTGGTGTATAATAGCTAAGAGTACAGAAGTCTAGAGCAAGAAGATTTGGATGCCAGTAATAGAAGTGTCCTGTGCTAAATGTCAATCTAAAAACAATATAATGTGCACACTAACACCTTAGGCCCTTATTTTGCCAAATTCATATTGTTACATAATATTTTTTCCGAATGTTAAATGGATAGTTTGTTACAATGCCTATAATATGCTTAGAATCAATATGAGCTTAATAACTGATTGTTACTATATAGCAACTGTATTATACATTAATGTTTAATTTAGTTAATATTTACTAAAAATAAAAATATTTAATCCAGTACATTTTCTAAAAGGCATATGTGAAGCCAAAAGTCACCTTTTCTCTCTTAGGTCTCAAGCAATGTTGATGGAGAAAGGATTACTGATTAAGTAATCCCATGAGCACTACAGGAAATGCTTTCAGAAAAAAAAATGCACAGAGCTGTTGAGAGTCTACAATTCATGGATTGTGACAAGAGTCTCCAATTAGTAAGCTCTAGAGTGTGATGTAGAGAGTAATGAGACAAGAGCTTGCAGAGTGAGAAGTCGGGCATGCCACTGTAAGAGACCAAATTCTAATGCATCAGCCATTGTGAAAAACAAACCTGTATGAACTGCTTCCTAGATATTAGGGAGTTTTCAAACCACTTTGAATATCTTTTCTTCATTTCTCAAATGACTCTGTAAGATAGATGTTTCCAAGGAAGGAGATCATATTTCATAAAAGCAACAGCAGAGCCAGAATCTACACTCTGTCAGTATTCTAAAACAAATTTAAGGAAGCTTACATACTGTGTTGGAAATGCCCTTTGAACAGAATTAGGGGAGTCAGATATGCTTATTAATTTTTCAGGGTATGGACACATCAGTAACATTTTTGGAACATATTTAGGAAGGGAAGATACCTAGCTAAAGGAGATTTAAGATACAGGTACAGCAACTTCAGAGGCTTCTGGGTGTTAAGAGGAAAGAGTTTTAGGCCTTCAAACATAGAAAAGATAGTAGGATAGAAGAGGGATGAGCCACGAACTAAATAGGTAGCAAAACCATCAATATTTATAAGCAAATATAGAACATAAAGAATATTGCTTTACTTTCTCATTTCTAATGGCAGGTACTATTTGTTAAGACAGAAACTAGAATCAAAAAGTTACCAGAAGTAGAAGGCAGAGCAGATATTTAATTTGAGGTACCTGGAAAGTATCTGACTGATGTGGTCCTAAAATCAGAACTTACTGTATAGAAGCTTACAGAATATTCCATTATTCCATAAAATTATTAAAGACAAAATAACACAGAAATATTGCACTATCTAAGTCTGAGGACAGGCCCCAAGCTTCCACCAAATAAACCAATTCTGTAATCAGAGCTGTATTACTGTGTTATGTTCACCACTGACAGATGCTGCTGAGAGTTTCGAAAAATGAAGGCTGGAAGGTTTCCATTGCTCTTGGCAAACATGGAGGTCACCTTCATTCTGGACCATTTGAGTGTAGTCATTACAAGTATCCAGATGTCCCACAGAATAATTGCTAGAATGAAGAAATATTCAAATAGTGTATGCATTCTACTCCTTCAAGAAACATGTTGAGTGGCTAAAGTGAAATGAACCCTAAAAGATGCTTGCTTTGTTGAGCTACGTTTGTGCTGTGGTAAAACAGACTTGAGCTTTAAATTCTTTATTTGTGGCAGAAATGCACATTATTTTATCCACATAATTTTTTCTAGCAAATCAAAAACATTTGACTGATTTATTAAATAAAATAATTACCTGTTGTTTTCTGGATAGTGATAAAGCTGGGGCTGTCATTTAAGCCACCTTAAGGATCAGATCATATTTTCCAAGAATATAGCGATGGGGGACTAATAGAGTTTACCTAAAACATTCCATTTAGTGTGATGGTACAGGAATAAAAAAATATATTGCTTTTGGAGCACCTCAGAGGGGGACGACACTGAGTACAGATCTTAGAAACTGAAGAGCTCATTGCGTGTCATTCCCAAACTCACTGTCTTCGTTTGCTCGGGTTTGATTTTTTTTTTTTTCTGAGTCTCTTTTCTCCTACCCCTTTGAGTTGTATTAGGTGAACTTTTTATCATGTGACAAAATAAGTGAGATAAACAGTTATTTTGGATCAAAGTTTCAAATGTTTCATCTTGTGGTTGATTGGCTCCATCATTGTAGACTCCATCACTGTAGATATGGCTGCATCCTCATAGTGTGTGTGTATGGTGGATGAAGCTGCTTAGTATTTAACAACAGAAAAGCAAAGGAGAGGTGAGTGTGGATGTCTGTCTCTGAGACCATTCACCAGGATTCTCCTAGTAACATTCTCCAACTAGGCTTTACTCTCTGCTAGCCAGTTCACCCATGTACTTATCAGAGAGTTAGGTTTGGAACCTTCAGTATCTAATCATTCAATGGCTTCAGTAGAAGCACTGACCGAGGACCTAGCCCTCACACATGGCCATTTCTGCAGGATGGTTTAGAACCAAACCAAAAGGCAATTGGTTATTAGGAAGCAATCTTGTAATGGGAGTGGAAATCCTTTGGGGGTTGAAATGGGAAAGTGATATTTAGAGACTGAAGATGGGGACTTGGAGAATGCCCACAGTAAAAGAAAATTTGAGATTGTCTCTAACTCTTGAGTAAGAGTTTAGGAGACACAGTATGAAAAACAGAAAGAAGATAACCAAAGGAAGGTGTCTGAGTTACTTCACTATGCCTGTGAAGGGTCACCATGAACAAGGCAATTTATAAATAGAGTTTAATTGGGGGCTTCCTTCCAGAGTGAGACCATGACTGTTATGGTAGGAGGCATGACAACAGGCAGGCAGCCATGACACTAAGATCTTACAAGATCCACACGTATGAGGCAGAGAGAGATAGAGAGAAGAGTGTGATCTTCTTTAAATCGTCACAGACCACTCCTAGTGACACACCTCCTCCTAATCCTTCCACACACTTAAATCATTGTGGATCAAGCATTCAAATATATGAGCTTATTGGTAAACCCTGTTGTTTGATATATATATATATATATCATTCATGTTCATTTTTCCAGGAATGGAGGCAGTTGAGCATGGTGAAGAAAGAAGATTTTAATTGGCATATGTATTGATAGGAAAACAAAGTGGAGCGGGGCTGATTGACTGATGTCAGGACTGGAAATGAAGTGAGATATGGGACATATTATGGAGGTAGATAGAACTAGAATTTATATTATGCTAAATGAGAGATAACAGACAAAGCACAGCGTCTTCTGTAATCTCAGGGCTAAGGAAGTGTGAAACACAGGAATCCTGGACCTCACAGCTTGGCAATCTTCAAGCTCAGTAAACATCTGTCTCAAAAAACAAACAAAACAAAAGAAGCACCTTCCAGCAAGAAAAATGGTGCAGGGAGATGGAAGGAAACAGCGAGCGTCTCTATATGTGTGCATAGAATCATGTGTATCCCCACACAAAAAGATAAACACATAAAAATTTTAAAAGCATAAACAGCAGATAGCATTAAGGAAAGAGTAAGATGAAGCACGGGGTCAAACTCAGGCTTGTGACTCCGGAAAGGCTGCAGAGTAGATGAAGACGTAACTACAGAGATTAGAATTTGATCCATACGAAAATTGATTCAGGCAGTTCTAGAAACAGAAAATTATCACATTCAAGAAGTGTAGAGGAAACAGCCTGTTGGCACTGGAAAATGACTCAGCAGTTAAGAGCACATTCTACTTTTGCAGAGCTCCCTAGTCCATGTTGAGAAGCTCATCATCCTCTGTCATTCTGGCTCCAGGGGACTCTGGTGCTCCTGTCTTCTGCAGGAACCTGAACTTAAGTGTATATATCTAAGCACAGAATACCTGTATGTGTAAAATTAAGTTATCAAATTAAGTAAATACAAATGTAAAGAAACATACCAATTTCAGAACACTATTTAAATATGTAATAAGATAATATTCACGAGATTGTTATAAATAATATTTTACTTTAAATAATTTAGATTAGGCGCTAGAATTGGGGATTGCTCACTAAATTAAGTTTTAAAATGGCTAATTTATATTTTAAGAAGATTTTCTTATTTTACTTTTCTCCATGTGATACCACTTAAAGAACACAGTGTAGAGAAAGTGGTGTCTGGTAACATACTGTGTGTGAGGGCCTGCCAGATGGCAAGTCTGATGTTCAAACATAGTTGGCCCTAAGTCTGCAGCTCACAAATGTATTGGATGTGCAGTTACAAGAGTAGAGATTTGTTTTGTATAGAAATAGCAACAGCCATATAGGGAGCTCTGGTCCACTTAGAAGAACAATGAGAATAAGACATCAATGGTGGGCATTTGAGGAATGTTTATATTAACCAACCTAAAATAATAGACTTATATTAGCATGGTAGTGCTAATTGTGTATTCCATTCCAGAGGATAATAGACCAGAAAGCCAATAAAAGACAGTACTCAGTGTTAGTCACAAGAAGCCCAATCCAAAGTCAGTCAAGGAATTAAAATTCTTCTTTACTAGACTTTCTTAGCATTTTTAATATAGGTCAAGGTAGTATATCTATAAAATAATAGTAATAAACAGTTCAATCTTCTTAAGTTATTTTAATGTACATATATGCCATAAATATGTTAATGTATCACTATACATAGCTCTAAAGATATTTCTATTTTATTAGTAAGTCAATAAATTCAAATAGCAAGAATTCTCCCTTTATGCTGACTTTGTCTTTTTCCTTTAAACCAAAGGTTATGGAAGTTAAACAGTTCTCTACTTTTTCATTCTCTGAGGGACTATTTTAAGATGTTTCTCTTTGACCACGGCTGTGATGTTCTAGGTTATTTTTAGAGTAAACTCTAAAATGCAAATGTTCTCTAAGTGGCACGAAAGTTGCTCTTTGAGATGTTTGTAATGAATCACTTTTCTCTAAAATGTAAAATAATTCAAAGGTCTTTGTAGAAAGCTCTAGAATATTCATCACTTTGAAAGCTCAATTGAGTATGTCTCATCTGACTTGATAGTGTGCTGTGTACTTCAGTGATGGAACATTTTAACTAATAGATTTTTAAGACAGAGTTTGTAGTTTCAGGTCCCAGAAATAATATATGGAATACTGTGAACCTCATAAGTTTTATAAAGTTGACTCAGTTATCTTGTCTAGACCTGAAAGAATCATATCTAGATTCTCCTGAGACTTACTGAGCCACAAAATCCCTACTTCCTTTAATTTGGTAGAACAATAGATTTACCAATGAAGGTATGAAATGTGTCACTTGAATTGGAATGGAAATACTTCGAGGGTATGGCAGCATCTGATTCATGACCATTTCATGAATTCCGAGAACGACTTCTGAAAAGATGTAGACTGTTTAGAATCTTTGGTTGAGTGAATGAAAGAACAGGTCTCCTTTCTGTGGCTCTAATTTTATTTGAATCACAGTGGATTATTCAAGGGTCTTCAATGAAATAGAAACAGTTAGTGTGTAACTGGAGTCATAGGCATTCAGTGAGTTGCACAGGGAGGCTGACTGGGTCCAAATTGTACAGTGGAAGTAGGTGATATAGAAACATGGAGGAGCCAGTGGTATATTCCAGTCCAAAGACTAACGGACTAGAAAAAGCAATAAACACTGGTTCTGACCCTTAGTAACAAGAGTGCCAATCCAAAGTCTGTCAGGAAATTATAATTGCCCCTTCCTAAGCAGAATGGTCAGACCTAATTCTGTTAAAGACTTAACCCGATTGGGCAAGGCCCACTCACATCAAAAAGTGTCCTCTGCTTTACTGGGTATGCTGATTTAAATATAAGGCCATCCAAAGATACTTTCCAAGATATATCTAGAATATGTTTGATTAAGTACCTTGGTACCCTGTGGTCCACTCAGGTTGACACATAAAATTATCCCATATATATATATATATATATATATATATATATGTGTGTGTGTGTGTGTGTGTGTGTGTGTGTGTGTGTGCGCATGTGTGTGTGCATGTGTGTGTGTAAATATATATATATATATATATATATATATAATACCTGTACAATTAACAGGAATTGTACATATAGCTATGAGCACATTTTGAAAAAGTATTTAAAACAGTTGAAAATTTTCTTTTGGATATATTAGGTCTTGATATAATACACTCTGGTAGAATTTTTGGCAGTGTGAGCACAGCTTAGACCATCCATGATGGAACTTATTTTACAAAAAAATACTTGTTTTCTCCAAAATAAGGCCTAAGTGATGCCCAGTTTGTTTTGAAATGCATTTTCATTTATAATTAATCTAAATGGACACTTTCCCACTTTATTGACTCTCCTTTCCATGTGATACTTTTATGAATATGTAGGCACATATTGTGTCTAATTTAACTGTTGTGTGGTAAATAGCTTGACAATGTGTGACACATGCTTACTAGGATTCTAAATAGCAGGAGGCCTTTACAGAGCCAGGTTACTGAGACAATTATCTATCAGCAATAAGCAGTCCAGCAGCCACTGACAGAGGCAGTAAGAAGTTCTCTTAGAGTAGGGGAATTTTTACCTTCATTTGGAGAATCGCCTATGTTCTTTTTCCGAAATGCAAGTTTTGTTCTAAGTAATAACCATTTATGGCTTCTTAGAGAACTGCTGTATATTAAAATGTAGAGGTGGCATATTAACTAGTTCATAGTAAGAAAATGGTGTTCATTTACTGTCCTTTTCAAAATACCGACCATTGTTGTTGTTGTTGTTGTTGCCGTGATAAGAGTCATTTGCTATATAGCCGTGAGTGGCCTGGTACTTGCAATTATAGCCCAGATTTACCCCAAACTCAAGGTGGTCTTCCTGTCTCCAAAGAGTAGGGATTACAACCATGCCTCACCATGGTCATCTTTTATTTTGTCAAAATAATAATAATAAGAAAAATCGGTCATTCAGTGAGTAAATGTGTAGTATACAGTATAAAATGAATATTGCATTTTCTACTTTTTTTTTTACATCTGATGCTGTGATGAGTTGAAATGCAAATCAACCATTTAAAAAAGGCATCAGGTTTTTTTTTATATGCATGTGCCTGCTTGTCCATATGCACGCGGTGTGCGTGCAATGTCTGCACAGGCCAGATGAGGATGTCAGAGTTCCTCGAACTGGAGTTAGAGGAAACCTAACTCTGATGAGCCATCTGATGTATATTCTTGGAGCCCGATGTGGGTCATGTACAAGAGCAAGTTCTCTTAATAGCTCAGCCATCTTTCCAGGCCTAACATTCTTTTCTATTATTTGTTCAATTAGTTGTGATGCTCTCTGATGTTACAATACTAAACTTGGCATCTCTAATTTAGGCTTGTGTTTTAAATATTGTGACTTCACATAGGGACAAGTAATACAAATAATAAGATTAAAAGCTGGTTTGGGTTGATCATAGTTGTACCAAGAGTTAAAAAAAGAAAGAAAGATCTCCTGCCTCAAGTCCATCCCAGCTACTACTGGTCCATTTCTGAACATAACGTAAGGTCCACTTCATAATGACTTGTCACCTTCCTGAATTACAATAATCTCATTGTCCCATAGAAATAAGAGAATAGTGTGATGCAAGTGCCCATGTGTGCACTGGATCAAACTTGAAGGACTCTCTCCTCTTCTGAACTTGTTCTTCATCAGGAACTCTTTTTTTTTTTTTTTTTTTTTTTTCGGTTTTTCGAGACAGGGTTTCTCTGTGTAGCCCTGGCTGTCCTGGAACTCACTCTGTAGACCAGGCTAGCCTTGAACTCAGAAATCCACCTGCCTCTGCCTCCCAAGTGCTGGGATTAAAGGTGTGCGCCACCACTGCCCGGCTCATCAGGAACTCTTAAGGCCTGTAACCACAGTAGTAACTCTGGCCTCCTCCTTTGTTTCTCCCATCTCCTCTGTCCCACCTTCTCTCTTTTTCAAGGGCAGGGTAAAGAAGAGTGAACAAGAATACAGGTGCGAAGCTTGTTGCTCCAGCTCTTCTAAGTTGCACACATATCCTCTCCCAAATCAGGCATTCATACATAGCGTGTGTTGTAGGCTCTATTTATGTGCTCTTCAAAGATAGTCAACTGTCCTCATCCCCTTCCATTCTGCCGCACTTTATATGCCACAGCATTTCCTTTCAAGAGCAACCGACTCTCAGTCTGATCACTCATCATTCCACTGTCAGCATCTGCCCACTGCATACCACACTGCCCACTGCAATCCCTGGTGGCCCAAGCAGCACTGTTCAAATGATGCATCTAATTTGTCGTGTGGACTCTCTTGAATCCTTGACCATTCCTATAGTAGATATGTCTCTGCATCTATTAACCCAATTATCCAGGGGGCTGTGTCTTCCAGATTCCCATTCTCAGAATTCTTCTAGCAAGAGCTAGGCATAAACTGCTGTCTCTATGAATACATCCAGTAATTTGAGAGAAAGATCTCATATTTATTTGTAGATATCTGCATTAGGCAACTATAATAAGAATTTAACAGTATTTGAGAGTGGTCCCGGTAGCACCTGTCTTTTCCTCTTAAGATGATACTTTCCTGTCTATTAATACTCTTTTGGGGACGCCTTTCCAAAAATCCCTTTTCAAATATTTAGTCTTCCCCCTGTATGCTGCTGGAAACGATGAGCTGATAACTGGCTTTACCAGTAATTTTCCATTGCCATCAGCTTTGAAGACTTAGCTACATTCCAGGAAACAAGAAAAGTCCCACTTCACATCTAATTATGCTCATTTAAGACTTGCATTAATTCTGTGAGGGAAGCATTCTAATCATTTCAGTTAAACATCAGGAAACTGAAGCAAAAAGACTCTCATAACTCTTTCAAGGTCAGGCAGCTTGCCCAAGGTTACTTAATATGAAGTAGCTGCCAGAGCTCCTATCTCCTCTGCTAAACTGCCCAAGTAGAGTTGGGCAGAGTCTAGAGGATTAATGAACCAATCCACTAAATAGGTGCCCCAAACTGCTAACTAGACAAAGTATCCAAATGTGCCCCTGTTCCGGTTCCATTTCACTTTGCAGACCTTCAAGTGCTTGATAGAAACATATTCTTCTCTTCCCCTTCTTCCTGTCTTAGAGTGATTTAAACACATGACGATTAATTAGTAATTTCCAGCTGAAACCATGAGCATTTTGTAGGTTATGCTATTCCTTATTCAGCTTTCCCAAAATTGCATGTTACTGTAGCATGTAAACTATAAAAATGGTACAATAGGATTTTACTAAATAGTAAGAGGAACACGTTATTGCAAGTAGCAAAGAACTGAAAGATCCTCAAACAGCTCCTTTATGCTATTTGAATTGTATAGATATTCTGTTTGTACTTAAGATTTTATTACATCATTAGTTTATATGAATGTATTTCATAAATCAAAAACTTGCTTGTCCCCTTCTCATTAGAAATTGTTGGTTTTGTGTTGTGTTTGATATAAATGTGCTTGTAGTGTGTGCTATTAAATAGCACATAAATTATGAATATTGCACTATTAAAATATATCTGCTTGTCAACTGTAAATACGGGGATTTGGCGGGAAAGAAGTGTCCTCTCTCAGGTGCTTCGTTCCAACAAGGTAACTCAGAGCTTATCGTTAGTATTACTTGACTTGCGTATTTATCTCATCTTCCCCAGCGTGCAGCATCAGCTATTTCTTTCTGCTGGTTCCAATAATTGTGATTATTCCCAGCCCGAGTGAAGTCTTGCAAAGCAAATGTGGAAGAGGAAAGAAAAGAATAGGCTTGTTTCCTTAAGCTCACATCCAAGCCCCTGAGCCTTTAAGTGCATAAACCATTCGTTAAGATTTGCAGTGAGAAGCTTACTACTAAATTTGCTTTTATTGGGCACTGCAGAGAAAAACTCAAATGTATACAAGACATAGCTTACCACGGTGCCGTAATTTGGATGTAGTATACCTTACCATTGTCCCTTATAGATTGAGACATTGTCTTGCATTGCAGATACTAAGGGAGATCCTTTAGCAGCTGCTCTGAAAGTTCATTGTCGTACTGTATGAAAAATTAGAGATTATAGGTGCGTGTGTTACTTTAGAGAGAAGAAGCAATATTTATAGCTCTATCTTGAAAACAATTTGGGTAACTGAGTATTTTCTCATTTTTAGTGCCCACCATGGTTGGGGATATCATATTTATTAATTATGTGTACAAAGATTGTTCAAATAGCAATGGAGTGGAGCTAAGGTAAATTATGTAGGTGTATTTCTGTCCAGTGTGTGTGTGTGTGTGCGTGTGTGTGTATGAATGACAAAAGGCAGTTTTTCTCTATTTTCCGGTGCACAAGGTTTTTGAGAAGAACTAAGGATTTAGGGCATTTGAATAAATTGGCTCTGAATCTTTTATATAGATTTAAGGATTCAGAAGAAGAGCAATCAAGGGAATACAGGTATTAACTTGGATGCTGAGTGAAGTTGCCACTGTCATTCCTTGCTCAGGAAGTCCTCATTGGCACAGCTAACTAAGAATTCTACCAAGACTCTTCTCTAACTCTAAAGCAGGCCAAGGACTTAATGCAGAAGAACGTGTTGAAGCAGATTCTTGAGCTGTGGAATTTTACAAACTAAACCTGAAAGTCTCCTATTTGGTAAATAAAATTCATATCAAATACATCATACTGTCCTCTTTAAAAATTCTTTCATTTGATTAGAAACAAGATATGTTTTTGTAAATTTATAGTATTCATTGGAGGAAATAATTTTTATTGGTGACACCTTTATTGTAAAGCTTTTAGATGTCTGACAGCTTTATTTTACCTTGCACCTACCAAAGTAACACACTTCAACACAATACAGTATTAAGTTAACATAGTCTTTTGTTACTTTTTATTTTTAATATATTTTAATTAAAATATAATTTCATTACTTTACTCTTCTCTTTCCTCCCTCCAGTGCCTCCCTAGTCTCCTACTTCCAATGAAAAAATTAGTTAACTTGAAGATATTTTGTTCAGTTACCAAACCTTATATTAATTGAAAATGCTTTGACTCTGTAATCATTGAAATTATGTAATCATCATTACAAGAGTCAGTACTAACATATGTGAAAAATAAAGGATTCTTGTTTTCCCAACTTTTATTCTCCTACGTGTCTACCTTTCTAAATTAATCACAAAACTCTACTGAAGTTGTGGAACAGAAAGTTTATAGCAGTAAATTTTATTGAGAAACAACAAGAACTGATAGTAGAATCCCACAGCTTTACACCCAGCACCTGAAGGTAGATCTCTATAAGTCTTAGGCCAGTCTGGTCCACAGAGAAAGTTACAGGGCAGCTACATATACACAATGAAATGTTGTCTTGGAGGGAGGGCATACAATTGATTTTAATTAATTCACTTGCCATAGTATTATTGTTTAATCTTGTTTAAGCTCAAGATTACTGTATAGGATAACACACTAACTCAAAATGAAACAATAGATTAAAAGTTATTAAGTTAAATATTTTTAACTAGGAAAATTGTTTTGTGAATTAAAAAATTCACAATATATAAAATGTTAAATATATATATATATAATTCATAAGCCTGGTGAGTTTATTTCATGTATAAACCGATCATTTCTCATTCTTTAACACATAGTATTTTAACATTTTTGTTATTTTTTTACTTTTAATATATTTTAATTAAAATATAATTTCATCACTTTACTCTTCCCTCTCCTCCCTCCAATCCCTCCCCAATCTCCTCTCTCCAACTCCTTTCATGCATCATACTCTCAAATTGACAGCCTGGTTATATTACATGTGAATTGCATATATATGTACAAATATATGAATGCAACCTGTTGAATCCATTTTTTGTTGTTTGTGTCGGTATGGTTTCAGAGCTGACCATTTTGTACTGGATATATCTATATCACAGCTCCTGTATCATAAGTGGCTCAGGGAACATCACAGAAGATGTGGAAAGATTATAAGAGCCAGAATACCACGGAGTCTAATGTGTCTCATAGAAATGGCTTCATAAAAAAATTGGAACATTGGCGATGTCAATAGACATGCTGAAGTGGAAGGAGGGGATTTCACAAGGTCACATCCCTAGACAAGAAACTACCAACAACTGATGATTTCAGAGAGATGGGGAGTTAGCCTGTCCCAGGGGTGAACCCCTGATTGGTTACCTATACAAAGTGGTCAGCCCTGAAATAGTCTCTCATTGATATTTTGTATTTGATAATACATGCCTTAAAAATTTATATATAAAAATATCCAGACTAGGTAAATACTTAATCTTGTTAGTTACAAATGGACATTTAAAAAAATAATACATGTACTTTGGGCAAATGACATCAATAAGAATGGCCATTAAACCCATTAACCATTAACTCTGTCAAGCTCTCTTTAAGTAGACATTAACAGGACACACGACACAGATTATTTTCAATTACACGTGGTTGAACACCTCATATTTGAGATGTGGCAAGTGGTTCTAATGTCATCAGGTAATAGAAATATTATTATGGTTATTTAGTAGAACCAAACTTGTGAATCTCACTATTAACAGGAAGATTCTCTTTCCTCTTGGGCAATCATTACTACTACAAGACAGAAATTGTTTTGACAGTGGTCATTCAAAAATACCCTTATTACTGGACTGTAGCACATTTGAGGTTCTTTCAAGCTTGGATAGTTTTTTCAGTTTTGCATATGTAGAAATGCTCATATTTTCTTCTAAAGAGATTTATTTACAAATTATAAGGCAGGTTTCTTTGCCTAATGTGTCTGACTAATGTATTTAAATAAGTTTATATCTGACTTCCAACCTGAAAACTGCCACCTTTCCATGGAGTTCTCCTTGGAAGCATTTCATGTTTCTGTTTTCTGGATATTGCACCCATAGATGTCCTGCTTCTCCCTTAAACCTCAGGAAGCCGTTTTCCTTCCTGTGTCTTTAACTCTTGCTTTCTAGTTTATTTTTGTCTAGTGGTTTCACTGATCTCTACCTCAAATATACCGAAAACATAAAAATTCCTGTCATCTCAACACATTTTCTGACTGCTTAATCTGTTTATTTCTGTCAACCAGGCCTTGGCAATATTTCATCTGCATGCTGTGTGTACCCTTTCTCCATTGCTAATGGTTCTGTTTCTTCAGCATCTCTCCCAACTACATGGACCATAGTTTTTCATCTGTTTCTTCTCAGTCTTACCCTTTCCTCTCCAATCCAACTGACTACCAACTTGATACTCTAGTACAATGCTCTTCAGCTACTCTCAAGTTTATTCCTTCCCATATAACCACGAGTTACTTATACCAACAGTCAGAACATTCCAAGCAGAAGCCAGCTTCACATCCAGCATTATACTGTTACTTCTCACATGGGCATTCCATCTTAACTGCTGCAATACTGGTGTGTTTTCAATAATATCAACAGCGTGGGCTTTTCCCTCCATCTTTTCTCTCTTACGCATCCCAGATTTATGTACTGTTGAATCTGTGTTCTGTTTCTTGCTCCTGATTCCAAAACCATCCTTTGCTTTACTAAAATTCATAATAACATTGGAAGCATTACTGTGTTCAATAAAATTAATTTAAGGACATGTTTGATTCAAGACAGGAATGAAAGGTGTAGTTCCCAAACTGGCAACATAGAGTTTAAAGTGTCTGCATTGCATTCTGTTTGAGTCTAAAATATAACAATGTTTTGTTTGTAGATATACCTATAACAAAACTTTGAAAATATTTTCAAATATAAATCTTACTACAGAAACTTTTGGGTATTTGTGTCAAGGTTAACTAATTTTTGAAAGATACTTAACAGCACGAGGATGTAATCTTGTAGAAAGGCAGATCAAGTCATGGCAGAGGACACTAGATTTCCTATATTTGCAATGTAAGGTATGATTCATAGCAATGGGGATTCTGTTCCATGTTTTAGGCAGTGGCACAAGAAAAATGTCTTTCCAAAGGACAACTCCAAGAGGAAGCCAGTTTCAAAGCCAACAAATGAAAAGTTAAACTGATATTCCGTGTTTTGAGAGCAAATTTACAAAGATAGACTGTGAGTTGACAATATTTTTGAACAGTTCCATCCACACGTGCAAACATTCGATAATTTATCTGAAAAAGAACACCCAAAGAAGCAAATAACCAGCATCTCTTTCTGACTTCTCAGAAGACAGAGAGAGAACTAAGGACTGTGAGAAAATCAGAGATTTTGATGTTACAACTATTATCAAAAAGGCGGAAGCTCATTTTCAGTTTTGGCTTGACCTAGGGTCATGTATTACAGTAATCATCATTTTTATGGCTTCCTGAGTGTTTCAGGATTACAGTGATGGAGATGCTAAGAAGAAGGGTAGGAGAGTGACAAGTGATGAAAGGGCAGTGAAGACAAGGACAAATTTGATGTAGTTCAGAACATACTTTTTTGATCTAATGATCTATGCATCTATCTTTAAAATTTGTTCAGCCAACAAAATTTTCTGAATCTTCATTTTATCTAAGAAGGTCAATAATGAAGCTCTGAGAGAGGAAACATAAGCACTGCTTGTGGGAGTCAGGCTGGCAACATCATCCTCTAAAAAGAAGCACTAATTTTTAGGAAATTCTGAGTCCACTCCCAGCTTGGGCCTGTGAGAAAGACATACTTTTTGAAGGGTATTCAGTACATTGTGTTAATCAAGTAACCTGAAAAGGAGGTACATGGGAAGGCATGGGGAAGAAATAGAAGAGGGAGATGACCTAATTATATTACAGTTTTAAACATTAAAAGAAAAACAATAGCTCTTGGATTGTCTCTTTAAAGGCATTCTTTTCTAGAATGATACAAAGATCGTCATTCACGTTTGAAAGCAGTTTTTCGGTACAGCTTTTGTTGTTCTGGATAAATAATTTGCACAATGCTTGCTTCAGAGTGTGGAGGGCAAATAGTCACTGAAGCCTTTACACAGACACTTGGCATTATTTTCCCCTCACTGTCACTAATTTGTGCATGTGTGGATTGGCAATGTAATTCAAGCAACTAACAAATAAACACATAGTACATCCCAGTCACACACAATTGAGAACGTAAGATTCTACTCAGACAACACAAGCTTCATAATAAAACTTACTGATATTATAACGTTATATTACAGAGATAGACTTAAGTTGACAATGTTTTTGAACAGTTACACGCACACATGCACATTCAATAATTTATCTGAAAAAGAACACTAAAGAAACAAATAACCAGTGTCTCTGATTTCTCAAAGGAGATAGAGCTAAGGGCTATGAGAAAATGAGAAATTTTGATGTTTCAACTATTATATATTATATTGTATTATATTATATTATAATATCAGTAATTTTTATTATGAAACTTTGTGTTGTCTGAGTAGAAGGCACATAATATATCATATGTCATACATTATCATGTATCATGCATCATGCATCATGTATTATGTATCATTATCATGTATCATATATCACATATCACATATCATATATCATATTTTATACTTTATACATCATACATCATACACTGTACACCAGAAACCATATATATATATATATATATATATATATATATATATATATATATATATATATACACACACACATATGCCTTATTTTGCTTGGGAATAATAGGTACTTTCTGCCACTTCCTTCAAATATATTTATGAAAGAAATTGATGTTTTTGTCAGTATACATACAAGACAGGAACAACAACATTCAGAATGTAGAAATGCTTACTGTTTTGTGTACTTCCATTTCTAGAGAAGGTTCTAAAACCAATCACCCAGCCACGATATGCTACATGAAATGGCTAGAGGATTCAAGGAAAGTTGCCACACTCCAGGATATCCTTACTGAGAGATTCTGGAAAGAAACAAGACTTATGTGTATATTCTAGAATCTGACTCTTAACCCAAAAGCTATATCTAACTGCAAGGATGTCTTCATTTATTTTATTTTATTTTATTTTAGTCTAGCCGTTGGCCTCTTTTAGGTCCCCCCTCCCACAGTCCCTTATCCCATTCCTCCTCCCCCATGTCTTCAAGAAGATGCCCTCCCTCCAGGCTTCTCCACTCCCTAGGGCCTCAACTTAGGAGGGTTAGGTGCGTCTTCTCCCACTGATGACAGACCAAGACCCCTGTGGCTGAATTAGGGAAAAGCTGGAAGAAGCTGAGGAGGAGGGTGACCCTATAGGAAGACCAGCAGCCTCAACTAACCTGAACCCCTGAAATCTCTCAGACACTGAGCCACCAACCAGGCAGCATACACAGGCTGGTCTGAGGGCCCACAGAACATGTCTTTACTTTTTTTCAGGCTTAAAAATATTTAAACTTCTAAACAGCACAAACAAGAGCTAATATATGCATTTTACTACATTTACTTTACATGCTAAAAAATTGTGGCACGAAGAATAAAGTAATTTTTCTAACCCATATATTAAAACAATCAATTTAAAAATTGTGTTCTGAGTTACTGCAGACTGTGGGACTCTGTTGTATTGTTTCTTGTTGAGGAGATGGATCTCCATTTCTACTGTGAATTGTAACTAGCATTGTGGACTCAAATTCCATGTGTTGACTGGATGTGGTGACTTCTAACACTCTGTGTTGACCTGGGATCTGTAACGTGCAGAGCCATTAAACATTTAAGAAAATGTAGTGTGATTCATGTATATGCATCCATTATGTGGACTGTTTGTTCTTTTGGAAGTTTGAAGGCCCTGATTAAATGAACAACTATAATGAGAGTTACTTGAATTCAGTATACACCGCTCCTTCCTTCTAACTCTTCCTAGAGTTGTCAACAGCTCTCTATCCACATGTAGTGTATATTAGTTATAACAATTTTAGACTCAAGCTAGTGAAAACCAAGCAGACATAAAACACACTGATATTTATAATTTTACATAACAGGAAGTCTAAAGATAGGGAAGACTCCATGATTGGTTGATTGAATGACTGAAAATAAAATTTCTGTTTTACTGCTTTGCTCTCTTCAGCTGTCAAGTATCTTGAAAACAGATATGGGAAAAAGTGATCCCAGCTACAGAATCTGTGAAACTCTGTATCTAAATAATTCTAATCATTCAATTACAAAACTATTCTGAATTATGTTCACCCTTAGATTATCTCTCCAAACCTAATAGATAGATAGATAGATAGATAGATAGATAGATAGATAGATAGATAGATAGATAGACAGACACACACACACATATATATAGGATTTGGGGTATAATAGATATTTAATATTACTTCTTGGAATTATTTCTAAATAGGTAAAATTTAGATAGTTCACACTGTTAAATGAAGAGAGAACTTGACAGTCACATGATCTAATTTTGCTCTTCATGAGCCTCTTCTGTTGCCATACCTAAAACTGATTTATTAATTTTTACTTCTTAGAGGTACTAAAAGTTACATGTGATATTCTGATGAGAAATGATAAATCCATTTTCTTATTTGTGATGTTGTAACAATTTCAAAAGAATTTTACAGCCTCTTAATAAAAAAACATGTAAACACATTTATTCATCTTTGCTTTTAAATATTGGTTCCAAAGGAGTGCTAAAATGTTGGAGACATCATAGCAATTACTAGATAATTTGTTTGGTAATAATATAATGCAGTCTCTGTGAATTTATTTGCCTATATTTCTTTCCCTTCTCTATTTCATTTTTTTCTTAGACTAGTGGTTTCAGTGGTAGATAAAACATTGGTTCTTGTATGAGAAGAATTTATTCCATGTGCCAAGAACACTCACTCTTTGTTCAGCATAATATAGGTTTCTTTGCTCCCCTTGGCATTCTATATTTATTACCATTGGGTAGTACCCAGTTGAGGTTCCAATTGAGCCTTCCCAGAGATGGGGTGTATTTTTTTTTTTTTACACTGGGAACCTGTCTGTATTCCACTAAACAGAATTTGTAGTAGAAAAACCTTCCTAAATAAAATCAAACAAACCCAAACCTAACAATAAACACCAGAAGACAGAAGTTTCCTTTGATTTAGACTTTACTGTTTGAAACTATGCAAAGCTATAGAGCCAGCAAAGCTTCACTTTATTTTCTGTCAAAGTGAATTATGTAGATACAGCTACCTCATCATTATTATTTTAAATGCAGGGACAAATGTGTGTTTCTGTATTTTGCATGATTTTTAAGGATGCATTATTTTAAAACAATTTATATAAAGTATCTGAAGGTTTATAATGCTATTTGTATATGATTACTTTAAAACACATTACTTAATTTGGATTAATTTATCCAAAAAAAATTTAAAAAAATAACAAAATTTTTGCCATGACAAGCGCAAAATATTATTAGACTAAGACGGTGTGGGTGACAGACATTAGGTAGAAATTGCATGTGGTTTTAAGTATTTCTATACTATTGCCCGTATTGTCATATAGCACTCATTAGTATGTCATCACTAGCTAATATTATCATTATCCATTGTCCTGCTATTTCAGAATTACCCAGTTGTTTTCTACAGTATGATTAGTTCCTCCAGATTGTTTTGTTTACTTTGACATCATTCACTTGTTTCTTCTTTTCTCTACACCTGCCTAGTTAATTGCAATGGGAAAAATGGGGCTAGACCATAGAACAATAAAATATTCCCATTTATTTGAATTTTAGAGAAAGGACAAGGATTCAAATAGAAAGTAATTAAAAAGTATGAGCACTGGGTATAAAAGGAAGAAATTAGCAACCGACAGATTGGGAATGTATAAATGGCATATGCCAAATAATTAGAAATGAAAACGTATCTTTGTTTTGTCTTCGACCCCTAACTATGTAGCCATAAAAGCTGTTTTAATCTGTGCTTTAAGTGTTTTAGATATGGCTTTCAGAATAGTGGTCTGAACTTCCTTTTAAATGTTTTATGTCTTCTTTGGATTAGTACTATGTTAGTGAGAACTACACTGGTGTAGTTAGATTCTGTAGGCAGTGCTTTACAGGACTTTAATTTACCATGTATGTACTTTAAAAGCAAGAGAGAAATGTGTCTGCCCTATACTATCTCACCCCACTTCCATTTGACAAGTAATCTATGTAATTTTATCTTTCAATATTATAAACATGCAAGAAATTGTCAGATAATAAAATCAACTAATAAAATTATTCCTTCTGACTTTTATTTTTATATGACTGTATATACATCTCTTTTGTACATCTGTCCATTTGTACATCTGTCTGTAACTTTTCTTCTAGTTCCTAAAATACAAAGAATACTAACAAACATCTAAAATCATTGATAGCAGGTATTACTGGATGTAAAACATTCCATATAAGTGAAAATGAAGTATATCATTTCAGAATGTAGATGAAAAACATTGATATCAGTTTCATTATCCTGTAAGTTCAGGAAGACATGACAGTGTCAGTTATAAGAGTGACCGTGTGTTGGAATTCCAGATTCAAAAATCCATGGTGATGGATTACTTTAACCCTTAATTTACTTTGGAAAACTGAAGTAAATATTTCAGAATGGTCAAGAATAGCTCAGGTATCTAAAATACAACTTCAACAATTCATCTTTGTGGTGATACCTTGTGCAGGCCTGCAATATAAATTATATGATGGTTTTTATGTAAAATCACCTGTAGGATTTAAAGTGAGAAGTAAAAAGGAGAAACATTGGTGATTGTACTTCCATAGCTTTGCTAAGCAATGATGAACAATCTTCCAAAATGAAGAAAAGTGCTCTTTTATTTTGAATTTATGAATAAGCTGTTTCTTGAACTCAGTGGAGTAGAGCCTTCACTAATGAAGCAAGTGAATAATGTCAGTAGGTAAATGCTAATGACTTTACCCTGTAAGGAGCAACCACCATGTGAGGCTGCCACACCTGAGCTTGAGTTTAGCACTGACCAAAGTTCATAGAAATATATTTAAATATCTACATTAATTTTACATGGTTTTATGAAATAATATTTTGTTTTGTAATGCTAGGCAATTTTTAAAATTGTGCTCTAACTAAATAAAAAGATGCACCTGATACATGTATAAGCACATATGTATGAGCAATGGAAACTTGGACCCGAATCCTGTAACATATCTTGAAACTTTATATCTGCCACAAGTAAGCAATTGATATTTTACTAAGAAACAAGGCAGCTTGTTTGCGGAAAACTGTGATTCTATGCGCCTATTAGCATATCCCACATCCCTCTCAATAGAGGACCATTTCATTTTCCTTTTGTTTGTTTGTTTATTTGTTTTACCAACTCCCATTCCTCTCGTTCCCCATGAAAATGGTCTAAAAGTTTCTGTATTCTTTTTGTCATAGATGCAATCCATATCCTGTTTATCACTCCTGTAAATTACCTGTAAATTATCTAATTATAATGTTTCTAATTGTCCCCCTTTGCTTTTATCTTGACTTCATGCTCTAGTTATCTTTCCCAAAGTAAGGTTCACATCATAGAACTTCCCAGTTCAAAATGCCCACTGCTACCCTGTTCCCCAAAGCAAAATATCCATATACTCACCAGGCACTGACTCATGTTACTTGGTCCTGAAGCTTGCTTTCCAGAATTTGTCTGTGGGAGACTATCAAAGCTCATTTGTTAATATGTTTGTTTGTTTGTTTTAACTTGAAGTTGAATTTTCTTTTGCCTAATGCAACCCTTGGATGGTAAAGATGTATCCATGTTAGCAAATGGGTCTTCAGTGTCATCTTTGCTGATGTACTGTAGCCCTTGCTCAACATTCATTGTTGTTTAAAACACTCATTGTGTCATCCTCATGCCAAGAAGCTGATTAACATATGTGATGTAGACAAATGGGACACAGGATTGGGTGGGGCTCCTCTATGGTTAGAAGATGTTTGTGTTTGGTGAACCTAAGGCATCATTGTTTGGTTATTTTTCATGTGACCAGCTAGGCCTCTGTGCCAATCTCTATAGGATTTTACTCTTAAAGTGTTCTTTGATTTAGCTCACTTCACCTGACCTTCAGGTAATCTGGTCCCAGTGTTTTTTCAGAGTCACACATCTCTCTATCACCGAGCACTTATGAGATAATAACTCCTCGACCCAGTTTCAATTTTGCAAATTTCCTTCGGTTGTGCTTGAAGTAACACCTGTTACTCTGTTTTATTTTTAACTCAAGATTTCAAAGCCGTCAGACTTTTAGTATTCATAACGACCTTCAAGTTACTACTAAGCTTGGTCTCCTACCTCCTCTCTCTTCTTAGCACTCAGTGTGCCAAGCCAGGGATTCCATGATGCCAGCCCACAGGACTATTACCCAAAGTCTCCTTCAGCTGCCCTTAATGAGTAAAGTGTGAATTCTTGTCTCCATTAGTTTGTCCCACTTCCTCCTACTTTAGGTACTATTTTCTGCTGTTTATCTTCCTCCTGACTGTAGTCTAAAATTTAGCTTATTCCCGTCTCCACTTATCATCTCATAGAAAGAAACAGAAAGGTACTGTGCTTAGTGTTACACTGGAAGTTAACATTAACCATTTGCCCACAAAATCTCATTTCTCATTTTCCCAAGGCTATTAGTAATAAACAAGAAAACACTACTACTAACAATAAAATACTAACAATATTAATTCTGTTAATTTTAAGTTATAATATACTAATGAATTTATTTACAAAATCTACTACTAATAAAACACAGGTAACACTTACACCAGTGGCATTACATTAAAAGCTTCTTGTGAAAACTAAATAATGCATTGAGTTTATTACCTAAACATCTATTTAGTATTATAATTAGTATAAGCCAAGTACCATGATACAAATAAATATGTAAAAGACAAAAACAGATAAAATCATCTATCTACATGTTATTACTTTAGTAATAATGTCAAAAAGATTTATTGCAGTGAGACTATGACATTTACTTCATATCTCCCCCAAACCAACAGAGTTCATGGTTCCCTAAAGAGTATTCGTGATATATTTGCTCTATATTAATTGTATTGATATTTTGCATAATGTGCTGGGCTTCTCATCCAGTTACTCTTGAGATTATGAATAGTAAGCAAAGCATCTCTTCACTTCTCAATAACTTTCTAATCAGCTGAAATCATAGCATTGTCACGTTCTTACAGATACACATTGATGTCATTATCTTAATGTAATACAAAAACGCGAAGCAAATAGAAATGTAGGATTTATATAATTACAGCAATAATGGTGGTATGCTCTGTAATTTGATGGATTAAATAAAGATGTCTGCTGTTTGACTTTCTTAAGAAAATGTGGATTGTGCACATGTTTGGCTATGATGCCTGTGTGTATAGTACATTAGTTTCACTGAAGAAACTGTTGTCTGGCTCATTAGTGGAGCCTTGAACTGTAAATAGAGATGTTGTGATGCTTGCAAGCCAGGGGAAACCATGTGTCTCTGCAATCCCATCTCAGATGCTCCTTGCTGTGTTTTCATTTCACATTGATCACATTGATCACAGAAGAGATGAAGAATGCACAAGTTGATTAAAGGCAAACTTGAAACAAAATACTTTTAAGAACGAGGTAAATGGCAGCCCTACTGGGAAAGGATCACACTTCCAAACACTCCCTGGGAGAGATAACTGACTTAAATGTCTTTGGTTGTTTTATAAGCAGTACCTATTCAGGACTGTAGCATTTTAAATTTAATTTTCTTAGAAATATTGAAGGCCCAGGTATGTATGTGTGACTGTGCAGACTTTCCACATTTATATTTTTATCAAAATAGTTGTTTAAAGGTCAATTTATGCATATTTCTCTCTGCTTCTAGGACAATAGAACCAGAGTTTCATTTGTACAAACTCACAGCGGAAAAGATTCAGGTTATCTAAAATTAGGTTAGACAGTCCTCAGCAAGGAGATCAAAGCTGTCTTATATTTAGTTCTAGTGGGACATCCCACTGTGCAACAGTATAACCATTGTGTGCCCTCCTGGACCAGCACAAAACGAGATGAATTTCATGACGCACATCTTTGGGAACATATAGGTAGATATTTTATTCAAAGAAGAAAGTAGCTGATTTTCCATGCTACCAGATAGTAAGGGGATTATTTCTAATTTTTAGTTAAATTTGCAAGTCACCAACTTTTCAGCATAGAAATAGCCTGTTAGAAAGTTTGATTTTTGCTACACCTATATTAAACAAATATTCATAAACTGAGAGAACAGTTATAGAACCGAGAGTGCTATGCCTATCATTGATATCAAGACTTTGGCTCATCATATGTAATTCACATAGCCTTACTTTTTTGCTAATAGTTTAATTCTTTTCCTGTTGGAAGATTCATGAGAGAGTTTCCGATGAAGAACAAGGACAGTCCGTGGGCATGCTTAGAAGATGAGTGTTGTCACTTTTGTAATGGGAGTTTTGTGATTATCTGAAGGATTCGATGCCATAGTCACCATGATCTTTTATTTGTATCTCCACTTAGGCTATTCTGTCAAAAGAAAAGCACTCTCTCTATATTCTCTCCTTTCTCTTCCTCTCCCTTTCTAAGTATAACTTTTTCATCCATTTTGAAAGACTTGGTAAGCAAATTTGTTTAGCATCATGTCCAAACACATCCAAATTCACTTTTTCCCAGGAATAATAATCTATTGAAAACAAAAAGGGGGGAAAAAGTGTTCAGTTTAAAAAAAAAAAAAGGAAAGGTTCTCATTTATGTTATTATATTTAAATTAGCATCAGAGTCATTGACTGATTCAGATAAATGAGAATAAACAATAGACAAAGTGAACGATAGATTTTTATATAATGTAATTCCCGAACAGAAGTGGTTATTTTTCCTTCTAAGAATGGGAATAAGGTAGTGTTGCTGGGCGTTGGTGGCGCACGCCTTTAATCCCAGCACTTGGGAGGCAGAGGCAGGTGGATTTCTGAGTTCGAGGCCAGCCTGGTCTACAGAGTGAGTTCCAGGACAGCCTGGGCTACACAGAGAAACCCTGTCTCAAAAAAAAAAATGTAGTGTTAATAATTAGAATTTCCTTCATTTTGCTGCTTAAAAAATGTGGGAACTGTGAATTATTCTTATGATAATTTGGTGAAGTATTATCTCATATGTGTTAGAACTTTCCATTTAAATATTTGCAGGCCTAGAAGACTAAAGGCATGTAAATCATAAGGTTAAGTTTGCTTGGTTGTCATGTTTAGCAGCTCTGTTGAGTACAGATTTTCATAGTGATACAGAACTTTTCTGCCATGCGAATTGATTGCGGTTCTGATGATAATTCCAATTTACTCATCTGTCAACCTTGTATTTCCAGGAATGCCTTTCCAGCAAGTGTGTGTGTGAACAGAGGGTTTTCCAAGAGCAGCCTAGTTTGTGTCTCTAGTTTCAGTGCATAATGATGTAAAATTAGGATTATATCTTAAAAGCAGCTCCTAATGTGAAGGTGTATTGTGATCATCTGTAATTTTATGCAATAGATATAGAACTATTTATTATCTAACCCACACAAATTTACTAAACATTCATCTGTTTTCCAAATTCAGAGATAGCATTTCATTAATTATAGGAAGTAACATTATTTTACATCTCATTAAAGAAAATGTTGCTAACTGGAATATGACCAAAATTTTGATAAATCAAGGTCTATTTTATGATGTATAATGAACATATACATTATAAAGTAAATTAACTATGAAATGACTTGATTAAAATATCCAAATATTTCTTTATATTAATATTTCAACTTTACTAAATGATGTTTCTCTGTGGTGTCATTGGTAACTTTCATAGTTTTTTCCCCCCCCATTTGTATGTTTGTTCCATTTAAAGTAGGAAAGCAACCTTGAGTATATAAGAGAGTCTGTTATCCACAAAACATTTCTCTGAGTCTCTGACTTACATTCTGTAAGTTTCTCTGTCTCTCAGCCAGTCCCTATTTCTTTCTTTTAATTGAAAATAGATACTTTTCTCAGATACAAACAATATATCCTACTGTGGTAGTTTGAATAGGAATGACCCCTATAGAGTTCATGTAATTGTATGCTTGAGCCATATGTTGTGGCACTATTAGAAGCTATGGTCTTCTTGAAGTAGGTGTCACCTTGTTGGAGGAAGTGTGTCACTGTGTGAGTGGACTTTGAGTTCTCCTATGCTCAAGCTATGCCCAGTGTGGCTCAAGGCTGCCTACATATCGAGATGCAGAACTCTCAACTACTTTTCCAGCACTATGTCTACCTGCACACTCTAAGGATTCCTGCAATGATGATAATGGACTAAACCTCTGAAACTGTAGCCAGCCCCAATGAAGTATTTTCCTTTATAACAACTGCCATGGTTAAGATGTCCATTCACAGCAACAAAACCCTAAGACACAAAATAATAGTTTCCAATCCTCTAATTCTCTCAGTTTCTCCTCCCTGCCATTTCCCTCCTTTTCTGTCTCTCATGAGAAAAGAATCACTTTTGAGAGGTAACAACTAACCATGACAAAATAACATATGATAAGATGAAGCAAAACTATTACATTAAAGTTGGACTTGGCAGCCAGCCAGGGGAAGAGGTGATAGGGATGAAGCAAAGGAGGTGGAGACCCAATTGTCTCACTGTGGGAGTCTCCTAAGTGCTAAGTTAAAGCTGTAATGTATGCACAGAGGACCTAGTATAGACCCGCAAGACCTTGTGCTTGCTGCTGCAGTACCTGTGAGCTCACATGCTTTGCTTGCTTACTTGCTTTGGAAGGCCTTGTTCTCCTGATATTCTCCATCCCCTCTGACTTTTACAGTCCTTTCTTCAGCTCTTCCCAGGTTTCCCTGAGTTCTGAAGGGAGGGATTTGATGGAGACGTCCCATCTAGGCTCATCTCCACATAATGTCTAGCTGTGCATCTGTTCCTATCTGCTGCCAGAGGAAGCCTCTCTGATAATGACTGGATAAAACAGTGACCCATGAGGATAGCAGAATACCATTAGGAATAACTTTACTGAGATTTTTTTCTCTATACTCACAATGTTTGTTTTTACCTCAGGTCTCTGGGATATCTTGGATACCTAATCAGTGTCAGGTCTGGGTTCCTTCTCATAGAGTGAGCCTTTGGTCAAGTCAGACATTAATTGGTTACTCCCACAAGTTCTGTGAAACCACTGATCTGGCATATTTTCCAGACAAGACAGAGTGTAGCCAAAGGTTTTATGCCTGGGTTGGTGTCCTTGTTTCCCTTTCAGTGCCTGTGGAGTACCTGTCCACACCAAAGAGAGCAGAACATGGGAGTAAAAGCCCCATCTAAGCACCAGCTAAACATCTCCGTGTCCACAAATTCTGATGTTGTCATTAGAGATTTTTCTAAATTGACCTTTAACCATTATATCAAAGCATATGTAGCAATTTTAATCACTCAATTACATCATCAGTGGTATGACATCTCTTTACCTCAAGAAAATCTTTTTAGTGAATTACATTAGTCTTTCATATTTCAAATCATCTTCTAAAGGATTAAGTTACAATACAACTAATATTATGTAATATATTGTGATCATGTAGAAATTATCATTGAGGTGAACTACCAGTTTTTGTAAATCAGAGGTCATAGAGGAAACATATATTAAAATTAAGACAAATGTCTCTTACGGATATCCTATACATCTGAAAAGTTCATTCATTTTAAACTTTTATTTGGTAACTTTAAGCAGATCTATTTTTTTTTCATTTTCCAATTTTTAAAGTCTGTTTATCTTCTTTTTTCCTATTCTGGAATAATTTCTTAAGAAGCAGTGATTCCTCATCTCCCCTCACAAGGCCTTGCATGTCATAGGGAAATGATGAACTACAGAGCTGCCTCCTCTCCAAGTTGGCCCTTTGGAACATTTAAAGACGTCACTATACATTGTTTCAGTTCTCTAAATGTATAGCAGCACACATTACTAGGATACATCTTAGCACAATACTAAGCAATTACTGTAACTTACTAATTTTAAATACCTAATTTATATTCTTTTGTCTTAAAATGTTTCATGAAACTTCCTGTCTTCCATCTCTTCCTCTCACCTCCGTCCATTCCTTCCTCTTTGCCTTACTACTCTCTTTCCTTCTTTTCTTATGAATCAGAAGGAAACCAAGCTGGTAACAGCTTTTGAGGGGATGAAGGGGTGCCTCAGCAGTTCCCACATCTTCGTGCTTTTTCAGAGGACCTGGGTTTGGGTCCCAGCATCAGGAAGGTGGTTCATATCTTTTACTCCAGCTCAATGGAATGTGATGCTCTCTGCTGTGCTTCCCTGGCACTGCATGTTTGTGGTGCATAAACAGAAAAGCAGACAAAATACTCATATGCAATTGTATATCATGTCTCTGTAGTATCTTTTGCCCTTTACCTTTTTAAGAAACCAAATATTATGTCTAGCTTTATTGAACAGAAAAAGCAAGGTAGTCAGTCAGTTGGCTTTATGTTACAAACTTTCCCTTCTGTGATTGGTGGCATAAGTAGATGCTGAAAAGATCAGGCTCAGTAGTACATGAGCAGATGGCAATTTGTTTCTTTCTCATTGTTATCCATTGAAACAAGCTCTGTGGGACTATCCTTCATAGCCCCAAGTTGTACTTGTTATTTACCCAAAGATATTAACTGACTTGGCTTTTTTTTCTTGGTATTGAGTAGTACGGTTTAATCTAATTTACATCTTTATTATCTCATTTTATTTTAAGGGCTTTTTCATTTCCCACATTCCTCTTATACGCTGTCTTGTCTCATTTCACTCCAATACTGGGGACCATACTTGTACTATTTGTTTGTTTCTTTTGTGTGATTTTTACCCCGTTTTCTTTTTCTGACTTTTTGTTCCATCTTTGGTTCTTTAATTTCAAACTCAGTCTAAGAGTGAATAAGGAAAGAGAGCATCTTTGAGTGTTCTTGCCACTTGGTCTTCCTCTGAGTATAGCTCTGTGTCTCAGAGGCAGTTTCTCTAATGAATAACGTTGGATTTTTCAGAGTTTTTTCAACACTGATAATTTCTTCCTATTGCTCTCTAACTGGCAATTTCCAGTTTCTTCTCAACTTCTTATATTAAATAACACTCTCCTGGAAAAACTAACTCTTTTCAGAAATCCACCAGGCCATTTGGAAAAAGACTACATTACTGCTAGATTCTCCATAGGAAGTATAGCCACCCCTCACTGTAGCCTGCTCTCAATGGTCTGCACTAGAAACCTTACAAAGAAGGCTTCTAGAAGTATAGCCTCTCTCACATCTAGAATACCCCCAATCAGGGAAAGTTAGAAGATGAAGTTTTACGGGGTGTAAACAGGGAAGATTATCACAGTGATAGTAACTCTAAGCTGTTACCTTGTACCAACTTCTCATAAATCTATGGCCTCTTTAAAATCTTCAAACTGGACTCACATTCTTTAAACCTTATCCTGCATCTTCTATCTAATGCTCTCTAAAGAAAAAGCTCATTAAAATCAAAGTTCAATGTCCTTACGATCTTGGCATGTCATTTAGCTCAATAGCTCTGTCTCCTCAACCAAAAGTCCATTCCAAATGGGCAGATAGCAGTCTGACAAGCCACTTCTGATTATTCGTTGCAACCAGATCAAGTCTACATATCTGAACTTAGTAATTAATACTCAAAGTACATATGCCATACCTTGGTAGAGCTTAGATACAAGTCATATAGTGGCCCATTTACAATAAATGGATATAGATAGATAGGTAGGTAGATAGATAGATAGATACATACAGTAGCATAACACTTGCCTTTATTGAATTAACAATTTACTAATGAACATATTTGAAATAAAAGCCTAATAAATATTGTAACAGAAACTTTATAGAAGTAAGCAGAATGAATAACAAATGCATGAGAATTAAAAAGGAAAAGAAACAGCCATTTGCAAACACTTTTCAATTTTATATATACAGCCACCCTCGTCAAGGAAACAATCGTTCAACAAGTACATTCATGTGTGAAGAACACTCAGATATTAGTTAACAATCCATTTATTTATAGGAACAGGAAGTATCATTTTTCAAGATTGAAGATGGGGCACCCAATATGATTCTGAACTGGTAGTATTCTATCATTTGACATTTTTCCAAACAACAGTCCACTAGAAGAAAGCCACGCCTGTGTCAAACGTTTTGTATCTGGTCTTTTATGAGAATTATATTCATACCCCGTTAGAGGAACAAAAAAATATGAATTCTGACCTTGACCTTGTTGTCTCCCTTTCTGAGGCAAATTACTGAGGCTTGATGATTATTTCTGTATTCTCTATCTTCGTAGAGATTAGCCGTCATCTAAGATGACAAATGGCACATCCTTCAAAAAAGAAGGGAGATTTGAGTAAGAAGAACAACTATAAAAAGGAAGGTCAAGAGCAAAGAAAACTGCCTTACTGCACAGCACATACTTAAAATACCTATGCTGGCTCAGCACTCACAATACGCTCATCAGTTGTAAGAAATTATTAAGACGATGTGATTGTATTGAAGACATGGTCATTGCTTACTTGAAATTTACTTAATAAATTAAGTATTTAAAGACATGTTGTACAACTGTCTGCAATAGTCGTTGCCTTCTTAAGGATAAATGGCAGCCATTTTGTGCTCTGATATCCTGGGGAGTTTTGCACACTTTGCCATAATGTATCCCTATTGGAGATTTCTCTCCTCTGTCTCTGTGATGTTTCCTTGATTAGAGACCACATAGTTCATAGCTTGATATTCAACAATGGAAAATATCAAAGATTAATATGTTGGATGAAGAAATATGTTTGTTGTAAGAAGATTAGTTTCTTGGTTTTTCTTGGGTGTAGTTTCCCTCCTTGTGTTGGAGTTTTCCATCTATTATCCTCTGTAGGGGTGGTTTAGTGGAAAGATATTATTTAAATTTGGTTTTGTCATGGAACATCTTGGGTTTTCCATCTATGGTAATTTCGAGTTTTGCTGGGTATAGTAGCCTGTGCTAGTATTTGTGTTTTCTTAGGGTCTTTATGACATCTGCCAAAAATCTTCTGGCTTGATAGGTCTGACTTTATATGTTATTTGACCTTTTTCCCTTACCACTTTTAATATTCTCTCTTTGTTCTGTGCATTTGGTGTTTTGAATATTATGTGACAGGAGGAAGTTTTTCTGGTCCAATCTATTTGACATTCTGTAGGCTTCATGTATGTTTATGGGAATCTCTTTCTTTAGGTTAGGAAAGTTTTCTTCTATGATTTTGTTGGAGATGTTTACTGGTCCTCTGAATTGGGAATCTTTTCTCTCTTCTATACCTACTAATTTTAGATTTGGTCTTTTCATTGAGTCCTAAATTTCTTGGATGTTTTGGGTAAAGAGCTTTTTACACATTGTATTTTCTTTAACTGTTGTGTCAGTGTCTTCTATGGTATCTTCTATGCCTGAGATTCTCTCTTCTATCTCTTGTATTCTGTTGGTGATGCTTGCATCTATGACTCCTGATCTCATTCCTAGGTTTTCTATCTCCAGGGTTGTCTCCCTTTGTGATTTCTTTATTGTTTCTAGTATTTTTAGATACTAGATGGTTTTGTTCAATTCCTTCACCTGTTTGATTGTGTTTTCCTATATTTCTTTAAGAGGTTTATGTTTCCTCTTTAATGGCTTCTACTTGTTTACGTATATTCTCCTGTATTTCTTTTTGCTTTTTTTAAGTTGGATTTTCCTTTATTTACATTTCAAGTGTTTTCCATTTCCAGGTTCCCCCTTAAGAAACCCTCTATCCCATCCCCTTTCCCCCTGCCACTATGAGGGTGCTCCCTCACCCACACACCCACCCACTCCTATCTTCATGCACTGGCATTCTACTACACTGGAGGATCGAACACCCTCAGGCCCAAGGGCCGTTCCTCCAACTGATGTCCAACAAGGCCATCCTCTGCCACATAAGTGGCTGGAGCCATGGGTCCCTCCATGTGTACTCTTTAGTTGGTGATCCAGTCCCTAGGAGCTCTGGGAAGTCTAGCCGGTTGACACTGTTGCTCCCCTCATGGGGCTGCAAACCCCATCACCTCCTTCAGTCCCTTCTCCAACTCCTTCATCTGGACCCCTCACTCAGTCTAATGGTTGGCTGTGAGCATCTGTCTCTGTATTTGTCAGACTCTGGCAGATCCTCTTAGGGGACAGCCATATAAGGCTCCCTCCCATCAGCATGCTATTCCCGGCATCCACAATAGCATCCAGGTTTGGTGACTGTGTACTGGATAGATGCCGAGGTAGGGCAGTCTCTGGATGGCCTTTCCTTCAGTCTGTGTTCCACTCTTTCTCTCCATATTTCCTCCTGTGGGTATTTTGTTTCCCCTTCTAAGAATCACTGAAGCACACACAATTTGGTCTTCCTTCTTGGGTTTCATAAGCTCTGTGAATTGAATCTTGAATATTCCGTACTTTTGGTCTAATATCCACTTATCTGTGAGTACATACCGTGTTCACTCTTTTGTGACTGAGTTACCTCACTCCTGATGATAATTTCAAGTTCCATCCATTTGCCTGTGAATTTTATGAAGTCATTGTTTTTAATAGCTGAGTAGTATTCCATTGTGTAAATGTACCACATTTTCTGTATCCATTCCTCTATTGAGGGATATCTGGGTTGTTTCTAGCTTCTGGCTATTATAAATATGGCTGCTATGAACATAGTTTAGCTTGTGTCCTTATCACATGTAGGAGCATCTTCTGAGCATATGCCCAGGAGTGGTATAGCTGGCTTCTCAGGTAGTAATATGTCCAATTTTATGAGGAACCACCAGACTGATTTCCAGAGTGGTTGTACCAGCTTGCAATCCCACCAGCAATGGAGGAATGTTCCTCTTTCTCCACATTCTCTCCAGCATCTGCTGTCACCTGAATTTTTGATCTTAGCCATTCTGACTGGTGTGAGGTGGAATCTCAGGCTGTTTTGATTTGCATTTTCCTGACGACTAATGTTGAACATTTCTTTAGGTGCTTCTCAGCCATTCTAGTTTCCTCAGTTGAGAATTCTCTGTTTAGCTCTTTTCCACATTTTTAATAGGATTATTTATTCTCTGGAGTCTAATTTCTTGAGTTCTTCATATATATTGAATATTAGCCCTCTATGGGATGTAGGATTGGTAAGGATCTTTTCACAAGCTGTCCCTGGGTATGGGCAGGGTGCAAGTGTGGCTGGAGCACAGGATCTGCTCCTAGGCACAGTTTCCAACTGGAAGGAAGGAGTGTCTAGAATGAAGAACTGGATTGCTAAGGGCCAGATGGGTGTGATGGACCTGGGCCCATTCACCTGACCTGTAGAATGTTGAACACTAGATTTTGGAAATTAAACTATTTTTTCATAGAAAGTACAGCCAAAACAATATTGGCTGGCAAACATGTGGGGCCCAATTTACCTGAGGCCATGAGAAGGTATGAAATAATGGAAGAGGCTGACCTCATCTAACAGTTCCATCATGAAAGAGAAAGAAAGCAGGGGCTGGGCTGGAATGATGTTCTAAGCACACATTAGGGGCCCAGGGTGTGTGGTTGGATTGTTTGGTTCTTAGGGCTGCTAGGAAGGTTTGTGTTGCTGGCTTATCTCTGCTGTTCCCAGTTACTCTGTATCCTCTATTTGTTTGGCTTTGTTAAAGAGGTCTAGAGTATCACCCAAGAGCGCTAATGCACACAATTTCTGTGCTGGCTTCTTAGAAATCCTATCATTTCTGTAGGAGTGGGAAGGGTTTAACATCACACTTGACAGTCAGAAAAATCATTTCTGTAGTCGAGATGCCAGAACAGAAAGTTTCAATGCCTTGGAATTTTACTTATTTGTAAAACAATGTACATTAATGTCTAGGTAGACTCAAGGATGCATGTAACATCTAAGCTGCCTTTAAATGACTTTTGTATATCTCTCCATTCTTTACCTAAATCTATTTGCTGGAGGAGTGCAAGTATGCATACTAAATGTGTCCTGTGTTCCAAGCTGTGACATGGTCCATACAGCAAGCTGGACTATGCTAGGCTTCCAGATGGCAACTTCAAAATTTTCAGTGTTGTCATATCTTTTTATTAGCCATTGACTGATTCATAGACCACTTCTTCCCTGTAGAAACATCTCATAAACTGAAAACGTAAATGCAGAAGCAATGGCATAAGATTCTCATGTAAGGACCAGAAACATTAAGGGTAAAGCCGGATAGCTTCAGAGCTCAGAGTCCTTAGAATCCCAGAGTCACTCATTCCAAAAAGCTTCAAGAATCACTAAAACCATTGTCTTTAAAAAAAAATGAAGAAGTTGGAAAGAAGTACGCCTATGTGTGCTCATTATTAAATGATTTGCTCAAAGAATCCCAAACTTGAGAAACATCTTCTGATTCTCAACTACTTGTCTTTTCTTTCTTTCTTTCTTTCTTTCTTTCTTTCTTTCTTTCTTTCTTTCTTTCTTTCTTTCTTTCTTTCTTTCTATCTTTCTTTCTTTCTATCTTTCTTTCTTTTTTTTTTTTTTTTTTTGGAACCTGAATTTTTTTTGATACTTTATTTACATTTCCAATGTTTCCCCCTTTCCAGGTCTCCTCTTTGGAAACCCCCTATCCCCTCCCCCATCCCCTGCCTCTATGAGGGTATTCCCCCTCCCACCCACCCGCCCACCCATGCCCATATTCCCACCTTGGCATTCCCCTATACTGGGGCCTCTAACACTATGAGATAAAGAGTAGAGGGTGGAGCAATGATCAAAAGAGGAATACTAATCTGAAAGCAACGTCAAAGATTAAAGAGCTTGTGCCTTGACTATGATGCAACCTCATGTGAGGCTTGCCCTGCCTCTACTCCTCACACAAGCAGACTAGTACAACATAACAGAAAAAAAAGCACACAAAGTGCTGGCTCTCTGCATTTGGAACACCACTACAGACTTGTGCATATATGTTCTCCCCTTTCCCCACTTTTCCTCTGTTCCCCCATCTCTCCCTCTCTTCACCTTTCTATTCCTCCTCTTCCCCTTTCAACTTTCCTTCTCTTTCCCTCCTTCCCTCCCTGTATCCGTCTCCCTGTCTCTTATTCACAATTTTATATTCATAACATATACTCTCTCTTATATATCCTAGTAAATTAGTGTAGAAATACATTTAAGTGAAACAGCTCCTTATGAACCTTAAAAATAATATTGTACATCACCTCAGGTTAGTAATTTTCTTACCAGTTATGTAAGGGAAATATGGTGATCAAAATATTGTGTTTTCTTTTAACTGTTAGTATTCCAGTATTTTAGAAAAATACAGAGTTAATTTGTGGAATAAGTGGGCTTTTTGTCAAGTAATACTATCCAAGTGTATTGGTTTGCATCTTTAGATATATATGTCTGCTTTACAGAATGAAATAATTCAAATATTTACCTTTTGAAAGATAAATCTTTATATGTGCATTTAATTTATATGACTATGATTAATTAAGCAATTATTTATGAAGAACACAATATATATTGCTCTATCTATTTAAATATATATATATATTCAGTTTTTCATTCATATCAAATAACTTTTATACTCTGTGTAATGCCGGGCAGTGATGGCGCACGCCTTTAATCCCAGCACTTGGGAGGCAGAGGAAGGTGGATTTCTAGTTTGAGGCCAGTCTGGTCTACAGAGTGAGTTCCAGGATAGCCAGGGCTACACAGAGAAACCCTGTCTCAAAAAACCGAAAAAAAAAAAAAAAAGCTAGAAATGATTGTGGAGAAGGAAACCTTCAATCACGGTACTATTGTTCACTTAAGAAAGAAGGACTTTTACTTTGATTACTGCTGACTTAGTTTGAGGGAGGTTATGTTGGTTTTCCACAACTTTTTGTAGAAAATCATGTTTATAATAAATCACTGCAAATTAAGGAATAACACACAAGACAAATTTTTTATTTTCCAGTTCTAGAAATCTGATGTATAAAATATATCTTAGAGGGCTAACATCAAGGTATTGGCAGAGCGGTCTTTAGTAAAAATTCTAGAAGAGACTGCATGTCCTTGTCTTCCAGATTCTAGGGCCAACTAATTTCCTTGGCTCATAGTCCCACCATCAAAGCCAGCAACACCAGGTCAAGTATCTTCTACACTGCCATCTCTCTGCTGTTTTAAATTCCCCCCTTAATTTTTAAGGTTCCTTTTGATTACATCAAAGGATTAATGACATTTATTCTCTTTTACTGTGTAACCTAGCCTGATTCATAGGTTTGGAGAATACAACAAAGAATTCTTTAGGAGGCATTAAAAGGTAGCTTACAGCAGAGCTGAGGGCACTCCTGGGGAAAGCTGCCATTGCCACTGGCGGCATGGAGAGTGAATTTGAGTCAGTGCAAGTCTCTTGCAGGCTCTCTACTGGAATGCGTTTGATAAGTATGCCCAATGCAGGTTTCCCCAAGGCAAAGAATGAGGGCCATATCTTTCTCCTAGCCTTGCCTCAGACATGTATGGCCAGGAGCTAAATCTCTATTAAATATTAACATATTTACTACTAATAATGAATACTAGCTCATTCACATTACTGATCCTAGGTAGACAGCTATTACCTTTAGATAAAAACAAATTTGTACAAACTAAAGCCATTACCAGATTCAAAACAATATGTCCATTATTTTAAAAGGACTAAAATAAGGTTCATCTTTTCGCTGTATGGAAAACTAGACAAATAGCTGTTTCTTTTATTATTACATGGGGCCGTCTTCATACAAGTATCTAATGGACTTTGAGCATATGCCTCCTCACCCACTGTCCTTACTTTTTTCTCTTGAGCACTAGACCACTTTTCTTCTAGTTTCATGCCATCTGTAGATGCATAATTTTATGTCTGCAAAGGCTGCACTCAGGAATTATAGTGGTGACATTGGACTCACCACAGTTGACTTCATTGCTTCCTGTGATTGCTTCTGGTTGCATTCATCTTTGAGACTTTGTAATAATCTCCTTCTCTGTGCTTGACAAACTGTCCACTGAGTATGCAAGCGTATTTGATGGAGGAAACCATGACATACTGAGCCCAGCCATGCCAACTGCTCAGCAGGTGTTTCTCTTCCTTGGTACCCTGTTGCATATGCACTTGGAAGTAAATACCAACAATATCATGGTATGTGAGTCCAGCATCCTTAATATGAACATACATGTAAGATGTTGTTGGATGGCCATCAGAACCTCTTCTACGCTCTCATTTTTCTCTCTCCTTAATTATCTTTAACCTTATAAACACAGCCTATATTCAAAGATAATTAAAATTTATGTTCTGGAGATTATAATTCCTGTCTCCTATAACTTATCATAACCAGGATTTCTCCTTTAATAATGTGTAAATACATTATGATTGCAATAAACACTAAATATGATCAAATCAAATCACCAGAAATCATTAAAAAAATCTATAGGAAATTAATAGACATTCCTCTGTACACAATAAGCAGTGCTTAGTGCCAATAATGCTACCACTACTAAAAACATTGCTTTCATTTCCTCTGAATAATAAGAATTGAATAATAATTATTGAATAATAATATCTCCCAAACATCTACACTTTATTTTAATTATTTATTTGCCATGCTTTTATAATTGTGATTTGGGATATATTCAAAGTAGTTTCATGTTTGTTTGTATCTTTTGTATGTGGGACTATCTGATATATATCAAACATTTATAATTATTTTCACTCTCATAATTTTATTAAATAATAAAAATCCTTTAATAAAAAAATAAGAAATAGTAAATATATAGTTAAATTGGTCTGGGACATATAGGGAAATGATAAAGCCTTTAAGCATAATACTTCCATGCTCAGTGGTTTTAGAATGACAGCAACTTGTACCCTGACTGCTCCATTCTATATTAGCCATAATGGAAAAAATCTGTGGTGACATAGAACCCTTTTTAACTCTTGCCTTAGGATATTACCCACTGTGAAAGGGCTTTTTAAACTCTTGTTCAATTCACACTGAAGTAATCTACTTTATACATGTCCTCAAGCTCATGTTTCTATAGCCATGGCTGTTTTAATAATGTATCAGGGCTCAAAACTGGGGAGTCATCATAGTAGTCAATTTAATGGGAAGAAAAATTGAAACAAAAAATACAATAAAAAAATTCCTAGCTTAAATCTTTAAACATTGTAATCACTGTTTCTGAGAATATTGCTTAATCTTTGGAACCTCTATTAAACTCCTGTCTATGATGAAGTAGCAATTGTTTTAATTGCTGCTACAAGCCCATCTGATAATGTATAGTTAGCTGTGCAAAACTGTGTGATTCTGTCAGTCTTGTGTGCTAACACAGTCAGTTTGCTCTTTCCTATAGATTATACGTCAGTGTCTGGATTTGGGATGTTCACATCTCACCCATCTGCCAACGGTGTGTGCAGTGAGCTGTCTCTCTGAGCATGTTCACCCCGGGCTGATTTATCAAGTGTGTTTTTCACCCTGTATAACATGAGATCGTGGACTAGACCGTCTTCTAATCCACTACTTTTATATGTTTTTTCACATTTCGTAGCTCTGTCATCTGACATCCTTCCTAGGGACTTACCCTGCCAATCTGCAATGAAGAGCTGGAAGGAAGAGCCACTTGTTCTTTTGTCTTGCCTGCATCACACCATTAATCTGCTTCTTACTGGCACTGGGGTTCTTCCTGCCTCTAAGGACAATTTTTATGACCTTACATTTTCAAACTGGTCTCACACCTCTGGTGTACACATTACTCTTTCCTTTACCCCTAATTCTTTTTGACATAAAATTTTCTTCAGTCATTTATCTTTCACTCATGCACACAGTAGACTTTAGGATTTTCTTCTAGCTCTGTCTTCCCCTTTGCCTCTGTCTCATTTTTAGCACACGGAGTTAATACGCTGCCAGGTAAACTCGTAGACAGTCTAACAGAGACCTCCTTAACTAATTTTGACTTAACTTTCTTTCCATTTAGTATTTTGTCTTATCCATTTTGTGATGTACTGAAGTGTATTAAAACCTTATTTTAAAATTTTACTTATTAAAATAACATCTTAAATATTTTTCAATTAAGTTAATGTAGTTTAATAAATTACGTTTCCTCAGGAATGTCCCAAGGACCATAGATGGACAGCACTCATGACTGTCACCTAATGCTTTAATTTTTATAGTGTGCAAAACATTCAGAAAGAGAAAAGCCCAGCCATAAAATCAAGGTTTCCAGACCAGGCTATGTCTATTCATAGCACTGAAAATGGGACATGATACTAGCTATTTCTGAAAAGCCATGCCAAGGTGAATAATTTATGTGGGAAAAACTTTAAAGGCTTAATTATGTAAATATTATTCAAGTACTACATTTTACAAGAGCACATTTTTATCTATTCTTTGTGGTTTAGATTAGCAACAGAAATTCAAAACTCTGATTATAAAACAAAAGCACACAAACTAAGGAACAAAGACTTTTATGTAAATTCTATATTGAAGGAAGAGTTTCAAGCCCAAAGTTGTAGGTTCTGTGTCTACATATTTTAACATATAATTTACAACATATTTGTTCTTATAAGAAATCTGCTTGGATTTTGGAGATTTTTTTCAAGAGTTATATATTTAGGCATATTTGCCATAATAGTCATTAATATTTTTCAAATATTATTTGCGTGTGTTTGTGTGCATGTGCATCTGTATGTGTGTGCATGCATGCATGTGTGTGTGAGTGCATGTATACATGCAGGCGTGTATGTGTGTGTGTGTGTGTGTGTGTGTGTGTGTGTGTTTGTGTGTGTGTGTATTGAAAAGATACCCTTTGCCATCTTTTTGAGACAGTGTGTTTTGTTGTCTGCTACTTCATGCACCAGGCTACCTGGCCTTCCAGGGATTCTCTAGTCTCTCCCCCCAATCTTCATGGAGAAGCATTGAGATTACAGAAACTTGAGGCCACATCCAGGTATTTTGTTATTGTTAAAGTTGAATTCCTTTTAATATATGTTTTTCAATAGTAATCATTATTCTGATTTTACATACTAGCCACACATTTGTGATGATCTGACCAAGGCACACCCTTAGCAAAAGAAAGACCTATATGACAAGAACTTAAAATCTCTGAAGAAAGAAATTGAAGAAGATATCAGAAGATAGAAAGATCTCACCTGCACATGGATCAGTAGGATTAACATTTACAAAATGGCTTTCTTACCAAAAGCAATCTACAGATTCAATGCCGTTCCCATCAAAATTCCAACTCATTTATCTATGGACCTTGAAAGAACAATTCTCAACTTTATATGGAAAAACAAAACTCAGGATAGCTAAAGCAATCATGTACAATATAAAAAAAAAAAAAAAAAAAAAAAAAAAAAAACTTCTAGAGATATCACTGTCCCTGATTCAATATGTATGTACTACAGAGAAATACTAACAAAACCCACATAGTATTGGCATAAAAATAGACAGGTTGATCAATGGGATAGAATCAAAGACACAAAAGTAAACCAACACACCTGTGAACACTTGATATTCAACAAAGCCAAAAACCATGCAGTGTAAAAGAGAGAGTATCTTCAACAAATGGTGCTGATCTAACTGGATGTCTGCATGTAGAAGAATGCAAATAGACCTATATCTATCACCCTGCACAAAACTCAAGTCCAAGTGGATCAAGGACCTCAGCATAAAACTGGATACACTAAATCTAATAGAAGAGAAATTGGGGGACTAACTTGAATGCATTGGCCCAGGAGTCAAGTTCCTGAACAGATCACCAGTAGCTCAGTCACTGAGATCAACAATTAATAAATGGAATCCCATGAAACTGAAAAGCTTCAGCAAGGCTAAGGACACCATCAATAGGAGAAAATGTCAACTGACAAAATGGGAAAAGATCTTCATCATCCTTACATATGGCAGAAGACTAATATCCAAAGCATATAAAGAACTGAAGAAATTAGGCATCAGTAAACCAAATTACCAAATTAAAAGCTGGGGTATAGAGCTAAACAGAGAATTTTCAACAGAGGAATCTTGAATGGCCCGGAAGCACTTTTAAAAAAACGTTCAATGTCCTTAGTCATTAGGAAAATGCAAAACAAATAAAATTTTGATTCAGTATAGAGCTGAGGGGTTTTCCCTGAAAGTGCTCTGTTTGTTTGCTTGCTTGCTTGCTTGCTTGTTTTGGCCAAGCAAGCTATCTTGTGAGGACACTCAGTATATAGCTATGCTTTAAATATTTTTATTGATTCTTTGAATTTCACATCATGCACCCCAGTCCTGCTCACCTCCCTGTCCCTTGTATCAGCCTTTGCCTTTGCCCTTGCATTCTCCTTCTACTACCTGTCCCAACCCCCAGTCCTGGTCAGTCATGAGAGCAGGTGAGCTGGCCCTGCTCCTTTGCTAACCTCAGCATGTTGGGAGAACAGGCCCTACACCTCCTCTGGGCATCACAGTTGCTGAATGGTGGAATGAATGCAGGTGAGCCCTCCACTGAGAAAAAGATTGCATGAGAGCTAGCCCTGCCCCTTGCAGGCTTTAGCACTTGGAAGAGTGTGCCTTACAACTTAACTGGGCAGCAAAGTGGAGCTGGCTCTATAGACATGGGTGAAGTTGAGCCAGGCTGAGAACATGAGAGCAGGAAAGCTGCCCCTGCATCCTGTTGATGGTGGCATTGGGTGGCCTAGCCAGAGTAGTGCTGGAGAGCTTACCCTGGTGATGCAGATAAGGGAGCCTCAATAGGTTAACCAGCTCAGTTACCACCCAGGCCCAGATTCAGGGCTCTGTGTTGGTTCACCTCCAAATCTAAATCATCCGTAAATGGTTGGGGAATGTGAAAGGGCCAGTCCTGCTCATCCAAAGCTGCAAGATCTCCATGACACAGGGAAACAACAAGATAACTGGGAGGAGTCCCTATGAGAATCCAATATTGATGGTATCATTGATGCCAGAAATCTTGAACCAGGCCAATGACTCATTGCCATGAACTTTTCCAAATGATGGTATATGGAGAGAGGGATATACTGTGGGACACACTGTGACATAATATAAACTACAAGATGAAATATTTTCTATGTTTTGTTTTTGTTGTTGTTGTTGATGGTGGTGGTGGTTGTGGTGGTGGTGTGTGTGCCAAATCTAGTTTTATGTGAGTTCTGGGAATTTAAACTCAGATCTTCATCCTTGGGGTAAGCTATTTATCACCCTGAGCCATTTCCCCCAATCTGTTTATAGTTGTTGATAGGATTTCCTTCAAATACACAACCTGAAGTTTAACAAAAGACTTTGTCCTTAAAACAATCTAAAATTTTCATAAAAAATAAATGTATAGCAGTGCTCATCAAGACAGACTCTTATAGAGAGAAGAAAGCTGAAACCAGAAATGTGAAGTTGCTTACACATCCTTGTCAATACATAAGCCACACCGAACAAGTTCATGAGGTCCTAGGGGGATGTAATTTTCAGCAGAAACTCTAACTTGTCAAGCATACCATTTGGATGTAAAAACTCCTCTGAAACCACAAATGCAAACGATCAAAGTTAAGACTTGGAGTGGATTAATTCTAGATGAAGAAATAATATAGTTTCTAGTAATGTATGGATCCCCAGCTGATCCAGAAGCAGGACCATGCAGAGTGATTATTTACTGTAATACTGAGACTCCAGTTCAGCCTCAGGGTTTGTGTTTACTAGCCAGTTGTCAGTTTTCACTGGCATGGGTATAGATACCAAGTCCAGACTGACAAATAGAACTCCTTCACTATTACTCGAACAATTTTGCTTTGTACTATTATTACACATTTCAAAATGGGTAGAAAAAAGTTATGATTGTCTTTTTACTACTATTTTGTAGCATATCAGTGATACATACTTTATTTTTTGTTTGTTTTTATAATCCATTTCCTTAAGCCAAGAAGCAATACCATACCAAATTATTTGGCCCACTGTGCCATAAGGAAGGACATATTGAAAAATTACAGAAACATATCATCCTATTAGAAAGTTTATATTAATGTTTGGTTTCTTGTTTTCTCTTTCTATCTCATGACACCCAACATTAATCCGAGCTTTTAAGGTGTGTTCCCGTCAAATGGTTAATTTAGTTTTAAATGTTTTTTGAACCATAATTTATGGGAAAGGCTGGATAATTTTAATTTTTGTTTCCTTCACAGATGTTCACAAAGTTATACAAATATAGGCTGATGTTTTCTCAATAAGGAGAGATGAATTCAAGGACAAATATAAGAAATCTTGCATAAAGCAGAGGATGCCAACCCTTGAAGAAGAACTGATTACCATGCCTTTGACAGGAACAGTAGCTATGAATCACAGAACCTATTAACTTAAGCTCTCAATACCTCTTTGTCAACCTCTCAGCCTATAAAGAAATCTTCCTCTAGCATGGCTTGCAGTTAGGAATAAAATCAGTCTTCATTCTTTTATTGCTGCTGCTGAAGACCAAGCAAACACTAATCATGTTTCAGTGACCCTAATTGTTCAAGTGAAGAAGGAACCGCATTTGTAATTTGTCATCCTGTGGATTGGATTGAATACTTTTACTGAAATCGTTTTGAAGGTGGAGCCTATGTCCCATCATGGGCCTTCACTTTTCAAAAATTATGTCTTTAGAGTGGGTGAGATGGCTCAGTGGATTAACATACTTGTTTTGTAAGTGTGAAGGCTGGAGTTTGGAACCCTATCACTTACATAAAAACCCAGGTGTAGCACCCGCCTGTATTCTCATCAGTCAGAGATGGTAACATTGGTTCCCAGGGAAGCTGACTAGCTAGGCTGAGAATGAGCGAGTTCTGGCTTAAGAAGAATGAATAAAGTGGAGAATGATCTAGAAAGGCATCCTATATCAAGCATTGGCCTTAGTGTGTATATGAACATCAAATTGGATGTAAGTATGTGTGTAAGCACATGTACACACACAGACAGGTGTTTATATGCCACAAACAACTAAATTTTTCAGTTTTGCATAGGTCTTCTATGGCTACACTACCTTGCTATGCTCTGTTACTCTGCATGCTGTCTTCTTTATAAACATCCCTTCCTTGTTTAATAGTGTTAACAAATATAGATGAACTTCAGTTGTAAAACACATACCATCTATAAATAAGCTGAAAAACATAAAACTTCAACGCTTGCTGGTTGATAGAATTTTGGCAGCAAATTTGGAAGTCCCTAAGATATTGGTGTTCTTCACTATGCTTTCACAGGATTGCATGTCGTCAGCTGCATAGGAGGGGTCTCTTCAGCTACAAATGATGAGGGGTCTTCAACTACATAGGATACAGAATCTTCAGCTGCATAGGATGAGGGGTCTTCAGCTGCATAGGAGAGGGACTTGTCAGCTGCATAGGAGGGGGATCTTGAACTACAGAGGAGAGAGTTCTTCAGGTGCGTAGGACAGGAATCTTTAACCACATAGCGTGGGAGAGCTTCACTTTCATAGGATGAGGGACCTTTAACTGTATATTATGGTCTCAGCTGCACAGGATGGAGATACTTAGCTGCATAGGATTAGGACTGTCGTCTGCATTGGATGGGGGGGGGTCTTGAACTGTATATGATGGGGAGGGGGGTCTTCAAATAACACAGTCTTGTTCTGTTAGTTTTAACTGTTCCAAATTGCAAGGGACTCCTTTTGCTGTTGTTGTTGTGATTATAGGGGATGCCTGGTCCACAGTGGAGCCCTCTAGAGGGTAATAGCATGCATTTCTTATCAGTACAAAAGGTACTGTCAACTCCCAAACATATTAGAGCAGTAAATCATTGAAGGAAAGACATTTTCTTTGACCCAGTTTACCTAAGTGATTTATCTGACCTTCAGTGTTGACCTACTGTCCCGACTCCACACTCCACTCCTATTTGAAAATAACTTCTCTTCAAAATCCTTAATAGTAAGCAATTAAATTGGCTGGATTAAATGTAAGACGATGGCTGGGTGTGTGCCTTGGAAGTAGAACACGAGTGTAGATTCTGAAAGTTTTAGTTTTGACAAGCAGAGAGCAGAGTGTGGCCTAGTTTCAAAATGTTTATTGGAAGCAAACACATAACTAAATTGAAAACTGTCCTTTCTGGAAAGCATTCATAAAAATTTGACTTTGTTTATGTTTTTGTACCTAAAGACTGTATTTCCACACTTTATCTATAAACTATTTTAATAGTAGTTAAATATTTAGTATTGAACTAGTAATTTAGAAAATAAAGGGAAATGTTTTCTTTAAAGTATCAGCATTTCAGTTCTAGTTTCCATAGCATCCATGAAAATATAAACATAATTTGAAAAGTATCACTGGCACATCATTCGTTAACCATTAATAAAACAGGTCCAGAATCACCTTTGCCTCTTGGTGTTTTGAGATAGGTTCTCACTATGTAGCTGAGACTGGCCTCAAATTTATCCTCCTGCCTCAGCCTTCTTTGTGAGATTGCAAGGTTTTGCAAACCAGTCTAGATTTAAAAGCATCTCCATTAAAAATAAACCTATGAATAAAACCTATTTAAAACCTATTTAGTAAGAGTCACTGTGATATAAAGAGATAGCTTCAGTAAGTATTGAGTAACATTGCTGAATGTTGAGGTCACTTCACTCTATCTGGACTGCCTCTTTCTCATTTATAAACATGGAAAACAGTATTGATTTACTGGTTTCATATCATATGACCATTAAATCAAGTATTATGTCATACACACACACAAACACACACACACACACACACACACACACATACACTCACATACTCACGCACACACACACAAACACACATGCACACACACAAATTATATATATATATATATATAAATTATATATACTCATACATACGCATATATATATATAAAAATCACAATGACTTTTAAACGTCACAGACAGGAACTGGGGGTTTCCTGCATTCTTCCTATGCCACACCCTGCTCCTGATTCTCAGTTTTCAGTGACAAAAAAATGGGAAAGATGGGCCAGATGATATCACTTTTTTTTCTGATGTTTCTCTAACATCTATTTTAAAAGTAGGAGTATGAATATTCATGTTAATTGTTAGTAATGTAGCTATCAGTTATGTCATTTAAAAAAATCTTAGCATTCAGGAACTGTGTTTGGACCTTAGAAGGAATTTAGAGAATTTAGGAATTTAGAGTGTCTCCCAAGGCCCTGTGTTAAAGTGTTCGTCACCTCTTGGCTCTCTAAATATAGCGGAAACTTAAAAGGTGGGCCTAGAAAAGAGCTCGAAAACACTGGGAAAGCTTGCCTTCCAAGGGCATCTTGAAACAGACTTTTGTTATTACTCTCTGCTCTCCTGTCGCATGATGCTCTACCATAACTATCCAACCTGATGTTTGACCTCAGTACAAGCCCAGAGGCAATGGTGCCAATGGCCGCAGCACTGGAGTGTCTGCAGCTGTGTGCTAGAATACATTTTTACTCCTTTAAAGTATCAACAAATAAAAAATAAAAAATAAAATTAAAAAAAAAAATACTGTGTTTCAAAAGCAGAAAGCTGAGGTGGAGAAAGGTTCATTAATTGGTAAAGGTCCAAATGCTAAGAAGTTAGAGCGCTAGGTTTTAGACTCTGGCTGTCAAGCCCAGTCTTTTAATGGCTGTCAGACCAAACCTCTTAAGCATACTGTTATTATCTTTCTGGTGTTACTCATCCTGAAGCCTGATGATGAGCAAATCCTAGATTTATTTAGTGAAGGGACATACTACCAGAAACATGGGTGGTAAACAACTTCACCAGCTGTTAATGCTATAGACTTTTACCTCCAAGAACGGGCAGCATTCCTTCTGTGACACACAAGGAAGGAAGGTAAATGCCAGAAGTCCAAGTGCTAATTAACACTCTTCTCCCCTCTGTGATTTTACCCAGAGAGTTCAGTACTCTGAATTCTGTTATGAGAGATTTATTTTTTAAAAAGTAGAATAAAATTTGCCTTCATTCCGGTTGTAACATATTCTAATTTTCAGAGATCATAGGTTAATTAAATTGATTTAAAACAAAAAATAAATAAATAAATAAAGTACATTGGCTTAACTATTTTGTACAATGACAGAAATCTGGCTAACACAGGTGATATATTTAATAATAGTTTGCTCTAGCATAGCAAAAAAGGCTTAGAATTTTATAGAATCCTATGTTAAATTTCAGTTGGACCTCTTTGAACTTACTATTTGAGTCCATGAATACTGAAGTTTTCCCTAACTTGAGCTATTATTATAATATCTAAGTCTAATGCTTTATAGTAGGCTACTTGATAAAATTGAGACATAACTTAAATGGATATATCTAAGTCATTTTTCAATGTATTCATCTTTTTAATAAGGAACATTGTTCCCTATTTCTTTCCTCATTTCTTTAACTTTTGAGGACTTTCTATTCATCCATTGTTCCTTGTCCACTTGAACCAGTAAAAAATAGACTAAGTACGCATTATTGCTTCTCAATCCATCTTATTACAAAATCTCAAGAAGTTTGGAGAGGAACACCAATGTGATGAGAATGCATGCATTTATATTATTAACACTTTGAAGTATTATTTCCCTATCTGGAGTCTAACATTATGCTGCATGCTTTATTCCTACAGCTAACCTGTCTCCCAAGGCTGTGTGTCTTAATTTTAAAAGACCAAGAGCTAGTGAATGAAGTGTTAACTTAATTCAAAGTTAACCAACAACACACAACAATGTTGGCAACAAGTTTGCTGGGAAAATCACAACTAGCCATACGTGTCTACATTCTTTATTATTCTTCAAACTTGGTTACTCTATACCCTACTGAAAGGAACAACCTATTTGTCAAGTTATTCACTGAGTAAATTTTTCTGTGGTACCACACAGATACTAGAAATTCTGGTAAAGCAAAGTACCTGAGAACTGGCTTGTTCTGCTTTATCACACCCTTCCTGATGTGAGAATAATTGGGCCATATGTGTCTGCACAGTGCTTGGTGCTGTGTGAAGGTGTGCGTGTGTCTTCCACTTATGAACATACTCACACTTGGAAGGGTAGACCACATATTTATTTGTGAGGAATGAGTACATTACTCTGTACTTGAATATAATCAATATCTTCAGCCTTCAATCTATGTATAGATGATTTAAAGTGGTATGTGAAGTATGTTAAATACATGCACCACTGATCCTGTGTGTATCCCTTGCCAGGTCAAGGACTGGATGGGCCTTCCCATCATTGAACATAACCACTGTAATGCAGGCAGGCAAATGAAAGGTTTTCATCTGTATCTGGACAGTTGCTTATAGAATGTGTATATTCATACTGCAATGACTATGTCACTTTTGCAAAATCATTTTATCTGTGAGATTATGCAGTTACATGAATCCTGGAGAACAAGAAAGTTTACATCCATGGGGAATTAGGATGCATATTCTGACAAGAACAAACAGAGCAACTGGAAACTCATCCTAGAATGAGTCTTTAATCACAGAGTTTTCATTTAGGGAAGTATGTAGTAAAGCCACAGAGCAAAGATTTTATTCTTGCCACAGGCCCCAAAAAACACATCTACCCACCCATCCCTTGAGTGTATGTTAATTGTGAGCTTTAAAAGACTTGCCTTAGCAGATAAGTTTGGTAACTGCAAACTCAGCACTATGGTCTTGTTCATAAAATAAATTAGAATGATTCTTCCTCCAAGTATTATTGGCTCTCTTGGTCTGAAGTATTACTATTTTTAGGTACACATCCATGGAAAGTGCATGTTAGTCTTTGTTTTTTTGTATGCTCACAGTTGAGTCTTTAAATTTGACTGTATTAACTCAGGAAACCTCTACGCTTTGGGGAAATCAGAGCTCTGTGTTTCTACAGTTTGTGTGTTTTTATGAGAGCCTTCTTCCTAATTCCCATGCATATGTCTGTATATTGAATGGAACATAGTATGGGAAAAAACAAAGTGGGGGGAGAAATAAGTTACAGTAAAATTAACAGATACCAATTCATTATTAGTATGCTTCCTGAAAATGGCCATTGTACACAGTTTCCTATTTTTTTTATTAGATCAAATAAAATAGTATTGAAAGACTCTTTTTAAGGTACCGAATGTACAAAGCCATGAATTCCAATGAGAGATGTAGCAGTCAACAGCCATGTATATAACAGTGGAAGTTTGATTAGGAATTGTTACCTAGTTGATTTCGAGATATATGCTTAATATTGTGGCAATTTTCATCCTGAGACTGGATTGGACCTTGACTTACTAGAAGACAAAAGAATCATAACTTTGACACATGTTATGTATTTATAGGAATTTCCAGTTCTTAAATTCAGTTACTTAAAAAGCACATAGAGAGGATCCACTATACAATGAAGAACCTTCTAGAAACATCTATTTATTATAGATTTTGTGTTCTATGACTTAGATGCATACTTCCAGTGGTATAGCAACGTAATCTCTATGCTGTGGGTGGCTATTTACATTTGGATCAGTCATGTGTAAGCTCATTCTCCCTGCTAGGAAGTTAATCCAGACCGAGAACTTCCTACAGGGAGTGAAATGGTGAAATCCAGTGAATGTCAACAGAGTCCAGATTCAGCAATTCATGATAGGGTAATAAAAAACAGAAAGATAGAAAGATCAGTGAAGAACAGCGTGTGTGTGTGTGTGTGTGTGTGTGTGTGTGTGTGTGTGTGTGTGTGTGTTAAACAATAATAATTTAAAAGAAGTCATAAACTTGAGATAGCATGGGGAGCACACACCAGAGCCATGGGATGGGAAGTTGTAGAGTGGAAATGATGTAAATGTGGTCCTAATGTATGAGATTTTCAGAAAATTAAAAGAATAAAATTAAAACAGGTCTTCCATTTTTATGTATGTAAAACATTCTTCAATAGAAATTTGAAAATTTAATTTTTTTCTGAGTTCGGTTAAGAGAAATAATTTGAACCTTAAGATGTTGGCTATTTTAGGTTTCTTAGAGAATGCTGACCTGTAATCCAAGGCAGAATTAAGATGCTTTTATTAACTGTTGTGTATAGATTGTGTTTTCATTTTTGTTGTTTTAAGATGTTTGTTGCTGTTGTAGCTTTCTTGAAATACTTTGTCTTTTGAATCAATAGATCAATAGAAAAGTTCAGAAATTAGATAGATAACTTCCTTTTTTTAAAAGCTCCAATAGCAAACAAATAGGGAACTCCAAAATGAATTGAACAACTGTTTGAAGTCAGATAGCAAACATGAAGGTCTGAAAGTCTTTGGGTGCTAAGGATGCTACAAGATGATTCTGCTCCTGTGGAAGTAATTACAGGTTTAGTAGAACAGCTTCATGTCCAGATGTATTATTTACTGATGGAAACCAGCAATATAGAAGTCTCAGCCACAGCCCACACTGTTTAATTACATTTGGTTGCTTTATGTCAGAAATCACAGGCTCTAGTGACATTGACAGATTTGGGGATTTGTTTTAGGACATCCTTTTCAAAACTTTCCTGAGCCCACAAAGCACTAGAAAAACACCCTTCTTTTCTGCTATGAAAATCTAGGCCTTAAGAGAAAGAATAAAGGAAAAAAGTATGGAACTGGAACACAGCCCACGTCAGCTCTGTACAGCACTCTGCCTTATCCTTCTAAGAAAAGTCATCTTGCTGTGAAACCTAAGCTCTCATACATGCTGCGTGCATGCAGTCAATACCGTGTAATCATTAAATAGTAACTTTGAATGCATAGCCTTGGTCTTAGAGATAAATAATAGTTATTTATGTCAAAATTGCTTGTTTACAACTGCATGGTTATGGTTCTCTTTCAGACTTTTCAGGAAGGAACATATTTAGCTATGTGGGGGGGGGGGGGAATTTTCCTGTATCAAGGCTGTGTGTGGTAGCCATGCCTAATTTGTTCTGATTGTCCTTATGTGCCTCTAAAAACACAGTGCAACTTTCAAACTGCACGTAGTGATACACACATGAAGAATTCCTATACTTAAATTCTTGTTTTAAAGAAACTAAAAACAAACAAACCTGAAAAGCTCACAGATGTAGATGTGTGAGAAAAATTATATCCTCCTTCAATATGAAGATGTAATCATCAAATAAAGTGCTGGAAGAAGTTCAAATAATTTTGGTTATCTAATAATAGAACTATTTTATAAAAGAAAATATAATAAATGACATCCTAAAATGAATATTTTCTAATTATCAAAGCATTATGTAAATATATTTACATATATTTAATTTACATAAATATACATATTTACTTATATATATTTATATATACATACACACATTGGCTTTGTACACAAGCATGTACACTACTCACATGTATGCATACCACCCACACATAAACCAAAAAGTATAATTTTAAAAGCTATCAAACAATATGAAGAATTATGTGTTTTAAATGGATGAGTAAAATAAAATCTATATTATCTAATGCTGGTGCTATTTTATTTCATTTCATATATTACTGATTATCCAACATAATCTTGATAGATAGGCTATAACATATTCATGCCATATAGGCTGTGCGTGTGTGTGTGTATGTGTGTGTGTATGTTGTGTGCATTACAAGCAAAATTAATAGGATAAGGTAGCAGTTTATTTACATATGTAGGAGCAATAAATAATTTTATTTTATCCCATAATTTCTATCTCTTGAAACTTCTTACTCTCTTTGAGGGGCACTTAAAAGATTAATCTACAAAAAGTTTCATTTAGTAAATGTGATCTTTCAGGTCAATTCTATTGTCTTTAAGAAGCATAATATATGAGTCATGAGAATATTTCTGTGAATAATAAGACTTTCAAAGTAATCTCCATTAGGCCTTAAACTAGTTATGCTAATTGTTCCAGATTCTACTCGTGACTGTTGAACCCTGTGTACTGGGGAATTTTGCCACTTCTCCCCCATGCTTTCCAAACGCATAGGAACAGTTAAGGTTTTAACTGGATAAAGATTAACTCCCATTTTCCCACTCGAGTGAGCTATGGTCATCAGGAGTTTCATGCAATGTCATGGAGCCCATTTTCCCTCCCCAGGAAGCCTTTCCTGGATTGAGAACTTTAGCTAATGGTTGAACTTTTGGGCGTGAAAACACTGCAGCTCTTAATTCTCTCTCCAGTCAGGTTGATATTAATTTATTACCGCCAAGCAGACACCCCTCTCCTTGGTGACTCAAGGCCCGATCTCGTCCATGGGTCTTGGTCTTCTGGCCCTACAGGTAGAATTAAGGAATGATGTGGGACAGGAAAATACTTCCCAAGAGTACATCTTGGTAATGACACAGTTTGTTGCTAAGCATGAGCAATGTGGCTAAACTTAACTGTAGAGGATTACAGGAATGCCATGCAGTAGTGCTCCCAGAAAGTGGGTTTGCCATGAAAGCTTCACTTCCTTAGTTTGCTGATTACTGTACTAAATCATGGGATACATGTAAAAAAAGATAAATCAGTCATGTTCTTTTGGTTCTGTGGAGACCCCAGACTCATACAACAAAGAAAGGAAGGAAGGAAGGAAGGAAGGAAGGAAGGAAGGAAGGAAGGGAAGAAGGAAGAGAGGCAGGGAGGGAGGGAGGAGAGGAGAGGAAAGGAGAAGAGATGAGAGGAGAAGGAAAAGGAAAAGGAGAGGGCAGGGCAGGGTGGGGCAGGGCGGGGCAGGGAAGGGTGTGGAGGGGAGGGGACAAAAGGGGAGGGGAATTGAAATCCACTCATGCTTTTCTGCACAGGAGCAAACTATGCCCTCAACTTTTGTCTATTTGTAGACAACCTTTTGTACATTCACTTATACTGCCTTCTCCTCACATTAAGTAGCCTGTCTATGTGCCCAGAGTAAATGAAACTTACACTCATTAAGCAAACAAGGTCTAACGTCAGATTGTAGCTAATCAAATCAGATTTCATAAAAGTTTGCTCTGTGTATCTAAACTATCTCAGTTAAGGTTTCCATTGCTGCAGCAAAACAATATGACCAAAAATAAAATTGGGAAAGAAAGGGTTTATTCTGCTTACACTTTCAGACCATAGTCCATTGCTGGAGGAGTCAGGATGGGGAACAAAAGCAGGTCTGTACACTGGAGGCAGGAGCTGATACAGAGGCCAAGGAGGAGTGCTGCTTACTGACTTGCTTCCCTGACTTTCCCAGCCTGCTTGTTATAGAACCCAGGACCACCATCCCAGGGATGACACCACCCACATTGGGCTGGTCTTCTTCCACTGATCACTAACTGAGAACATGCCATACAGCTTCATGAAGGCATTTTCTCAACTGAGGTTCATTATTATTATTATTATTATTATTATTATTATTATTATTATTATTATTTCATATAGTTATGAAGGTTTTTATTTAAAATTTAATTTCCTTTATCTGAGGAGATAGTTCTCTTAACTATCTCACTTTTGAATTTATTGTTGGCAATGATGACTTTTACTAAATGACCTATCCTCTCTTTTCATTGAACTTTGAACAGATTATTATAACCACCAATTTCTTTCATTGTATTTTTTTCAGTAAAATACAATCAATCAACTTTAATAAGCTTTTTTCAATACATCCAGACCACAGTTTTGTCTCCCTCCACTCTTCTCATTCACCCCCACCCACCTCCCCTCTCCCCCAGATCTATTCCTCCTCAGTTTCCCTTCAGAAAAAAAGCAGGCTTCCCAGTTTTATCTACCAAACAGCAAAACTAAATTCACTGAGACTAGGCACAAACCCTCATATCAAGGCTGGATGAAATAACCAAGTAGGAAAGGGGTCCCAAGAGAAGAGGAAAGACAGAGACACCGAACTCCCGCTGTTAGGAGTCCAATAAAAACACCAAGATAAAAAATTATAACATATATGCATGGTAGTAGCAAAGAACAATACCGGCTTCATAATTACCCCTTTAATCTCAGTGAGTCCCTATGAGCTCTATTTAACTGTAGTCTGGGGACTGTGTTCTCCTGATGTTCTTGACCCCTTTTGATTCTACATTTCTCATCCCCTGCTTCTACAGTGCTTCTCACGTTCCAAGGAATGGAATCCAATGGGAATCTCTAATTTGTGCTCTCTCTTTGCCTAATGTTTGGCTGTGGGTCTCTGCGTCTACTGTTATCGGCTGCCTCTTAGATGATGAATAGCTATGTAATAATCTAAGAGTATATAGGGATAACATTAGAAATCATTGTATTAATTATTTTTTTCTATCTTAGATCTCTGGATTTCCCAGCCTTTGGTTCTTGGTCATCTAGGCAGTGTCAGGCATGGGATTCTTAGGGCGTGGGCTTCAAATTAGTCCCATAATTTGTTAGCCGTTCCCATATAATCTACACCTCTATTGCCCCAGTACATCCTGCAGGCAGGATAGATTATAGATCAAAGGTTTTGTGGCTGGATTGGTATTCTAGTTCCACATCTGGAAGCCTTGCCTGATCACCATTTGGTAGGGTTTCCAAATCCTCCCTTACTTGGAATCCACCTAGGACTCCTGAGAGCTTCTACTTAACTAGGCTTTCACATCACACCAAGAAGTGCCCTCCATTTCCAGTTGCCTCTCTCTGCCTCCATCCCCTCAATCTGATTCCTCCTGTTACCATCCCCACCCACCCCAGGCTGTGGATTGTAGCATGATTATCCTTTACAGCTAATATCGCTTATAAGCACATACCATGTTTGCCTTTCTAAGTCTGGGTTACTTCATTCAGGATGATTTTTTTTAATAGTTCCATCAATTTGCTGAAAATTTCATTATCTCATTTTTAACAGCTGAGTAATACTTCATTGGGTAAATGAATCTCATCTTTTTCATCCATTCTTCAGTTGAAAGACAGCTAGGTGAGTAAGTGAGAACTTACCCAAATCTGAGCAAAGTTCAGAAAGGAAGGATGAAGCATCCTTTATGTGTATGCCCAGGACTGGTATAGCTGCATCTTAAGGTAGATAGAGTCCTGATTTTCTGAGGAGCCGCCATATTGATTTCCATTTGCCTTCTCAGCAGCAATGGAGGAGTGTTCTCCTTGCTCTTCACCCTTTCCTGAATGAGCTGTCACTGATGTTATTGATCTTAGCCAGTTTGACATATGTAAGAACCCAGATGAGCCAAAACAATCCTGAACAATAAAAGAGCTTCCAGAGGTATCACCATTCCTTATTTCAAGATGTACTATAGAGCTATAATAATAACTGCATAATATTAGTATAAAAATTTTTGATCAATGTAATCATGTGAAAGTCCCAAACATAAATCTACTCACTAGACTCCTGATTTTGGATAAAGAAGCCAGAAATACACAATGGGGGAAAATCATCAAGAAATGGTGCTGTTCTAACTGGATGTCTACATGCTGAGGAATACAACTATATTAATATTTATCTCCCTGCACAAAACTCCAGTCCAAGTGGATCAAAGACCTCAACATAAAACTGAAAAAACACACTGAATCTGATAAAAGAAAAAGTGGGGAAGAGCCTGGAACACATTTGCCCTGGAGACAACTTGCTGACCAGAACACTGATATCACTAAGGTCAACAATTAGTTAATGGGACCCCAAGAAACCTAAAGGCTTCAGTAAGGCAAATGACACTGTCAATAGGACAAAATGATAGTCAGATACAGAAGCAGAAAAGATTTTGATCAACTCCACATAAGATAGAGGTTTCATATCTAAAATATATTTTTTTTAAAAAGTCAAGAAGCTGGATGTCAAGAAAACAAAAATTCCAATTATTAAGTAGGGTACAGATCTAAACAGATAATTCCAATAGAGGAAAACAGAATGCCTGAGACACAAAGAAATATTCAACATCCCTATCAATTGGGCAAAAGTAATTCTATCTTTGTCCCATGGTCTCCATACTTTTGAGAATACATTGCACATTGTCAGAAGGCTAATATACATAAAAGCGTAAATTCCTTATTGTTAGCATTTTCAGTTGTTAAAAATTTTTATATTTTTATTTTTATTTGGAAATTAGTAATTTGATTTGCTTCTATTCTTTAAAGATAAAAACCAATGAGAGGGATGAGAAGGACTTGACTGAGAAATGTATAGTGCCCAGGCATTGGTGGTGTGAGCCTTTAATTCCACCATTGGGAGGCAGAGACAGACAAATCTCTAAGTTAGAGACCAGCTTGGTCTATATAGTGAGTTCTAGAATAGCCAAGACTACACAGAGACACCCTGTCCCAAAAGTCCAAAAAGAAAAAAAAGAAAAATGTAGTGTTGCTTTCTATCATTAAAAGCAAATACTGTCATTTCACTCAGTTCCTTTTAAACATGAACAATAAGATTAGTGTTGATAGACTAAAGAAAGAAGGAATGGGTAGCCTCAAAGAGTGTGTACATGGGATTGACCTGTTTGACACACTCTAGTAAAATAGTAAATAGTTGGAATGTTTCTATATATTTTATAATTATATGTACTTTGTAGTTTACTTGTGGAATGTGACTCACCTCTACCACTATAATCACGTATCCTGGGACAAGATTTCTTTGTGGTGTATTATCCATGTAATACTATTAGAACTAACGAGGTACTTGTGTTACCTGTGCAGAAACATCACGTTACCAAAGTTTGATAGTCAAGAACCAGGAGTGAACTGAAGTAAGCATCTTCAGAAAAACTAATTAGTGTTGGGCTGCGTGCTGGGAGCCTTCCTCAGGCATCTCTGGCCCAGCCAAATGTGAGGGTTCCTGCAAGGAGGGAGTGCGAGCGGGAACGGAATCTCCTCTGCCTCGGTCCCTGTGGTTGCCGCCTGGGTAGCGCCAAGATGCTGCACCCAACACCCTGTGCTAGGTCAGGCCTGGGCTGAGCCCACAAGGGGCCAACTAGCTGGCGGAGTTCAGGAAGCTTCTGGTGGCTTTTGGGAGAGCAGATCTCTTCTCCGGCCAGAAGTGTTAAAGCTCTTATGATAGAAGCTCTCAGACGCTGGAGTAGTTCTCGTACCTTTATTCCTTCTGGATGGCGGGCTTCCCTACACAGGTTGGGACAGTCTAATATACTGTTTGGGAGGTGTCAGGGGTTTGACAACAGATACTTTCCATTGGTTTGGTCTGAGGGCTTCATGGTACCTTATTTGCATGTGGGAGGGCTTACCATTGCTCCTACATAACAAATCTCACATGACAGACCTCTCTCTCTATAGGGGTTGTAAAAGCTGTAGCTGTTTTACAGGAGTCTTCCGGGAGCATTGGCCAAAAACATATTTCAGTCCCTCATGGATATTCCACTGAGTCTCCCATAATTTTCAGCCTATGCTCAACCGGGTGCCAGACTGCCTGCCACAGACCACTACCCCACAAATTAGGACCACAGACTGCCTACTCTTTTATTCTTTGTTTCATATAGAAAAATACCAGCAATCATATGTCCCAGTTCATGGAGACAATTCAGAGTCAAATAGTATGTACCTCATGTAAGATCTATGTAGAGGCACTCAAACATTTAAGACACATACACACCAGTATCCCTTAAGTTTCTTATATCTAGAGTATTCAGTCCCACTCCAAAGAAGGACTCTGTGTAAAACCAGGTTACACTTGTCACTTTCTGCCCACCTCAACTGGGCTTCTAAAGTATGGAAGAATCAAGAGGCCCGACGGTTTAAGAAGGAACTATACTATAACATGAAGGCTAGTCATACAGATATTGGTAAGAATCAGGAAGCTGGCACTTATGATTGTCAGTTCTGTAAGCAAAATTTAGAAAAAGATCTCATTTGAAAGTCACTCCCCCATACCCCTAGGGATTCTAAAGGGTCCTAGACCTGCCTCTGTTCTTCTTGGGCTTTGGGGAAGGCAGCATCTAAAATGTGTCACAGTCATTTTGTGGAAACCAGCACTGGCTGTGTGCTTTGTAACCAAAGCAGTGCAATGTGATGAACTAAAATAATTTTAGTCAGGTAACAAGTGGACAGATATGGGGAGATCAGATTTGAATTAAGGGCCAAAGCAAAATGCCTGCACAGCATGTACAACATATCTCTGGGTTCCATTACTGGTACCCATTGAACCTGGAGTTGTGGCACGTCAATAAAATAACAGTATTTGAGAGGTGCAGGAGGATCAGAAGTTCAAGGTTATCCTTGGCTATATAAGGACTTCAATGTCAACCTCGGTGAATGCAAAAGTATCTATGAATGAAGGAAGGAATAAATGTACCATTAAGTTTTCAGTAAATTATTTACTCTGTGAAACAAACATGTCCCCAAGAAATGGTAGTGAAGATTCAAAAGACAAGACATTTGCTTCCAGTTGTTAGTATAGAGAAATCAGTGCCTAAAGTACATAGTTGAGAGAATTGATTTATGTGGTTCTTTTCTTGTTATATTTTAAATTTTACATTGCTTTATTTGAACCTTTACTAATTCACTGTGGCTAGATCAATGAGTAACTAAGAAATCTTAGAATTTTGAATTTTCAGAGTTAGGAATTATGTTTTACCCAAGCAAGCACTCCATAAACAAGAGAAAGTAATAAAGCTAATTTTAAACGATCTTTTCTCTTTAATCAGAAACTCTTCTTCCTTAAAACCTCAGGTGCTATGTTTGGCAACTACCATAATACAGACTGCCTGACAAAACCATTATACAGTCTGCCTGAATTAACCAGTACACAGCATGTCTGACATAACTTATATACAGAAAGCTTGAGGTAACCATTATCTTGCCTGGCTGAAGTGGAGTTCTTCTATTGTTGTTACGGAACCTATTATTATAATAATAGATTCTTCCATTTAAATCATTATAATGAGCAAAATGGGAAGCTATACCTTTGCTACCATTTAATGAATCCAATTTAAAATACTGCCACACTCTATAGTAATGTAAAGATTAAGATCACATTTTCTACTCAAGTAGATACTGTCAAGCAGAACTAGTCAGGGAGACATGTCTGAGGGATTGCTTTGTAAAGGGCAAAAAAAGATCTCTTCTAGTTTGTGTTATGTAATTTGTGAGCAAAGTAAAATACAGGTTATCGTGGAATCCTATCAAATGTGTGTGTGTGTGTGTGTGTGTGTGTGTCCCTCTCTTAACTGTCTGTGTATGTGGGGCATTTATAACAAGTTTTAATTTAAATATATTTTGATCATATTCTTCTCCCACAAGTCATTCCCAATATTCTCTTTCCATACTCACAGAGCTTTAAGTTCTTTCTCATAAAACAGAAACCCAGTACAACAACCAAACTCCCCAAATCTGTAAAGCAAAATAAAACCACTCACACCCCAAAACAACAAACAAAAATGACATCAAACTGTAACCATATAAAAGTGCGCGCACACACACACACACACACACACACACACACACACACACACACACCTGAAGTCAGTTATAGATTGGTCAACTACCTCTGTACACAGAGCTTCACACACACACACACACACACACACACACACACACACACACACACACACACACGTGAAGTCAGTTATGGATTGGTCAACTACCTCTGTACACAGAGCTTGCCGTCACTGACTGGTTCATATACTTCGTGGCACTCTATTGGAGAAAATTGATTTTCCCATTCCCAGTAGATATAAGTGACAGTTAAGTTGTTAAAATTATAGTAAGTTAAAACAAAAACTATCTTATTGAAGTTTGTCAAGACAAACCAACAGAAAGAGAAGAGTCTAAGAGAAAATGTTCAGAAATCCCATTAAAAACACAGAACTAGAAGCCATAATATCTATGCAGAAGACCTGGTGCAAACTGGGTCAGGCCCTGTGCATTCTACTTTAGTCTCTGTGCCTCCCTGTGCTCTTTGCCCACGTAGACTTAGAGTACCTTGTTTTCTTGTTGAACCTCATCTGTTTGTTTGCTCATGGCCCTAACATATCTACAGGTAGCACACCACTGTAGATAAAGAATTTTTAATTGGCTTCATGTTTACCTTTCTCTTTTGGGAGAACATAGAGTATGTTCCTGAACCAAAGACACTGGAATGTAGAGGTAAAGGCTCTATTTAGAACCTGACTCGGCATCTCTATCTTCAGTGAGTTTTATAGGTGGTGTCTTCTGCAATAGAGCCTGCTGTCAGTTTTGGTAGAGCCACCTATAGTCTTGGCAACACACTGCATTGTTTGGGGATTCCTGTGTAGCCCCTTTTGCTAACTCAATTATTTGTAACCCAAAGCAAAACTGGAAGCTTCATTTAGTGACAAGAGATGGCCAGGTGGACCTCTGTTGCCCCCATTATTCAGTGATGGCACTTAGATTCCTTTCACATATGTATGTATTGTAGGAAGTTTCTACTGCATTGTGTCCTTACTACTCCTCAAATGCCCGTAAATCTTAGATGTCTCTGCCCTTGTTCCCTTCCACAACCTCCACAACTTTCTCTCCCCACTCATCCTCCTATTTCTGCCTGTCCATCTATAACTACCTATTCTGTTTCCCTCTTCCTAACATGACCTATATGTTCCCCTTAATACCATAGTCTACACCAACCCTCTGTGGTCCTGTGGATGGTAATTAGATTATCATTGACTTCACAGTTAATATCCACATATAATCAAATATAGAGCATGTTCACTGGAAGTCTTAACTCAGCAATTTAAAAAATGACATCATGAAATTTTTAGGCAAATGGATGGAACTAGAAAAAAAAAAAATTGCCCCTAGTGAGGTATCCTGAACTCAGAGGGACAAATATAAAATATGTTTCAATGTTTCTTTTAACCTTTGTTCTTTCCATAGCAAGGCAAGACTTTCTCTGATGATGACATCAGATAGAGCTGTTTTCTGGATTTTATTTCACCTTTGGTTTGTCTCTTACCTTTTTAGCATTTCCCATAAATTTATTTATTTTCATTTCTTCTTTCACTTTTTGACAGTTTTATAAATGAGCCCTATAGTCACATCATTCCTCCATCTCTTTGCTCCTGGTTCCTCCATAACCCATCCATCCTCAAATTCATGGCCTCTAATTTTTTCATTATATCTGTTATGCACTTATGTGCATTTATAACTAGAATCTGCTGAGGTCATTTCATACTATTCATATATGTTTAAGGCTGACACCTCTTGACTAACCTATAAGGGGACTTGTCCCTGGAGGCTGATTTTCTCTTTCACAGACATGGTGGTATTCTTACCTATGTAAACCTACCCTTACACAACTCACAGATTATTTCATTAAGCCAGGTCTTTCTGTATGCAACATTTGTAACACAGAAATGGCCATTTGCATGTCTGCTATGATACGGTATCTTCATCCATTCATTGGCAGGAAGTCAACATGGTTATCAGAGTTTCCAGCTGTTCTAAGGATTCCCAAAGTGAAGTGATAGTATTTTAATCCACTCTAAACTCACTGATGGGTATGTGTGCCCACCTCGTTAACTGCCCAAATGTTTTGGATTCAAAATTAAAAGACAAACACACACAGAGAAAGAGACACACACAGAGCCTTATTCTTTTTCTTTTTTTCCCTTTTTTATTGGTTATTTTATTTATTGACATTTCAAATGTTATCCCCCTTCCCATTTTCCCCTCCACAAACCCTCTATTCCCTCCCTCCTCCTCCTGCCTCTAGGAGGGTGTTCCCCCACATACCCACACACTTTACTCGTGCCTCACCACCCTAGCATTCCCCTACCCTGGGTCATCGAGCCTCCACTGGACCAAGGGGCTCCCCTCCTAGAGATGCCAGATAAGGCCATCCTCTGCTGCATATGCAGCTGGAGTGATGGCTCCCTCCATGTGTACTCTTTGGTTGGTGGTTTAGTCCCTGGGAGCTTTAGGGGGTCTGGTTGGTTGATATTGTTGCTCTTCCTATGGGGTTGCAAACTCCTTCATCTCCTTCAGTCCTTGACTTAAATTCTCCATTGGAGACCCCACACTCAGTCCGATGATTGGCACAGCCTTGTTTTTAGTACGCCCTAAGCAGCTCAATAGCTAGCCTACTCCCAAACTCCATGTGGCTAACACACACTCCCCTCTGATATTCCTGACTTAATATTTACTAAATCTATATTTCATCTTTGCTGTTCTGGACCCTGCTGGACAGCACTCCTGGGGCTGTTTTCCCCCTATGCCTACAGGTAGGCTGTCTCTCCCTCCTGCACCTTTCCAGTGTGGTCCATCCCTTACGCCCATGTCATGGCAGAATCCCTCTTCTTCATTCCTCAGTCTCTTTCAGGGAATCCTAAAAGTCCAACTTCTGTCTCCCTGCCCAGCCATTGTCCACGTGTAACATTATTGACCAGTCAAAAAATCAACTGGGAACAGGCTTCCTTTAGTCCTAAGTGTGGGACACTGCAAACAGGTTTCTGGGTAACATAATTAGCATGAGAAAACAAGCTGCTACCCCAAAGTTCTCTGCAAATCAAATCAGCAATATCAATCGCCAGAAGGTGGTCATTAATATACCTCAATCTGGAGCTTATGCTGACTTGTAAGCATCCCTGCAAATGTTCACAAATTTCAGATTCTGTGAACTTGTCTACCTATTCTGGGCCATGAGTCCCTACATAAATGATTTGTGAGAATTGGGTAGGCAAGATTATCATAAGTTGTGTAGCATAGTGTTCTCTCAGATCCAAGGAGGAGAAGTAAGACTCTGGGCTTCCGGAATACACTGCATGTCTGCTGATTTTCATTTTAAATGACAGAGAATTGTGCCTAGGGCCCATGTTTTGGGTATTGAAAGGTGGTGATTGCACTACATGATGCTCCCGGATGCTTTCATTTGACAATTGTCATGTGCCGTAGCTGCAGAAAGAAAATCTTACTACATCCTATTAAAGTTCCCTGTTCTACATTTGACAATCTTTTTTATATTCCATGCTTCTTCATCTCATTTACAGGGTAAAGTTTCTAGTATATAACTTGAGAATGTAGTTCATAACTTCTAAATAAATAGGATTTCTTTAATCATCTAACTTTTAAAATATTTTATTCAACAAAAACAAGCATTCTTCCCTCAAGTGTTTCTACACCTTTATCTTCCAAATTCTAACTTTGAGGAGAAGTACAAACTTGGATTAAGTCACACAAGGTGATTTTATCTTTAAGGGAAAGGACACTGGCCTGGTTGAGCCCATGCTTGAAACCTCAGCACTTATGAAGCAGGAGGGTCAGTAGAAATTCAAGGGCAGCCGTGAAGGTTAGAGCACAGCCTGAGGTACACCCAATACATATACCCACTGTTCAAATAAACAAAAACTAAAGAAAGGAATAAGTGTCTCTGAAGATCTTGTTGTGTTCAGTAATTCTATCCATTGAGGAAATGTATCCTGAGTTTTAATTCTAATAAAAGGCAACGTTGCTGGCTATGGTAATTGGCAGCCATGTGGGAATTTCCTCTTTTACTACTATCTGTTTTTGCTCATTGAACATCTGAATATTAAAATCAAAACTTATTTTTAGTGTTTTTCTGGTCAGTGGGGTAAGGAATTTGTACTTAATACATTAAGATTCTCTTATTGATTACAATAAAATGAGTATTTGAAAGCTGGATATTAAAATGGATACTCCATCTGTTGTCCACAATAGTATCCTGAATTTTCAGGGAAGTGCTGGTCACAAGTATCATGAATATATTTGTGATATGAGTGGTCTCTTCTTGGCACACAATCTTTTCCTCTCTAGGAGCTTTCCTTGGTTTCCTGGGCTCTCACAAGACCTGAGATCTCATGACTTGGACATTGGGACAAGGGAAAAACTGGGTGTGTAATATCCAACCTGTTCCCAGACAGTATAGTCCTCTCAGCAGCAGACAAGACTTACCCAAGACATCATTTACAGTCTCCTTAATATAATAAAGATAACTTTCACTCTCATAGAATTCATTGCTATTTTTAAATCAAACACAGTGACTTAATTCTAGGTAAACTAGAAATATATTTTCTTAATATCTGGGAGAAATTTATAATTATTTCCAAGATAATTAGAAAGTAAAGAATTGAAAATACAGAATTTTTTTTTAATAAACAGATGAATTCTAACTATTCAGGAGCAGGGCGGTGGTGGCACATGCCTTTAATCCCAGCACTTGGGAGGCAGAGGCAGGTGGATTTCTGAGTTTGAGGCCAGCCTGGTCTACAGAGTGAGTTCCAGAACAGCCAGGGCTACATAGAGAAACCCTGTCTCAAAAAACCAAAAAAAAAAAAAAATCTAACTATTCAGGAGGTAATTTATTAACATTGATATTAATATATAATTTTCTACTATACAGTTATTAGATTCAAACATAGGAAAAATTAAAATGCAATGTAATTAGAGATCACAATAGCGTGATAATAAGCTAATGTTTTTCTTTAGGTAAATTTTATTTGTATTTGATATAAAAGGTTTTGATTTTTTTAATTGGATATTTTATTTATTTACATTTCAAATGTTATCCCCCTTCCCAGTTCCCCTCTACAACCTCCTATCCCCTCCCCTTCTCCCTGCTTCTATGAGGGTGCTCCCCACCCACCCACCCACTCATTCCGACCTCACTGCCCTGGCATTCCCCTATGCTGGTGCATCAAGTCTTCACAGGATCAAAGGCCTCTCCTCCCATTTATTCAAGATAAGGCCATCCTCTGCTACATTTGTGATTGGAGCCATGGGTCAACCCATGTGTACTCCTTGGTTGGTGGCTTAGTCCCTGGGAGCTCTGGGGGGTCTGGTTGGTTGATATTGTTGTTTGTCCTATAGTGTTGCAAACCCCTTCAGCTCCTTCAATCCTTCAGCTAACTCCTTCATTGGGGACACTGTGCTAAGTCCAATGGTTGGCTGCAAGCATCCACCTCTGTATTTGTCAGGCTCTGTCAGAGTCTCTCAGGAGACAGCTATATCAGGCTCCTGTCAGCAAGTACTTCTTGGTATCATCAATAGTGTCTAGGTTTGGTGGCTGCATATGGGATGGATTCCCCAGGTGGGGCAGTCTCTGGATGACCTTTCCTTCAGTCTGTGCTCTACTCTTTGTCCCTAAATTTCCTTTAGACAGGAGCAATTCTGGGTTAAAAATTTTGAGATGGATGGGTGGCCCCATCCCTCAACAGGGGCCCATGCCTAACCTCTGGATATTGTCTCTACAGGTTCTCTCTCCCCTTTGTTGGGTACCTCGGCTAATGCCATCCCTCTTGGGTCCTGGGATCCTCTTGCTTCCTGTCATCTGGTACTTTCTGGTGGCTACCCCCCAGTTCCCCATCCTCCACTGCTACATACCTCTGTTCAATTTCCTGACCCTCTCTATATATTCCAGTCTCCTCCCACACCTGATCCTCACCCTCCTTTTTAACCTAACCCCCTCCTAAGTCCCTCCCTCCTCTACCTGCCATGATAATTTTGTTCCCCCTTCTAAATTGGCCTGAAGCATCCACACTTTGGTCTTCCTTCTTCAGTCTTATATGGTCTGTGAGTTGTATCTTGGGTATTCTGATCTTTTTCCTAATATCCACTTATTAGGGAGTATATACCATGTGTGTTCTTTTCTGACTGGGTTACCTCGCTCAGGATGATGTTTTCTAGCTCCAACCATTTGCCTGCAAATTTCATTAGGTCATTGTTTTTAATAGCTGAGTAGTATTCCATTGTGTAAATGTACCCCATTTTCTGTATCCATTCCTCTGATGAGGGACATCTGGGTTGTTTCCAGCTTCTGGCTATTATAAATATGGCTGCTATGAACATAGTGGAGC
>CM052700.1:139898956-139976456 GCA_028551405.1 Uromys caudimaculatus
GTGTCTTTATTACATGTTGGAGCATCTTCTGGGTATATGTCCAGGAGTGGTATAGCTGGGTCCTCAGGTAGTATTATGTCCAATTTTCTGAGAGTCCGCCAAACTGATTTCCAGAGTGGTTGTACCAGGTTGCAATCCCACCAGCAATGGAGGAGTGTTCCTCTTTCTCCACATCCTTGACAGCATCTGCTGTCACCTGAGTTTTTGTTCTTAGCCATTCTGACTGGTGTGAGGTGTTGAATTTTTTTTATTAATTTTATTTTTTACAGTCCAGTCTGCCCTCCTACAGTACCTCATCCCATTCCTCCTCCCCCATGTTTCCAAGAGGTAACTTAGAATCTTGCAATTTAGCTTTTCCATAAGAAATTTAGAGGCATATTACCATATTTGCATGGCACCCGAGTAATAGCTTAATAAACAGCACAGATGATTACCCTGCATGTTACTTCCTAAACTAAACAGAGAATATTATAATTATTTGAATAATGATGTTTATGGGTAGAGAGGGTCATTTTACTTAACACATTAGGTACATGAATTCATTCTTTGTTTACTATGAGTCTTAATTTTAATATTCAAGTAGAAACAAACTGTCTTTAGTTCTTCATTAAAAACTATTGACTATGCCCATAGAAGCTCTAACGTTTCTAAGCTATGAGGAAGCATAGCATAAACTGTTCAAGATGTTAGTGTTGCAACCATAATGAATTACTGGAAGACTATGCTTTATTTTGTTAATGCCATTGCTAAAACATGTTACTTTATAATTTATATCACTTATATCCAAAAACGTAAGTGAAATGTTAAATTGTCGTGGTGTGTATCGTTTATAAGGTTGAATGTGATTTGATTTTAAGACATGTACTCGAAATTATTTTTTTCATTACAACTGTAATGTAAGTTTGATTTTTTAATTAATGTTTTTCATGGAAGTAGAATGCACATTGTGGCCTCTTAGCCTGTGAAACCATTTGTCTTTCTGGAAAATTAATTATTGATTAAAAGCTTAAGGCAAACCCTCTCCACATTTTCTTACTATGAAATAAAAATCATCATCTTCATTGCGTTTCTGTTTAGGATACCATGATCCATGATTTTAAGTCGTTTTTATTTGAAAATTAATTTCCAGTGACCAAGAAATCCTTGGCTGGCTTTCCAATGGATAAGGAATAATTTTCTTTGGAGCCAGTTAAACATCTCTGTAAAGGTGCTTGCTGCACCACCTGCCAACAAGAGCGCCATTCTAGGAACATACATGGTGGGAGGAGAAAAAAGTACTAACTGTTGTCCTCTGACTTCCAAAGATACATTCTGGCACATATGTGTATGTGCACACTTGCAAGCATAAACAAACAAACAAACACACACACACACACACACACACATACACACACACACACTCATAAATGAATGAATGAATGAATGAATGAATGAATGAATGAATGAATAAATAAATAAATAAATAAATGCAAAAAAAGGGATGACCTGCTTGACAAAATCTATGTTACAGATGATTTTGATGATAACAGTTTGAGTACATGATTTTCCGAATATTATCACACAATGCAATCTTTATGTTTTGACAGTTACATGTAACTGTTACATGTATTGTGTATAGATAATTATCAAAGTTAATGTTGTCTAATAAAAAATAATTAATTATTATTTAACCAAAGGAAAAGCCATAGATATGATCAAATCTAGAAATAAAACTAGGAAGATTCTAATCTCCCATGTAACTTAACTTCATATTGCACTTTTCCACAATTATAACCGTGGACCAGGTGAGAAGACCGATCTCTCATATTGGAGAACCACCACTATTACTAGTGGCTAGGAGCAACACGGTTGTATTGTTTTCAGGTTAAATTGTTTTGCACCAGAAATCATTCATGTGAAAATGTGTTCAACATTTTTAAAAATGCATTTTAATCTTTATTTTTGAGAAATGTAAGCATGTAAATACAGTGGTAACTACCCCTATATTCCCCTCCGACATCCCTCATGTCCTCACTTCCAAGAGTTGTCAGACCTTCCTTCTTTTTTTCTAAGTGTGACCCCACTAAGCAAAATGGTGCCCATATGTACACGGGTTTCTGGATTCATTAGACCATGGGTCACAGACAGAAGAGAAGAATTCTCCCTTCTTCAGCAACTATTCATTGCCAATAACTTCTCAATAGATTTTGTATATGTATGTGTATACCAATTGTGTGTGTGTGTGTGTGTGTGTGTGTGTGTGTCTACATGTGCATGTTTGTATAGGTAAGAGTGTGTGTGTACCAAGCAGTGTATATGGAACTAAGAGGACAGCCTGTAGGAGTCAGTTTTCTTCTATTATGTAGGATCTTGTGTTATTTGTTTCCTGAAAAACTATAGGTATGTTTACCCATCATGTTGCAGATCATAAAAATGAATAAACAGAACAGAAGTAGAAAAAATCTATGATAATATCATAGTGATTTGGTGCTATATGATACTTTAATAAGTAATTCTGAGGGAAAAAAAGTCTTAAATTTTAATTTAAACGATTTAAAACAGGCAGTTAAATTTAGCACATGGTAACTACAATAAAAAAGTACAAAAAGTAACTGATTAAAGAATTAAAAAGTGTGAAGTAGGACTTAAGTAGAAGAGGAGATTTTGTAGTTTCAGAAAGAATTGTTTCATTGGAGAGCAAGAACTTGTGCCGAAACAATGGAAAGAAATGCCACTTTAGGGAGAGTAGAGGTCTTCCAAGATTAGATGTAGTGTAGTAAGTTCTGACCCTGAGACAGGACAGGGAAGGGTAAATGATGCAATACAGAGGTGGCCCTTAGGAGAAGGCCTTAGGAGAAGCAAGTGTGGAGGAAATGACAAAGTAAAGAACTTAGAAAAAACCAAATGATTCTGGCCAGAAGCAAATTACAAACCCTACCCATGTGAAGACAAAGATGGTTGCAGGTTAGTTATAAGACTCACTCCATCAGGAGGCTCTAGGCAGTGCAGGAGCAGAATCAAAAAGCAAGGGCCCTCTAGTCTCCTAAGTGAATAATACTAACACAGTTACTGGCATACAAATGTATGTCCGATTTCTGGTCATGTGACTACATCTTGACCAGTCACACGTCTGGACATTTTACTAAGTATTCACATATGTATGTATACATCTGTACATATATGTACATCTGTATACATATATACACACACACATATATATATATACACACTTTTACTACAATATTTTAAATTTATGCTTGAGTAATGTGTATGGGAAACACCCTTCCATTGCTGATGGAAGGGAAAACTTGTATTATCACTTTGAAAATCAATTTGGTGTTTTCTCAGAAAATTGGGAAAGATCCCACTATACCATCCCTGGGCATATACCGAAAGCATGCCTTACTGTACCACATGATCTTGTTTGTTTGTTTGTTTGTTTGTAGACAGGATCTCACACAGTTCTGGCAGTCCTCACACCCACTGTGATTCCAAGTTTGGTCTAGAGCCTTGCTCTCCTGCAGCCACCTACTCCCTAGGAGCTAGGATTCCAGGCATGCTTCAGCACACACAGTTTATATGGTGCTAAGAGTCAAATCCAGGGTTTCCTGCATACTAGGTAAGCATTCCAGAATCTGAGGCTCCTTGTGTTCCTGCTCTCCTTAGACACCTGCCCTCCTAACACATACTCTAATACTACCATAGTGAGGATTCAGCTTCTAAATGAATTTGAAAACGGCACATTGAGACCATAGCCATCAGTTAAGGAGGACTACAATTGTCCCCAGCAGTGTTCCATAAACCTAATTATATAAGGAAATTCATGGAAATATCTAAAGGATAAATATGTTCCCTGACCATTTCTAATGCTTATTCTTCAATTTTTCATCTTCTTTTTTATTTAAAATGTTAGTCACAAGTATTACTTTAAAAGAATAAATATAAATATGTTTATTTTGAATTTTGCTGTCAATAATAACCCGTTGATTCTATTCCTCATCCTAGTACACTCAGAATTTTTTTTATTAAATTGATAAAGCACACTGAACTTTAAAAACTTGCATCCAAAGTTTTTCAGCTTGAATGTCATTAGTTTTAAAAAGCTACACTCACATAATGGAAGCTATTCCTTTAATTGTTGGCGACGGTTATAGGAGGACACAGAAAATTCTCAAGTCTGACTTGCTAAATACATCTCTACATGGCAATTTCTATCCGATAAGTTTTAACTAAATGTATTCTTCTAAGTTTAATGACAGTTTGGGTTTTTGTGCCTTTGCTTTAAGTTGTTGTGTAAATGATGCCATTATGGTTTTTGAGAATCCAAAATTGGGATGAAAACAGAGTTAATATTGGTTTTCCTGCTTTGAAAACCATCCCCCCCGCCCTCTGAGTTTTAAAAGAATGTAGTAATCACTGTCTCTGAGAGAAGGGCATCTTTTCTTGAATGATGATAAAGTACTTTTGTAAGGTCAAAACTGAGCAAGAAGAAAATGCTTGTTTACTGAAATGTGAGAGGACAGCACCTATTAGCAAAGAAGAGGTTGTTATGTGCAGTGAAATATGGTTTCTGTTTTCATTAATGTTTATAGAAATGTGTGAAGGAAAAATATTTTTTAAAATCCCACACTAGGTGAAAAGTCACTTGGTCTCAAAGCTTTTTTTTTTTTTAATTTATTTACCTTCACTGATACTCCACTCTGATTCCATTCCTGGTCCTGCAGGCACGTTAGCCAAATGCAGTAATGTTAAGGAGGACTCCAGGTTCAGTAGCTAACCTGTCTTTTATGTTTTTATTTTTATTGCAACCTACCTCTCCTTTTTGCAAGCTTGCACATTATGGCATCAGCAGAGATGATTTCATGGCAGCTCAGCATCCCCTGCAGTGTGTGAACAAGCTCCTTTGGCACTGGTGCAAACTTAGATCTTTTTACAGCTCCTTTAAACTTGTTCCTGACTATAATGCTTTAAAGAAAACAAAGATGCTGCAGTTTTGACTGGAACTCTTATTTTCCTATGTGCATCAACGGATGGTTTATGCACACATAACACAAAACATGCTGATTGTCAGTTACCTAAATTCATCCATACCTTTAATATGGTAGATATACTTTCAAAGGCTGATGGGAAATTGCTGGTAAAATAATTCACTGTTTAGATAATCATGGGAAGACTAAATTTCTGTCTATATAAGAATGTTGAGTATATTGTTCCAACATAGGAATTCCCAGAGGAAATATGAAAAAGATGTTATTTTTATCTATGTATCACAAAAGGATGAAATACCCTTAAATTCCCTTTCTTGGAACTCAGAGAAATTTTGCATTCACTGTTTTACTTATCTAGTGTTGACAAACACAATACAGTATAGACTTAGGGAATACAACTTGATGAGATTGTAAGTAGATACTCAAGAAATTGTTACTTACTGAATGCAGCTCAATAGCAAGCTACAAAAATTAGTGAACTTTTTATTCCCAATACCACAAAACATTGCGGAATTCTGTTTGTTTAAGCTATTTTTAAATGTATAATTAATTTGTTGAAAGAAAATTAAGATAATGAGTTCAGTAGCAAATAAGCCAACAAAATCATTATTTGGCCTAACATTGTTCCCTCCCACTTGTATAAAAAAGTGTTTGTCTCTTGTCCACAGATTTCATTTAATCAAGTAGACCTTAAAGCAGAATTATAGCTAATTTCTTTTTTTTTTTTTTCTGAACAACGGATGATAAATTTTGTTAAAAATTATTTTGATAGTATAATAGTTTATTAATGCTTTCAGAATGTCTTACAACATATCTTAGTTCTAGTTACCCCCATTTGTCCCTTGACGTTCTTCTAGATCTGCCCCCCCATCCTGACACTTGTCATCCTTCTTTATATTTTTAATGAAAACTTATTTACAGTACCAATCAAAATAAAAAAAAATATTTTGAGTAAGAGTCTGAATTCCAGAGAGGATTGATGTTTTATCCAGCTGCGGAGTAGGAATTAAGAGCTATCCCGAAGCCGATGAGCCCAGACTGTACAGAAAAGCTAGAGGAGCAAAGCAGAGACAGAACGTTAGTAAGCCGTTCCCCAGGGCTCCTCTGATTGCATTTCCACTCCAGTTTCCGGCTATGAGATCCTGCCTTAGCTGTCCTCCTTGATGGACTGTAATGTGAAAGATGAAATGAACTCTGTCCTTTCACCTCCCCACACAAAAATAATAATAAAAAAAATAAGTGTTGGTTGAGAAGAGACTATCTCTCAGCAAATACCCTGGTCTTCTTTCTCACCATCCTCTGGCCAGGCTTCTGCGGTATCCCCTTGGCTTCAAGTGCAGAGGTTGTGTTGTTGGTAAATTAATTGTGGTAGTCGCCCCTTGGCGACTGTTGGATATGCTTCATTTATGAGAATTTACAGTACTGTCTTTTCCCGCTGTGAGTCTGCTTTCTATTGTTGTTTATTTTGGTGACAATTTAGTTTTTAAAATGGTTCCCATTTATCATTACAAGTGTTAGGCAGAGGCACTGTATTTTTATACTGCACTTCATTTGTTGTCCTCACTCAAGATGAGTTTCACATAAATTATTTACTGATGTTTACTTCTCATTTCATATAACATATGTATGAAATCATTCCTCTTAAAATGTGTATTTTATTGTCTGATATATCCATAATATTCTTTCCTTATTCCTTCATTAATTGAAATCTTTTAATCATTAAGTAGAATCAGCAGGCCAGTTTCTTAATCAAATTAGAGAAATATTACTTTGATGATCTGGTGCTCATCAAGTAAAAAAATTGGCATCCATCAAGATAGCAGATATTTTTATTTATTGATGTTGAGTTTTGATATTAATACATTTTCTAATATTCAATTGTCCTTGAATGCCTTTCCACAATGTATTATTTAATATAAATGATACAAACACACATGACTATCAATTGAATAATGTATTATTGCATCTTTTGAAATACATGGTTTATATAATTTTTATAATTACCTTTTCCAGTTATAATTATGTAAGAAATTATGCTATAGATGTTCATAAAACAATCACACAAAAATATATTTTTTTAACTTGAGGTTATTATGTAAGGTTATAAAGATATTAATTGTACTTCACGTTAATGATGGTCTAGCTTAAACTTTTTTGTGAATGAATTTGCAATTCATGCCTGTAGTGTACTAAGTTCAAATAAATCAGTATACTCCTTCTTGTTCAATGCGTGTACAAAGTGAGGCATGCAAGACATTATTATTTGTAACTCTTATGGGCTCTTTATCAATCAAAATAAAATTAATTGGACCAGAGGACAGCATCCTGAGGAAAAGTGGAAAGCCATGATGGCACTACACTCATAAATTTGTATCTTCATTTATATATCTAAGTGAAAATTAAATTCCTCCTGAAATTTTAAACATATAAAATCCATTCAAATTCTTATTTCAATAATTTAATCTTTAGGGAAAATTTTTTCAACTTTTTAAAAAGCCATTAAAATGGAATTTTATGTTGTTATTCCTAAAGAACTTACTTTATGTTTTTTTTTAAACTGGTGATTAATACATCAAACATTTTTGGTCTTCAAAGTGCTAAATATTATACATTTACTTTTACAGTTATGTCACACAGTCATGTGCTATAATCTTTTAAAATAAAATCCATTAAGTTTAGAAATATTTATAGTTTCTTTGTAAAATATGCAAAAACATTGGAAATATTATGAGATTTGTACCTTTCAAAAAATGATACCATGTAGAAACTGGAAAGCTTCTGTGAGGCCAAGGACATGGTCAATAGAACAAATCGGCAGCCTACAGACTGGGAAAAGATCTTCACCCCACATCCAATAGAGGGCTAATATTCAAGGAGCTAACCACCAAAAAACCAAACAACCCAATCAAAAAATAGGGTATACAACTAAACCGAGAATTCACAACAGAGGAATCTCAATTGGTTGAGAAGCACCTAAAGAAATGTTCAAAGTTCTTAGTGATCAGAGAAATGCAAATCAAAACGACCCTGAGATTCACCTCACACCAGTCAGAATGGCTAAGATTAAAACCTCAGGTGACAACACATGTTGGTGAGAATGTGGGGAAAGAGGAATACTACTCCATTGCTGGTGGGATTGCAAATTGGGACAACCACTCTGGAAATCAGTCTGGAGGGAGGTTCCTTAGAAAATTGGAAATAGATCTACCTGAAGACCCAGCAATATCACTCTTCGGAATATACCCAAAAGATGCCCCACCAGGACATGGGGTATGTGTTCCACTACGTTCATAGTGGCCTTATTTGTGATAGCCAGATGTCCCATGATAGAAGAATGGATACAGAAACTGTGGTTCATTGACACAATGGAATACTACTCAGCTATTAAGAAGGCAGACATCCTGAGTTTTGCAGGCAAATGAATGGAACTAGAAAATATCATCCTGAGTGAAGTAACTCAGACCCAAAATGACATGTATGGTATGTACTCACTAATAAGTGGATATTAGACAAAAAAGTACAGAATACCCAAGATACAGACCACAGAACTCAAAAAGGTCAGCAAGCTAAAGGGCCCAAGTAAGGACGCCTCAGTCTCACTTGGGAGGGAGAAGAAAGCAACCACAAGGGGGGAGGGAGGGAGGGAGCTGGGAGGGAATGGGTACCCAGGTGGGGAGTGGGGAACATGATCTGGTATTGGGTGGGGGGAAAAGGACTGAAGCCCCGAGGGCCAGCAGAAATAATGGAAACAGGCAACCTGGGGAGGTAAGGGGTTGGAGGGACCCTCCAGAACGCACCAGAGACCTGGGATGTGAGAGACTCAGGACTCGAAGGATGGGACCCTAGATGAAATGCCCTACAGTGGGGAGAGTGAACTTGTAGAGCCCACCTACAGCAGAGAAACAGGACATAGAGTAAGGGAGGGGCTGCCATCCACAGTCAAAAACTCTGACCCATAATTGTTCCTGTCTGAAAGAACTGCAGGGATGGAAATGGAGAGGGGCCTGAGGAAAAGAAGGTCTAGTGACAGGCCCAAAGTGGGATCCAGCTCAAGGGGAGGTCCCAAGGCCTGACACTATTACTGAGGCTATGGAGTGCTCACAAAAAGGGACCTATCATGACTGCCCTCCTAAAGACCCAACAAGCAGCTGAAAGAGTCAGAGCAGATATTTGCACCCAGCCAATGGACAGAAGCTGCTGACTTCTGTGGTTCAATTATGGAAAAGCTGGAAGAGCTGAGGAAGAGGGCGACCCTGTGGCAGGACCAGCAGTCTCAAGTAACCTGGACCCCCTAGATCTCTCAGATACTGGACCACTTAACAGGCAGCATACACCAGCTGGTATGATGCCCCCAACACATATACAGCAGAGGACTGCCGGGTCTAGGTTCAGTCAGAGAAGATGCACCTAACCCTCAAGAGAATGGAGGTCCCATGGAGTATAGAGGTCTGATGGGGTGGGAGTTAGTTGGGGACATCCTCATGGAGACAGGGGGGTGTGGAGGAGGTATGGGATATGGAACAATCAGAGGGTGGACCAGGACAGGAATAAAATCTAGAGTGTAAAAAAAAAAGAAAGAAAAGAAAAGAAAAAAGAAAAAATTTAGAAAATACATATATAGATAAATATTCATGAGAGAAAATAATATAAAAATGATTTCTCAACTTTAATGTACTAAATATTTAAGTTGACTATTGAGATATATTCCTGAAAATAATTTAAAAATCCCTTCCAAATTACAACTGTTCTTTCAATGTACCTAATTGTTCAGACACTTCAATAGAAATGTATGAATTAACTTTCATGTTTATGAACACAATATCCATTCCACACCCCCACGTATCATAGTAATTTATATGTTCAAGGCATTTTATTTAAGAACTACATTTATAATGCCATAGTTGTCACATACAATTCTTCTGAAGGATCTAAGAAAAATAAATGGAAAATATTTTAGAAAAAAATCATACCATGTAAAAAATAACTCATAAAAAGGTGTTGATACTGAAATCTTGTCTTATGGTGAAAGGATCTATTCTAGCATATAGATTGAGTACTTAGTCAATAACACAATAATTTCATTAATTTAGAAGGGACTGTATACCCAGAACCACTAGATGTACATTAACTTGGTTAAAGTCATTGGATTGATACTGGTTTTTTTTTTTTTTTCTTTTATACAGATAGGAAACCTGTATGTAGAAAAACCACCTGATATCACCCAGTTGTAAAGTAATGGACCAGTTCTCTGATAGCCTAAATGTTAATGATTCAAACTAACCCTGCACTGTACTCTCTGCCTGGCTACTGCCAACAAGATGTTCTAGTGCCATGAAATAATAGACAGTTGTGAGTTCTGGGAGAAGAGTAGGAAGCGCTATATTTATTCTCTTTTCCTTTTTTTTTCAGTTGAAAATAGCTTCTTCTCTCATATAAACATCTGAAACAACAGTTTCCCTTCCTTCCATTCCTCCCAAGCTTCCAGCCTCTCCTCTTCTCCAGACTCATTCCTCCTCTGTACGTTTTCAGAAAAGAGCAGGCTTTCAAGAGACAACAACAACTAAACAGACAAAATAAGATACACTATGACAAGGCAAATGCCCTCATATTGAGGATGGGCAAGGCAAGCCAGGAGGAAGAAAAGTACCAAATACAGGCAAAAAGTCTGAGATACACCTGCTCAGACTATTCAGAGCCCCACAGAATACCATGCTAATGGTCAGAACATACATGCAGAAAACCTAGTACAGACCCATGCAGAACCCCTGCTTGCTGCTTCAGTCTGTGAGGCCATGGTTCGGTGGGTCATGTTCTCCTGTCGTGCTCCATCACCTCTCACTTCTAAAATCTTTCCTTCCCATTTTCCACAGAGTTCCCTGATCTCCTAGACTAGGGACCTGATGAAAATCTCCAATATAGACTTTCTCTCAGCATCTCTCCTGGAGGGTTTCTGCATTGCTCCCATCTGCTGCCACAGGAAGACTCTCTGCTAACTACTAGACCAGACACTGATCTATGAGTATAGCACAATAACATTGGGAATCATTTCATTATTATTATTATTATTATTATTATTATTATTATTATTATTATTTATTCCCAGTAATGCTTGGTTCTATCCTATCCACTTTTCATTCTGAGACTTGCTTTGGGCCATTCTTTACTCTTGTGAATTTGAGCAATAATCAGATCCTCATTATATTATAATTCTAAGAAACTATTCTTTAACAAATAGTCATTTTAAAACAAATGTGGGATAAGTCAAATTTCATTCTAGAAAAATGATCATTGAACATAAAAATGTAAACATTTTAGAAGTATAGTATCAACACATAAGTGTAGTTCTCTTCTTCACCAAAGAAACGTGTTTTCCCAGCATTCAGAGACCACACAGAAAGCCATAACTAGTCCAAATCCAGAGACTAACCAATTGGGGGGGGGGGGGGTTCAGCCCAACTCATACATTTATAGCGCATTTCTAACACTTAAGACTCCGTAAACATCAGAAGAGAGGAGGAAAGATTGTAATAGTCAGAGGACGAGGAAGTCTCTTCAGAGAATGAATCTTCTAGATACAACAGAGAAGGTCCAACCACGTACTCTCAACAATACGGTTGCCTAAACAAGACCTGAATGATGCCAACATCAGTTGACATGCCGACATAGCTCTGCTCCTTTAGGCAGCTAAACACTCAGGGAGGAAAATTTAGTTTTCCCAAGAATTGACAAACTTAAGAGGTTATCCAATGCCAAGTGGTCATCTCTAAAGAAACTGTATAATAACAACACGAAGCAAACACAGCAGGTTGCAATTATATATGTATTCATATATTTATGCATGTGTATTATGGTAATAACTAAAGAATAAGAGATCGTGGATTTAAAAATGGGGGGGGAAGATATTGTAGATGTTTGAGGGAGAAGAGAAAAATCTTCTAATTATATTTTAATTAAATTTAAAGATAAATTAATTAAAATGCAATATTTATATTCAAGCCTTCATGAAAGTCCAACAATTACTTTTAGGTTACAGAAGCTGTTAGACAGTCACAAACAATGAAATGCTTTTGTCTATCACCTGGCAGTGTCAGGATTACATCAATGTCATAATGACAGAATATTCCAGCTGTATCCTTACAGTAGAATGATTATGAGACAGAAGGCCAGATAAATATTATGCAATTTTTATCTCAGTTAAGGAGCAAAATTTTAAGTATGTTTTGTTACAACAAATTGTAATACCACATTTGCATTATAATTAAATATACACAATGGAAATAATCAAACCCAAAACATGAACACTATATTTGTACAGTAACAAACTTGTGTTGAACATTTAGTAGGTTGTCTATATCTTCCTTTTGTTGCCCCACTGTGCAAGGTTTAGGAAGCATCAATATGATGCTCTAAACTCAGACATCCATTTTTCCTAATTGCAGGTCTGGTGCGTAACAAGTTTCCACTGTATCGTTAGTTATTCACTGACATTTATCATGTAGCTTGCTTTAAAATAAGAAAGAAAAGAAAAACAATAACTTTGTATTACTTAAAAAAATTGTATAAAGGAATGTCAAAGTTGCACCATGTCTTCCTGCAGATGGGTTCATTTTAGTTTTTGTAGGACATACTAAATTACAAAAAAATAAATAAATATCTCAAAATGAATTAGAGTATGCATAATCTCACTATAACAAATGGTTCATTTTATAACAAAGTCTATAACACATGTAGTGGAATCCAGAATTTATTATTAAAATAGAATATATTATAAATGTCCTCCTAGTAGATAAAGAATTATACGCATGGGGGTGGAGAGGTAGAGGGAGGGAAGGAGGGAGAGAGAGAGAGAGACATAGACAGAGAGACAGAGAGAGAGGGAGGGAGAGAGAAGCTGGGGAAGGGAGAGAATATTCAAAATCACAAGGAAGAAAGACCATGAGAAAAAGCAGGTGGGAAGACAAGAGGCAGGGCTATATCATGCACCCTCTGACCATCAGCACAGAGCTGGCTGTGGGAAGACAAGGGGCAGGGCTATATCATGCACCCTCTGACCATCAGCACAGAGCTGGCTGCTTGAATCTATAATTCTTGAGTTCTTCCACTTGGAAAATACGACCAAATTATAACATGAGATCATCAACCATCTTCATAGGAAGCCATTAGTAACTAAAGTTTGATCAATGGTATCTCCAAATTTTAAGCAAGGAAAAATACTTTATTATTTGCAAACATACACCTTTTTAAAATTGTTTTAATCATTTTGCTTACTGGCATGATTTGAAATGAATATCTGTTAATGGTCTGAAAATTGTTATACTTTAACCACCTGAAGGCAGCTAATTTTCTTCCATAAGCCAAAATCTCCTCTCCTTTCTGAATTTTCCTTTTCTTGTACACCATTGCCAAAGTGATTTTTTATTTAAGAACAAGGAAGACAATACAGATAAAAACATAGTTTAAAATATTTAATATGTTAAAGTTTTAAATAAAACTTATAATTACCGCTAAGAGACAAAAGAAAAATAGTGAATAATCAGAAGTCTTCAAATTACACCTCTTTCAAGCCACTAGAATTATAGAAACATTTTCTCCATCAGCCATACAAAATGTGCCTGTTCTTAGCTGTGATATTACATTGTCAGAATCCAGAGCTAAAGGACAAAGCAATGTAGCCATTCTGAGTTGAGTATACTTTTTGTAGACCAGAAACAATATTCTCTTCACACATCTACAGTAATAAAAATCATGAGGCCTCAAACCCAACAAGAAGTACAGGAAATTGAAGAAACCTAGGAATGAGAGAGGTGGTCTGCCCAGAAAAAAAAGGACGCTACTTTAGGGATAATATATATCCATATGAATATAAGTGTTTTGTATATTATAACATGAAATATATAATATATGAGATATGAGAGATATGAGATATGGGATATGTGTGTGTGTGTGTGTGTGTGTGTGTGTGTGTGTGTGTGTGTGTGTGTGTAAGTAACAGTTCTCTTGTTGTCACATAGCCTTGACCAGGAGCTCCTTATAAAAGAATGCTTAGATTTGGACTCACAGTTCCACAAGGATAGTTCATAATACTGAGAAAGGCATGAAAGCAGGCAACTGGTACAGGTATCTGAGAAATTACAACCTCAACCACAAGCACAAATCAGAGGGTGAACTGGAACTGGAGTGATGCAATAAGCTCTTAGAGCCTACCAGGGATGGTTTCCTAGAGCAAGGCTCCACCTACAAAAAAATGTGATCCCTTCCCCCTAAATAGTGCCACCAACTGGAGAACTAGTATTCAAATATCTGAGCCGATGAGGAGTACTCACTCAAACCATAACAAAGCAATCAAGAAAAATAAGGGAGAAATAGTTCCAAACACAATGAAGACAAGTTTAAGGTTTTAAAATATGAAGTGACAATCAGAAATTCCTTGAGGAAGAAGAAGGGAAAAGTGTAGGAGTCAAAACCCTGCAATCACAGAGCAATGTGGGGCTCTGAGGACAAGGACCCCTGCCCTTTGGCCCCAGGAGGAACTGTAGCCTTGGTGTGCCACACTCTTTTCCTTCCAGACAGACCATCACAGAATTTTGGAGCATGGCCTCATACAAAGTCCATGCAAATTCCACAGTGGATTTTTCAGACCTAACTGTGTTCATATTGTTTTGTTTTCCATCCTATAAAATTGCTCACGATAGCTTACAAACATTGCTTTCATCGAGGTGAAACAACTGATTTCCAATCAAGGTCATCTCTCATTCTCATAGCTGAAGATAGAGGTTTCATCTTACTGTTTTTCCCCATTGTATACTGTTTTAATGTATTCAGGGTGTTTAATAGAGATATCTTGAAATAACTTGTTAGCTGTATTAACAGTATGTGTTGTGATCTCCCACATAAATAGCTTGATGTTTCCCTAGTTTGAAAGTTATGGGAACTTAATAGAGAATAAGTAGAAACATAAATATCACTGTATTATTATCTTGACAGCTCTCTATGCAACTGTTGGTAGTATAAATTTTGGCTAAGTCTCTTTATTAGCTTCCAATAACTCAGAAAATTTGCCTAGATTCACTACATAGAATTTTTGAGATGATTGAATGGGTTGGTATTTGGAAAGATTTAGACTGGTGCCTACTCCATCATGTCCCATAAGCCCTTGCTGTGACCAAAACTTAAATTAACCTCTAAATGTCCTCTTCCTTTATGAGATAATGACATCAAACTATTTACTTTGCATAGCTGTTCCAACTTGAGCATAATCCAACGAATCAGACACCTTTTCAGTATTTACATCACATCTGCCTAAGATTAAAAATTGTGTGGTGGCTTGACCCCCCACATTTGTGAGAAACTGGGAGATATAGCACCTGTCTTCTCCATCTGTTGAACCAGGGTTTCGTGATTACCTGGGAAAACATCCCCGGTCTGAATCACTCACTTTCAACTAACCCTGTTTCCAAGATAACCCTCAGAACGTCTGGATTCATATTCCTTTCATGGCAGTGGTGTTTTCCATGAGATGCAGAGAGGGAAGCACGATCTCCACCTGACCCTCCGACAGTATGACTTTGATGAAGATGATTGAGGATGTTGTTCCCGTGACTTTCTGCTGGGGCATTGGCTCCTGCTTTTGTTGTGAGCATTCATTTTCTGCAATCAAGTCACTGTCACTAATTGTTCCCTCTGGTGACGCCTGTCTGCTGCTGATGTTCTGAAGCAGTTTGTGCCGATGTTATGTTGGTTCAAATTATACTTTCATTTGCCCTTGAAGCCTTTTGGCTGCCCATCTTGTACTAGATTACATCCTTCCCCTCGTCACGGAACAGCTGTCCGGGCATCCATTTTTCTATTTTTCATTTGTTTCAACTGCTGAAATATAAGTGCCCTACTTCATCTCCAGTTCCTTAATAGCGTTCAGAATCATCGTTATTGATTTTGATATTGATGTTGTCTGATAATGGGTGGCAATGAATCTTGTCGTGCAGCTGTAAATGTCTCCAAAACCTCCTGCCTTTAGAGCTCCTTAGGAGGACATCATTTCATAAGCCTGCCATGTTGTATGAATCCGCAAGCTTGTTGTGGGACAATGTTCGGACTTCCAATTGTGGAACCAAGCTGTGCCCACTTGATATGTCTGAGATAGCTAAACACACACACAGAGTTTAGGGCAATGTGGCTTACTTGTAATATTTCTTTTTTAAGATGTGACTTTTTTCCTCCTCGTAGACTTGATTTAACATTACTTCCAGCAATGGTCCTGTAGATGGAAATGTGATTAAAGTGACTTGATACAGTCGATGTGCAGCAGCCGTATCAATGAGTTTCTGTATCTTCCCAAATGATTATCTCTTGCAGGTTAGCATGGTAGTAGTTAAGCATCATAAGAATGGCTTCTTGTTAATCTTCACATTTCTCCAAGGGCATACTCACGAAGCTGGAGGTGGGTGGTGATAAGTACTTACTGTCCCTTATATTGAATACACACCTGCATGCACACACACATGCAAACATACACATGAAAACACACACGCACGCACACACATACAGACACACATACAGAGAGGGAGGGAGGAAGATGTGCTTACTTTTAGGTATCATGGGTAAAACATTAGAAAACTGTTCTTAAAGAATGCTTTGAACTAACAAGGAAATAAGGTTTTCTAGATGAAGTAATGGCATCTGAGATAGTCACTTGAAGTGAGTTCTCCACCACTGAGACTGATTTTCCTCCAGGCACTGTGCCTCTTCTCACCTGCCTGCTCACTGTCTTCTCAGTTCAACAGTGTTTTGTTGTCCTCCATGTGAAGTTCAGTCTCGCTCATCTGAATTACCAATCTGACGTGTGATAATTAGAAACCTGGCTTGCCTACTTCACAACTTCTTCCTGAAGAGAAAACTGGGTGAATGTGTAAAATTACACAGACAGGGAGAAAGCGATACTGATGTCTAGGATCCATTATTAAAGAGCACAAGGTATAAATTAAACAATACACATCTTTCAGCTCAGTGAGAAATTCAATCTAATTATCTCATTTTGGTCTTGTTTAGATTTTCTAATTATGTACTGTGGTGGTATGAATAGGAATGACTCCAATTAATTCATGTTTGACTGCTTGGTCCATAGGGAGGGGTATTATTAGGGCATATGGCCTTTTTGTGAGGACAAGTGGGCTTCTTGGAGGAAGTGTGTCACTGTGGGGGTGAATTTTGAGTTCTTCTATGCTCAAGCTATGCCTAGTGTGGCACACACTCTCTTTTGCTCCCTAAACATCAATATATAGAACACTCCTCCTCTAGCACCATATATTCCTAAACACAACCATGATGATAATGGACTAAACCTCTGAAACTATAAAGCAGATCCAATTAAATATATTCCTTTATAAGAGCTGCATGGTCATGGTATCTTTTCACAGCAATAGAAACCCTAACTAGGAGACATACATAGTAAAATGCTGCAGATTCTGCTCAGAAGCATATTTAGTTGTGAATATTCATTGGTAGAACTTAGCTTAGACAATGAGTATAGAATCATTACTTTATCAATTGTGTGTGTGTGTGTGTGTGTGTGTGTGTGTAATTTTAGACATCAAGACTAGGAAATGTGCATTCAATTATTTTATTTATATTTATATTTTAATTTTTTAAGAAATTATTCATTTATTCCCTTAAATCCTGATCACTGATCCTCTCCCAGTCTTTCCCTCACATAATCCTTCCCCCACCCCTCTCCTTCTCCTTTGAAAAGATGGCTGCCCCCCGAGTATCTCCTACCTTGGCACATCAAGTCTCTACAGGGTTAGGTACATCCTCTCCCACTGAGGCCAAACAAGGCAGTCCAGTTAGGGGAGCATATTCCACAGAACAGCAATGGCTTTGGGATTAACTCCCACTCCCGTTGTTCAGGACCCACATGAAGACCAAGCTGCACATCTGCTACATATGTGCAGGGGCCTAGTCCAGCCTATATATACTCTTTGGTTGGTGGTTCATTCTCTGAGACCCTCCAAGTGTCCAGGTTAAGTGACACTATTGGTCGTCCTGTGGAGTTCTTATCCTCCTTGTGCCCTCAATTCTTCCCCCCAACTGTTCCATAAGAGTACCCAAGCTCCAGTCAATGTTTGGCTATCAGTTTCTACAATGGGTCTGGGTCAGCTGCCAGGTGGAGTCTCTCAGAAAACAACCACACTACACTCTTGTCTACAAGAATAACAGAGTATCATTAATAGTATCAGGGATAGATGGTTGCTCATGGAATGAATCTCAAGTTGGGCTGGTTATTGGTTGGCCATTCCCTTAGTCTGCACTCTATCTTCTGTAACTGCAGGATAAATTTGGGGTTAAAAGTTTTGTGGTTGAGTTGGTGTCCTGATTGCTCCAATAGGGTTCCTGCCTGGTTACAGGAGGTGGCCTCTTTAGGCTCCATATCCCCGCCACTGTGAGTCTCAGCCAAGGTCTCCTCCCTTGATTCCTTGGGAACCTCCCCCCCCCCATGGAGGTCATCCTTGAGATGCCCTCCAATCTCTACTCCAATAAGCTACAGATTTCTATTCATTCTCCTGGGCCTCTGGACCTCTTTTCTGTCTCTTCTCATACCTGATCATGGCTACTTCGCTCCCTTTATTTGCCTCCTATGCCTATTTTATTTCCCTTCTAAATGAGACTCAAGCATCCTTAAGTGGACTTTCCTTCTTGTTTAGCTTCTTTGGGTCTATGGGTGTAGCAAGGATATCCTGTACTTTATTGCTTATGTTTACTTATCATTGAGTACATACCATGTATGTCTTTTTGGGTCAGGGTAATCTCACTCAGTATGATATTCTCAAGTTTTATCCATTTGCCTACAAAATGCATGATGTCTTTTGTTTTTAATGGCTGAATCATATATCACTGTATAGATGGACCACATTTTCTTTATCCATTCTTCATTTGAGGCTTGTTTCCGGTTTCTGGCTATTACTAATAAAACTGACATGACTGGAGTTCAGCAAGTGCCCCTGTGCTATCATGGGGCATAATTTTTGTATATGCTCAGGAGTGGTATAGCTGGCTCTTGAGGAAGCACTATTCCCAGTTTTCTGAGAATCTGCCAATGCAAAGGAAGAAGTCAAAGTATTGCTGTTTGTGAATGATATGATAGTATATATAAGCAACCCAAAAAATTTTACCAGAGAATCCTACAGCTGATAAACACTTTTCAGCAAAGTGTCTGGATGCAAAATTAACTCCCAAAAATCTTTATATAAATGATAAATGAGCTGAGAAAGAAATTAGAGAAGCACCACCCTTTATAATTACCACAAATAATATAAAATATGTTGGAGTAACTCTAACCACGCAAGTGAAAGATCTGCACGACAAAAACTTCAAGTCCCTAAAGAAAGAAATTGAGGAAGATATCAGAAGATGGAAAGATTTCTCATGCTCATAGATGAATAGGATATGAAAATGGTCTTATTACCAAACGCAATCTACAGCTGCAATACAATTCCCATCAAAATTCTAACACATTTATAGACCTTGACAGAGCAATTCTCAACTTTACATGAAAAAAACAGAAAACTCAGGATAACTATAACAATCTTGAACAATAAAAGAACATCTGCAGTTATCACCATCCTTGACCCAAGCTGTACTACAGAACAATTGTAATAAAATTGTGAGGAATTGGTATAGGAACAGAGAAGTTGATCAATAAGATTGAATCAAAGACCCTGAAATAAACCTATACAACTACAGGCACTTGATTTTTTTTGACAAAAAAAAAAAAAAAAAAGAAAGCCACAACCATACAGTGGAAAAAAGAAAGTATCTTCAACAAATGTTGCTGGTCTAACTAGATATCTGCATGCAGAAGAATGCAGACAAATTCCTATCAATCATCATGCACAAAACTCAATTCTAAGTGGAACAAGGACCTCAACATAAAACCAGATACACTAAATTTAATAGAAGAGAAAGTGAGGAATATCCTTGAAAGTATTGGTACAGGAGACAACTTCCAGAATAGAACACCAGTGGCCCAGGCTCTAAGATCAACAATCGATAAATGAGACCTTATGAAACTGTAAAGCTTGTGTAAGGCAAAGGAGATGCCAAGAGGACAAAAACAACAACAAAACAAAACAAAACCAGCAGCCTACAGATTGGGAAAGATCTTTACCATCCCCAGATCTGACACAGGGCTAATATCCAACACATATAAAGAACTCAAGAAGTTAGACATCTAGAATCCAAATAACCCAATTTAAAAATGGGATACAAAGTTAAACAGAGAATTTTCAACAGAAGAATTTTGAATGGTTGAGAAACACTTAAAGAAATGTTCAACGTCCCCATCGGGAAAATGAAAATCAAAATGATACTGAGATTACATCTTTTACCAGTCAGAATCACTATGTGGAGAAAAAGGAACACTCCTCCATTGCTGGTGGGAGTGCAAACTTGTACAATCACACAACTTCTTTGGAAATCAATTTTTAGTGTTATTTTAAATTGAAAATAGATTGTCCTCTCATGCAATACATTCTGAACACACTTTCCTCTCTCTGGCTTCCTCTCAGCACCACCTAGCTTTCTTCTCCTGAAGACCCACTACTTGTCCTCCATTTTCCTTCCTAAAAGAGCAGGTCTCTAAAAGTCAACAGCCAAACCCCACAAGATACAATAAGACAAAGCAAAACCCTCTTAACAAGACTGGATGTCAATTAATCAGAACTTAGTTTTCTCCTTTTCATTAGTATCAGGGTGTAGATTACATGACACTGAGAAAGAAAGGCATTTGGAGCATAAGAGTTCTGGGCAGCATTGAAGAAGCCAAAGAGAGAAGCAGCCAGTTTTCCAGGATGCCCACCTGCCCACATAGGCACGTTCTGAGTACAGTACATATGACAGAAGGAAAACATGATAACATGGGCTAACAGCACTGCAGGAGTTATGCCACAGAGCGCCTGATCACACTGCAAAGAGAAAATCTGAAAAGACCCAAGGGGAAATTTTCTAATGCTATTTGCCAAGAGTCAGGATTCTTTCTGAGTTCCTAAAGAAATCTGTCTTCCTAAATTGTCTGTGTTTTAAAACATAATGGCTATATCGTCGTGACAAAAATTAACATTGTATTCACATTCTGTACACTACTCAATAGTTCTCATTGTAAATTATTTAAATGTTTTAATAGAGCAATTTTTGTGCAGTTGTTGTGTTTGTTCCCAGGGATGCTGTACAAATAGCACAAACTGAATGGCTTAAACAACAATAAAAAATCATATTACAAGCTTGGAATCTGGAAGTCCAAACAAGGTGTTGCGGGGGTAAGCTCCCTATGAGGGCACCAAGAAGGTGTTTTTCAGGCCTGTTTATGACATCCAGCAGACTTTCATGCCTTGTAATGTTCACAAGAGATCAGATAAAAGAAGCTTGGTTTATCATTATTTGTATGAGTGAGTAGAACCATAAAATTTAAAATTTCATTAATGTGGGAATTTCTTATTGGTAATAGCATGCTATATTATTTTAATGCTATACACAAGTGGAAAACACAAGTGAAAAAAGTATACATGCTAACTAGAGAGTTCTTGTTTCAGACTTGACTTAAAGCAAATGTGGAAAACACAGAACATCCTCAGAAGGAAAGTCAGCTAACTTTCTTCACCATTTCACTTTCCATGCCAAGTGTTTTCTAGAATTAGAGCCCTTGAGGTTTTTTGAGTGTTTAATATCATAACACACTCTTATTATTATTTTATTAGTTAACTATATTTCAAAAATAAACTGTCACTATAGCTAAATCCGAAATAGTTTCTGCTAATATCTAGGCAAGAATGAGTTGATGCTAGTTCATACATAAGCTGTATTTTATTTTCTGTTACATATACACTTTTCTTGTTCAGTCTTATTCTACATCTTCTGTTAATATATTTTCCATGAAAATTATATTGAAAAGATTCTTAGCAATAAATATTATTGATTTGAAAATTCAAACCTATCTTTGCATATAAAATGATATATTCATATTCTTTAGCTTTTATTCTTCAAAGACTATAAATAAGTAATCTGTATACAGTATAAGATAAATCCCACAAAGCTTACTATATATATTTTATACCTTAAAAGCTAATAGATAGTGGTCAGGTAAGACATATAAGATTCACAACTTGAAAGTATCAAAAGCAATAACTAAGCATGAGTGTTTCCAATCATGTCTATAGCACTTTTATCTCAAGTTGGCCAAGCCATTATGAAGACAGAGATGTCTTCTGTGGGACTTTTAGATCTGATAACATTTTGATCAGTACATTTTACTTTAGAAAATAATACAGCAATATTGAAAAAATAATATCTATTTCTGTCATAGACAGATGAGAAGCTGTATCTTTTCCCACATCTGTGAAAAGGCAGATTTGGGGGTATTCCTGTAACCTCTCTAGAACTGTGTTTCTCCTGATGGATCATAAGAACTAGGAAAAAACTTTCTTTTGTTGTAATTGAAGAAAAGAAACTTTTAAAATATATTATATTCCTATCACAGTTCCAATTCCTCACTTCCTCCCAGATGGCCATCTCCCCACTCACCCAACTTTGCACCCTTACTTATTTTCTCTCTCTTTTTTTTCCATAGGCAAACAAACAAAAACAAAAATCAAACCATAATAATAATTTTAAAAACAAGAGAAGTACACACATACACACACACACACAAACACACACACACACACACACACACAGAGAGAGAGAGAGAGAGAGAGAGAGAGAGAGAGAGAGAGAGAGAGAGACCCACACATCAAAATCCATAAAAACATAAAATTGGAAACTAGGATATACATTCAAAAGGCCATCAAGACTGGATGGATGGATGGATGGATGGATGGATGGATGGATAGATAGATAGATAGATAGATAGATAGATAGATAGATAGATATCCCCATATAAAGGTATATGAGTCTGAAAGTCCACAGGAGTTTCATAGATGACTTGGCCATCTACTACCGGGGGTTTGGGGAGGACTTATACTTACAACTAGTTAATATACCCAAAGAGATGCCAGTAGAAAAAACTGATTTTTCCTTTGTAAGTAACTGTTGATTGGAGATGGCTTCTTGGTTAGGGATGGGAGCTTCTGTCCATTTTTCCCTTTCAGAGCTGTGACCCCATGTCTGGCTTGAGTCTATGCAAGAATGTGCAAGTTGCCACGTACTCTGTAAATTCATATGTGTGTCTTTCCTGTTGCATCTTGAAGACAGCAGTTTCTCCATGTTGTCCATCTTCTCTGACACAATCTTTCCACCCACTCTTTCACTTAGCTACTTGAGTCCTGAGAAAAAGGTTTGATGAAGACATCCATTAAAGTGTGAGTGGTCCAAGGTCTCTAATGTTCTATACATTGTCCAGTTGTGTGTCTCGATGTTATTTTCCACAGGCTACTAGAAGAAGAGTCTTTGATAATGACTGAGTGAGGCACTGATCCATGAGTATAGCCGAATGTCATTAGGAGTCATTTTGTTGCTATGTTCACATAGCAAAACAATTGTATTTAAATTTATCCTACTCCAGTAGCCTATTCAGTCTCAGGATTTTGTCCACCCAAACATGATCATAGATGGTAGAACAGACTATTTCTAGAGCTCTATTAGTTTTGAATGCTCTTTACTGCTACCAGAAATAGTTCTTTGTGTGTAGAGCAGTTTTCAGCAGGATGTTTTGTTTGTAGAATAAGACCTGTGCTGTAGTAGTAGCAGTAGCAGTAGCAGTAGCAGTAGCAGTAGCAGTAGCAGTAGCAGTAGCAGTAGCAGTAGTAGTAGTTGTGCTGTTGTTGTTGCTTTGATTTGGACAAAAGTTTATCTAGTTTTTTATCGCCTGAGTTTTGTAACTTATGAACAACTCTAATATTACTGATAATATTTACAACAAAAGGACATCTGCACACATAAAAACAAACACACCATTAACATTACGCAATTAATTTTAGTTTATGTTATTTTAAAAAAGGAATATGTTACTGGATTTTTCATTATGATCTAACTTTTAAGAATTTCATATTTTACCAAAGAATTTACCAGTGATATGTTAGCTGCTCATATAGCAGTTTGTAATAAGTTGTTCTCTTCTTTGAGCATGAAATTATTGTATTCCACATTAAGTGCTCTTTGTTATTGTTTATGGCATCTGCAAATATAAGCTCTTACATCTCTTCAGATCATGTAGACCTTTAATAATTCCTCAATCTGATACAGATGCTTAATATGTTTAGAGACTTCAGTGAACAAATGAAAGAAATTGATGATTTTTTTTTTCCTTTGAGCTTTAACTAAACTGATTCAGACAAAAGTTTGTGACCATAGTCTATGTTAAAAAGAAATGTTTATCTAGCAAAATAAAATGAAGAATGGTTGTGTATATAAAGGTTGGAGGGTAGGCCTGGAGTTTCTAACAATTATGGGTAATTCATTTCATGATATACTGCTTTAAAATCCTGGTGAGTGACTAATTCATTCACTACAGAAACATGGTGTGTGTGTGTGTGTGTGTGTGCGTGTGTGTGTCCTCTTCAGGACGGTAATTGTAGGCATTTCAGTTATGTTACTTTTCTTGTGATCTTGCTGACAAATCAAAATCTGATATGAAGCAAACTTAGGAGAGAGAATGTTTTCCAATGCCTGATTTGAGAGGGTATAGTCTGACATGTTTAAGAAGGCTTTTTGCAGTGTGACATTGTTATAAAGATGAGAAATGCACAGACGGTAGCTTCAGGCCTGTGGGACTAGAACAGAGAGGTCAACTGCCAGCCTATGATACTCAAGAATCTTCCCCTGTGACCACCTCGTCCAGCTATGACTCTCCTCCCAAAGGTTCTAGGATTTCCTCACAGAGTACTATGATCCCAAGAATTCAAACACATGAGTTTTTGCAGGACAACTCTCAATTAAACCATAAGAGACAAAGGACAATATGGAATACAAATAAAAATTCTCACCATCGTGGAGCTTATTTTTTTTAAGTTTTATGCTCTATACTTTGTATTTTCAGGTCTCCTGAGTGACTGTGATTTTAAATCCTCCATAGATCAGTTGGTGCCACCTCTCTGTCATCATTGATTAGCCCCCTGGGTCACTCTTTGAACCCTTTCCAACCACACCTTTTTAAATTGGCTACCTCATTGATCATTTATCCTGAGTTGCATTCTTTTGAGTTCTGACTGTTATGATGGTGCTCCAGGATGACACCCCTGAGAAGGCAATGGTGTGAAGATTCCCGCAAACCCTTACACGTTCATGGAAAACAGGGTACTGGGTTTTATCAGCATATCTATCATGATCATAGATTAAAGAAATACGATACAACACTCCAACTTGAACAATTTAAAATTTTTTTCTGAAATATAGAAATGATCTCATTTTTCCAGCTCTGCCAAGATACTTTTATGTGTTAATTGATCCTATTCCTTTTTTATGATAATTAATTGAAAGTTTGTAACAGTTATTGATTTAAGTATAATGATTCAAAATGAATACAACATGTATATTTTATTATTAAGTATAAAACACACTAAAAAGAATTAGCTGCTTTCCAAAGTAGCTTTCCAATTCCCATGATTCAACCTAATAAATTTCATTCTTTTTAAATTTAGGGAAATGTACTAAGATTATCTAATATGGTTAGATATCCAATGATTATACATATAAGATTATGTAAGTAAACTCTTATAGCCAAAAAGTAAAATCAAAGAGGATAATATCTAATTTTTAGACATTTTTCTCTCTGTAGATATCAATGTATGGTAAACAAGTTTTAGAGATTCTTTTCCAAAGCTAAAGACGCACAAAATCTAAACAACTGAGAAGTCATTGCAAATAACTCCCCTTGCTGAGTTTTGTTGTTGTTGTTGTTTTGGTTTGTTCTTTTTGACAAACCAGGTCATAATTACTGCTAAAAGGAGAGTGATGTATATTGAAATATAGCTTTACTTCAGAAAACAAAATCTTAAGGATGACCAAAAGAATCAGCATATATGATACGGAAATATAAAATACACATTTTGGTATATTGGTATAACCTCATATATTCTGTATTTCATTTGCCTTTTGTCACAAAGAAGATGGTGGTATTGACAATGAAAAACACTTTGGATTTTCTTATGTAATTTTATTATGTTTCTTAAAACCATAAATTTATCATCCTGTATGACAGCAATCCTTGCATATTTTTCCTCATTTTGCAAATAGTTCTTTTGTTTTGTTTTGTTTTTTGTTTGTTTGTTTGTTTGTTTGTTTTTTCCAGACTGGGTTTCTCTGTGTAGCCCTGGCTGTCCTGGAATTCACTCTGTAGACCAGGCTGGCCGCGAACTCATAAATCCACCTGCCTCTGCCTCCCAAGTGCTGGGATTAAAGGCGTGCGCCACCACTGCCCGGCGCAAATAGCTCTTAGTAATTAGCACACAAGAATATGATAGGCATGTTTATCAGTTATTTTACATGTAATGCTGAAAATACTCCACAAATATCTCTTCTTTCACCTCAAACCTTTTTCAGTTTTATATTTCACTTGGACTTGTATAAGCTCAGGAAATGTATCTGAGATCAGGCTTCAAGTGCAGGCGTCTGTACCCCATTGCTCTTGATTTATCCTTATTAGCATTGCAGCAGCCACCCCTGGTCCTCTATGGTGAGGCTTTTGGTTAACTGCAATTGCCCTTACTGGCTATGCGGAGAGCGTGGCGGGGGGAGGGGGGGGAATGGAGGTGCTTTTGTCTTTTTGCACACTGTGGATCATGTACCTTGCCTGGTGGGAGACTTCATAGCAAGCTGAGCTGTTTCATCAGAGATAATACTAGAACAGAACAAGAAAAGACTGCTGGTGGAGCGGTGTGGAAATGGAACGAAACAGGGAGGATTACATCCATGCAGACGAATTGCCAAATACTTTAAGAAGCCCCACTCTCATCTGTACTCATGGGGATTTCACAGGTTTGAGGCATTTATCTAAAGCCTGGTATAAAGCCCTTCTTCAGAAGTGGAGGAGCTACGCCCGTCAGGAGAGATGCTTAGAAGTGGTTCCCAGTTCTTCCTAAAACAGACTTAAGATTATGCCTAGCTAGGATGTGCTGGGTGTTCTATATTTAGGTCACATGTGAATGCTTTTCTCTTGTATTTTGACCAATAATATTATTACAAATCTTCAGCCTTTAGAAACAGACTCATGCAGGGGGCGTGGACATGGGGTGCAATGGTAGAGAAGCACCTTCTTCTTTAGGTTGGAGGTGACTAATGGACTTTTAAGTAAGCATTTTTAAAGTCAGCATTCTTTAAATTCAGGGATAAATGGAATTATGGGTTTTTTTCTAAATTCCTGTCAACTGAAATAAATTAGTTTAAAAATAATGTCCTAAAAATGACATTCTTTTGAATTGCAAAGGGCTCCATCTTTCTTCAGGGAATCCCCAGCATGGTGTAGTAGTATTGCCCCAGTCTTCCTGGATGAGCTGATCTCAGAGAATGCTGGAGCAGCTGTGAGGAAAGGTGATGGGGCATGGTGCACTAGCCCTGGAGACTCTTCTAAGCAAGGGAATCTAAATAAACCATGAATCGCAAGCAAGAGAAGAGGAAATAATATTAAAAGAAGAAACGAGGTAGAATAATATGAAAATGTAGGTAACATGCACAACACATAAAAAAGTAATAATATAAACCTGAAAATAAAATAATCAACAGCAGTATAACATATATACAAATGAGATAAAAAGATGGAACCAAACAACAATTGATTATGTGAAACTATGGTAGAGGAGCAGCTTCTGTTTTATGCTGTAGGTGACTACATTACATTAAGGACTAAAGGGGGGATATATCAATTAGTGTGAAGTGAAAATAATAGTGTGAAAAATAAAATACTTAGTCTGGGCGTAGAAACAAACCCTTTTATTCCCAGCATTCAAGAAAGAGAGGATAGACAATTTTACATGGAGATCTCTAGTACAGCCAGGATTACACAGTAAGACACTTTCTCTAAACTAAAATAATAAATAAATACAACACAATATGTGTAAAAATGTAAATAATAAAGAGAGTTTATTTTCTTTCCCCCAGTACTCATTGATGGAAGAAAATCTAAAACTGCTAATGTTAGGTAAATTCATTTAGTATTACTCTTTGGATAGACCTATTTATTTTTAGGTTATGTGTATGGTTGTTCTGCATGTGTGCTTCTTTGCACTCTCAATACCCTCAGGAACCATAAGAGAGTGGCAGATCCTCTAGAACTGGACAGGGTTGTCAGCCTCCACGTAGGTGGTGGGAATTGAGCCCAAGATCTCTGGAAGAATAGAAAGTGCTTTTAACTGCTGAGCCTTCTCTTTAGCCCTTTCATATATATAAGGAAAATCCAATCAATTTAAATCTGTCACGTGTTAGAACACTGAACATCCAGACATAAAGATGAGATAACTTCACACTAAGCATTAGGTATTATCAAAATGAATCAGATAAGCAAAGATAGTTATGAAATAAAAAGAACAGGAGCTTATTAACCCCAGCCAATTATGATGGCCACATTCGCATCATGGTAGCACTGGGTTGTATGAGACTAGAGAATGACGAGGTCAAGGTGAGACCAGGCTGTGCCAACATTATTAGGCCAACCTGGACTACAATACCAAGATCAAAAGAAAGCATGTGCAAGAGAGAACAAAATAATGGTGGAATAAAATGTGTCAATATTATATACTTGTGGGCAGGAATGGTGGGAAAAACTTAGCAAACATCTATATGGCTGGATTGTTCCTTAAAGTTAAGAAAATCCTTCTGTAGCTAGAATGTTTCCCAGGCAACAAACTGTTCCTGTGGCCTTACATGAGAGTGTTCAAAGGAGTCAGGCGTGCATGTTGCTTGTTATCCATGAATCTTTTATATCTTTGCAGGGTCCCTGCTTCTCCGAGGCCTGCTTGTTCTTGTACTTCCCCCGCAGTTAGGTCCCCATATGGGAGATTTCCCCCAGTGAGACTCTAGACTCTACCTTGTCAGGTAATGCCTTCCTCGTTAGAGGAAGCCCTAGTCATTAATCAAAAAGCAAAGTGAATGTACAGGTTTATGCTGGTTTCTCTTTCTTATGTCTCCACCAACCCCCAATTCCCTTTCTTATCTCTTTTCTCCCACAGTCCTGTTTGAATGAGAAGGACATCATAAGTTCAGATGTCTGGATGCTTTTCCCCACTCTCTAAGCTTTTGGATGAGGTTTAGGAGGTCTGGACCTGCTAGAGGAAGTACATCTCTGTGGGCGAGCTTTAAGAATTCAAGGACCCCTTGTTTCTGCCATGATGTCTGCCTGATAGAGCAGTATCCCATAGTGATGCTATTGAACTCATCTCTCTGAAACCATAAGCCTAAATAAACCATTCCTTCTATAAACTGATTGGTCATGGTATTTTGTTATAGCAGTAGAAAAGTAACTGCGACCCCACCCCATCCCTTCCCTCTTATCCCCCTCTCTGCTCCCCTCTCCCAAATGTAATCAGCATCTCCCTTTCCATCTGCACACAACACTGTCAAAAACTCCCTTAGAATTGAAAGTTATACTTTTAGAACCATGTTAACCCAGGCAGTTTCAAATTCAAATTGGCACCTTACATTCCACAATTTTAAAACACACACACACACACACACACACACACACACACACACACACACACACACACACACACATGAATGAATGCACACATGCATGCACATGAATTCACATACACACACATAAAGGTTTATACTAGAGAAATGAGGTGAGTTTATTGCATTACAGCTGAATCTTGGTTAGAGAAAGGGGTTCTAAAAGTGAGATCTTATAAAATAACTTACTCTTTGGTTTTCTTTTCATGTGCCCACTGCTTGTGAGAAAGCTAGGCATCATTGATTCACCCCGGGCCATTCTGAGTGTGGCTCTAGGCTGTGCTCAATTTTGCTGAATGTTTTCCTTGGTGCACAGATTAGTCCCTCACCATTCGATTATAGTGTCCATTGGCTCTCTTACTAAATGAAAAAAAAAATCTGTCTCAGTTATTACATTTACTTTAATCACATCCTAATAGCTACTTTTATCTGTACATTCCTCTGCCACTCTTAATTAGTGAAGTATTGGGAATAATTCTGACGTGGCTGTAGTGCATTGTAATAGATGTGCTAAGTCAAGGTGTGGCAATGATTCTAAACCCTAAGACTCTGAGATTCTACTCACTACCTATGGTTATAGATAAAGATCTAAGTTAATCGTGGTTGTAAGAAGTTAATGACAAAACTCTCTAAATTTGCTTTGGTTCACATGATTTAGAACTACTTATTCATCAATAAACACTAGAAAACCCTAGAAAACACAAATAACCAAAGCTAAGTATTTGTGACTTAGTATATTAAGCATATGTGCAGGCTCATTTTTAGCCCTGTAAAATTTCCTTTTGTAAATACATCTGCCTTTGTATACTGAGAATGCTTTCTTCCTGCTGTTTTTCTTGGTTTGTTTGTTGGTCTGGGCTTGGGTTTTTGGTGGTGTCTTTATGGTCTTTGTTTTGATTTGGTTTTGTTTGCTTGTTTTTTTCAGATAAGATTTATAATCCTGCCCATCTTCAGGCTGCTAGTCCCCCTGCCTTGCCCTTCTGGAGGCCAGTACCACAAGTCTGAGCCACTATACATGGCTTGTAGCGTTCTTGAATTATCTGGATGAAGTTTACTTTAGGCCGTCCTACCGTTGTGGTTTAGTAAAAAGGTTCATCTCTTTCTGAAGGGTGAGGAGTCTTTTACTCCTGCTAAACCTGAACCAATCTCAGGAGACATTTCTATAATTATCCAGGAATATTTAAATTACATGTTTACTGTCATCATTACTATGGCTACACTCACCTAAGAGACTTGAATATCAGATATGAGCTCCAAGTTTGATTATGCATTTACCTAAAATCCCAATGTACTCTGAAGAAACTATATTTCACCCATTATTTCACAGAAAAGGACATTTATAGTGAGTTTGAAATCTAGTAATTGGAATTATATGCTCATATGCATTTTAAGCATATATAAGAACACTGTATGCTTTAAGCAGTTTTTCTCAATTTGAATAATTTGCTGTAATACTACAGACAGATAATTGAGGCAACCCAACAATATCCAGCTTCCCAATATACTTTGTTTCATTTCTCTGTGTACTGGGCTCAACACTATTGCATTACTTAGGCAGGTTTCCATATCTACTGCTGTGATGCAAAACACATCTCACCCTTGTTAGGGCCATCCCCTGCCTGTTCTCTCGCCTACTCTAACCTGCCAGTCTAACAACTGACCTGTTCTCTGTATCCTAAATTTTGACAGTCCAAAAATGGTCCGAAAAAGGAGTCATGTAGTCTATATTATTTTGGAATTGGCTTTTCCCCCACTAATTTAAAATCCCCAGTAACTCATCAAAACTATTGCATGCATGTTCTTAAATTCCTGAATCATTTTCCTAGAATACAGATTCATCCACTAGAATGTACCATTTGTCTACAGCAAGCAAGGCCGTGTGGTCCCATTGAAGAGACAGGCACAAAGATCAGTAGTGCTGAGTAGGCCAGAATTGGATACATAAATATTCCAAACTGATTTTTTTTACAAAAGTGTGGATATAAATTATTATCCTTCTGGACTAAATGTCTAAGATGTAGGTGCCAAGTTGTATGGTAAACTCATGTTTGGTTTAATAAACTGTCAAGCTATTCAGGTCTGTATCATTTGCCAACAGTTTGATCATTTACATTTGATTCTGTTTCTCCAGAGCCTCGCTGTTATCTGGTGTCATCATCATGTTTAACTTCAGCCATTCTAATTTTTATTCGTATCCCACAAGAGTTTAAGTTTTCATATCCTTGGTCTCTAATGATGTTTAACATATTTTATGTGCTTATTGTAATCCACATATTCTTTTGATGAAATCGTAATTACTTTTGTGCATTTTATTACAAGGCACAATTTTTATTTTATTTCTCCACTCATTTGGACTGAGACTTTGTAACTAGTCCTCTGTGAGTTACATGTCTGGCAAATGGTTTCTCCGATCTCTGGCTCTTCTTTCTCATCTCACATGGGTTTATACAGAGAACAAGTTATACTTTATTTATTGAGACAGTGTCTCGTGTATTCCACATGGTTTTTGAATTCAGAATGTAGTGGAAAATGACTGTGAAATTCTGATCCTACTGTCTCTGCTTATAGACTGCTGGAATTACATATTCGTGTCATAATTCCTGGTTTATGCCATGAAGTGAATAGAATCCAAAGCTTCCGGCAGTTTAGGGAAGCATGTAACCAAGAACCACATCCCCGGCCCCAAGGTTTTCCATATTTGAATGGCAAGGTCCACTGTGACATCATGTTTTATAAGATGACTTTAGAACAGAAATTGCGTAGTGATGTGCAGTTGCTTATCCCTTTAGATTGTTTCTGTAGCATTGTCACAAGTGAGTTGAATATATTTATGAAGGCCTAATTTGCTGCTTTCTGTTCTGCTAATTTATGTGTCCAAAGATACTAAGCAGTGTTACAGCCTGAGTTATTCTAGTTATAAATTTAATGTACTATTCTGTTCACTAAACACACACACACACACACACAAACACACATATGAAGGGACACACATATGAAGGGACACACACAGTCACACTCATACAGGCACTCAAATACACAGAGGTACACACAGACACACAGATGCACAGGCACACACCCAGGAGCACACATTTGAAGGTGCACACACAAGCACATAAACACACAGAAGCACACAAACACAGGCATGTATACACACACATGGGTACACACACATATGAAGACACACATTCACACAGGCACACTTATGTACTGCTAACTGAATGAACATTGTATCTGTGAATTTGTCCATCTTTTTTTTTTTTTTTTTTTTTTTTAATTCAGTCAGGTTCTATTAACACATCTTGACTCCCGACTGATAAAACGCGCTATTTGTTTCCTCTTGATAGAATGATCCCCTTGTTGCTTCACAGTCACCCTGGTTGTCTGACAATAATCATTTTCTCTGTGCCAAGGCATAATGGTGTTGAATAGCAGTGGCTCGCGCTGTTCAGAACTAAAGATTTCAAGGTCCATCTTCTGTAATCCATTGTCCTTCACCTGTTGTGCTCCTTAATTTGAAATGAGTGCCTCATAAGCAGCACAAGGTAATTTATGTGTCTCCACTGTGCCAATCTGGACATTTGGGTTTTTGTTTTTATATTGACATAACTATTGATAAGCTCACAGTATTTGCTGTGTGTTCAGTTTTTATTTATTTCTTTTCTTTGCAGATATTCGTTCCTCTGATTCTCCTTTCATGCCTTACTTTGGTATTTTAATGATTTTGAGATTTTTCTTAATTTCTTTATAGTATTATTAATTGGTTTCTGTATTTTTGTCTTTATTACAGTTGCTCATATTACAGCACACGTCTGTGAGGTTTTCCTGCTTTCAGTGTTGTGAAAATATTATTTTCACATTTCTCTTTACCTGTATTACCTTAAAGTAACTAATCTCCTCAGTTTCACGGTATAATTTCATTTAATTTCAATACTTAAATATAATTCTTAAATTCATGAGGAAAATATGTGACATAATAAGTCTGTCCTATTCTACTTTTCTTGCTCTTCTTCATTAGAGTTAGATTTCTTCTTCTTTATCATCATCTTCTTAAAGAAAACATGTTAGCTGATCTTTAAGGGTAAGCCATTTAGTAATAAGTTCTTTTGGTTTCCTTTAGTCTGGAAATGTTTATATTTCTCCAACTTTCATAAAATAATGGACTATTTGGGCATAATGGTAAATATTGGTAAGTGTTTTCCAATTTCCAATATCGCTTACACTCTGTTCCTATGGGTTAAGAGAATGAACACCATCGTTTGAATTGACTTATGCACAGTTGTTAGTTTTCTCTGAGATGTGTGTATGTGTGTGTGTGTCTGCATGTGTATGGTGTGTGTGTGTGTGTGTGTGTGTGTGTGTGTGTGCACGCGCACACATGCAAGTACACATATGCTTTGTCTCTAGCATTAAATAACTTAATTATGGTTTCTGGGCTTGAATTCCTTTTGGTTTTCTCCGCTTGAATTTCCTTAGCTTCTTGCATCTATAGAACTCTGTCTTTCCTCATCTGCAGTTTTGGGCAGGTTTTCAGTCACCTTTTCTTTATCCGTGATTTTGCCCATCTTCTGATAGGAATTTGGCAGGCAATTTGTACCTGTCCCACAAATCCCTGAGATTGTCTCTGTCAGTGGGGTCTCTTCCCGTTCAGGCCGCTGAGTTCTTTTATTTTGTCTGTCGGTTCCCCAGTTTTGTCTTCTTGCTTCCACTCAAATATTAAAGTCAATTTTAATCTTTATATCAGTTTTCAGTTCACTGCTTTCTACTGGCGTTTTGTGTATAATCTTTGGTAATAGATATTTTCGAACATTTTCTGTTTGTTTGAAATTTATTTGTAATTGCTCCTAAAGCATTTTGTGATGCTACTTTTCAGTCCGCATCAGATAAGACATGATACTCTAGTCCTCTGAAATGTGGATGATTTATAATTGAATAGTGGATATTTTAAAATGGATAGATTAGCTGATTAGAGATCATTTTATTGTAGCCCAAAGACACCATGTTAGGTCTTCTACAACTAACTTGAGGTGTGTCTGTAGGCTGTGGTTACTGTTTCAGAATAAATGTAATGTGCTAGTGGTCTATTTGATTAGTGCTATCTTCACTCATTCTTGTAATTTTAGCAGAGGTTGGAAAAGCAGGGTTCCAGGGCTTTAGTTACCTCTCAGTGTAGCAGGGGGTGTGGGAAAATCCCAACTCTGGAGACTCCTCCTCTCTCTCAACTCATGATCTGAAGAGTCCTAAGCCACTGATGACAAATATACTTCTGAGATAGAGTAGTTTTCTGTTACTTGATTTATTATTCCTTTATAGGAATATATACATGTATATTATATATATGTTATAAGTATTATATATAATATACACACATATGTGGAATATATATATATATATATATATATGTGTGTGTGTGTGTGTGTGTGTATATATATATATATATATATATATATATATATATATATGGCCTATTGTCACATAAGCCGTTATCACATAAATCATGATCATGAGCAAAAAAACAAACAATAAGGAGCTAAGTAAATGAGAGATATAGCCGAACATTTATTGGCATTACATGGTTTGTAAACATTTTTACCTACAAAGTCATATGTAGAATATCAAAAATTACATAGGAGACAAGAAAGTTACAATAAATTTGTATTACTAATTATTTAAAAACTCAGAGGTTAGAGTGCTATCACATATTTCTAAGCCATTATATGGCAGTAGCCCAGGTATGTTCTTAGATCTCAACCAAGACTCATGGGAACTGATAGGATCACATTTCCTAGAGAGAAGTGTTCCTTGGAGGCAGAAACTAGCAGATATGACTTAGTAACTGCTATAAATTCTTTTCTACATCCAGGTATACTGACAATCCACCAAACATATGGGAATTTCATGACCATATTAAAATCAACAGTCAACAAAGTAAAAACAGGGGCACCCTTCAGAAAGAACATTGAAGTGGTGAAATTTGTTTTTATTGATTGCTATTTTTTATGACATGAGTTCTTCCCTTGATGAAAACTCCTCTATGAAAGTGAACATGATTGTAGTTAGCACAGGAATGCTCATTCTGAGATGTCAGCCTTCTGCTGTAGGCAAGGCATAAGGTGCCTGGGCCTTCCCAGCATGCACTGACAGGAAGACTGATGAGAAGTTCCTGAGCTTTCCTTTAGATATGCTTTGGCTTCAGAGTCCTTTGTGTTATTTTTTACTTATCTGAAGAAATCACAACTTGTGAATATCTGTGCTATTAGATTAGCTAAGCCAGCTTTCTAAAACCCAGACAATATACAAAGGAGTAAAGTGACTCTACACATATTTTACATAACTTGCATAATTATCCTAGATATTAAAAACAATTATATTGTTATACACTTATGCATGGAAATATCTTCCTTTGGTTTGAAGGTGATTTTTTATTGGATATTTTATTTATTTACATTTCCACGTTGGCCCAGTGTAATTCACTCATTTCAAAACTAAAAGTCTAATTGTCTTATTTTCATTTTCTTCTCAGTTCCAGTAGTGGAGTAGAATTCTTTGGCTTCAGAAAATTTTACAGGGATATTCATTGTCTTATTTTGTCCTATTAAGGGTACACACAACATGAAATGCTCTGAGAGTTGAGGAGTTCCTAGATGTAGGAACTCCTGTTTGAAAATTAATCATCACTCTGAAAAGGAGACCTGTCCAATGTTTTGTATTTATTGAGTTTCAAAATGATTTACTGTTTTTCTTAATGTTACCTTGTACTGGTTGAAACTGAAGAACTAATGGGTTACTAGAGAGCGAAGCTTCTCCTCTTATCTTCTTTGTTGCTGAAGGAGATTATTGCAGAGTCTGAGAGGTTTGCAACACAGCAGGCTATTCATTAGAAACTGCAGAGTACAAATCAAACTCAACAGTCGATCATTCTAATATAATAATTTTATTAAGCTCTAACTGAACCTATAATGAATATACTATTGTAAGTCTCTAGTATGTTACCTTATGAATTAAAACCATGCTTAACAAATCCAATTTTCATATTCTGATTGTACAAATTCTTTGAACTTTTAAAAACCATCCAAATAGAAAATTGCAATACTGCATCCTTCAAACAAGAAAGATGCTCTAAACATATATGTGAACTTATTTATCTCTGGACTTTCGATACATTTGGCAATGTCACATTCTATAAAAAGTTCCTTTTCAGTGCACACATATTTGCATACTAATATACAGACATGACCCAATTTATAAACTCAACATTTTATGTACAGGACTTAGAAAATGGTAATTTATGTGCAAATATATCTTTTCCAATAAAATCTTTTAAAGCATATCTTATGATGTTTGTACATAAGCCATTTAGTTTTATCAGTATAATTAATTTTTTAACTAAGGTCAAGAAAAATTAATAAGTTTTGAACATATTATATACATACACACACTCATATACACACACATGTATGTATGAGTGTGTGTATGGAGAGAGAGAGAGAGAGAGAGAGAGAGAGAGAGAGAGAGAGAGAGAGAGAGAGAAATAATAGACAGACAGACCTACCTGCATAATATGAAAATAGACAAGAAGATGGACAGACACATACATACATATCTGATGCTTAGACAGACAGACAAACAACACCAAGGGTCATGGACATGCCAACTACTTTATGAGACTGGATGGCTCTCTGGCTTGCCTTTGGTTAAAGGATTGCCTCAAGCCTCATCAAAGCAAGGACTTTGCTTGCGCTTTATTTAGAATTCTAGATCTGTCCTGACAAGTAACAGTAAAGTTATTCCTTTAAAGGTAAGATTAGCTTAAAATATGTACCCCAAACATCATTTGAATGTAAATCAGAACAAAACAAAAGTGGTGGATTAATGTCCACATGAATCAGCAGAGAACATTCTCACAGCATTATTTTCAAGCTTCCCTTCTTGTTATTTTTACAGTCCCTTTATTTTGTGTGTGTATGTGTGTGTGTTTTCATATGTAAACATACCTAACTGAATATGCGTACATAGATAACTTAGATATTTATGAACACACACATATATACACATATACATGTCATCATGTTTGCATGTGTTCCTTGGGGAATAGAGCCTTGTACGATTTCCTCACATTAATTGGAATGTTTACTAATGTCATTTAACAGTTCTTGTTTAGGCAGCCATCTTGTCACAGCTTTTGTGGATGCACCTTTCCTGTCCTGTCCTGAGGACATCACCCTGCAGCAGATGTCCGGCTTCCCCGGCTCTTAGTCTTCATGCTCTTCTTCTGTGATGGTCTCTGAGACTTTAGTGTAGGGGACCGAAGTGTAAATGTGTCAGGATGTCCCATGGCCACTTTTGTTCTTTGCACTTTGATCCGTTGTGTCCTTCAAGGTGATCTCCATGTGGATTCTTCTAAAGTAGCAAAATTTAACGTAAATATCTCATTTGTTCTCATCATCACCATCTGCCACATAAGCAGCTCATAGATCTAAGATTAAGGATTCCTGCTGATCGTTCTTCTGAGTAATGTCTCTTCAAATCCTGTCATACATTATCTTGTACCAAGTTTAGTTTCCTAGAAATATCAGGATCCCCATATAAACAGGGTTATGCATACACAGAGTCTGGGTATCTCCTATTGTGTCTTTATTAGAGACTTTTGCACTGTCAGGATTCTGGGACGGATGACCCCTAAGAGACCTTCCTACTAGCCTATGATATGAACCCAATGAATGTTACAACGATGCTTTCGGAAGTCCACCAATAGAACAGTTTCAGTGGTTTCTGCTTGGCGGACTACTATACCCAAAATTGTCACTCAGTTAGGATTTCCCCAAATGAGGCAATGCTGTTTGGGTATGCTTCAAGTCACCCATGTTTAATGTTGCTTAACTGGCATTCCGAGGACTGGCAAGAGTTTATGAAAATCCAACGATTTATTTTTAGTAGTCCTACAGGCATGAAAAGTTGCTAAATGTGTTTTCCACTAAGATGATAGTAATGCTTCATGTATTCTTCAGCAGTAGGTACGTCCTTTCCATCTATAATTTATACATTTCTTTACCCTATAGCCTCGAGTTCTACAGGGAAAGTAGGCAAGGCTCTTGCCACGAGGGCTGTATTTCAAAATAAACAAAACAGGAATTACTGTGGTTTTGATTTGCATATAGATTAGCATGAGCTGTGTGCCCTGTGACCATACGTGCTTGAATCACTGAGTCCAGTAAAAGAGTTTTCATTTTTAATCACTCACCTCAGCGCCTGGCACTTTAAAAATATTGGGTCAATGGACAAGAGATTTAAAGCACCTGTCAATCCCTAAGTGCTTTGGCTCATGTGAATTCTTCACAGCACAAACTGGTCCGTGTCCCTTAGAAAGTGTCCATCTTTCACCCAGAAGTGCTTTTAAAGATTGGAAATATTCCATGAATTATAATAATTTTGTACATTTTCACAATACCAAAGCTTAATTTGATGTGTTAATCATTTTAATTTTAAAAATCTATTTTGACCACAACTGATACATTAGACATAGTATCCCATCTATATTAATTATGGAACTATGCTTTAGAAAGTCTATACATATTATCCTTTTACTTTCATGGATAAAATTTTAAGCAAAAAACATTAATTTTTCCTAAAAGATTAACTTTCATTTAGGAAGTCTCTTCATATAATAGCAAAATCTAAATCACAGTGGTTATTCAATCCTATACTGCATTCTGCTGATCTACCTGTAAGAAATTACAGTTTCTGAATGCCTTTAAATTTCAGGTAAATTTAATAGATATTCAGGACACCTTTAATATAAATAATTTATTTTCAATTCTGAAAACTTCCAATATCTTAAAATAAAGATATGTATACATACAGGGATAATTTATAACACTACCAATATATTCCAACCATTTAGTGTCTTTTATTTTACATTGGAATATATTATTTTTTCATATTATGTGACATTTCTTGATTTTAGATTAAAATTCTATATTTTACTATTTATTTTCATATTTATAGTTTCAAATTTATAATTCAATTTTGAATTATATTTTTGTAAATATAATTTTGAAATATATTTAGGTATATGTTACTTTAGTAAAACATTAAATAAAATAAATAAAATAAATAAATAAAATCATCTAATATTCTATAAAATTTTAATGAGTAGTTTAAACTTTGTTTGTACACTATTCTGTCCAATTAACTAGGCCAAGTGTCACATGCTTTCTATATTTCCTATAATTTTTTGAGGTGTATATTTTAAACATTGAAATTTATAGTAATAATTTCTCTGTAAAGCAAAGTATTCAAAATTTAAGGAAAATGACTCTTTAATCTCTCTCCTGGAGTATCCCTCTAATGTAATCTTACTGTCAGTTCAATTTAAGGTTTAAGGCCCATCTCCACAAATATTTGTCCTTGCTCTTCAGAAACACAAGGCTGATATATTCCAATAGTTCCTTCCTTTTCTAAAATTTCCATCTATAATTAAAATAAACCTGTAAGGTGGAGCGTAATGGCTGGTCATTTCTGGGGCAAAGACATAAGCGCTGTCTTCTTTCAGAAAGTTTGTTCTTTTACCGAAGGAATGTTCACAAAATATATTAGAAATACAAATAAATTCACTGTTCACTTTGGGATTTGTGTAACAGAGAAGGTGCATGAGCACGTTTACCAAAGCCTGGCACTTGATCAGGCTGTTCTTTCATTACTAGATATTTGGCTAGCTTCATATCCCTGAGGTCTGTCTGAATCCTGAGCTGAGCGGTCTTGCAGGATCTACCACCTCCAAGGCTCTGCAGTTCTATAGGATGGAAGGCATAGTTTGTAATTTTTTTAAATTTCCTTTCATGTCTCCTCACACTTATTTTAAGTCTGAACTGAGATGATGATGATGACAATGATGATTATCATATCATTCTTATTAATTATTATTTAAGATTTTTACATTCCGGTCATTGGCCCCCTTTGGTCCCTTGTCCCACAGTTCTTTATCCCATTCTTCCTCCTCCTTGTCTCTGAGAAGCTACCCCCCCAACCAGACCTCCCCCCTCCCTGGGACCTCAAGTCTCTCTAGGATTAAGCGCTTCTTCTCTTACTGAGGTCAGACCAGGCAGAGCTCTGTTATATATGTGCCAGGGGCCATGGACCAACCCACATATGCTCCTGGTTAGTGCCTCAGTCTCAGGGAGCTCCCTGGAGTCTGGGTTAGTTGAGACTGCTGGTCTTCTTGAGGAATATGAGCCTGAAGTTCTTACTATGTAGTTTTCATTTCAGTTTATCAACATGATGACTCTGCAGTGTAGCTTGCTTCAAGAACAAAACTCCTTTTAATGCCTGTTGCATTCCAGGAACTGTGCTATCGTTGGCATCTTTATTCTATGCCTCCAAAGAAGTTCTTTGGACTCCTGATTATTCTGTTTTCACAGATGAGGAAACAGATTATGAGAGCAAGAGTAGTGGTGAATAATACCAAGAGTAGTGGGTGAATAATAGGCTTGAAAAGAGAAAATTATTGCTTTTAAATCTCATGAGATTTATCTAAACGTCAATGAAGAAAATGAAATCAATCTTATAATCAGGGACAGTGTTACTTATGCAAATGGTCAGGAGAATGTGGTAGAATGAGCATAGACACAGACCATGATGTCCAGGTTCAGTAGTTTGAACTGTCTCCTTTATGCTACACAGCATCCTCCAACTTCTTCCACCGCACTGGGGTGACTCGTTGAATGTACAATCAGGATAGTAATAACAGCTTTGGCATAGCATCTGATGAGGGCTAAATAATAAGGAGTGACTTTACAGAACAAATATCAACCATGTTAAGTTTTAACGACAAAGTTCCTAAAAAATGATAGGATTTACCCAGAATTCAAAAATTAAGACAGAAATGCATATGGTTATTACTACTGTCCAACTAAGGCTACAGTTTAAGCAGACATAACATTTAGAAGATAATTTATGCTCGTGTTTCTTTGTATAATTTAAGAATTCTCCAAAACATCTCTAAAACCTGCCTGTTCCATTTGAGGAAGAGTATCACCTAATAATAACCTTATATGGATATTTGTTATAAGAATGAATCAACCAATTATGAACATACTGTTACAATTTACATGGATAAAAGGTAAGAATAACATATTTAATGTACAAATAAATTATTATGCAGAGAGCAATGACTGAGAAGTGGTACTCAGAATATTTTCACTTAGATGTGTTGAATATCTTTCCTAAGCCTTTAAGGAATTAAGACTTCTTGAATATTTGTCAAAATTAATGATGTGGAACTGAGTTACTATCTCCTGTTTTCTCATGCACGTTGGCTTCCTCTGCATTGCATATCTCTTCCTAAAAGAGAAGAGGACGACTGGATTAATTAATGCTCATATATTTTATGTTGTTAAAGTTTCTAAAACTGCAAAACTTTTTTCAGCAGATAGAAATAATTCTTTCTGAGAAAAAGTAATGAACTACATGAATATAAATATCAAAAGAGGCTGTATACAGTGAGTTCTTTAGGTTCTCCTGTTTTTTTCTCTGATGGCAATAAAAAATAGAGAAATAAAACTAGTCTTTTCGATGGTAAAAACTTAGAATAAAGTAAGTACCTAGACTCCCTTTCAAATTAAAATTCCATATGCTATTCACATAGCATTTATTGTATGGAAGGTCGTAGGCTGGGGCTACAGACACTGAAAATGGTAAGAGATGGCCTTGACTGCCAAGGGCATTATAACTATGCTATTTGACTCTATCAAATCACTTAGATACCAATCCAAAGTAATTAAAAATATTTTAAAAGTTTAATTAATAAGTACAATAGGGTAGAGACAATGTCAGAGGACATACCTTCATTAAATGTTTCCCCACTATTGCATACAATAATTACAAGAAATGGCACTAGAGAAATGTTTATATTTAGTTTTAAAAGCTGTAGCAATTTTCTTTATTTGTGCAATTAAAACTGAAGGGCTTCAACACAGCAAAACAGAGCTTGTATAAAATTGCTTAAATGACAAAATTTTTCTCTGTGGTAAACAAATAAAACATCTCCAGAAGATGCATGTAATCACCTAATTAGGTGTCATTTAGATTATGAAAAGGCTGTGGCGTCAATGAGGCTGTTTCTAATTTTCTTACTTATTTTTACTGAGTACACTATCGTAATATCTTTGGATGGATATTTTATAAAAGAATAACAGACTTACCAATCAGCATGGTTTTAAATCAAATTTTATAATGCAATTTCCCCTTGATATGTAATATATAAGAATAATTTACTGTCATCAGAAGATGATGTATAAATGACAGTCAGAGGTATCTACTTACTCTCCTAAATGATAGAACATTATATTTTTTTATCTAAAAAATTTTCCATAGACATATTATTGAGTCTTACTAATAAAATGCATATATATATATATATATTTCAAAATGAAAAGTATATTTATAATTTTTCATGCTTCTACTTTTGTATTTCTTAGACTTTTCAAATGAAGTCAGTGGGTTAAACAGAATATAGTCCTAAAGGATCTCTCAGCACTCTATATTATAACATGTAATATGAAATATCTAGTATGTAAGTTAAGGAACCAGCTCTTTGCATTGTGACACCTGTCTTGGTTGAAGTGCTGTAACGGAAATTGAAGATGAAGTGCAAGCTAAAAGTGGTGGCACAATAGACACAATGAATAGAGTTCTGCTGGCTGCATTGTCCCTGTGACATGTAACAAGAAGAATAGTTCACTCTACATCAGAAACAAGAAATTCCTTAAGATGAAGATAACCCATTGGGCAGCAGAAGTGACCAAGAAAATATGACACAGAGATGTCATTGGATTAAAGGAGAAAGCAAAAATATTTAGTGCTGATTTTGTACTCAAATAATTTAATTAAGTTGGTTGTAAAGAATTGTATATAGTATAGTTAACGATGGCACCAGATCATGCCATTGATTCTTCTAGAACATACAGTAGATGGAAAGACAGTCAGCTATGCACTATTCCAAACAGCAAATATTTTTAGAACAGGTATTTTATAAAATAAAATAGTGTTGAATTATACTCCATCAAAGTTAAAACAGGAAAGTTTGAAGGACTTTTGCAATTAATACAAGAATATGGGGACTGTTGGGGTCAAGTATTGATGAAAAATATTAATTGTGTGTGTGTGTGTGAAGTTTTATGGACAGGAAAGCTGAAAAGAAAAATTCAATATAGAGTCATGTTTTATTGTCTGTATCAAGACTAGGTGTTGAGGTAGAAAAATCAAAAAAATCTATTAGAATCTTGTGTCATAGAAGAAATTTACTGGAAGAAGTGTTAACTAGTTAATAATAGCATGCTACCAATTCCATTTCAAAGATGTATCATTACCTTTGTCATAAAATGTTCATGAAGTTTATCTGGAAAATAAAATTAATTCATGGGAACAAGACTACAGAAATACAAATGTCACTCTTTGCAGGGAATACGAACACCCTTTACCAGGATGCTAAGGACAGATGGAACTTTTATGGTCTCAGAGAATATAGCAGCACGCTCATACCACAGGTGTGGGTTTAGTGAGCAATTGATAAAAGTCGAAACAATAATATTCACTCTTTTACAATGTTCTTGCTAGGCAGTATGAATTTGTGCGAGCTTAATAGTTCTACTACTACAGAAAGAGAGGTCAAAATTGCTCAAGGAGACCATCATCTGTAACCTGAAATTCTGGTCCTGGCAATGAGAAGTTCAAAACAGCAATAAACCATCAGAGGAGCAAATGCAGGTATTGTTCATGGATAAGCAAACCACATGTTGACTATATTGCCTAAAGCACAGACTTGGTTCATATTAGTTGATTAGATTTTAGATGCTCTGCATGTTGTAGAAGATGTAAATACATATTTACGTTCTGTAGGAGCCAATTCTATAAGGGGAAGTGGCAGAATTATGAGCAGGAAAAATAGGATTCATGGAGATTTGCCTCATGAACTTGGCTGAACTAGAAAAAGAAAAAAAGCTAATTACAATGTTATCTTCTTACATTTTATATTCTGAATACACACCTTGGTGTCAACTGGTATTTCTAATGGTGCATGCTCATTAGATATAGTATGAGGACAATATTGCAAAGACAATAGAAAAATAAAGCTACTTCTACTAATAGGTGCTCCCCTAATGTAATTAGGAATGTAAATGACAGATATTATGAGGAAAGAACAAAAAAGAAAAAATATATATTAAATAGGAGGAGAAAAGTCACTGAAGAAAATCTCCAGCATTGGGTGTTCCTGCTCCATCAAAGGCAACGAACACATCTGTTCTTTCCAGACAGAGCCATTTTTTTTCTTCCTTTGAGTGCAACTAATTAAATGTGAGAATAGTTTTAAGTAGATAAAATTAGAACTAGTTATTCCTGAACATTCTAAAAATAAAAAACCATTGACAAGTAATTTAGTAATATTTCTAGTTTTCAACAACTCTTCAAATTTGGCAATTTCCTCTACAGGTGTGAATTACTGTGCAGGAAGATATTTTGTTGCTGAAGAGCTAACCAGTGCAAACCTAAATCTTTAGATTCAGATAAATGTGTGATGCTCAATGGTTCATTTTAACTGGAACTATTGATTTTTTGTGATTCTTGGGAATTTTTTTTACCTTATCCAAGACCCTACCCTGTGAGAATTCTCAGCTCTGTGATGTAGACAGTTCAAGCCACAACATTTTATGTTTCACTGTGCCCCAACAGAATTTTGAAATTTGAACTAAAAGACCAGGTATCTTTTTAAAGTCCATTGTCAATGCTTTATTGGTTTTCTGAAATAGAGTCCTACCTATTGTGTAGCCAAAACAGGAACTGTTTGTATCAAAATTCTAGGGGTGGCAAAGCCAGGACCAAGGTGTTTACTGTGTTCGTTTCTGAGAAATGTTAGGAATAGTCTGTACCACCCCTCTTCCTGTGTTTGCCTGCGATATTTTAACATTTTTTGAATCACAAAAACTTCACCCTAGTCCTCTTTCTCTTCCCATAGCATCCTAGCTTTGTGTGTAGCTGTGTTCACACTTTCCCTTTTAGTAAAGGTACAGTGAGATTGGGTTGGATGACACCATATTCAATTTAAGCTCATTCTAACGAAGAACATAATAATCGTAATTCCAAACAGGTTCTAATTTGGTGAACTTTTCACCACAATCAATTTAATAAACATTTTCATCACCTCCAAAACTTCTTTGTGTCTCTGCTTTTCTGTCATAAAATAAATATAAGAACGGATGCTTTGTAAATATATGATGGGTGTCATCATTTCATTACACTCATGTTTAGTTCAATTTTAAGTTATAAAATATGATGATTAACCGAAAGACACAAAAATAACTTGTGGTGCTTTTAGTTAGTTTAATCACTTATAAATGATTACGTATTACTTCTCCTACAGCGTTGCAGAAGCAACAGCTGCACAGCACAGACATCTCCACGTGCGCAGTTTTGAACAGATTAACTTTATATCAATAGCTATTTAACTTACTGAAGCTCTGTAAGTGTCAACAGCATCGCACTCTATAAGTCTTATCAGGGGAGGCATTCCCTGTTAATGAATAAAAATAAAACCTTTGTTTTTGGATAATGGATATGTTCATGCTTTAATTAAAGGTATTAAGAATTTTGGGTTTCAGAAATGTGGCATTTTAGGGATAAGACAAATAAGACCAGAAGAAAGGGAAACCTCAAAAATATATAAGTCTTCTACTTAAAGTTCCCCAGAAGTCTGCCTCTACTGTAAGAGTTTACTTTCCCTCCACCCCAAAGTGAACAAAATGTACAACCAAGCAGTTTTCTTTCACTAATTTTGTGATAGCAACAAGTTGGACTGAAGCTTAAGTATTTGTGCTCCTAATGCAGAGCATGGAAACAAGGACATAAGAAATTTCCCAGCATCATGATAATGAAGCAACCTTTCTAAGTAGCAGTTTTGGGAGCTCATGCCAACTCAGTCCCTTAGCAAATCAACTCACTTTGAAACTTGAACATGGTAGAATTTCGAGTGGTAGCCTTAACTGACACAGGCTCAGTATTTCCTCAGCACCATGACAGAGATCTTCATCTCCTCATCCTTCTGAAATAAGCTCTTTTGGCTATCACGGCCAGTGACACACTGTCTCTTCTACATCACTGTATTTTTCCAATTGAGAGTCTACTTTCTTTCACTTCTACTTATTATTCATCATCTTCCATGTTTTTAATAGTTCATATCATATCTATGATAAATATATCTAGTGGTTTCTTTCTTGAAAGATGTTCTTAAATTGGTTTGATAAATAAAAATATTCTATAAATATGCTAATGTAGAGAATATAGGAAAATGGCACTTATTAAAATGTTTAAGTCAGAATATTTGCCAATATTGCCATTATTTTCTGCATCATTAAAATAAAGATTCAGTAATTTTTCACTATCTTATGTTTAGATGCAGCATTAAATTCAGGTCCATTTAACACCAAATGTATTTCATTTTTATCAAGGATGCCTTTCAATGGGAAAGTTAAAACACAATATTTTTTCTCTTAATATGTTTCAGGTATTTTTTGAAATAATACTATTTACAACATATATGCTGAAAATCAAATTTCACTTATTATAATTCTGTATTAGAGAATCCTATATTTTTGTGTTCTGACATATAGTTACAAAGTTACATTATACATTTATTTCCTAAAAGATTGAAGTTCTTGGTAACAGAGCGTGCCTGACTCAGGGGTTCTGTTTCTCTGAAGATGAGAAAAAGTAACCAAATTATTCAGAATGGCTGTGGATCTCCTTGGGATTCTAAGCTGGGGAGAGAATCTTCAATTAGACTGAAATTATCATTTTATTTATGCAATCTTCGATCAGTTTTTAAGTAAATGGTTGTATCTGTTGGGTTCCAAAGCCTATAAGCCACTTCTCAAAATTGATATGTAGACACATTTAGCATACACACATCCTCCCTGACTTTAACCACAAACTTGTGCACACATGCACACACACAGACACACACAGTCACACACAAATAAGAGTGTACACACAGACAGACACATTCACACACAAGGAACTTATACATAGAACTTTGTGGAGGGAGAAATGAAGTATTTCAGGAGACAAATACCCAAGGGAACTGGCAGGCAATTGCTGTAAAAATACCACTAGAAAAAAAATAACATAAAAGAGCAATAAATCTGTCAAGAGATAAGCACTTACAAGAAAAATGTTGCTAACAGCAGTTATGAAGTTGTGCCTAAACTTTACTATGTGTTTAAAATGTTAATAAAACTCTTATTTCTATGAAGGAAGACTGTGAGTTGTCAATGCGAGAACTCAAGGAAGTGCTAGTGAGACAGTGTGAGGAAGCAGAACATCAATTGGTAGAACCATGAAGTAGACAAGCAAAACCTAAACCATCACAGAGAGATTAAAGAGTTAGAAGAACCAACACAAAATAGGAACTTAAGAAAACACAGACATGGGCAGAGCATATGAGTAAGACGATGCCAAAAAAGAGTGCAATAAAAGTAGATGGTAAAGGAGTCAGGAAGAAGTGATATTCACAAAAACAAGAGAACACCAAGAAGTGATATTTAAAAAAAAACAAGAGAACACCAAGGCTACAAATGCATAATTGAGATCCTTTAAAAAAACAGGAAAAATGGAACAGAAAAAATATTGGACAAATAATAAAGAAATACTTATAAATAAAAAAGTGTGCTCAATTTGTTGAGAGAATCTATCTTAACCTAATAAAATTGATCCCGTGAACAATGAAACTCTTCTCTCTGGTACATGCCTGGGCTAGATATGGTTAGAATCCATTGTAGGGTATTTTTAGCTTTGTATAATACAGAAAATCTAGATTTTTAGAAATAGAAGAGGGAGAGATTTTGATGATAGGGAGAAAATTTTTATTAGACAGCAGAGATAGAGTGATAACCTGTATTGCCTTTACAGCTATAGAAAGCAGCTTATAATATCTATTTTAATTAATTTAAAATTAATTTTAACTTTCTAATCACAAATAATAAACTGATGTGATTACAGATATTCCAATTGGGATCATTAAATGCATAGAGAAAAATATTGCATTGTAACCCATAATATTCACTATTTATCAATTAAAATAAATTAAAATCATCTTTTGAAACTGTCAAAATGGACATTATTATTCATACGTGTTAAAAATTGAGGGTATCTTTAGATTTCCTGTTGGAATTATGTAAGTCTAGAATTAATGGGAGATGTCTCTGTTATACTCAAGGAAAAAAAATGCAAGCCATGGATTTTATGCCAAGTCAAGTTCTTTGAGTAAAATTATATGATATCAAATATAATGCCAAAAGTCAAGAAATACTGCTCATGGACCAAAGTTTAACCTTCAGCCAATCAACAGAGGTTAAGAAATTTTAGCAAAATGCCCAGTGGTCAATATTTAATATATTTAGCAAGAATAAGGCAGAGACAAATATAGAGATTAGACTAAAAATAACACAGTATTTTTTCATTTATTCATTTGTCATATAACATATCCCAACTGAAGCCTTCCCTCCTTTTACTCCTCCATTTCCTTCAGAAAAGAGCAGGCCTCCCAGGGATATCAAACAAGCAAAGCATAACGAGATGCACTAAGACTAGGCACAAACTGTTGTATCGAGATTGGACAAGACAATTCAGTAGGAGGAAAAGGGTCCCTAGACAGGCAAAGACAGCTCAGTTCCTACTGACGCTCATAAAATCCCAAGCTAAACAATCTAGCCTCTCTGAAGCCTCTCGGGCTAGGCAGCTGTTTAAGAATATAGCAGAATCACATTAGGAATCATTTCATTCACTTTTTGCTCCCAGTCATGTTTGGTTCTACCCTAGGTTTCTGGACAATCCAGCTTCAGCTTCCAGTGATAGGTATGGATTCCTTCTTGAAGGGAGAGTTGAATGCAGTTCTGGGTGAGTTGGAAGGAGAAGGAAAAGGAAGAGGTGGATATGACCAAGATACAGTGGTGTGTGTGTGTGTGTGTGTGTGTGTGTGTGTGTGTGTGTGTGTGTGTGTGTGTGTGAACTTTTCAAACAATTCAAAAGTTTGCAATTTCAGAGTCTGGCCCTAGATCACTTACATCTGAAATATGTAGCAAATGCCAAATTTTATGTTTTGTACACAATCCTGTATTTCTCAAAGTTTCCACTTTCCAGAAAGGCTAGGGAATTTTACAAAGAGAAAGAGCAGCAGACTAAGTCAGCAGTGCAGAAATAGGTACCTAGACAAAAAGTAATTTGAAGAGTTATTTTAAATTTGACATCAAGGGTTCATCAGTCTTTTGTACAGTTAAAGGTGATGTCTCATATCTGTGAATGTTAATGTTCATTTACCTTATATAATCTGTCAAGAAGAAAAAACAAGTTAGAAATGGAGACACATTTGTTTGTGAGCCATACACTAAAGTAGAAAAAGACAAAAGTAATTGCAGCATCAGGCTGGGTCTCGCTTCTGCAAACTCAGGAGGATAGAAATAAATAAATTACCCCCCAGCAGCACTGCCTGATAAAGAAACATTCCATTGCTTCAGCAATAAGTTGTCAAGGGGAATAATTAATCATTATGAATCCAAAAGTGTTTTTTTTTTCTATTTTAAAATGACTAATATTTAGAGAACACGCACCACATGCCACGCTTTCAGGTAGACTCTGTGGAAAAGCAATGTTTTATATTCCTTGTACCTTGGTCTTGTCCTTAATATCGGCAGGAAGATGTTCCTAGAGCACTGGCTCCTGCCTCTGTAAGCAGTACCATGTGATAGAGATACCCAAACAAGAAGTCCTGGATCACACACACACACACACACACGATTTCAGTTTCCCGAGTATAGCAAGGTAGGATGGAGACCGTGTTCTGACAGTTAGCTGTAGATTAGAGTGTTGCACTGTGTAACTTGTGGTTCAATGCAAAGGGTAAAGAGAACACTTCAGTCTGGAAGAGTCACTACTGTGCTCCTTTAAGAGGCAGTCTCACAGTTATCTGAAGGAAGTAAATGATGAGACATACAAATTCAAGTCATCACCTCACCTTTAAGCATATCAAGAATGATTGATATAATCTTGATCTCAAACTTGATCTTTGATTTGGATTGCTTTGGATTCTTTGGATTGCTTCACATCTGGGCATCTCTTTCCACACTGCTTATTTAGGCTTCAGATCCTCTTTGCACTTGTCTTTATCTACAAGTAAAATGAAACCGTGTACATATAGAGGAATGTGTGCAAAATACTTAAATTGTGACACTGTTCCTTGCAGGACTGGGCATCCGTTCCACGTGCTCCAGCTTGTTAATGAACCTCTACAGAATTAACAAGGAATCTCACAGAATTCACAATGCAAAATTCCCTCATCAGTGCCTCCTTTAAGATCAAAAACTAGTTTAAAAATATCTTAAATTCAAGACTCAGAGATATAAACACTCTTTTTATATTTCTCCTGAAGAAAAAGATCCGAATATTCAGGGGAATAAGTTTTCTTTGCTTTCAATTTCAGAGTTAATTGTTTTAATAAAATGATTTGTGCATATGGGGGTTTTACAACACGATGGTAAGATACATATAGGTAGCAGAGTAGCTGCTATAGTAAACTGTATTTGACCAGACAGTTATTTACAAAATCTCTAGACCACTGCAAGATATCAACAAAAACCTTTGCTGAACATCAGATACCTATTCCCACGCATTCTATATATTGGCTACTCTGTATCTACATCCTCCCTATTGCTCTCACTAACCCTTTTAGTAGACCCTGGCATTTATTTTTAGATTTTTTTTATTCATATATTTTTTAATCATACAGCAAAAAAAAAAAAAAAAAAAAAAAAAAGAGAAGCATTGCCATTGCTGAAACATTGTTTGACCTGAGGACATAATGCTAATCGAAATAAGCCAGATATAAAAAGAAGACCATCTATTATGTTACTTACATGTAAATTTATATTTAGATTAATTCATTAAAAACATTGCAGCCTGATAAATCAAAGATACAGTTAGTTCTTCCATTACTATAGATTTCTTCATTTTTCTGAGTTCATAAAAGCAGATTATAATGCACATATTTGAGAGACCCCTCCTAGTGTGTTTCTTTATTTTTGTATCATTATTTCTTGGTTTTATTTTGTGATAGCATGTCCATGTGTTTTCCAGGGTAGTTTCAAATTTTTATATTCAAACAATGCTCCCACCTCAGCCTCCTAAGTATCTGGGATTACATGTGCATGCCATTAGTTTGTACTTGATTATATGTAACTCATTATCTATCTACTGATCATTATCTAAACAACTGAAATTACAATAGTATTTAACCAGTCATGAATTTTAACTTGATGTCTGTTTTTGTTTTAACCAACAACTCTGCCATAAATAATTTATAGCTGTACACAAAGCATTGTCATATAAAGAACCTCCACTCAGGTGAACAGGTTTCCAGTCAAATCCTGGCAAAGCAGCTTAATGATTGCCTCAACTTGTACTTCTCCTAATGGACAGAAAATAGTATGTTCCTGATATGTCCTAAGAATTAAGTGGCATGATCCATGTGAATCGATTTATTATGATATTCAGTAGCTTTGAGTGTTAAGGTACTATTTTTTCAACTTTTGAATTAATTTGAGTTCCTTTACTCCAAATGAGGATATTGACTAGATTATCTGAGGTTGGATTATTTAAGATTCCTAATACATATTAATGGCTACTCTATGATGGCATTAGGTATGTATTTTTCAATACAGATGTGAAGCACAATAATAGGCAGTTGAAATTAGGAAGAGAAAGAAGACATTATACTAACGAATTATGATTCAGGATAGTGCTGTCAAAGATGAAACACATCCTGAAGAGTTGTGTGTTGTCTAATTAGATTTCAAACTGTTGAACATTTCAGACTTAGAAAAGTAGTTGCCTAAATCCTGAAATCTTTAGAGCATTAATTAACATGTTTTTTTTAATTTCTAACTTAAGTGGTAAAAAATAGTTTCTTTTGAATTAGCATTTCATGTAATCCTTCACTTGTATGATTCTAGAATATAGATATCTATCAAAACAATTTACCAGTTTTTAATCAACTAAAGATGTGGTTGTATTCTGAGTATTTCTTTATATATACTGTAGATTTGATTCTCTTTTATCTGTTTCTTCTTTACTTACTATATCAGCCATCACAATTTTTGTAATTAATTCAAAATTTAAAAATTTTCATTATGCCATATATCCTGTCTTTATTTTGTATTTTTCCATTGTTTCAGCATTTATGCAGTATATTTTCTAATGTTTTACTCATTACCTTGAAGTTCTTTAGCTATGTCCAAAACTGACACTGATGTCAGAAACAGTGAATTTTGTTTCCTCTTCTATATATAAACCATAGTTCCTGATGTTCACCCAAGCTCTGTGCAAAGAAGTAAAATGCAGTTTGAAAACATAACCTAAAAATTCTGCTGTGATAAAAATAAATGATGCTAAAGTCATTGTAGATCTTTCTATTTTTGTTAAGTGAAAGTGATTCATGTTGTCCATTTTGTAAGGTCTTCAAAATATCTACATGTTTCAAAGGGAAGCTTGCCTCAAATATAAAGTGACCTTCACAAGGTACAGCTCTGTTTGGATTGTTACTTTACAGTGATGAGTGGCTAAATCATGGTTCAGTTAGGTAAACCAAGGAAAAATTCATACTGATACTTGAAATGTTTTGCCAAGCCTCCCTTAATATTTAAAATTCATTCCTTTGGGGCCACATCATAAAGCAGCTAATGATTATTTTTATAATTGTATGAGTCATATACCTGTGATCAAAATTTACTTTCCAGGAAAGTCTAGTGAAGATGCATGAAGTACTAGAATAAATCAGTCTTGAGCATAGACGCCTTAGTCATTTTTACTTCACCAAGATAGTTTGGAATTTCAGGAGCATAATAGCTTACAGGCAGATATTAGAATACAATACTAATCTTTCTGACATATTATGATTCTTTAAAATAGAAACCACACATCACGGATACATAGGTGTGGTTTTTGTGGAGAGTCACCCAATTGATTAAGAAATGCTGAAATTACTTAATAACTAGTGAAAATGTATAGCCAACACTTTCTGCGGTCCCAGATCTCTTTTATAGTGACTGGAATATGGTGAAATCTAGAACAGGACCTAAGGTGGCAAAGATTTTACCTAGTATGCCACTAAATCTGGAGGTTACAAATACTTTTGTCTTGTTCAGATATACATGTGTCTTCTTTACTGTTGTCAGATAAGCCACACAGACTGTAGGTGCTGGAATAAAATTGATAAAGAGCTCATAAGAAGAACCAGCACTAGGCTGCCAATGGCAGCTTTCAATTATTGGGATAATTATCTAACTGTAACATCTTACAGAGTGGAAATGGTGAAATGTTTGCAAATAGGACTTAGCAAACTCTTTATTGTGAACTGAACAGAAATCAAAAGACATCTCTTTCTGTTGGTCTGTTGTCAGACTTTGGTACACTTCTATTCAGATAAACCCTGAGATTGTTCACTGTTTGACAGGAAGTTTTTGATTGCTCTACAAGGATGAGATTAACCTTGCCAAATGGATGTAAAAGGGGCACTCCATTTGGACGCATCTTAAAATCTAAATTAATTCATCCTGAATATTGGTATTTGTGAAGCTCCTGTTTTGACGATTTTCACTCACCCTGATTGGGCTAGTTAATGACACTAAAACTATCCAAAGTGTCAGGGCAGCGTTTCTAAAGTGTCTTTTCCTGTAGGAGTAAAGTTCTGTTTATGCAATGGATGATGAAGTTAAAGAAATGTCACAAAGTATTTGTGAATAAGATTGAGAAAACAACTTCCCTCTATACTTAACTAGCATGCCTGTTTTATGCTGTTCATTTTAATTATTCTTTTTTGTGTCCCTCTTTTACATCATATTAAAATATCTGAGGGAGGATTTTAATGAATCTGTGCCTAGAGTTAAAAAATAAATAAAAACAGGTTTTATTGAAGAACTAAACAATTTTTTCTCTTTTTAAACTCTAATGACTAAACCATTAAAATTATGTTCGCATTAACCCATGATGACTTTATGTATTTTATGGTATTTTGTTATCTCTAATAACTTTCAGAGCATGCTTAAGGTAAATATTTGAGGATATACAAAAGAAATTCACAATAACTTCTATTCAATGAATTAATAGATTGCTTGACTAAAGTAAAGGTTTCCATCTGCAAACATTATGAAACCCTGTGTGACAACATGAAAAAAAAAATCCCGTATTAAACCGAAAATTAAAAATATGAGTTTTCAGCTTTTAGCAAGCTGAAATAACTATTTCTTCCTTTGTGATTCTTAACTGTGGCCACAGACATTACCAATGAATAAATATTGCATTAGACACCAGAGCACTGTCATACACTGTAATAGTCACACCCCAGTGAAGCTGGTGATATTAATTCTATTTTATGGACAGAAGAGAGAACACTAAAGTTAAGTACAAAGTTAAATGCAGACAGAGAAGGAGAAACTCAAGTCTTTTAGCTCCATGTCCTTTCCTCTGTCCAATGACAACAGTGTGTCTTGGAGGTGCTCAGCAGATGATGAAGGAAATGGATCAGTGGATGGAGAGAAAATTGAATAACAAGTCTATTTCATTATTCACTCCTACATATTATCAACTTTAAGTGACTGAAATTCTCTAAGAGACAATTACTTTCCACCAAGGAGGAAAGGTTTCTCCAGAAGAAGCTAGAGAGTTGTTTGAACGTAATTACTGTGAATATTCCCAGAAGATATTACTTTTAATGGTTAAAAAACTGTTTTCCCCCCATTGGAGACATTATTGTGTCTAGTTAATATTTATGTATTTTAAATGTATCTTCTTTTATATTTCTAAATCAATTATAAATATTTTGAAAATGGCCCCAGTTAATTAATTAATTAAGCCTCCAGAAAACAACTATATCCCAATACCAGTAACTTAAGTGGACACAAACATCCTTTTATGACTCTGGCCAGGGAAAGAGTATACAGTAAATTCTGTGGTTCCAAAATATACTTTTCTTCCTCTCAACAAGTTTGTCTAAACTGGAATACACTTCAGAAGTCTTAACTCCATCTTTCATCTGTTTTTCAAACAAAAGAAAGGACAGCCACATATATATTTACATCTTTGTTTTCTTTTTTTCTCTTTATTGGAGACAAAGTCTCATGCTGTAGCCCAGGCTGGCCTCACAGCCACGATATGCCTGCCTTAGTCTCCAGAGTGCTGATTTTAGAAATACAAGCCACCATGCCTGTCTCAACAATCCCACTGGTAAAAGTAAAGAATTTATTTTCATTTTTACAGGATAAGATAAAATTAAATTCTATAGATCCAGCTTAGCTTATGACATAAGAAATATTAAGTCTTTATTGACACCCCACCCCCAAATTTATTGGTGTTTCACTCAGTTCCTACCACTTTTATTAGGTAACCCCTACCAAACATGAAGCAGGAATCTTATTTAAAGTGGAAATAATAGCATTCTACTTTTAAAGCATACTACAATTAGAATCATGACCATTTAAAAACTTCTAATTAGGTAATATAAGGAAGGGTTTCTGAAGATTAAAAGTACACTGGACATGAACATGAACACAAAAAACAAACAAAACAACTAGACTAAGTTGCTTTACAGATTTAGACTTCATAATATGAGGTATAATATGATTATTATATAATCAAGGAGAAGTATAAACCAATATATATTCGTGGTTCAGATGTCAGACTCCAGAGAAAAGATTTTTGGGTCTCAACAGGATGGATCACAATACAATCTGTACATTATAATATGGACAGCAGACTATATCTGCACATGAGTGTGGTAAATGTCTGCATCATGGGTACTTAGGGGCTTGAGAGAATGCATGCCATAGATTATCATTTAACATAAAACGAGAAGAATAGTATGTTACCTGGCTAAGTAGGTGATGGTATCCCTTAATAGACACATTGCATAAATTGCCAGCCAGAAAAAGAATGCAAGTATTATCTAATGGGATATGCAGTATTTTCAATGGATATATATTTTTCTGTATCCTTCAAGCAATAGTAAACATGCTCAAGAACTTTAGCTCTGTCAAGAGCAAAGCCTCTTGCATTTCATGCCCTGGTTTCTGCATAACTTCAGCCTATATGAGAATTAAAAATCAATAGCTTTTAGATGCTCAGCGCTGCTTTAGATTTTAAAGAATTCAATTAATTTTATAATAGATATTTTCATTTTATAGATAAGGAAACTGAGGCAGAGAAAGTTTGAGTTTGTTGGATTAAGCCATCCTGCTTTTCTGAAATACTCAACATTGTTAATTTCTGTTTTCTTCATTTTAATTATCTTTGCTCCTTTTGAATGCATGCTAAAGCTGGCACGCTCTCCTAGGCATTCTTGAATCATGGGTTCTTCACTGTAAAGGGTAACCTTGGAAAGAGGAAGAATGGTTTCTTCTGAGAGTCTACCCAGGAACTGACTCTAGTGGACATTGATTTGGACATTTTACTGTTTTACAACGCCCTTCTGAGAATCCTTAGACACACTTAGTATAAGAGGAAACCAACTTCCACAGCCCAGGATCTAACAAAACAAGGAGGCTAGATTTAGTGATTGTCACTATTAATTTATGACAAGTTAGTGTCATATCTTGAGATTGGCTAGTAAGTGTAAGTGCAAGGGCCATACAAGGAGTAGGTCTAGGGATGTCACTTGCTCCATGGCTAGGAATGCCAGAGGAGTTGTTGTTGTCTTACGTCCTCCTAAATAAATGTCTTTGCCCAGGGGTTGAAGGTGTGGATAAAACTGCAGCTTAGACACTAATCCAATATGATTCAAAGCTTCAGAAGTAGATCTCTAAGGTTCCATGGTAAAAAATAGCTTTTACTCGTTCTCTAATTTCAGCCCCTCTCCTAAATGATTTTAGAGCTATATCTTTGAAATTGGGCATGGTACTTACAGTGGCATTTGAATCCCAGGGCTCTGTTGATGTCCTGCAAGGGATGTTGGTTCTCCTAAATAAGTGAATGGAATCTTTATCTGGGGTTGAGACGTGAGATCCCAATCTACATGAAATATAAAAGTGAATCCATGTGGCTAGCCAATCTTATGGCCATGGGACTCTCCTTGAGGAAGGCCGATTACCTTAACACCTGGGAAAAATGGAGAGAATAAGTATGTCTTTCATGAGATGATGGATTTTTCCTTTTTAGAGTCCCCATCCTCCCCTCAGTTGCTTATGGACCCTCAGATATGAGAGTAGCTAGCACCAGCTTTCTTTTCAGATTTATTCAATAAAAAGTGAAACTTTTCTTTTTATCATTTTCCTCTTTTGGGGGGAACATGCCAAAACTTGGGTTGGCTTTTCCAGATACTCCTATATTATTAGCCTTCCCCCAGAAAGTAAATATTCATACATACATACACACACACACACACACACACACACACACACACACACACACACACACACACTTCTGCCATGTGAAAGATGCACATTGTAGTTTTCTTTGTTCCTCTTCTCCATCTTCTTTTTCTGGGCACTTCTAAGATATTCAGGTTGTATGTCCCTGTGGTTTTTCTTTTAAAATGCTAATAAAATTGTCATTGGACTTCAAAAAACATAATTCAAAAGTATTTGAATTTGCTAATCTTTACAACTACTCTTTGAAGGCATATACTGTGTTTGTGGTCATTTGAGACAGATATGAATAGTTAAACCAGGACTCAATTAAGCATAAGTTCAAACTCAAAATTCATCCCATATGTGGAACTAAAACACTAATACTTGTGTTAGAAATGAAGCATAAAATTAAATAAAGGCAGGAGGGTAAAGCTTGACTACAAACCAAAAATTTGTAAATACTTCTCAGGCATTTGCTTTATAAGAAGTTATTGGGTAATACACAGTGATGCACTCAAATTAATTAAGAGGGTTTGGTTCATTCATTACTCAGAGGAATGCTATGGGTATACTATTCATGAAGTTTAGAATTTCAGTATTGATCAGGTTATTAGTTAATTTTTTCATTACTGTGAAAAAATATCTGACAAGAATTTAAGGGGTGATAGGCTCATTTTGGCTTATAGCTTGAAGGCGTGCAGTCTATCATAGCAGAGAAGACAAGGCAGCAGAATCAGAGAGGATAGCTCATCACATTGCACAAATAGTGAGGGAGTTGAGAATGAACGGAAAATATGTCCAGGGTATAATAGCTCAAAGTCTGTCCTGAGCGATCTGCCTTCTCCAGCAAGGCCTCACCACCTTCCCAAGCACCAGCAGCAGGTAAGAACCAATGCTCAAACACACATGCCTGTGAGCAACATTTTATATTCAAACCACAGCACCAAGTACAGTGATGCACACCTGTGATCCCAGTACTCAAGAGGCTGAGGTAGGACCGTCATGAATTGAGGGCTTGTGTGGGCTATATGGTAAACTAAAGGCCAACCTAGATAACTTAGTGAGAACTTGTCTCTAAATGGCAGGGATAAATGTTCATGGAGCACTTGTTTATTGTGTGCTAAGCTCTGGGTTCAATCTCCAGCAGGGACAATAAAATTTAAATGAAGGTCTGAGACTGTACCTAAAGTAATGAACTGAGAGAAGAGGGCAGTATGTTTTGCTGTATTACAGCTGAAGTGGCAGAACACAAATCTCCTATTGAGCCTAGAATCGCTCATTTATATTTTTCCTAGCAAAATATTATAATGGAGATATATTTCATAAGCCGTCCTTGTTTGTATGTATCAAACCATGAAGAATGCATTTTACTTTCTGATATTTACTCTGTAAAGTTAGGATTTCAAAGGATGAAGATTGAGTTAATTCCCACAAAAATATTGCCAAGTGATGAAAATAAATTGTAACAGGTTTTAGAAAGTAATCACTTTATAGATGTGAAGAAATATCAGACTTATAAAGAGCTGGAATGTAAAATATTTGGAACTGAAATAATTACAAGTATAGTACAAATATGTAACTTATGTCCCCACCCATAAAGGGTTGTATTGATCTACCCAGTATGTTCGTTTGAAAGAAAGTAATATTTCTCATGTACTCTGTATCTGTTAAACACTCTCCAGGGCCCAATGGTTCCCTTCACTCTGCATTTAAAGGCAATCTGCAGCCTGTTCCAAAAAGGACTATGGGAATGATAAATAGTCAAGAAATCTTGTGCTGTAAAATTACTGGAGAAACAGAGAAATGTTTGCCCAGACAGACAAGTAAACATAATCACTACCAATTGCTTAAAGCATTAAGAGGAAGAAAATAGATAGACTATGTTATTAAAATTATATACTTTCAAATGCTGAAAATGACTGACTGCTGGGTTGCATCTGTATTTAAGACAAGTCATTAACAATAATCAGGTCTTTATTTTTCTTGAATGTCTAAAAATATTTTCATCACCCTAAATGTTTGGGACTTTATACCATTTAGCCCTGTAGGCCTCATCTACAAATGTACTTCACCCACTCTCAGAAGGAATGACATTTATTTCACAACATGGAATGGTGTGCTATAGAAAAGTGGTCTTATAGAGTTGGGAATAGGTCATTCTATTTTCTTCCAAATGGAAAAATCAACTGTTCCATGACTCTCATGCTGCCAAATGACTTCTACATCATTGTGTTTGTGGCCACAGACAGGCTATAGACCTGTGTGGAAAAGGTGAAAGAGATGAGACTAAGAGCTTGAATACTAATTCCTTCAAAGAATACATTGGAAATTCGAGTCCATTGAGGTTGAGAAATATTAATGACCAATGATTGTTAATTACTGTACCTTTGATGATGGTGGTGGTGGTGGTGGTGGTGGTAGCAGTGGTGTGTGTGTGTGTGTGTGTGTGTGTGTGTGTGTGTGTGTTTATGTGTGTGTGTGTGTGTGTGTGTGTGTGTGTGTTTCTCTTCATTTGTTTTTATGTTGGTGTGAAATTATTTATTGACTCTCTTTTCTTAGGTGTAGTCAATTTCCTTGGGCTGGAGTTTTCCTTTTGGTATCTTCTGTAGATAGATACTGTTCAAATCATCATGGAGCATAATGTTTTCTCCATCTACGTTGATTGACAGTTTTGCTGGGTATAGTACTCTGGGCTTGCATCTTTCATCTATTAGAGACTACAATACATGTGCCGAGGACATCTGGCTTTTAAAGTCTCTGATGAGAAGTCGGGTATGATTCTAATATGTCTTCCTTTAAATGTTACTTGGCCTTTTTCACTTGCAGATTTTAACACTTTTCTTTGTTCTGTATATTTAGTGTTTTGATTATTATGTGCTGGGAGAATTTTCTTTTCTGATCCAATTTATTTAGTGTTCTGTAAGGCTTCTTATATGTTTAAAGGCATCTCTTTCATTACGGTAGGAAATTTTTCTTCTATGAAATATTTTCTGGGTCTTTGAACTGGGAATCTTTTCCTTCTTCTATTCTTATTATTCTTAGGTTTGGTCTTCTCATGGTGCCCCAGATTTTTTGGATGTTTTGTGTCAGGCTGCATCGATAGCCTCAATGGAAGATGCTCCTAGTCCTACTGTAACTTGTTATGCTAAGGTTAGTTGATATACATAGGAAGCATCTCCTTTCCTAATGAGAAACTGAGAAGGAGTGAATGGGGTGGGGTAAGAGGGAAGGACTGGGAGGAGAGGAGGGAGGGGAAATTGAGGTTGAGATGTAAAGTAACTTAATTGATTACCTTTTAAAAAGACATATTAACAGCCTCCCCTTTACCAAGTATCAGGAAACCTTGCATGTAAATGGTGAAAAGAGGTGTAGAGGCATAGAATGGGGAGAAGTTCTGAGAAGTACTAGCTCGTGGAAATGACATGCCTGGCCCTGGCACCCATGAACTCACAGCACCTGGTGTTATCTGCACAAGATGAAGTCAGCCAAAAATTCCAACATAGATGGAATAGTTGGGCTGTGGGCCCTACCCCATCCAGGAGTTACTAACCACAGACCAGACCACTGCTGGGGAAAGGAGAATCACTGTGTTTGAGGTTAAGGCCACTGGTAGGATCCGCAAGCTGCACTGGGTACTCCATAGTCACTCACATATATGCATCACTAAATGGACTTTGTCAGTTAGAGAGACAGAGAGAGAGAGAGAGAGAGAGAGAGAGAGAGAGAGAGAGAGAAGATGAATTTGGGAGAGGAACATGTTGAAAGAAATATGGTGAAACTGGAGAGGGGAATTTGAGGTAGATATTTTATTGAATACATACATGAGGTTGAAATGAACAAATAAAGTTTAATGATGATTCAAACAATGTGGTACAAATAATTGTATTATGAAGCCTTCTTAAAAATGTTCACATTGTGATTAGGACTAACTAAAGGCAAGTATGCAAATCCTTCTGTAAATAAACTTTGAATATGCTCATCTATATGTAAAAGTAAATATGTGAGGCTCAATCTAGAAAAATAATTTGGTACACCTAGCTCCCAAATTTCTATAATTTTCAAATGCCTATAAAGATATTTAAGTGTGATATATATGTTTTTATTATATGTCAGGTGAAAAAATTGAACATTAGAAGTATAAGAAATTGACAACTTTCTTGATATAGCATATGGAATACTCGATAATTGGTATAAACTAAGTTTATAATGTGAAATCATATAGAATAGAATTATCAGACACAAACCCAAAGATATTTAAGTGACTTTAGCTAGTCTATGAAGCTTTTAAATGCAGTCACCCTTTTCTCATGCACAGAGTGAAAAGGGAAAGGAGGATGACCTTACATAAGAGAAATTATCTTTCACATTGAAATTCAAGGACACACAACCTGTGTGTTCACAGTCTACTAACAACACTCTCCTGTATTTGTGAATGCTAGTCCTTGAAAGTCAAGCAGAATTCCTGTGCGAATATAATTGATAATGAGTAATGAAGCCCTGAGAGTTTCGCTCACGTAAAAATAAATTGATATAAAGGAATGTCTAAATAATACTATCCAATAATATAAAGATGAAGTAAGCTTTGGGAGTTCATCTGAAGTAAAGGCAAGTACTTAAGTTAAGATTCTATTTTAATAATAAATTATTTCATGAATATTGAGTACCAGATGACATGCTAAAATTATTGTAACGTATTCATATTTGTCTATATGTTATCATATATAGTATGTATGATTCAACACTCACAATAATCTTATGAAGCCAATGTAAGTTTCAATTCATTTATGAGAAGAGTGATATACTCATAGATATTTATAAATTGATCCCACAACCATATAGAAAGTAGAGAATTGAGGCCTAACATCTACCACAGACCACCTTTGACTGAAATCTACAAAGAGATTAACATATACAAAGAAAATAATCTTTAGCATAGGTGACTCTCACTGTTATTTTATTTATTCTTATTGAAAATAGATTTTTCTCACATAATAGAGTTCCTCCACCTTCCAGTACTTCCAGTTCCACCCCATAGCTCCTCTCCCCAGATACACCCCTTTATGCCTCTTATTAAAAACAGAAATAAGATATAAAAGCCCAAACATGACATTTTCAAACAAAGATCCTCCGAACATGCTGGTAAGTTCATTTTTGATTCGCTCTCTATTGCTGGGCATGCAGCCTGCCATTACGAGGGGTTTGTTTTCCCAGCGATTTGGAGAAAACTAAATTTTCATTTGCAAGTATTTATCAATTGGAGATAGATTCCGGACTAGGGATGGGGACATATGTGCCCTTCCCCTTTCAGCTCTAGGACCCTTACCAATACAGATCTATGCATGCTCTGAGCATGCTGCATCTATCTCTGTGGGTCGATATTTGTGTCAGAACTGTTTTATATAAAATATCATGCTTCCTGGCTTTTACACACACTCCGCCTCCTCTTCTCCAGGGTTCACTGCACTTGGAATGGAGGGATGTACTAGAGACGTTCTTTTGAAGGCTAAGTTTTGCAAGGTCTCTCACTCTCTACATAAGGTCTCTGTATTTGTTCCCATCTGCTACAAAAGGAAGCTTTCTTATGAAGGCTCAGCTTATCTATGAGTATAGCAGAATGTCATTAAGAGTCACATTTATTGCTATGTTCCTTTAATAGAACAGTAATATTTGGATTTCTCTTAAGTCTTGGTCACCCAAGCAAAATCAGGTATGGGGTCTCACTTCCGTAGCTGACCTCAGTCAAATCAGAGAGTGCTGGGTTATTTCCACAAGTCTTCACTAGCATACCTCATAGACAAAGACATCATTATATATATCAAAGGATTTGTTGGTGTTTATTGTTCTCCTTTAGTAGAATTTAGTGTACCCCCCAGTACAAAGTCTACTAACCCAGAAATCTGAAGTCTCTCTGTAGATACGAGCTTGATTTCTTCATATCTAATGAGTTGTGTAGGTATCATATTCAGCAACAGGGCCTTGCTGTCAGTTTGTGGAGTGCATCCTATAACATTTTCAGCAGCCTGGATTGTTTGAGGGTTACATGAGACCCCTTTGACTAACAACTGAATTAGATGTAACCAATTCCTGATAATGAAAACTTCATTTGGTGTCAAGAGAAATCTCCCCTGTTATTTGGTGATTTGGCTTAGATCGCCTTTATATATGTATATATTTTAGGAAGCTTCTACTCCATTAGGTTTTTATACAACCCCTCAAATGTCATTTAATTTTAGCTATCTTGCGACATCCCCCACATTTCCCACTTGGTACTCCAGTTTCAGCTCCCATGTTGTCCATATACAACTATGTATTCTATTTTCTTTTCCTAGGAAGATTTTTCTCCCCCATTTAGTCTCTTACTTCCGTAGTTATATAGACTGTAGGTTGGTTTTCATCCACTTAACAGTTATGAGCCAATACATACCATACCTGTCTTTTTTGGCCTGTGATACCTCACTCACAATGATGTTTTCTAGCTCTATACATTTACCTGCAAAGTCTTTTTCATAGCTGAATAGTACTCCATTGTCTATATGTACCATATTTTCTTTATTTATTTATCTGTTGAGGAATATCAGGTTGTTTCCAATTTCTGGATATTTTGAATAAAACAGCCATGAGTAATAATGACTAAATGTCCCTTTAGTATGATGAAGCATTCTTTTGGTATATGCCCCAAAGTAGTATGGTTGGATCTAGAGATGTATCGGTTCTCATCTTCCTGAGGAACCACACACTGTTTTGCATGTTTTTACTCCCACCAGCAATGAATGAGTGTTCCCCTTATTCCATATTTTTGCCAGCATGAGCTGTCACCTTTTTTATTGATCTTTGCCATTCTGACAGGTGTAAAATAAAATGTCTATGTAGTTTCTATTTTGATTGTTTTGATGAATAAGAGTTTTGAATATTTCTTTTTATTATAATTATATATTTCATTATTTATAACAATTTGAAAGCAAATATATTTTGATGATATTCTTCCTCTCTCCCAAGTATCTCCAGATTCTCTCCTCACTACTACTCTCTTCAGAAAAGAAACAATAACCCAATACAACAACAAAACCCTCCCAAACCAAGAAACCTAAAATACAAAATAAAACTGTACCCCAAAAGAAAAGAAGAATAGAAAAAAAGTATTTCTGATTTCTTCATCAAAAAGAGGTCCGTAGGTATGTGTTGTGTTTGGGTCTTCAATTTCATTCCACTAGCCAGTATGTTTGTTTTGTGCCACTATCCTGGTGTTTTCGTTGCTATACCTTGTAGAAGTTAGACCCAGTTCTACTTCCCAGTCCCATGCTCCCAGAAATAAGATACCTTGGCCATATAGCTAGGCTATATTCTGCCTAGATCATAACTTAGATAACCCAATTATTTTAACCTACATTCTACCACATGGCTGTTCACCTCTGCTCATGTATCATACATCCATCTCCTCACACCTACAGAGGCAGATCTCTTGCCTTGCTCTATTGAAGAATTCTTTCTCTTCCTAGATGTCGCTGTCCCACCTCCCATTTCCTGCTTAAGCTATAGGCCATAATCTTTTAAATTGACAGGTGATACATCCATACAATACACAAGATATTTACTCTACAATAGCTCTGTAAAATAATTTGAGGTCAGGAATGGTGATACTTCCAGCACTTCTTTGATATTCATGATTATTTTAAGCTATCCTTGATTTTTAATCTGTATGAAGTTACAAATTGTCCTTTCAATATCTGTCGAGAACCATGTTGAAATTTGGTGGGGATTGCATTGACTCTGTAGATTGCTTTTGGTAGGATGGCCAGTTTTACTATATTAATCTTATCAATCCATGAGCAAAGATCTTTCTATCTTCTGATTTCTTCAGTTTCCTTTCTCAGTGTCTGTAAGTTTTTGCTATACAAGTCTTTCATTTTCTTGGTTACAATTACCCCTAAGACATTATTTGAGGCTACTGTGAAGGGTGTTGCTTCCTTGACTTCTCAGTCAGACCATTTGTAATTCATATATAGGAGAGCTACACATATTTTGAGTTAATATTGTATCCAGCTACATTGTTCAAATTGTTTACCAGCTGTAGGACTTCTCTGGTGAAATTTTAAGGTCACGTATATACTATTACATAATCTGCAAATATACTTACTTTGACTTCTATCTTACCAATTTTTATCTCCTTGATCTCATTCAGTTGTCTTATTGCTTTAGCTAAGATTTCTAGTACAATATTTAATAGGTGTAGAGATAGTGAACAAAGATGTCTTGCTTCTAATCAGTAAAATTTCTTTGAGTTTCTCTTCATTTAAGGTGATTTGGCTATGGGCTTGCAGTAAACTGTCTTTATTATATCGAGATATGATACTTGAATCCCTAATATCTCTAGGACTTTGATTATGAAGCAGTGTTTGATTCTGTTAAAGGCTTTTTCTGTGTCTAATGAGATGATCATGTTATAATTTTATCTTTAGTTTACTTATATAGTAGATTACATTTAATGATTCATGTATGTTGAAATATTCCTGCATCTCTGGGATGAAGCTTACTTGATTGTGGTGGATGACATTTTAATGTGTTCATGGATTCAGTTTGTAAGTATTATACTGAGAATTTTGCATCTATGTTCATAAGGGGAAATGGGTCTGTAATTCTGCATATTTGTTTGGTCTTTCTGTGGTTTGTGTGTAAGGATAGATGTGGTCTCATAAAGAAGAACTGACTATTGTTCCTTCTAATTCTACTTTGTGGAAGAATTTGAGGAATATTGACACTAACTCTTCTATGAATGTCTAGTAGAATTCTGAGCTAAAACCATCTAGCCCTGTTTTATTTTGTTGCTGTTGTTGTTGTTGTTGTTGTTGTTGTTGTTGTTTATATGGTTGGTTGGTTGGTTTGGGTTTGTAGGCTTTTAATCACTGCTTCTATTTCACTAGGTGTTTTATGTCTGAATATCTGAATAATCTGCTTACCTGATCATGATCTTACTATGTTACATGGTATTATGAAGAAAATTATGTACTTCCTTTTGATTTTTCGATTTGGTTTAGTACAGGGTTTTAAAATATTCTTATCATTCTCTGGATTTCCTCAGTGTCTGTTATTATGCCTCCCAATTTTATCTCTGATTTTCTTCATCTGTATATTTTTCTTTGACTTATATCTAATTTTGCTTAGGGTTTTTTAAATCTTATTTTCTCAAAAACCAACTTGTTTCATTGATTATTCATATTGTATTTTTGTTGTTGTTTCTTTTTCATTGATTTCATTGTTTTATTTTTGCCACCTACTAATTTTGGTTGTGATATCTTCTTTTGTTCTAGAACTTTTAGGTGTGGAGTTAAGTTACTAGTAGGAGACCTATTAAATTTCTTTATGTAGACACTTGGTGCTATGAGCTTGCTCTTAGAACCACTGTCACTGTATCACATAAGTTTACTTATGTTGTCTATTCATTTTAAAATGCTAGAGCATCTTTTATTTTTTATTTTTTCTCTTCATCCATTTTTCACTCAGTAGTGAATTGATCAGTTTTCATGTTTGTTAGCTTTTTTTGGTTGTTGATATCCAGCTTCAATCCATGGTTTTCTGATAGTATGCAGGACATAATTTGATTTTTTGTATGTGTTGATACTGTTTTGTGTCTGAGTATGTGCCCCATTTTAGAGAAATACATGAGGTGTTGAAAAGAAGGTATATTCTTTTGTGTTTGAGTGAACTGTTCTGTAACTATTTTAGGATCACTTATGATACCAGTTAGCTCTTTGAAAAGAAGGTATACTCTTGTGTTTGCATGAAATATTCTGTAAATATTTTAAGATCACTTATGACACCAGTTAGTTCTAGTATTTCTTTGTTTAGTTTTTGTCTGTATGACTTGTCTATTGATAAGATTCAGGTAGTGAAGCCATGTACTATCGGTGTGTAGCAATAAGTGATAAACTGTAGTAATGCATTTTATAAATTTGAGTTCCCTTGTATATATGTAAGAATTGCAATGTCATCTTGATAAATTTTTCCTTTAATGAGTATGCTGTGCCATTTCCTATCCCAATAAGTTTGGGTTTGAAGTCTCTTTTGTCAGATATTAACATGGCTACACTAGTTTACTTCTTAGGTCTATTTACTTTGAAAATCTTTTGTTTTCATTCTTTTACCCTAAGGTGGTGTCTATCCTTGATGTTCCAGGGTGCAGCAGAAGGATTGATCCTGTTTTCATATCCATTATGTTCATCTGTCCTTTATAATGTGAATATGAGAGCATTGATTTTGAGAGTCAACACTGTTTGTTTGTTGATTCCTGTTAGCTGCTTCTCAGGCTTTGTTTCCCCTCTTTTGATTTGCTAACCTGATATGATGACACTTTTTCTCATCTTTAAATTATATTTTCATCACTTTTTTTCTTGCTTGATTGCCTGATTTTTTGAGATGGTCTCATGTATCTCTGGATGATCTCCATTCATTGTGTAGCAGAGGCTGACCTTGAACAGCTAATCCTACAGGCTCTATATCTCTGAAACAGAGATGATCATGTACACCACTGGGTGCATTTTATGTTGTACTGAAATAGATATCAAGGTTCCATAACACCTACTCTACCTACCAACTTGTATTTCCAGCCCCTCATTCAAAGATCTGTCAATCAAACTTTTGACATTGCAGAAAGAAAAGATTCTCAACCAGAGTGAAAAAATGCATCGGCCTAATGCCTGTTACTGGCTTGGAAGAGAGTATAAATTCAGAGAGCTCAAGGCCATTGCTGTCACCAGGACTGAGGGCACAAGGGAGTCACTACTCTCATTTTGAACTCTCAGCTGCTTTTTGTCATTACTGGTTGTGTTCAAATATCAGGGGAGGTTTTGCTTTTAAAAGTATACCCGTGGTTTTTAGTAATTAAAGAAAAACAGGATATATAATTTCTAATAAATACTGTTGACACTAACCTCAACTTTTATGAACTACATAATATCTTGAGTAAAGAAAAATCCTAGGCATGTGTTTTTACAACATAATTTATGCATTGGGAGTATATGTTTTGTAAATAGTCTTTTTTTTTTTCTTATGAGGGAGCATGTGGCAATTGATGAAGTTTTAAAATAATATGTGATGTTTACCAATTTTTCTCACGTGACATCCACTTTAGGAGAGTGAAGCTTAGTAAAGACAGTACTATGTGAGCATACTGTTGGATAAGTCAGCATTTCTCCTGGTCACTTTGTGCATTCCAGTCTTTTTTAGCAGGCTAAGCCTAATAATAACAGTGGGTGGTTATTTCAAATCTTTCTTTGTGGCTCATGCATAAAATGTTGGAAGAATTGTTCACACTTGTTCCTATTGACATATATATTTTGTCAACTTTGGACAAAGGACTTAGCTTCATTTCACAATGTCTAGTAAATATCATTCTAATATTTAAGAAATAGATTTATAAATGCCTCTCTCTCTCTCTATTCTCTGTGCGTGTGTGTTCCTGTATGCTTAAACATTTGGACTTCATATTTTCAGAGACTTTGAGAAATGTAGTCATAATTTAAGGTGATTAACATTTGGAAGATTGTCGGATATTTTGTTTGACTTGGGGCTCAGAGCCCTGGCATTCAATGATACTGAATTATCAGAATGCAAGGTAGTCACAATAATGATAATAGTAGTATTTGTGGTTGTATTATACAGATTTTCTCTCAAACAAATGCTTTAATGATATTTACTCCAGTGGGGGTGTGGGAGGGGAAGGACTCCGTTCAATTTAATGGGAAGGCCACTGAGAGTTTGACCATGCTCCTGTGAGTATATAGATAACATAAATTGGACTTAGTTTTTTTTTTCTTTTTCTTTTTTTTTTATTTTAGGTTTAATCTTTTATATTTTGGGGAGGGATACCATGAGGATGGGAGTGGTCACGGAAGGACTGGGAAATGAGTGTGATGGTGGTGCATAATGCTGTGAACTTCCCAAGGAATCGGTAAAAATATTAGGTTACAAAGAATGCTTTCTTACTAAGTCCTATTTAGAGTGAATGTCTCAATTACACACACACACAGACACAGACACAGACACAGACACAGACACAGACACAGACACAGACACACACACACACACACACACACACACACACACAATACAAATAGGCACATAAGCCAAAAGAGATGCCTTTTTCAAATTTATGATTTTCATAAGCTTTCCTTGTGAATTTATTATTGTTGTTCCCAACAGAAATGGATTCCTTCTACTGAAGACTGCACATCACGTTAATTATATCTGGTTTCTCTGCAGACTGTGGGTAACTTAAAGGCAGCAACAGCTTCTCATTGATCTGGACCATCAGTGCTTAGCACATATTTTAGGATTAAAATTAGAATGTGGTTTTAACTTGGACTGTTTAAAACAATAACAAAATTAGGGCCAGTTTCTCAGGAATGATATACATACTTGGTTTTGCCTATTTCCTGTAATCTTTCTATGCACAACCTAAGCATGAACAAAATTTAAAAATTTGTACATGAAGTAACCCCTATAATCTTTGTTCTTGAAGTAACAACCAAAAAAATTACTTATTTTCACCACAGTAAACAAATTAACTATGTTCCTATTATAGAATCACCATGGTAGCTGGGCTCTTAACCGAAACCAAACTAATTTGTTGAGGGAAAAAATATGCATCCCTTGTTTTCTCACTTTAGGTGCGCTGTTATGAAAGCAGAACCTTGTTTTCCTATCCTGTCCTATGAGAATGCACTCTCTGTAAACATTAAAGATGCTTGGATCTACTTTGAAGGAACAGGCAAGCTTCATTAAATATTACACAATTCTATCATCCTCATTTAAAGAATAAAGATATGGCTTTGTCTTAGAACTAAGTGGTGAATGATGTCGTACTTACAATTTTCTAATGAAGTCACCTGTCATATTTGTTTGTACACTTATTATTTGTGACCAATGCCCTAGTGGTCAAGAACGACATACTTTTTTTAAATAAAAATGAAATTAAAGACAAGGGAAATCAATATATCTTTTAATGTAGATAATTTTACATTAATTGGAAAAAGTATTTACATAAATAAATAATATTTCTCTTAAGTCAATAAATGAACAAGTTCAACAATGCAAATATATGAAGAACCATGTTTCCGCCAATCATTATCCTAATTATATGTATCTAATACATAAAACTTCAGTAGTATCACTGAGAAAGCACACCCACTGCAGGGGGCAATCTGCCCACATTGTATCACAGGTTGTATTGTAATTCTTTTCTCAATATATTCCAAGAAGGTTTTTAACTTAATTTATAAATGAAGTTAACACTGTATAAATTTTAAAACATACAGAGCAATAATAATTTACAAGCAAAGAAAACATACCAAATTTGGGAGAATGACTTGTTCTGGGCACTAACATATGGGCCATTGGCTACACAATGAACAACATTATATCCCATGACCTCAGGTGATTTTAGAAAAATGCCTCAAAAATATGTTTAGGTTTGTCTTTCTATATAATAAATACAGCAGTGTTATGATATTTTTCTCTCTATGTTCCTATAATCTTAAACTCATTTGTCTTATAAATAGATACCCTGAAAAACATAAGAATCCTCAAAATGGCAAGACTTAGAACCTAGTAAGTATTTTATTAGGGGTGCCTGTGTCTAGGAGTGAGAGGTTGAATGACTATATCCCAATCTGAATAATATTAACTAGACAGTTCAAGCAGCTTTCCATTTTTTCTTTTTTTACAAGTGCATTAAAAGCCACAGGAAGGCACCTCAGCGTGTCTCCTTCAATTTTGAAAAGACCTGTAGATCTGTGCTCCTTGATGCCTGCATTTGGCTTAATGTACATCATCTGCATTTCATGGTGTCTAAGAAACTCCAACATCTGACAGCATAAGACTTGCACATAATGTTTGGATTTAAGAATGTAGAAAATAAATGCATGAATTCAGCCAGTCACCTTCCCAGATATTTTAGAAGCACGATGCTACTGTTTTAAAATAAAATACCTTGTATTATTACAATAAAGAAACAATGTACATGTTTTGTGTCCATATCACTGCAATATGATTGTCTTTTGTAACTATAAGTCAATAAAAGATATAAATTTATTACAGGAAGTTATGGACTGATATATGGGGGATAGCCATCTGATCATCATTCAGAAGACATAAGTATTTGCACTACAATATCCAAAATGTACCTGTGCATGTTCAGCAGTAGCAACAAAATGTTAGATAGACAGACAGACAGATAGATAGATAGATAGATAGATGAAGCAGATTAATTGTACTGATCAATCTTCATATTTAAAAATGTCATAAACAGATTAGACTGACAAATCTCACTTGAAAGGAAATTATACCTTTTGAAACACTGACAGACTATCTTCTTGAGAAATATGGATCAAGCATATCTGTGTACATAAACATTTTCCCATCTAGAATCAAGTGAACACTTGATCACATGCATACCATTCAGACTCAGCTTTTATTTCATTAACATGAAAGTCTTAGTCACAGCCTTTTAAGGAGTTTTTGTTTGTGTGCGTCTATGAGTTTAGTAAATGTATAAGGTGTTAGCTGTCACTGTAGCTTTTTCAAACCAAGTGTAAGTTTAATAGTGCACCTCCCCTCCCCTTATCCCCTTTCCCAGTGCTACCCACCGTCACTCCCCTCCCTTGTGTCTCTGCACTCTTTCATTTAACATGTGTCATTTTGACTTCACATCCATCCTTCCTAGTACCTCCTTTTACTCTTTGTACACACACACACACACACACACACACACACACACACACACACACACAAACCAGGTTAAAATCTGCATATGACAAAGGATATTTAGTTTTCATAGTTCTGGGTTTGGGTCCCCTAACATAATATTAAACTATCCAGGTCCCTTCATTTTCTTATGAATTTCTTTACTGCTTAATATTTCATTAATACATATATTTATTTTATTATCATATTATATAGTCATATTTTTATTATCCATTCACCTGCTGATAGACATCTAGAATAGTTCCATTTCCTAGCTACTGTGAGTAGAGGGGCCATGACATAGATATGCAGTTATGCCTAAGGTAAGAAATGAAACCTTGGGTATATTCCCAGGAGAGCTATAGTTTCAGTCATATAATAATTTTATTCATAAACTTTGAGAAACTCCATTCTGCTTTCCATGATAACAAGTTTGTACTTACACATTAGTGAAAAGAAGTCCATTCCCCAACTCCTTTCTAACTGTGGAGTTAAATTTCTTAAAGGCACACGTTCTGACTGAGGTGAGGTGGTACCTTGAGATAGTTCTAATTTACATCTACTTACTGACTGGCAATGCTAAAGACATTTTAAAATACTTACTGCTTATTTGTGTTTGTTTTGAGAACCATCTATTTATTTTGTTGATTGACAGGTTTATTTTTCTTTCTTTCTATTAAATTATTGCAGGTCTGGATATGTTCTGGATGTTAACTCCCTCTTTGAAATATAGCTAGTACGGATGTTCTCCAAATCTGTCAGGGTTTTGTCTGCTGATAATTCTTTATGCAGTGGAGAAACGTTCTGATTTCACACGGATCTGTGTTTTGATTGACGGTGTATTGGGGTCCTGTTTAGATAGCTCCTGCATATACCTGTACACCTGTTTCTTGAAATGAGTCCCTCTAGACATTGCAGCATTTGTGGTTTTAGACAAGTTCTTTGATCCACTTTGAGTTCATTTGTTTCAGGGTGAGTGAAATGGACCTAATTTCATTCTTATGCAGATATATATATATATATATATATATATATATATATATATATATATATATATATATAGACATTGTTGGACAGTATAAATCATTGTATACAGTTTTCATGTTAAATTTTATCTAGACTACTACTACGTCCACCATTTTTTTAAAAATATGCATATATTTATAGATCTGTCAATCCATCTATCATTTGTCTGTATATAACAAAGAAACATATTCAAAGTCAGTTTTTTAAAGTAAGTGCATTCATGACAGATATTCAGATATGAGAGCTAGGCCTTTTTCTAACGTTTTAGAGTATGTTGTCAGTTATTCTCTGCTGATATTCTGGATGTCACCACAGTTTGTTGTCACACTCATTTTCGTCTTTAGGGCCTTGTTCCTCTTTTGTTTTGTCTTGTAGCTAAGAGATGTTGATCTTATGAACTCTTTCAAATACCAACTCTTATTTTGTGTACAGTTCTTATAGTCTGTATCTCATTAATATTCCCCTAATTGATACTATTTCTTGTCATCAATTGGGTTGATTGGTTTTGTATAGTTTATCTAGAGTCCCTGGATGAGTCACTAGGTTATTTGGGACCTTTCTAGCTTTCTTTGCATGATATTTGTGGCTGTAATTCTCCTCATAGGATGGCCTGCCTTGTTGTGTCCCGGAGGTTCTAGAGAGTTGTATTCTCATTTTCACTTGACTCTGGCAATTTTTAAATTTCCTCTCTAATTTCATTGATTATCTTTTTAAACTTTATTCCATAGTTTCTCCTTCAGATTCTAAGTATTTTTATCATTTCTCTTACTGTTGATTTCTTACTTATTTTCTACTGTGGTCAGAAAGGGTACAATGATTTACCTCAATTTTTATTTGTTATTCTTAATCTGTAGTATATTGTCTGAATAACTTTGGAGAAGGTTCCATGTACCTCTTAAAAGAATGTCTATTTCCTATATATTGGGAGGAATATATTAGATATTGCTTAACTGATCTGTGGTTTAGTTTAGCACTGAACTTTTCTTTGCTTATTTTTAGTTTGGAAGCTCTATATCAGGACCTCTAATGCTTTTTAGAATGAAATAAAAAATTGAAAGTAGATAGAATGAACTAGAAAAAAATTATCCTAAGTGAGGTATCCTATAATCAGAAAGATAAATATGGTATATATTCACTTATAGGTATCCACATAAACAAGCAGGCTCCAGTCCATAGAGCCACAGAGGTTAGGTATAGACTTAGGGACTACAGGGTACAGGTTGATTGTCTTTGGAATGGGAAATAGAATAAAGAGTGATGGATGGTTGAGGTACCCAGAATGAGAGGATCAAGTGGGAAGAATGCGGAGAGAAAAACAGGGGAGGAGCTTTGGGGAAAGCTGGTAACAGTGTAAGGCCCTCTTAGGGGCAGTGTCAAAACCTAATATATTAAATACTTCCTGAAATATATACATACATTTGGTGATCTAAGTGCAATTGCCAAATAATTGATGAAACAGAGGCCTAACTTACCATCTCATGTCACAAAATGGAGTTTCCAGCCCTATGATTGAGTTGCATCTCATTGACGTGCTGGACAAAGGGGTCATATGGGAATCCTCAAGCAGGCCAGGCTGTGGCAAATACTACAGGTTGTTCTACACAGACTGAGAGTAAGGCTCCATTGCTGAAGAGCACACTTATATAATTATTAAAGATGGAGAATTCAAGCTAGAGCCTACATAGAGCCTTCTTTCCCCGAAATCCTAGTGTCTGTGGTACAGGAAGGTTCTCTGCATGGTACCAAAGGGAAAAGTAAAGACCAGCCCAGCTAAAAACTCTTAATCTATAATGACGTCCTGCCTTCAAGATATGCAGGATAATGGTGGCACAATGTTTGTGGGAGGGCCAAACCAATATCTGATTTAAGGCCTATTCCATGAAATGAAACCTATTCCTCACACTGCTTGGGCAACCAAGAACCTGAGACTAGATAGCCCAAGGACCTATGAGAAAACCAGACATTACTGTTTTAAAAAAGAAAAAAAAAATCATCCATCTTCAGAGAAGCTTCCTTCTGAAGCAAAGGGAAACAAATCCAAAAACCTACACAGAGACAGGATTCAGAGTGAGAGACTTTGCAACACTCAGTTCTAAAAAGAATATGTTCATGAAATTCCACCCCTTGAAGCTCAGGAAATTACGTGGAAAGGGAGGCAGAAGGAGTGTAAAAGCCAGAGACTTGGAGGACACCAAGAAAACAAGGGCCTCTAAGCTAACACCAAAGCTTATAGGATCGATCTCACAGAGACTGAGGCACACGCACAGGGCCTGCACTGGTCTTTACCAGCTCTTCTGCTTATCTTACGGCTTGCAACTTAACGATCTTATGGGATTGCTGAGTGTGCAAACAAATGGGTATCTGATCTTTGTGCCTTCTCTTGGGCTCATTTCCTTTGCTTTGTTGGTTTTAATCTAATCCTGGTGTATTAGTTTTTGTTTTATCTTATTATATTTTATTTATTGTCTTTTATTATCCCTTAGAAGCCTGATTGTTTTCTAATGGGAGATAGAATGTGAGTGGATCTGGACGGGGGTCACCAAGATTGGTAGAACGGGGAGAACCTGTAAAATGAGAAATACTGTGCGAGGAAAAAAATCTACTTTCCAAAAAGAGAAAAATGAAAAGATTCCTGCCTGAGTTCCTGCCCCGATTTCCTTCCATGACGGACTATTAACTGGAAGTGTAAGAAGAAACATCTCTTTTTCCCCCCAACCTGCTTTCAGTCATGGTGTTCTCTCTCAGCACTGAAAGTAACTAAAACAGAGAAAGTCTACGTAGCTTAGAAGTATTGGGTGTGCTCCTTACGTACCGCTGTCTTGACATTTTCTCTGTGCCTAAAATTCCTTCTCCTGTGTGTTTATGTCTGCAGATAAAACTTTCTGGATTTTATTGGCTGACCATTTTTTCCTTTCCAGTACTTCTGGTTAGCTGTTTTCTATCATTTCAGATTCCTTGTTGACCTTTTCCTCCGTATTTTGATTCGTTTTCCAACAACTTCCTAACTTCTATTTGCTTTCTCGGCTGTTTGCTTAAGGTCTTGGGTTGATTTACTGAGCTCATGTATTTGTTTGAATCTTCAATATGATTGTCCATTCTTTTACAACATAAGACTCTGGATTCTTTCACAGACAGATCAGCTCTGTGATTTTGGCTAGTAATGTCAGAAAGTTGATAGGAAGTGGGTGGGGGTTAAGTGTGGCAAGGGTGATGGGACAGAGTTGTCTCATAGAATTTCTGTTTCTTTGTCACACTTTGCACATCTGTTGGAACTGATTTACATTCTAATTGACCCCCCCCCCAATGTTACCACCCTACTTAATTGTTTTATTTTCTGTGTGTTCTCCCACAGGGACTTATGACTTCAGATTTTGTTTTCAGCTGTCATCTATGGGGGAAGACACAGAGATACTTCCACCTCCTTACCATGACATTGGATTTTGATTGATAGAGACAATTTTAAACTTTTCTTACGGTTCAGAGAGTGGGTGGTAAAGTACTGGCTAGAAAAGCTATGTTTTATAGAGTGCTCTAAAGCTGAATGCATTGATCTTTAAGCAGAAAAATTAGAAAAGAATGGAGAAAGCAAGAGAATGGGGCTCAGTGTGTTTGAGAAGGAAACTATATGGGTTAGAAGTCTGAGTAAAGAGGCCACTGTTACAGTCATAGACGTGTAGCGCAGAGGACTCTTGT
>CM052700.1:139981456-140019791 GCA_028551405.1 Uromys caudimaculatus
GAGCACAATGTCTGGACAGTCCATCATTGGTGCCCAGTGTAACCAGAATTAATTAGTTAAAACTTTCACTGAGATTTACAGACACCCAATTAGTTATATTTTGATAATATCAATACCATTCCTTATTCAAGAACAGTTTTGCTGCATGTTTGCTTGTGTCAAATGTTTGTAAAGACAAATATTTCTGCATTTAAGAAACTCATTTTGATGGATACAATGGACTCTTATACAATGAACAGGATAAATAAATAAAATGTTATTGGACATTTTATTTATTATCAAAATATGGGCAATGTAATCTAGGATATATTAGTAAAAGGAGAATATTTTAAGCGGGGTTAGGCAAGGCTGACTGAAAAGTTGCCATTTCAATAAATGGCAAAATAAATATCTAAACTCGTTTATTGTTATTATCATGACCCAACAAGGGCAACTTAATTATATGTTGAACTTGGCACACTGCAATGCGGAGGCAGCTATGAACCTGGTACTCAGCTTACTTTCTCCTTTCCCCCTACTCTACCTAACCCAGAACCTCAGCCTAGTTGGTTGCTGCTACCCATATTTATTATTGCTCTTCCTTCTCCAATAAAAATCTCTGAAAGGCATCAAAAGCATTCTAAGATGTGTGTGTCCCAGGTACTTCTGAATCCAATCATGTTAATAAAGGTTAATTATTATAGTGAGCAAATAGTTTAAGGCTCTAGATGAAGCACTTCATATAAAACAATCAGAATAAACATGACTGAAAGTTCTGGCATAGAATGGAAGCCAGGGATAATGGAAGCTCACAAGCTAAAGAATGTGACAGCTTAGCAGTTAGAGCACACGGTTAACGTGTGGAAGGCTCTCATCACCAGTGCTACCTAAAGAAAAAGAGAGAAAGAAACTACAAGAACTAGAAGCAAACTATGTGGGGAAATCACCCAGCACACGAATGACGTGTCTTGACTTGCCCTGACTTGGCGTGTGGACAGCTGCCTCTGCATGAGTTGATTGACGTGCTTTGCTTTAACTTGATGTAACATTAGTACACTTTATCTAATTAGTTGGTAAACAGAGGAAACCTCAATTTATTCTAAATGCTTCTCTTTTTCTCTGAAGACAATGGGAATGCTGGGGTTCTGAACAGAACAGTGATATGACTCAGACTTTAACTTAAAAGAACCCCCTCTGTATGAAGCAATATTTCAGTGTATTTTATAAATGTGACTGCAACAGAGTAAACGGAAGGCAAAAAAAAAAATAAAATAAAATGACCAAGATTTTTAGTTGAGCAACTTAAGATCTAGATTTGCCACTTATTGAGTTATGAACGTGTAGGCTAAGAATTTTCAAAACCTATTTTAAATGAGGATTCTTAAATTCTTTAAGCTCCCCTCTAACACAACAGAGGAAACCTCAATAGAGCAAAGGAGGATGTAGACCTGGTTAGAAACAGTTCTCTGGAGCAAATCCAGTCTGCGTTGTCAGGATATCCCAGTTCAGTTCACAGGAAGCAGTAGCGGCAGCTCAGTTCACTCACAAACACCATTCACTAATCAGCCAAAGCAGGTCGATTCGGAACAAACTGCAGCACTCTGCTAACAGTCCTGAATCTACAGAAGTGGCAAGAAGCCCCAGAATACCAGAAGTTTTTTTGGTGCCTTTCTCTCTATGAAGTCACGACAAAGAATGACCAACAAAGAATGGTAAGGAGTACCAATACCACCCAGCCTCATGAGTGAAGACCAATACCAGCAAAGCCCAAAGATGACCAACAAGGAACAGCAAGGTGTCCCAATACCATCCAGCATCATCCATTGTCTGTTGGGCTGTACTTATATCTTTTTCAAACATCATGTGTTCTCTCAAGCATTTGCTCTGGCTAAACATCGCATGCCCTTTTCCAGGCTGCCTCCAGAAACCACCATGTGTCTGCTCTTAGCCGAACAGCCTCCCACGTATCTGTTTCAACAAAAACATACTTTCATAAGACGATTTCCAGAAAAACATCACATGACACAACTGAGTCTCCAAAGAAACCAGAAATTTCCACTTCAGGAATGACTATGAAATTGTTCATTAGAGGAAAAGAAGACAAATGATTATGTTTGTTCTAAAAATGTTAAATTTGAAGTGTTTCTATAGCAGCCAAGTATTTAGTGACTATGTGGTAGACAAGCAAGGTGCTCTAAAACATCTGATGACTGAGAAAGCATCAGATACTTTGTTTAAATGGAGTGACTAAAACTAAGAGTATATTTTCCTTGATAGAGGGTGTCTTATCAATTTATCTGTTTTTATCTGCTTTTAGTCTGGTCTAACCTGGCCTATTTGCACAGACAGTCCAGGTTAGGCCAGATTAAAAGCAGATAAAGGCCGGTCCATTAGGCACTGCTCCCTGGCAACTGAACAAGTTCAATTAAATTAATAAACACTCTGATGCTCTTTTGAGCCTTGAAGTTACTTATTCTTTCCCATTTAAATGGAAACAAGTCACCATTTCCTTTCTTTGTTCTCATATCACGAACTTCTTTATTGTGTACCTTGTAATTATTTGCTTGTGCTTACTTATCATAATAAAGCCCCAAACTGTTTAAATGCATCCAACTTGCTAGGAATCATTCAAATATTGACCCTCATGCTCCTCACTAAATGTAAGCAAGTGTTTCTGTGGAGGGGGGCTGGAATTTGATTTTGGAAGAACTCTCATAAGGATTTTTGTTCACTTCACCTGGAGCAACACACCCTTTGGGTACCTCGGGTGGAAAAGCCTTCTCCCCCTCACCTGTGAATTGTTGGCATCTTTACAACACTTTCATTGATATTTATATTTAAAAGCATACCTGAAAACACCTGAATAGTTAACACCAGCAAAGAAATTTTTCCAGTTGTCATTTTTCTTGAAAATTTTCAAGGACTGGAGAAAAAATTATTTCCAAAATCAGGGCATTTAAGAATGAAGAACACAGGGAAGGGAACAAAGTGGATCAACCATAAAGGAAGAAAGAAACAAGGTGGGTGGGCCACAAAGATGTCATTTTTATGCTTTATTTTCTTAGTCATAAAAAAACTGATTAAGCTTGAATTAATTCTGAGGTGATTCATATTTTGAACAATTCTCCTAGATATATGTGCAGAACTTATTCTTACAGTGTAGTTACTATCATTTTACTGTTTTTAAGGTAAGCCCCATTTTCCTTCTAATGATCATTGCTCTATAACTGGCTCCCCTCGTGTCTGACCCTACCACTGCATAAACTTAGTAAATGACCAACGGAAACTGTTTCAGGTGGAAATTATTCCAGTTTGTTCTTATTTACTCACTAACGTCTGTAAGTAATGGTCCTCTTTGTGTTATGATTTGTAAAACATACTTCTAAATTACTTAAGCAATTTGTGCCATGGTGATCAGCTCTCTCAACAGATGCAGCTCTGCCCTTTTGTCTGTTTAGAGTCGTGAAAACCTTTCTGCCATCCGAAGTGGGATTTGAGATTATAGCACCAGCAGGCAATTTCTTGGACAAATTAGTATTTGGGCCACTAAAGTGGGGGAGGGAAGGATGTTTATTCCCGTGCTGAAGTATTTCCCGTGTCTATGGCCAAAGATTTCACTGGAGGCCACTAAACTTGGAAACAGTCCAAGAGGTGCTGAATACCTTCTGTTCTCAGTGATGCACCCCTGAGCTGAGAACACACGTTGATGCTCAGAGAGAAGGGGAGAGAGAGAGAACAGAACCTATTTGGTAAGAGCAGTGGGAAAATTTAGCTACAAGTGTTGGCAACTTCAATATTTCCATGACAATGTCCATGTGAAATGCAACATTTTGTTTATTCCCCATTAAAGCCATTTTAATACTATTATAGAATGCTGAACATTATTTATTCATACAAAAATACAGTGATATGCTTTCGGGTCAGATGTTCTTTTGAAGTAGGGTTTTGTTTTACTTGGGTTTTGGTTTGGTTTTATTTGTTCTGTTTTTTAATTTCCATTAATGACAAATTTCCTATCACTATTTCCCCCAAATATACACAACTTTATAACAGAGTTGATGTTTGACAATTTTACATGTGTAACATTATAATATCCCCTACTGAGTACTCAGCACCCCTTCCTCTCCTAGCCTTCTTTCCTCTTCTTTACCATCCCTCTCCACCCACATTTGTGTGTATTATTATGTGTAATTTTTCACACAAATTATTTAGCCATATTTTCAATAGAAATTCAGAAATTTCTGATTGTTGAAGAGATGCAGGCTTAACTAGTAATGAAGGAATTTGTATTTTTCTTTTTTTCTATTTTTTTTTGATACTTTATTTACATTTCCAATGTTTCCCCCTTTCTAGGTCTCCTCTTTGGAGACCACCTATCCCCTCCCCCTCCCCCATCTCTATGAGGGAATTCCACCTCCCACCCACCCGCCTGCCCACTCCCATATTCCCACCTTGACATTCCCCTTTACTGGGGCCTCTCCTACCCCTGATGGCCAACAAGGCCCTCTGCTACATATGTGGTCCAAACCATGGGTCTCTCCATGTGTATTCTTTGGTTGGTGATCCAGCCTCCAGGAAGACCGGGGGACGGGGGTCAGGCCAGTTGACACTGTTGCTCCCTCCATAGGGCTGCAGGCTCCCTCAGCTCCTTCAGTCCCTTCTCCACCTCCTCCATCTGGGACCTCACTCTCAGTCCAGCTGTTACTATAAAGTGAAACTTGGGTATTCCAAACATTTCGGCTAATATCCGCTTATCAGTGAGTACATACCATGTTCGTTCTTTTGTGACTGGGACTATTCAAAAGTGATCCCAGGAAGGTAAAGTGTTTTTCTTTGTACTCAATGAATATAGTAATGATTGTGTGTGTGTTTGTGTGTGTGTGTGTGTGTATACTGCCTTCATACTTTCCTGAAATGTACATTTCATCGGATGGAATATTCTTTTTACTTACAGCTATGGGTTGGCCAGAATCTAAGACTTCAGAATGTATCTAAATGCTCATCGAAAGATCCAGATCCCCAGAGTTCTTACCAGATGCTCATCGCATTTTGAACATAATGAGTACCATGAAAACCAATTTCAACTACTTTTTTCTTGTGTAAAAATGACCAGAGGAAATCCAGTTTTTCCACAGATGATGCATGTAGGTATGAAGTGAAATTAAAGATATAAGACAGAAGATTCCTCTTACCCTGAAATGATTTCGTTTATAGACCTAACCTCCCACAAAGCCTTTTTGCTAAGCCTCGACTGTTAAGTGTCAATTTCTAGAAACAGCTGTCAGGCTTGGCTTATAATTTGGGAGTTCCTGTAGCCTGCGTCTGTGGAATAAACCTAAAGTATTGTCCATATACACCTACTAGGTATGAGAATAGCTTTATGTGGTTTTGAACATGATGTTTCAAAGCATGTTTAAACATTGCCTTGTGTAAAGAACCCCATGGCGCCATGGTCTCCCTGACAGTTCAGCCTATCTGAGTCTCACTTTAAGGATCATTCTCAGACTGAGTGCCTGCCATTCTCAATACTCAGTATAAATCCTTACATTTATTTGAGGTACCGCACAGGTCATTTTACTGAGACATGAATTCTGCCAGTTTCAAGATTTAAGCATAGTGCAGGGAACTCAAGATTTCCCTCCATGAATCAAACAAAAGTGTTCAAAGACTTATATCGGGCTTCAGTTCTCACAGCAGCTTAGAGTACTTCATAGCATCTCATGCGAGATACATGAACTGCTTTGGGTGTTTCTACAATGTCATCATTAATTGCTTATGTTCAAACTAGATATTGAAGGTTTCTAATCCACTCCACTCTATACAATTTCTGTAAAACATTTGGGAGAAAGCTGTTTTATGAAAATGTAAAATACAGCAGAGACAAATAAAGGTGATATATTTAAGGTCAAGTGCTAATTTATGCAAATATTAAAGAAAGCATTTGAGAGTAAAATTTAAATGCATGGTTTCATATCAAAGAAAAATGCAACATGATAAAATGGAAATATTTTGATACATTTTAAAGCATTTATAACAAAAAACAAGATAAAAGATTATGTTTTAAATAATTTTAGAATGAAAAATCAAGTTATAAATATGGTTAAAAATTAATGAGAACAGTCACATGACCAAACATAAGTGTAATTAAAGGTTGTAGAGAATGAGGAAAAAAGTGTATTTTCATCTCCTCTGAGAGTCTTTAGTGCTTACATAAACACTTTAGGTGTCATTTCCATTATCTACTCTACACATATGTTTAGAAAAAAATGTCGAGGCTAATGGAGGGCTTTAACCCATACTTTCATAAAGAAATTACAATATAGATTTATTGAAACCATTAAGTCCATGCTTCAAAGGTATATATCTACATTAATGCACAATATTTAAAATATTTCAGTATCATTAGTTTTTTAAATCTATGGTATAAATTGCTACCAAGAGGAAATACTGACACATTCCTGTAACACTTGTAATATCAGACCAAAAATTCTTTTCAAATTAACCAACATTGCCCAAAAGAAAATGTAGGTTAACAACATCTCTCAGTTAGAGATCCATATCTGTGGTCTCTCTCCTTCTGTGGTCTGTGTCTGCATTTCCTCTGTTTGTCTTTCCTTACCTTCATCCTTCTCGATAGTCTACACTCCAAATGATAAGCACCTCAACTATTCTTTGGAGAAAAGGCTTGCTCTCTACATAGTGCCTGGCCATGCTCTCTGTTACTCAGACAAGTAAGCTCTATTACCATGCCTGTGTACACCATTAGAGATTCTTTTAACATATGGTCAGAGATGCAGAAGAAGTGCACATATTTAATAAATTACTAATTACTCTTCAATATAATATGGCCCTAGGATTTGGAAATGAGATGATGATTCTCACTGGCTTTTTTGTGGTTTTGTCAAGCTGAAGATGGCCATGGTCTCAAGAAGTCAAGAAAGAAAGTAATGCACAAGCTTTAGCAAGCTTCTTCCCAGTTTGACAGTGAGTAGGATTCTAGTGATTCCTTTTTAGTCTTAGAGAACCAGAAATGAGTAGTTGGGTTCATGTTAAGTCACGGAGGCTTTCAACTATACATAATATCATCATGCATAGTTAGAGCATTAAAATGAAAGCTAAAGGGTGTGTTAGCAGCCACAGGAGGGCAGGCCCAAGGCCCAAAGATAACCAAATCAACTACCATCTAGGCGCAGATCTAAAGCTTTGAGTCCACCCCAACATCTACTCCATCCTTGAGCTGCTGGCGCATGCTTGCACGCTAAAGCCAGTCCTAGAGAACCAGAGCCACAGGATCAGTGGTATCTGAGAGGAGCCTCAGTGATTGTTCCATATTCTTAGTGTCTTAGAAACCAGAAACCTTGAACCAGACCAATGACTCATTGCAATGAGCATCACATGTAAAGCTGTTTGGGCAAAAACATATACTGTGCGACACAGTACAGCTATCACTGCGATGGACGAATATGTGATGAAGAGGTGGGAAAAAATGAGGAACAGAGAAGTCCAAATGTGGTGAAGAGAAGAGAAACTAGAGATGTGACAACTGTGACAGGTGTGAGAGAGGGCTGAAGTCGATCGAGGAAAAGGTCATTGCCCAGTACGGTTGGCAGTCTGTAGCATGTGCAAACTCAGCCCTGGAAGACGGGACTCAGCCCCGTGATCACACCGGCTCCGAGAAATGAAAGGATGTCTGAGATGAAGAATGGCTCACTGAATATATCGGACCTTTACAAAAAAGCTCCATGGACCACACTTCCCCCGAAACCATGCTGGTAAGACAGAGCCGGTGTGGGTATTCACGGTCCTTTGAATGCTAGAAACCATGGAGAAGCCCAGGATTCATGCCCCTCCGAGCTGTAAAGGGCAAGGAAGCTACCTTTGCAGTGGTACCAATGACTGTAGATGCAGCTGAGAAAGAAGGATAGAAAGTAAATATCACTGCTGGAACCTGCTCCAGAATACAGAGTAACTATGTTGCCCAATGAGTCAAAGAGATGTAACCCATTCTTAGCAGTGGAGGTTTCTGTTGGTGGTGAAAGGTATCTAGTTAGGGCACTGCCTCCTCCGTTTTCCAGTGACTCCATTTGGATGTCTTTGTATATGTGTATATTTTAAAGATTCTATCATGTAGGTTTTCATGTGTCCTCTCAGATGGTCCTTAGTGTTAGTTGTCTCTCCCGGATTCCTTCCTTTACTCCCCCTTCATTTAACCTGTCCACTTGATTCTCCTGCTCCAGCTTCCCCGCCTTTTCCTATCATTTCCTCCTCGTTAGGAATCACCCTTCCCACCCTGTAGTGCTGGACTTGATCTAATCAGAAAGTGGTTTGTTAAACCCACAACACTCACACCACTGCTATAACAATGAGCATATTCTTAGGCCAGTCCATGCTGTACCACTCGGAACTCACAACAGACAAGCTGTTGGTAACTTCCACTTCCCAGCGGCCGGTTTAACGCTTTCCAGAACCATGAAGTCTAACCAACAGGGAGGAAGCTTCCAGATTAATGCCAGCTTGATTTTTTTCTCCATGTCTTATGGCAGAAGCATGTACTGTCTTAAGCAATAGCGCTTTAACATCAAGTTCCTCTGAGTAACCAGGACCAAGGAAAGTAGCCTGTATTAGTTTTAGGCTCTATGTGATCTCCCTTGACCAGAATCTATAAGGAAAGTATCCCACTCCTGACACTTGGACTTTCTATTTAATAATGTACGGCTTTTGGGAACAATGTTATCCCCCCATAGAAAGCCTCTCCATTCAAATTCTCTAATACGTTTACAAGATAGAAAGATATCAAGTGGCTTTTTCGAACATCAATACTATTCTTGAGCTTATTCATCTCCAATTACATAATTTTTACTTAAGTAATATTCTTATTCTGATGTCTGTGCACAAAAAAAATCCCTATACACTCAGATCCACATCAAATATTCTATTAGACCTCTGACCAGCACCTTAGAGACTGCATCCCCTCTGCCACTGATAACCCATTACACCTTGAACTTATATCTATTGTAAGATTTGTCTGTTTTCTTGTTTTGTTTACATTTGGCAAAACAAGCCCCACAGCCTGGAGATGGTGTTAGTTTGGTCAGGGTATTTTATCAAAATGATACAGGGTGTCATCTAGAGAGCAGAAGTGAATTCTCTCCCAGTTCTGACCCTGGATCCTGGGATGGAGAGGTTTATTTTTCTGAGCCATCATTCTTATGCTCATGGATATTGGTTTTCTTTGGTCTTTACACTCAAGCCTCTGTGTATGGCTGCACCCAGATCACGCATCCTTATAATAACAGTAAGAATAGAAGAATAGAGGCCACCCTAATGACACCACTGGAACTGAATGGCTCTTAACAGACCCCACCAACAAATCCAGGCACAGTTTGAGCTACTGTGTCTCAGTAATTCAACATATGAATTTAGAAAACACAACTGAGCCCATAACAGACAGCACATTTAATTTCTTCTTTTTAACCCAGCCTCTCTGGTTATGCTAGAAACAAGAGATGTTTGTTAACAAATGCTATATTATTACAAATATAATTTTTATAATTTATACTACCTTAAAATATTTTCCTCCAATTTATATTTGTAAAACAAAGCAAAACAAAAGCAAAACAAAACAGAAGCACTAGTGTGTGTTTGTACATTAAATCAATCATTAGAGTTGCCAGTAGTTTTTTGTCAAGGAAATGACTGCCAAGAGAAGGAGAATTAGGCTCTTCCAGGAAAGAGCACCCTTATTGATTGTCCACTGCCCAGGGTCAGCCCTAAAACCATATACACCCAAACAAAAATCCAGACTCAGCAAGTTGAATTTGTGGGTGTGTCTGTGTGTGTGTGTGTGTGTGTGTGTGTGTGTGTGTATGTGTGTGTGACTGTGTGTACATGTAGTAGTAGTAACAAAAAAGGAGTTAAATAGAGGAGTGTAAAGAAAAAGAAGGCGGAAAGTTACGTAGTTCTATTTCAATTAAAATTCATTTAAACAAAACAACAGAAAAACAATTATAATATTTTCCACTACTGTGTGCCTCCATGAGATTAATTCTCTGGCCGGGAAGTGTCATCCAATTTTGTTATGCTGCCATCTAGTGGCAGTGATGTGAAACTGTCCCCAGAGGTTCCACAGTGTTTAGGAATTGCCTAGAATGTAAAACTTGGTTTTTTTTTTGTTTTGAGAGATAGAGAGAGGTGTGGTTGGATGGTAGAGAACTGGAGAGAGTTGTAGAACGGAAAATAATGTATAAAGGTATTAAATAAAACAATAAATTAGAAAAAGAAGGCAGAATTTTAGTGTTTCCAGATTTTAACACTTAATTGCCCTGATGAAGGTGAAGGTTTAAGTAAAGCTTGAATAAATTATGAAAGGCAATAAAATAAAGACGATATTTTGAATTAATGGGGCCATATTATATATATTTTAAAACATGCTGGCCTACCAGACATGAAAAGAGACACCTGAATTATATTAGGTTTTATTTGAGCACAGGTATACCTACCACTTCTGTTGTATGGATTTTTTCACTTAATCATCTCACAAACAGACCCTCCTCCCTACAAAATTAATGGCTTCCCAAACAGGGAGGGATGTATAATATTTCTCCTTAAATTCAAAGTTGCAGTATAGGAAGATTTTCTGTTGCCAGAATAATCTGATCTCTCCCGGGCTGTGGAACGTTAAATGACTACGCTTCTGATGCAGTGTTTTACAGCTGCTGTTTCAACACATCAGTCCGCCCATGCACTTGGCCCTCCAGTCAGTAAACAATCACCTGTGGAGAAGACACTGCTGCCCTCCTACTTAGAGCATATCCACTCTGTATCTACTCATACTGTTGTTTTCCATAGAATCATGGAATGCATTCCTTAGAATTCAATGGGCCTAACCATTACTAGGTCAACTCCGTAGCTGCTGTACTCACGGACTAGAAGAGCACTGTGCTTCCTGCAGGTTATTAATAAACATCAATAAGATGAACGACTAGCACTTCACTTAATATAATAAATGAAAATTAAGGAGGCTGGCAGGAAACTGCGTCCTGATGAAAGCCTGGGAAGGATGGTGACTCTTTCTAGTCTCTGATATTGAGGAATGCAAGGATAAGCAGTGAGTGAACCCCCCATCTATCCCACTCCATGGGAAACATGTCACCCCATCTATCCCGTGCCATGTGAATCGTGCCATCCTCATCTCTCTACCCTGTCTTCCTCTTGGTACCTCTGTCTTTTGAATCAGATTCCATCGATTTCAAAAATCACACTTTTCTTTTCACCTTTGAACACTGCTAAAATTGGGATGTGTCTTTCAAATGATGAAAAATGGCCACAGGGTTGGCCACCATATACCCATATACCCACCTGTACCCATGCAGAGGCCTCTGTGACTGCTGCTGGCCCAGGTGAGTGACATCATCCCCTTAAATTTTCAGTTAAAAATTTCAGTATTGAAGGGCACGTGACAAATAGGATTTTAGATACTGCCACATAACAGTTTTCTCTTGGACCTTATGATCAGATCGAAGACCAGCAGCCACAACATCACAGAAGGAATGGGAGGGACTTAAAGAAACCCCCCAGAAATAAAAGCAGAGCCCTGTTTTGGTTTTATTTTTATGTGTTGTTGTTTGTTTACTTGTGTGTTGTGTTTTTATTGCTAGTTTCTGCACCAAGAGTGCTATTGTACTTAAAAGCAGCACTCCAGCCATCCTGAGCTAAAGCACAATGTAAGATGATCTGTGAACATGAAGACTCTAATAGTTTAACAACTTTCTTGTTTTCTATTTTCATTTTGCTCGCAGAAATATATTAAATCTATATCAATGTAACTCTTTAGACATTTATTTAAATGTCAATTTAATACCAATCTAGATAAATATGTAATTAAAGTTTAAAGTAATATGTCACAGATTATCAATATTCTCTTGTGACATATGAAACAATTGGTGTCACCTAAATGTGTGTAAAATATGGCTACTGAGTGCTCAACAAGTGCCAAGCCCTGGGAGAGTCACTCAGAACATAAAAGTTGACAAAAGAAATACAGTTTCCTTTCTTGTCAGCCAGCCTAGCCTCACTAGCCACACTCCATCTCCCTTAGCAAGGATATTGACAAGTCAGTTCGAACACACATTAAGTAATCATGGTAAAAAATGGTTGGTTATTTATATCCATTGGTTTCCCATGCCCAGGATTTCACTGAAGAGCAAAGTTGAGAAGTCACCACATGTTCAGCAAGCAAAGCACATTGTAGGGGTGTATGTAGTTCTAAAACAAAATTCTCTGCTCTACGCTCTGTATTAGTTCTTGTTTGTATTATTTGGATGTGAGATACATACTATTTTATATTTCAATAACTTCTCATAATTTTATAGTTAAATGAATAACATATGCTTCAATGTTTTTATTTTTCTTTATTCACTAAACTATGCTTAAATTATGTAAGAATATCCTATTAGTATCAGACATTGAAATTAACTTTAATGTTTGTAACCAATAAATTTTCTATAAATTTTTCTTTTAGATTTTTTTATTTCCTTCTTAAGGCTTTAATTTTTTTTCAGAAAAAGTTAGAATTAATGTTAGAATATATGGCAAAATAAACTTAATCAAAAGAGTCATTAACTTTCACCAGAGAAGTTAATTAATTTGGACACATAAACTATTATACTTTATTTTGGTATTTAGATATAAAAAGGATCACATCATTTAATAACTTGGTTGTGTCATTTAATCTAGTGTGCTCATAAAGAATAGAAATAAACTTCTTGGGGAGATACGAAAGGCTGCCCAGCAAATTACTGCAACATGCATTTTCTATTTTCTACATATGGAGCATTAAGATGCGGTTTTGTTGTTGTTTAAGATGCAGAAACCATATATGGCTTAGAGTATACAAAGACCCTGGAAGAACAAATTGATTCAATATCTGGGTAGTCACCCTGAGGGTGCAACCTCAGGAGTCAGGCTGCATAATGCTGTTTACTGATTCTGTCATCTGGCCAATGACTTGTTCCTATCCTAAAGCATGGGTTCTTCTCCCTTAGACTATGAGTAAATATTAAACTATTGTTAATTAAACATACTACTTGTCCTAGCACATTAAGCTAGATCATGAGAAGAAAGTACCTACCTGAAGAGCTTAACACATGGATGCTGATATGGTGTCTGATATATTTACTTTGCTTACCACTAGTACTCATACTTGAAAATGTTTGTAGCAGGTAGGAGTCCATGCAGAAGCATTCAGTGTATTAACAAAATAAAGCTATGCACTAAGCACTCTGCAAGATACTCAGATTCTACAGCCTATGTTCCAGGAAAGAAGCTAGACGACAAAAGAAATAAGCAACCAATAGGGTGTTTCAGTAGACTGTAATTACCTCAAAGAAAATAAAATAAGGTATTATGAACAAAACTCGAGAATGAGATTTTTGCAACAGTCAGTTATGTGATGAGTATAGCAAAGCATCTTTTCTTTTGTCTTGAATATATTTTTATTGGATATTTTTATTTATATTTCAAATGTTATCCCCTTTCCCGGTTTCCCCCCTCCTGGAAACTCTCTATCCCATCCCCCTTCCCACTGCTTCTATGAGGGTGTTCCCCCCCACCCACCCACCCACTCCCACCTCCCCACCCTCGATTCCCCTACACTGGGGCATCTATCGAGCCTTCATAGGACCAAGGACCTCTCCTCCCATTGATGCCTGACAAGGCCATCCTCTGCTACATAAGCAGCTGGAGCCATGTGTACTCCTTGGTTGATGGCTAAGTCCCTGGGAGCTCTGGGAGGGCGGTCTGGTTGGTTGATTTTGTTGTTCTTCCTATGGGGTTGTAAACTCCTTCAGCTCCTTCAGTCCTTTCTCTAACTCCTCCATTGGCGACCTCACACTCAGTCCAATGGTTGGCTGTGAGCATCCGCCTCTGTATTTGTAAGGCTCTGGCAGAGCCTCTCAGGAGACAGCTGTGTCAGGCTCCTTTCAGCAAGCATTTCTTGGCATCCTCAACAGTGTCTGGTTTTGGTCTGTGTATATGGGATGAATCTCCAGGTGGGGAAGTCTCTGGATGGCCTTTCCTTCAGTCTCTGCTCCACACTTTGTCTCCACATTTGCTCTCATGAGTATTTTGTACCCCTTTCTAAGAAGGACCGAAGCACTCACACTTTGGTCTTCCTTCTTCTTGAGCTTTAAGTGGTCTGTGAATTGTATCTTGAGTATGCGGAGCTTTTGGGCTAATATTTACTTATCAGTGAGTACATACCATGTGTGTTCTTTTGTGATTGGGTTACCTCACTCAGGATGATTATTTTCTAGTTCTATCCATTTGCCTAAGAATTTCATGACTTCATCATTTTCAATAGCTGAGTAGTGCTCCATTGTATACATGTACCACATTTTCTGTATCCATTCCACTGTTGAAGGACATCTGGGTTGTTTCCAGCTTCTGGCTATTATAAATAGGGCTGCTATGTACATAGTGGAGCATGTATCCTTATTATATGTTGGAGCATCTTCTGGGTATATGCCCAGGAGAGGTATAGCTGGGTCCTCAGGTAGTACTATGTCCAATTTTCTGAGGGTCCACCAAACTGATTTCCAGAGTGGTTGTACCAGCTTGCAATCCCACCAGCAATGGAGGAGTGTTCTTCTTTCTCCACATCCTCACCACCATCTGATGTCACCTGAGCTTTGGATCTGAGCCATTCTGACTGATATGAGGTGGAATCTCAGGGTTGTTTTGATTGTAGCAAAGCATCTTGAGTAAAAGACCATAGCTAAGACTTTATTGATTCTGATAGCTTTCTGTTGCTATGATAATAATTGCTGTGATAGTCAAAAGATAAAATGTTTAGTTGGTGCTATGAATTTGGAAGAAGAAGCACATCATGGTAAACAGAGAAGTCCTCTCCTCCCAGTGGCCAAGATGGAGAGAAAGTGAAGAAGGGAGGTATAGAATGAAGAAGGGAGCAAGAGAAGAAGAGAAAGCAGGAGAGAGTGAGAGAGCAAGAGAGACAAAGAGTGAGAAAGAGCAAGAGAATGAGAGAGAGAAAGAGAGCGGGCGAGGGCAGTGGAGTTCTAATATCCCAAGGACACAGTTCCATTAACCTAAGTTGTTATCTCTGGGTGTCACTTTCCACCAGCTCCCAAAGTGCTGGGTGTCGTGCAGTGCTTTGCAGTAGACCAAGCCTTTAACCCTCTGGAGATTATTCCACATAGAAGCTATAGCAATGATAACAATTAGACTTGCAAATGTTTCATAGAAAGGGTTTCAGTTGAGGCAAGGAAAAAGGCAGTGAATTGTATAGAGAAAACAAGTGTGGCTTGGTCGGGTCCATGAGGAAACCAGTGAGGTAGTTAGGCGCTTTTAAGATGGGTTCAAGAGGAGACTAGATTCCCAGGGGTTTGTCAGCTAAGGGAGTGTGACAAGTATCCAGAGTAGAGTAGAAAGCCAGTTGTGAAATGTATCCAGAGGGCAGTAGAAAGCCAATAGGATTGTTATAAGGGGGACTCTAGTCTATATATTGTACTTCTCAGGTTCATGTTACTATACCAACTCATTTAAGACAATAAATTTATGAAGTAAGATTGTTAAGCTGACAATTTTATAGGTTGTGGTCAAAGATAGGATCCATATTTAGAGACACCATATAACTAATTTCCAAAAGAAAACACATATCAGAGCAAACTCCTCATAGTACAAGCCAAAGAGAAGGGTATCTGGGCTGTATTACCCAATCAATTGCCAGGGCATACACCAGAGGACCTCCTCCCGGGCCCTGTCTAGCTTCTAATACTGCCACCTCCATGAAAAAACCTTCACCATCTGGATGGACCTTTAGGGAAAACTCATGCAAACAACACCTGGTATAATAGTAAGAGAATCCTAGAAATGTCTGAGGAAAAAAAAAGCAGAATGCTTGCTACTAAGACAGTGGATTCCAAATTGTCTATAACCCTCATAACATTACCAGCTAATTTGCCTTTATCAGAAATTGATAAGGTGACCCAGAAAATAGTGTAAAGTACCCAGAACAACAATGAAGCTCTCTTGAAAAGCACTGAAGAAAGAATATGCTTCTCGTGTTCAAAAGTAGAAAAAAGTCTAAATTTTAAAACATAATCTATAAATTATAGCACACAATGAAATGTGACACTGACCTTAGATTCATATGTTTATTACTAGCTATAAATGATAGAAGAGATAGGCAAGAAATAAAACCTTACATTTATGGTGTAATAATTTTGAACATAATGGAAAGACAACTGAAAGAAGAAAGATGCCTTTTTGATTAGGATTTAATTTGACATTCATTTCTGGAATGATGATGTTGAATCCTCCTTGACTAAAAATTAGATCATAGAACAAAAATCTATCAAACTATTAAACTCTCTTAACAAAATATTTTTTTAAATGTTGCCATTACTTGATTAGCAAATGTTTCTAGACATAACAGCAAATTTACCAACAATGGAGTCAAATAATATAGATAAATTAAACTTTTTAACCTTCATTTTAATTCTCCTCAAAGGACACAGAATAAAATAACTCACAGAGCAAAGGAAAATACATAAAAATTACTTAGCTCATAAGAGACTAATATCAAAACTATTTTTAAAAATTTACAATTCAGTACACCTAATGGTAAATAACTCAGCCATAATATATATATATATATATATATATATATATATATATATATATATATATATATATATATATAGGGTCTGAATAGAGAAAATGCTTAGGACAACATACAAAAGCCCAACAAACATTTGAAAAGATGATACCATTTGTCATTAAATGAGTGCAGTTTAAAAGCACAATATAGTACCTCATTATGGTCATCTAAACAATTATAAAACTAGAAAGGAACACATTAATATATGGAAACATTAGGACCCTTATAAATTAGTGATGGGTTGAAATTGGTATGACCATTCTGGAAAACAGACTAGCATTTCCTTAAAATGGTAATGAGAAACTTGCTATATGACCCAGTAGCTTTATCATTAAGCCTACACTGAAGGGAAGATGCTGATAGTAATTAAAAAACATATGACCACACAGAAACCCACACACAAATATTTGCAGAGAATCCATAAGGACTAAAGGGAGAGGTAACCCAAAGGTGGGTCAGTGAATGGGTGCATAAAAACAAAACAAAAACTAATTTATGCAGCCAACAGAAGAGAATTAATCTATACCAAGAAGGGATTTCTTTACATGGGCTACAACATAGAACTTGAAAAGCCATTAAATAAAAAAAGACAAAACCAACTCACGGTGTGCTCTATGATTCCATAGGGTTATATGAGACATCTAGTGAAGGCACATGGTGGAAGCAAAATGAATACTAGCACTTACCAGGAGCTGGGATGGGGAGGAGTGGGGAGTAATGGCCCAAGCTTGCCTCTTGATATAATGAATGTACTTTATAATGGGTCATTCTGATAGATTGCATACCCTGGGCTTCAGCAGCTATTAAATTGTGTCCTTTATCCATTCCTCTGTTGAGGGACAGCTAGGTTGTTTCCAGCTTCTGGCTATTATAAATATGGCTGCTATGAACATAGTGGAGCATGTGTTCTTATTACATGTTGGAGCTTCTTCTGGATATATGCGCAGGAGTGGTATAGCTGGGTCCTCAGGTAGTATTATGTCCAATTTTCTGCGGATCCACCAAACTGATTTCCAGAGTGGTTGTACCAGCTTGCAGTCCCACCAGCAATGGAGGAGTGTTCCTCTTTCTCCACATCCTCGCCAGCATCTGCTATCACCTGAGTTTTTGATTTTAGCCATTCTGACTGGTGTGAGGTGAAATCTCAGAATTGTTTTGATTTGCATTTCCCTGATGACTAAGGATGTTGAACATTTCTTTAGGTGCTTCTCAGCCCTATGAGTTTCCTCAGTTGAGAATTCTCTGTTTAGCTCTGTTCCCCATTTTTTGACAGGGTTATTTGGTTTCCTGTAGTCTAACTTCTTGAGTTCTTTGTATATATTGGATATTAGCCCTCTATCAGATGTAGGATTGGTAAAGATCTTTTCCCAATCTGTTGGTTGCCATTTTGTCCTATTGACAGTGTCCTTTGCCTTACAGAAGCTTTACAATTTTATGAGGTCCCATTTGTAGATTCTTGACCTTAGAGCATAAGCCATTGGTGTTCTGAGGTGATGGGGGTTTCTGAAGGAGAGACCTGGAAAGTGGAAAACATTTGAAATATAAATAAAGTAAATATCCAAAAAACAAAACAAAACAAAACAAAACTGTGTCCTTTAAACATTCAGCTTCATGGTAAATATATCTTTAAAATATATCTTAAACAACCCCATAGGAAGACCAGCAGTCTCAACTAACCTGGACCCCCAAGATTTCTCAGATGCTGATCCACGCACGGACCAGGCAGCATACACTAGCTGATATGAGGCACCTGACACATATACTGCAAAGGACTGCCTGGTCTGGACTCAGTGGGAGAAGATGCACCTAACCCTACAGAGACTTGAGACCTCAAGGAATGGGGAAGTCTGTTGGGGGGTGGGGTGGGGACATCCTCTTGGAGATGGGAGACTGGGGAGGAAGAATGGAATGAGGAACTTTTGGTGGCAGATCAGGAGGGGGATAATGACTAGACTGCAAAAAAAAAAAATTAAAGATAATTTTAAAAAGGAAAAAAAAAAAAGAAAAGAAAAGAAAATGCCTCCTACAGACTGGTCTACAAGCAATCTGATGGAGACATTTTCCTCAATGGAAGCTCATCTTCCCAAATAATGCTAGATTGTGCCAAGTTACAGAAAACAAATAAATAAACAAATAACAGCAGCAGGAACAACAACAAAGTTATTTTAAAAAGCAAAATAGTATTTGAATGATACTTTCTAAAGATGTATGATATTTGTTGTTGTGAGCATTAAGTTGCCTGAATGTTACTGCTTCATCTACTTCATTCATCAAGGTACTGTCAGCAGGTATTATTCTTAGAATATATGAGAAATGGGTATTTAAAATAATGAGTAAGTTAATTGACGTGGATAGTGACATCAGGAAATAAACCAGAAAAAAAGTGAAAGAAGTAAGTTTAGAGTGAACACAGATAATTTCCAATATGAGAAAACTGAGCTCAATAATTATATGCAAATTTATAATCCAACTGTCTTAGTCAGGGTTTCTATTCCTGCACCAACATCATGACCAAGATGCAAGTTGGGGAGGAAAGGGTTCATTCGGCTTACACTTCCACGCTGCAGTTCATCAACAAAGGAAGTCAGGACTGGAACTCAAGCAGGTCAGGAAGCAGGAGCTGATGCAGAGGCCATGGAGGGATGCTGCTTACTGGCTTGCTTGCTTGCTTCTCCTGGCTTGCTCAGCCTGCTTTCTTATAGACCCCAAGACTACCAGCCCACAGATGGTACCACCCACAAGGGGCCCTCCCCCCTTGATCACTAATTGAGAAAATGTCTTACGGCTGGATCTCATGGAGGCATTTTCTCACCTGAAACTCCTTTCTCTGTGATAACTCCAGCTTGTGTCAAGTTGACACAAAACCAGCCAGTGCACCAACTATTTAAAATAACAACCTGCTGAAAGTGAAGATAAGTTTTCCCACAGTTGTCTAAATGATATCAACAAAACAATAATGGTTGAAGCTACCACGTGCAAGGAAGGTGTCGAGCTAAGCTTGTAATTTTTACATGATAGTGAAGTATGGCTGCCGTCAGGCCAGGCAAACTTTTGTTTACAATTCTAGCTGATGTCAACCTTAATTCCCTGGAAAAGTAGCTAAGGGTCTTTTGAATTAATAAAATCATTTCCAGGCATAAAGCTGAAACCATAGAGCTGGATTAGGACTCTATTTTGCAGACATAAAAATTGCAGGGCTAGCAAGATAGCTTAATGAGAAAAAGCATGTGCTGCCAATCTGATTACCCGAGTCTGATCTTTGGAATCCATGTGGCAAAAGAAGAAGATCAGTTGCTGCAGGATTTTCTCTTACCTCCACACCTGTACCATGACATAAGCCTCCCACCCCTCCCCAACACATGGTAAACAAACAAAAGATAACTGTCCAAAATAGATTTTGAAGTAGTAACAAAATCCTCGAGGAACATTAGATAAGTTTAAGAAAATAAAATAGTCAAAGTTGGAAGCTAGCCCAGTGAGCAAACAATGCCCATGTAAACAGACAGTGTTAGAAGGATCTGCATGTTTTTACTCTCCTTGTACTACTAAAGATGCTGTCTTTGCACCTGGATTCAGTGATGCTAACTGATCTATATTCAGGGATAACTGTTACTTCCCATATTGCTAGCCACCAATAGCAGTCTACCAGAGGATTGTATGAGTGTCTGAACTATTACTTAACTGCTTTTACTTTCTCTGGAATATGAGGTACACATTAAATTTAATGCTCTTGTCCCCAAAATGTTGGCAATGTTAAGCGCTCATTCCACTGAGATATGATCTTCCAATACAGCAAATTTCACACCTCTGCAAGTGATCAGAAATGTGACAATCACTGCCCTTCATGTGATTATTTTTAGCAGAGATATTATTTAACATTTAGGGGTTACAAGAGAGAAGTGGAGGGTAAAAGAAGCTTAATGAGAAATGCATACCAACTCTAGGCTGAGCCATGCTCGGAAATCAGAGGAGGTGCCCAGACACTGAGGGTCCCCGCTGAACGGAACCGCAAGCAGATGCACAGCTCTGATCTGCAGCGCAGCGGGAGGCTGGATGAACATCAGCTCAGGTGGCTTAGAAACACGGCACTGAGCCCAGAAAGTGGCACACTCATGGAATCTGACTTGCCAGGGGTCTGTAAATTTGATTGCAGCTTCAGCTGGCTCCGGGAGCTATGGCTTTGCTGTTTAAGGAAGGTCTTCGCGCCAACGCTAATTCGAGTCTAGCAGCACATCTGGTATTAGAGCTGCACCAAATCTAAAACTAATAATACGGTATTTCAAAATCATGCACTGTGTGTGGTGTCCATGCCTTGGTAGAGTGTGGAAGCACAAGCCTTTCTCACTGAGGCACAGCTGAAGTCTGTCATCTGAAAGCAATAACCTGTTGTACCATTTCTCCTTGCCATGACTTTTCTCTCTGAAAACCTTCCTCTAATTCGTTAAATATTTTCAAGATCTCCAGCAGACATTATACCCCAATCTGTACATCAAATCTTATAAATACCTCAAAGAAAGCAAAAATGGAAAGGTTTTCTACTATAAATATCCACTTGTGGCCCAAAGGATTATGGAAAAATATGTGCAGAAATCAGTAAGCAAAGAAGCATTTATTATGGCAGAAAAAAAGGAATAAACACACACACACACACACACACACACACACACACACACAGACACAAACAATTAGATGTGTAAATTGTATTCAAGACAGTATATCAGTAGATAAGTGTTTTCGAATGTGCACATCTTTTATGGCTTAATAGATATTCCTAATAAGACCTAATCATCAAAATATAACTTTATAAGACTTCTTATTTGTTGTTTCTGGTTAGTTGTTTATTTGATTGGCTGGTTTGGTTTACTAAGAATGGACCTCACATGATAGCCCAGGCTGACCTAGATCTTACTATGTAATGAAAGCTGTCCTGAAACTCATGACAAGCATCCTGCCTTGGCTTCCTCCCTGTTAGCATTTCAGATTTGAGCCACATCTAGGTGCTCTGTTCTAGGATGGTGCCAGGGTTTGAACACACAAATCTTTTATTTAAATCTAGGCTTCCCTCAACATGCTAAATGACACATTCATTCGAATATAATTCAAATTAGTTTGTACAGTATCATATTCTGCTTATATAAATGCACACATACAATTACAGATACACATATGATGACCTCTAAAATACTAACTGTTCTTTTATTTGAGTAATTGAATTGGTTGACTTTTACTTTTAGCTTTGTGATTTTTTTTAAAGTTTTCTTTGCTTCTTTTGAGGTTATAATATCTATCATGTCTTGTTCCCGCTTCTCCCTTAAGCTCCTACTGTATACTCCCCCTTGTTCTCTCTCATGTTCATGGCCCCTTTTTACATTGACTGTTATTACATGCGTATGTATATGTATATATATTCCTAAATAGAACCTGCCCAATCTATACATTGTCGGTTGTATGTTTTCAGGTCTGACCTTCGCTATTGGACAAGCAGCTGACATGGTTGCCTGAAGGTCTTTGTGTAGGATGGAGGCCTCATCAGCTTCCTCCATTCATGTTAGCATGTCCTTTGGCTAACTTTATTAGCATGTATGTTTGGGAAATCATATCAGTGAGACTTTACGGATGTAGCCTCTGACATTACTGGGAGGAAAGTTCTACAGCAAACTCCCTGATCCTTTGGCTCTGACAGTCTTTCTGCCCCTTCTGCAATGTTCCCTAAGCCTTATATGTGGGGTGTTTTGTAGACTTAACCATCAGAACTGGGCTCCCGAACTCTGTCTGTTGATTGGTTGGTTGTGATTTTCTGTAAGTGATCTTTAAAGTGTTTGAAATATTTTATAATTGGTATGCATTTTAAAAATCATTAAAAAGGAATAAAATATCAGCTCATTTTTATTTGTGTTTCAATCTTAATATAAAGACTCATAGAAGGTTAATCATGTAAATGCATTTCTGCTCATCTATTAGTGATTTCACAGAATAGTTTCCTGGAATGCTCTAATGTTTATCCTCTCTTTGCTAACAAAACAATTAACTGAGGCCTATTTGTGCTACTGGCTTTGACATTCATACAATCGTTACAAAGCAGATATGATCATATTAGCTTAGAACTTTTTAATTAAACCTTAAGGCTTAGAGAGGTCATATATCACGGTAAAGACCACACAACTACGCAAAAGGAAAAGTAATCTTTAAATTTGACTTTATTCAGACAGAAACATGACTAAATGTTTCAATGTACCCTTCATACGAATATCTTCAGACATCATCCATCAGTTAAATTGCCCAATAACTTGTTGGGTCTCTCGTCTCATCCTACAAAACACATATGGCTTTAGGCATGGGGTCCTCGAAATGTGAAACATATTTGAATAACACTATTTTCTCCATCCCTTCTAAGTGAGTCTAGATGAATATTGACATGGAAATTTAACAATAATATCATTCATATGAGTTCATGGAACCTTTGCAGTAGTAAATGCATTATACTAGAGAAGCATTACTTCTATAAACGAATGCACCTCAACCTTAGCAGAGTCACCAGCATTAAAAGCAGAAGATATCACACAGCTGCCCGAGATCTCCACCTAGGCAAAACTGGGTTCATGGGTTAGACAAATAAATGAATTTCAGTGTTAGCTAAATTTGAAGCAAACTTGAGCAGAGTCTACTTCTTCTCCCAACCACCACCCAAGCCACCGTAATACCTTGTCTTTCATACTACAGAGTGATTAAGAATTATGTGCATGTTTTGTCTTAAAACTGTGTGTGTGGCAGAGGAGGGCCTTGTTGGCCATCAGTGGGTGGAGAGGCCCTTGGGCCTGAGGGTGTTAGATGCCCCAGTGTAGGGGAATGCTAGGGAGGGAAGATGGGAGGGGGGGAGCACCCTCATAGAGGCAAGGGGATGGGGGATGGGATAGAGGGTTTCCAAAGAGGAAAACATTTGAAATGTAAATAAAGTAAATATCCAAAAAGAAAAAGAAAAAAAAAATAACTGTGTATGCTGATTTGGCGGGCCTGTTGTGAGATCTGAGTCTACATTTTGATGGCCACCCAAGTGCTCCTTCTCAGAAGACCACCTTTTGAGAAGTCAGGTTCTAAAGTCTGCCAGTAGGTATCAAGCATGCTTTAGAAGTCTCCCAGCTAGGGTTGTATCACGACAGATAAAGTATGTTTAGTTTGACAGTTAGTCTAAGAAGTTTGTAGAGTGGGAGGGGCAAATAAGGGATCCTTTAATTGCTTATTATAATTAAAATATGGCTGATATCCTGGGGAAAAGGTATGCCTACTACTGTTTTAAAACTACATCAAAGGCTGGGCTGTATAGCCATTTGCTCTGAGATCAAGCATCCTGTCCACTTGTAGAGAGATCAGTAGAACTCAGGAAGTAATCAAAGCTCACAAGTCTCAGGAAGCTAATTGAAGGACAGCTAGTCTGACCATTAATTATCACCAACACTATTTCAGAAAGCTAACTGAAACTTAACCTCAGAAACTTGCAAGAATTATAAGGTCAACCCCTAGGTTATAAAAACAGTAAGCAATCACTAGGGACAGGAAGGTCGCAATAGTCCAGCTGCCTATAAGTCATACAGACATGTCCAGGATGTGGCTTTTGTGAGTCCTCAGCTCTGCAGGGGTTGGTGATGGTAGTGGTTTGATAGCTGCTTTGATTCACTTGTATTCTGCTAAGTAACCCCTCGCCATGCTATATAGAGACCCATTTCTCCGATCAGTGCTAAATCTGGGGTAAACATACCTATGTCCATGTCTTCCCAAGGAAAAGTCACTCAGTCAACAGCCAACACAACTTTCTTGCATTGCTGCAAGTAAAACATTAAGTAAAAGAAATATTAACAAAATAATAAGTCAAAGAAAATAATTATGGTTGTGTACTCTAAGGCATGAATTTCTAACTATGACCAATACGATGATAGAGGGCCACTGTAAAAATGAATATAACATTCCCTTCCAGTGACAAAAGTGCCACTCTAGGGAGACTTAAACTGCTGATTCACTGCTATTGGATATTTTCTGCCCATCTTCTATGCTTCTTTCACGCATTCTTGAATAGAAAAACTAGTGCTTGCTAGAGAGAATAACGTCTGTGGGATGTGACTACTTGAGTTAAACCGCCATCTTTTTTGCTTGCCAACTGATAAACAACGGGTGCCTCTCTAAACTGCAGTCTTATCTTCTGATAAGCAAGGGTACTGTCTGGCTTCATAACGGTTAATTGAGAAAATCATCTGAACTGATTGTTGTAAAATTCTGGCATAGACAAATATATCTTCCAGTTTTGCTTATTTAACTTCTATTTTTGTACCAAAAATCTAATTAAATAATTAAAAACCTTCATATACCTTGCTACATTATTTCTTCTCAGATTTGAGATAGTGGGGGACTCTTCTGCATGTCTTATATTATTATTCCCTCACCCTAGCCATGTTACCTGTTGCCAACACAAACGGTCAAATCACCCAGCAGTGTTGTCTGAGTTGACTGCCTTTCCTACTACATCTCCTTAGGTCTTAATCCTACCTGCACTTTTTTTTTTAAATTTCTGCTACTTAAATTGTAGCAAATGTTCAGTAAGTATTTCTGAATTAATCAAACCTATGCATTAGCTCATTAACATAGCTCTATCCTGAGGCCCTTGACTTAACAGTAAAAGGTTTGTCCAGTTATGATGGCATAGAGCTATAATACCATAGACTGAGCAGTGATGGCCACCATCACCTACATCTAGCCAGCCTGGACTATATGAGGACTTTTCTCAACATAAATACACAAATGATCACTATTTGAAGGATAGTGACCTTCAGAAATTCATTTCATTATTTCGTGGTACATTCTGCTTTTCTTTGTGGAAGAAAAGCCTCAGAAGCCATTGTGTGAGGATAAGCTTTGAGATCAGTAAATAATGTTAACCACATGAAGCCATGGACTCAAGAATGTGGAACTAGCTCTCTGAATATCCAAAGAAAAAGGAGGATACGCTCAATAGCAGGCACTTACACCAAAATCCTGTGGGGCATTGTTGCCTAAAGCTATACACTGGCAAGATGTTTGAAGACTGTTTAAATCTGAGATAAACACCATACTGTGAACACAGAATATTTTTCTCAGGCACACTGGAATCTTAAAAGAAAAATTTTAAAGTATACCTAAAAAATTGGTTGTGTATTCATAGCAGCATAAATTACCAATATGAGTGCTTACGTTGAAAGGCAGCTTTCAAAACTCAGGAGTAAAGCGATTATTTTTAAAAGGTTTTTGGTGGCTGTATTTAAAAGTCAAGCAAAAAATGAAAATGCTATCCATCTGACAGTGAACACCTAAAATGGATGTCCCACTGGTCTATTTATTTAGCAATAGATCACCTTATTAAAACTACAAATGAAAGAGATTCCACAGATAGTTGTTTTTAATATGATGTGGGTTATCACATGACTAGCCTTCCTCTCATTAGGAGTTACTCTTCTCCTGCCTTCATTTGCCTTGTTGAATGTTGGTCTCTGTCTGGACAAACTGCTGCCAGCCTTTAAAACCTAAAATCTGAAGAAAGGGGCCTTATAAAACATAAAATAATTTTAAGAGTATGTCTAGCAAGAAGACCAGACCAAATGGCTGGTAACTGGGGGACGACTTTTATTTGGTGATAGTTTCACCAGGCCGCGGGGATGATGGTCAAGGTTGCAATAACTTGGTTTGCTGCTCTCAGTCATATCTCTGGCTATGTTCTGGAGCAGACTCTACCTCGTGTGTTCACTGGTTCAGCCTAGATGTTTTTCTTCATTAAGTGGATGCTGACAAGATAATATCTCATCTTAAGCATCCATCTAACAGCTAAGGTACATGTCCAGCCCAGGAGTGAAGTGTTCAATGTTCTGATGATTTATAAAACCCCCACTTTCTGTGGCCAGTGTGTCTTATAATTGCTTAAAGGTTCTCTTGATAAGATAGCTGAGAATCTAACCGGGTTATGACTGGACATCTATCTTCCTAGCTTTCCTATATCATTCTATCTTCTTGCTAAGTATTTTATTATATTAAATATAGACATAAAAATAAATTAAAACTCATATAAATTCAGCACAGTTGTATATTAAAAATCTAATAACATTTAAGTTCTAAATATATGTATATTATATGTGTGTATATATATATATATATATATATATATATATATCATCATTTTAGCATATATACCTTCCAGGACACTAACTGTACTTATAATACAAAACAAGGTTCATGCTGGAAGAACCAACTCACTTGTGTGTATATCCAAGTATTTCGAGTGTACAATACAGATGGCTATCCAGAAATGCCAATAAAGCAACTGAACACTGAAACAATCTTTAATCGCAACTATATCCTACAAGTTAGTATATTGAAATGAAATAATTTAAAATATTTTAGGAAGAATAGTATTTTAACTATGATATAATCCTCTCTGTGATGCGCCAACATTTCTTTTTTATGAAAGCAAGAGAGCAACAGACAGACTGAGACAGAAAGACAGATAGAAAGGCTAGGGAGAGAATGAAAATGTGGAAAGTATTAGGACGAATGCTCAGAAGGGTCTGGTAGCGTTCTCAGAGTCATGCCAGATCAAACAGCCACACACTGTGAGGGTTAATCTGGATTGTCAACTTGACAAAATCTGGAGTCCTGTCTCTGGGCCTGTCTGTGAGGGATTGTCTAGATTAGATTAACTGAGGTGGGAAAAACTCACCCTAATTGCCACACAAAAGAAAACAGAAGCTGAAGCCGAATGTATATTTGCTCTCAGCTTCCTAGCTGCAGAGGCAATGCCTCCAGCTCCTGCTGCAAGGGATTTGTCATCAGAATGGAAGTCTGAGTACCTCAAACTCTCAGCCAAGTCAAATAAATGCTCCTTGTCTTAAACTGCTTTTGTCAGGCACTCTGTAACAGCAACAAGGCAAGTCACCAATACAACCTCTTACCTTGATTTTGGCCCCAGTTAACCAAAAAGTGAATCAGACATGTTCTAAACATTGAACGTATTTATTATCACTTATCATGAGTCTAAGAAGGAACCAGTCCATTTAAGAACTCAAATCCTAACCCACAGTCAACCAAGCACAGCGTCAGAATACTAAATGGAAAATGCCAGAAATACAATGTTCATGTTTTCAAATGCATGACTTTCTGAGTACTCTGACAAAATCTCTCAATTATCTGTGCTATGGATTTTGCTTTTTGCATGAATTATCTGACCTATAGATAACAGGCTGTCCTTTTGCATTCTGAAATCAACTTTGGCAACAGCACAAAATTACCTTGTCTTTAGTCAGGGGTTCTATTCCTGCACGAACATCATGACCAAGATGCAAGTTGGGGAGGAAAGGGTTTATTAGGCTTACACTTCCATGCTGCTGTTCATCACCAGAGGAAGTCAGGACTGGAACTCAAGCAGGTCAGGAAGCAGGAGCTGATGCAGAGGCCATGGAGGGATGTAACTTACTGGCTTGCTTGCTTCTCCTGGCTTGCTCAGCTGGCTTTCTTATAGAACCCAAGACTACCAGCCCACAGATGGTACCACTCACAAGGGGCCCTCCGCCCTTGATCACTAATTGAGAAAATGCCTTACCACTGGATCTCATGGAGGCATTTTCTCAACTAAAACTCTTTTCTCTGTGATGACTCCAGCTTGTGTCAAGTTGACACAAAACCAGCCAGTACATGCCTCAAGCAAAGATTATGAGGTAAAGAACACATCAGGGCACAGAACAAGAGAGGACAGCCAACTTCTGTATAGTGTGGTAACAAGTGCAGGACATTGAGAAATAAGTAGTGTCAGGGGGGGAGGAGTACCATGTCTGGTCTGAGGACCCACTGACAGAGGTCTTGAAATGTATACTGGTCACATAGCAGGAGCTTCCAGCATCTTTTTATAAGCAGAATGTCTCCCCGAGTCTGTTAGACTTCCATCTCAATGTTACTGGCCATGTATACCATTTTTTCCTTTCGGATCAAGACAAATTGAAGGATTTACACAAGTTAATTGGAGTCAACCAATAATAACTGATTCTGGGGTCTCACTCCTCTAAATGTCACTCAGAGGATGGTTCCTACTGACAATAAGTATGATGAAACTGGGTTATTCCTGATGGTAAACCATGATAAATGGGTATAAATTTAAATGAGTAACTGGGAAGCACTGGTATGGGAGCCATGAAAGGTCCAACTTTTTGCATGCAGTAAAAACTAGATTTGAGTTCATAATTTGAACATTTCCGATGCTCTAAGGATGCCTTCTACTTATTGTTGTTTGAGAAGTAGAAATTTGAGGATTTATCATCAAAATTACTTTGGGGTTGGTGCATTTATATGTTCTCCTTGACATTTACAACTCCTAACGACTTTTTAAATCTGTGGATTAGAAAGAATTTAAAGTAAAACCCTATCCTACCCGATTATTAAAATTTCTGAACCCTGCAGGAATTCATAATCCCACATATTTCTGGGCTTCAAGATTCGATAGCAAAAGCAGACATGGTCATACTTAAGATGCTGCCTTTCAGGAGGATTACACAAATCAGAAGCGTTTTTAAGCTTCGTGTTACAGAAAATGGAACATGTTGAGGCATTCGGTCACATCTGGTCACATCTGGAGTTCTGTCAAGCGTGTGTTTAAGATCACATGAAATGATTCTATTTTGTGCTTCCTAGCTTTGATCCCAAAGCTGTAAACTGAAGTTATAAATAATAATGATAATAATAATAATAATAATAATAATAATTTACCCAGAGTTCTTAGAAATGCAATTATGCCAACTTACTTGAAATAACTCTGCTTTTTAAATGCGTTTGAAATAAAAACCTTTATCAAATGAAACCATTTTTTTTTAAGACTCTAGTCTTTTATAAACCTTACCCAAAGATTATATCACATCAACAGTTCCTTTGAATGAGAATATTATGAACAGGTTATATATATATATTTTTTATCTCCTATGTGTTGTCTTCTTTCATTATTATTTTTTGATCTTGACTATGTCTTACTTAGCCCAAGAAATACAGCAGATTCATTTGAGAGTGACTTTCCAAATCACCTAGAGAGTATATCCTTTTTAAGATTCACTAGAGTAACTTTTAAATGTGGTTATACGTAGAAAAAAAGTGACATTTGAAATCAACTCTTTCTTCTCCATGCCCAGCTGCATTCATCCCAAGTGTGTAGGTGAGAAGCTTTCTCCAAGGCCTTTGCAATCCATAAGAATAAGCCCTTTGTAGTCTCCTGGAGGCGTCAGCCAGCCCACAGCTCTCCAGGAGCTGCAGACAAAATAATTCACTTTGAAGGTTCTGCCACCAGGGGGACCAGGAGTTATAACATTTACAGTGCCTCACAGGTACTATATATTCCTCATAAAATAGAGCATGCTTAATGAGACTAAGGCTATTAAAATTGGAAATTTTCACATAAAAATTTCTGAGGAATTAATTGTATTAAACCTATCTAGGGCCACTGTGAATCACTTCATTATGAAGCATGTGATCTTTTTAGTAGTCCCCCTTTTCACATACTGTCTGAAATTTCTGCAATGATAAAATTTATCCATCAAAAGGTTTATAGTGGAAAATAACTGTACAGAATTGTGAAAAAAACCGAGATCTCACAGGAATGATAAAAATTATATACATGTATCGTATAATCTTCCATTGAAAGTGAGGCAGTAAATGGCTAACTCTCTAACTCTGTTTCATATTATAGTGCTGAGAACTTATTCTATTCTATAAGAATAATATAAGAACTATTCTGGCAATGTGACTGGAGTAGCTAGCACTATATGGACTGTACCAGGGTCACATCAAATATCCAGATATGACACAGTAATAAAGGCAAGCCTACTTTGTCAAAACATTTCTTTTACTCAACAATGAAATGTACTGAAAAGTGATTTCTCTCTTAACCTGTAGTGACAATCCTGCAGTTTTATGGCACAATTTTTTAATTTTACTAGTTCTGTTTTGATATTGAAAACTCTTGCCTCTTTATTATTTATCTTGGTCCTTTTGCCTCATAACATGAGATGCCATGCTCAAAGAGGGGTGACATGGAAGGAGAAATAGGGCAGTCACTGCCTAGACTTCAGAACAAGTTTCATACAAGAAAGCAAGTGCGTTCCCTTTTATACAACTGTCTCTTGGTGTTTTCCCTGCTGAACTCTTGGGATTATTAACAGAGCATTATCTGGAGGACAATAACTAAATGTGTAAATTGTGGATCTATTGGTTACCTATATTGCTTAAGAGGTGCTCAGAGGTGGCAAAGATTAAAGAGGCATGGCCCTGCACATGTAACTTCTTGTACAGACGCCTGCCCCTAGACCTCTGCTATCACCTTTTTCAAAGACTGTTCTCATGGCCATGTTGGAGGCCCTGTGTGTTTTTGTCCATCCTGTGAGCTTTGAATGGCTTCCAAGTGTGCATTTCTAGATATCAGGTAACCTATCTGAAATATCATTTAGAATATATACCATTGGAAATGCATTATGCAGTTAAACCTTATTCTTCTTTGTTTTTCTTCTTAAGTCATTGTATCAGTATACGTGATTTAATAACAAATCGCAATGCCTTAATATCCATTAAATTGCTGTATCTGCTTTCAGAGTGCCTCTACTGTCTTACTTATTTGCTCCAACTTATCTATATGGAAAATCACCCTTGAAAATGCTTCCCTGAAATTAAATCCCTTTCAGTGAGTTTTTGAGACCTCTCATAACCTAAATACCATGAGTCATAAATGTAACTTTATATTTTTTTCATAGTCCTCCCAAAGTAGGATATTAACCAAATGTTCTGGATTTGAATTTATTTTTTTATTTTTATTTTATTTATTCCTATCTCATATAATATATACTGACTGAAGCTTCCCCCACCTCCATCCTCTCAGTTCTTTACCAGCATCCCTCTCCTCCAGATTTACTCCACTACCACCCTCCTATCTCTCCCCCCAAAAGAACAACAGGCATCCTGGAACATCAGCATAACATGGCACAAGCACATACAATAAGGCTAGGCACAAACTCTCACATCAAGTTAGGGCAAGGCAACTCTATAAGAGGAAAAGGGTCTCAAGAGCAGGCAAAAGAGTCTGAGATACTCCTAGTCCCATTGTTAGAGGTCCAAATAAATACCAAGCTAAAGAGCCATAATGTATATGCAGAGGACTATGTCAGATCCATACAGGCTCCCTGATTTCGACCCCAATGTCCGTGAGCCCCTATAAGCCTGTTTAGTTGATTTCACTGACCTTGCTCTCTTCATGTCTTTGACTCCCCCAGTTCCCACAATTCATCCTCCTACTCTTCTGCATGGTTCCCTGAGATTGAGGGGAGGGACCAGATAGAAACTTCCAAATAGGGTCTCTCTCTCTCTCTCTCTCTCTCTCTCTCTCTCTCTCTCTCTCTCTCTCCCTCTCTCCCTCTCTCCCTCTCCCCCTCTCCCCCTCTCTCCCTCTCTCTCTCTCTGCATTATACTTGGCTGTGGGTCTCTGCATCTACTCCCATCAGATGATGTAGCAAACTCTAATGGCAACTGGACAAGGTACCTATCTGTATCAGAACAATGTAAGGACACATTTCATTGTATTGTTGTTGTTGTCATTGTTGCTGTTGTTGTTGTTGTTGTTGTTTGGCCAGTTGTGTTTGGTTCTACTCTAGGTCTCTGGGCTTTGCAGCCTCTAGTTTCTGGTCATCCATGCAGTTTTGGGCATGAGCATGGACTCCCTCTCATGGTATGTGACTCAAATTAGAGGAGTCATTTGTTGGCAACGTCTACAAGTTCTGTGCCATCATTGCCCCAGTGTATCTTGCAAGTGGACAGATTGTAGGTCAAAGGTTTTGTGGCTGAGTTGGTGTCCGATTCCCACCACTGGAAGTGTTGCAATGTTTGTCTTTCCAGGTCTGGGTTATCCCATTCAAGATGGTCTTTTCTAGTTCCACCCATTGAGTTAACTCTTTTAATGCACATTTTTTCTTTTTCTATCTTGTTTGTTTGTTCCTGCATTCTAATTCTTTTTTAACTTTGCCTTTGCACTGGATTGTTTTATGTCTACTTGACACAAGCTAAACTCACCTGAGAGGAGGAAAACATAATTGACAAATGGCTCCATAAGATCTGACTGTGGGCCAGCCTGTAGGACATTTTCTTAATTAGTGATTGGAGGGGAGTGCCCAGCCCATTATGGGTGGTGCCACCTGGTGGTCCTGGGTTCTATAAGAAAGCAGGCTGAGCAAGCTGTGAGGAGCAGGCCAGTAAGCAGCACTTCTCTCTGGTCTCTGCATCACCTCCTGCTTTCAGGTTCCTGCAGAGTTCCTACCCTCACTGCTTTTGATGCTGAACTGTTTTGAGGAACTGTGAGTGAAATAAACCCTTCCCTCTCCCTTTGCATTTAGTCATGGTGTTTCATCACAGCAGAAACCCTACCTAAGACAACTTGGCACCAATATAGAGGGGTATTGCTGTGACAGACATAAGGTTTTGGTAAAAATTGTTCAAGGACTCAGGAACTTTGGGCTACAAGAACTATTGAGTATTGAGAGCTCAGTGGACTGTTTTATTGGAGCTTTGAAGATAAAAATGTTGAGAACCATGCAGACAATGGAGGTCTGACATGTGGAGTCAGAAGGAATCAAAGGTACAGAGCCATTTATAGAAAGAATCTGTGGCACCTGGTCAGCTGGAGCTGTGAATAACAAGAGAAAAGAAGCAATAAAGTGAATTTGTTTTACTGGAGCAGTTGCTTGGCTGGGGCTGAGATATTAGCACTGATTAAGAAGAAGCCAGCATCATTTAGGTGAAATATTTTGGGAAGTGTTTTCTGAATGGTTGTTTCTCATGCTGGCAGCTGAACTTGGTTATGTAGGAGTCGCCCAGGTAGTACTAATTTCTAAGGCATAAAGGGATCATGGAGAACAGCTGAGACTTGGCATTTTGAGAGTCCAGAAAAGGCCATTGGTGAAGTTGCAGCCTCAGTAGCAGTTGAAAACACCCAAGACTGAAGGAGTCGTGAAAACAAGTTGAGGCTTGGCACTAAGGAGAGCCTAGGGAAGGCTATTGGTGAAAGTAATGCCAATTGCAGCAGAAGATCCCAGCATTTTGAATATGCTAGTACCGTGGGATGAAAAGCAAGAACAATGGCAGCCAAGTGGACCTTCATGAGTTTAGAAGAAGAGCTGTGTGTGCTGCAGAGAGTTGAGCTGGTGACGTGACTCAAAAGGTACCTGGATGGTGAGTAGTGCCCAGACATTAGACATTATCTTATTTCCATTGGTAGGAGTTTGGCTTTAATTTGATCTGATTGTGGCTGGTCCCTGGTTCTTCTCTCTTGAAGTAGGAGAGTATTTAGCTTATTTTTTATTTTATAGGAGCCCACAGTTAGACTTTAATTTTTTTTAAGATTTTGGATTTTCAAGAGACTCGATTATCTTTTCATGTATTTATTATTTTTTTACACTCCAGATTTTATCCCCCCCCCCCCGTCTACCCTCTGACTGTTCCACATCCCATAACTCCTCCCCACCTCCATGAGGATGTCCCCACTCCCCATACCCCACCCAATCAGACCTCTAAACTCCCTGGGGCCTCCAGTCTCTTGAAGGTTAGGTGCATCTTCTCTGACTAAACCCAGACACAGTAGTCCTCTGCTGTATATGTGTTGGGGCCTCATATCAGCTGGTGTATGTTGTCTGGTTGGTGGTTCAGTGTTTCAGAGATCTCAGGGTTCAGGTTAATTGAGACTGCTGGTCCTCCTACAGGGTTGCCCTTCTCCTCAGCTTCTTTCAGCCTTTCTCTAATTCAACCACAGGGGTCAACAGCTTCTGTCCATTGGCTAGGTGCAAATATCTGCAGCTGACTCTTTCAGCTGCTTGTTGGGTCTTCCAGAGTGCGGTCACGCTAGGTCCCTTTTTGTGAGCGCTCCATAGCCTCAGTAATAGTGTCAGGCCTTGGGACTCGATTATTTTTTACAGAGACTGAATTTTAATGTGTTTGAATTTGTAAAGAGTATGATACCTTTAAATATTTATATGCTATCAATGTGATCTATTGTTGATAAATGAGAAAAAAAAGCCTGTGGCTTAAAGGTGATGTGTTTGCATATCAAATGGAAAAAGGTCAGTTGTGATGGAGGTCTATGTCAACTTGACATAGGCTAAATTATCTGAAATGAGGGAACATCAATTAAGAAAATGCCTCCACAAGATCAGGCTGTAGGCAAACATGTAGGACATTTTCTTAATTATTAATTGATGATACAGGGCCCAACCCATTGTGGATGGTGCCATCCCTGGGCTGCTGGTTCTAGGTTCAATAAGAAAACAGACTGAAGAAGTCATGGGGAGTAAGACAGTAAGCAGCACTCTTCCGTAGTCTCTGAATCATGTCTGTCACTATGTTCCTTCCCTACATGAAGTCCTATTTGCAATGCTTTTGATGATGAACTGTTATGTGGTACTGTAAGTAAAATACACTCTTTCCTTTCCCCCTCCCCCATTGCATTTGGTTATAGTGTTTAATAGAACAGCAAAAGAAAGCCTAACTATTAAGAGTCTTCATAAAGAAAAGAAAAACTTCTAGTTCTCAGATCCTCATACTCTTCTGCCTAAAGATAGTGTTAAATATTCATAATTGTGTTTTTGAACGCTTGTTTTGAATGTAGAAAGCAAGGCTTATCCTGTTTTTAATACCTTGTACCTTGTGAAGTAGTACTAACTTATAGAAGTTATTTCATACTGTTTAATTACGAATATTGTTTAACATATCATGACTAGTTTCATTTATATTGCCTATCACATGTAAAAAAAATACCAGTCATAATACCAGTGGCGTTTATTTCATACCATTGGCATAAGTCTGTGATTTTTGTAAAGCTTAAAGCATTGTCTTCTATGATTTCCTCATTGAAATTCAGTATCTTAGACTAAAAAGTCTTAGGTATGGCCCAGCAATTGCATATTCCAAGTTTTAATAAATGTGAATGTCCTATAATTGCAACTAAAGACATTGAGTCAAATGTGCTGTGATTTGAGAGAGCTATTGTTTAACTGTACTAGGAGAAAAAGATGCCCTGGTAAAACACAAATTTCCAAAATAATCCACTTTTCACAAACAATTCTGTTCTTTCTATAAAGTGTAGTTTAATTGGGTAACATCAGTCCAGATTCCTTCTGGGAGATCTGTCCTGATTGCATAAATGTTCCTCTTTCTCATTATTGACTAGATGGACAAAGTTTGCCATTTCAACCAATAGCTAGAAGTTAAGAAGTTCAAAGTTTTCCAATTTATCTAGAAAGAATCAACTTGGTCTCTGTGAGATAGCCTAGTGGCTAAAAGCACTTGCCATACACAATTGACAATCTGAAACCTCAAAACCCACAGTGAAAAAAACCATATCCCAAGAGTTGTCCTTTAACACTAACCTGCACTTCTCACTGCACATATACCACCGGACATCCATGTGTGTTCTCTCTCTCTCTGTGTCACTCTATCGCTGCTACTATTGCTACTGCTGCTGCTGCTGCTGCTGCTGCTGCTACTACTACTACTACTACTACTACTACTACTACTACTACTACTACTACTACTTTTAAACACAAAATTTAAAAAAGAAATAGAGGAAGCTTGGCAGAGTGAGATAATTAATCAGACCTAAACAGTCTAATATGAGGGAGATATCTAAAACAGTATAATGATTATGGGGTAACATTCAGAAATAACTGAAGGAACTAAGGGGTACTTTTTTCTGTAAAGGCATTGTGGAAACCCATAAGAAGCCAAATAAAGAACAATAGAAACAGTTCATCTTCAGGAAGCCCAGAACTTTAGGGGAGCTTATTACTACTGAATGAGTAGAGAAAAACAAGAATTAAGAATTCAGTAAGAGGTCTCTTCTAGACTCTTCTCCAAGTACATTCTACATTATTTATTCATCTTAAAACAACTAATTCCCTCTGTCCTGTTCATCTTCTCCCTACCCAGAGTATGTCCTGAAAGTAGATTCCAATTATCCTCATTATACAGATGAGAAGGAGAAGGGAAGGCATTGTATGTACATTTTTCTAATGTAAGTACTAGGTAGGACTGAGACCATGTCATTTGTGTCTGGCTCCAGAAACCAGACCTTTCTTTCCATTTCCACTGGCTAGAAGCAGAGTGATGTTCAAAATTTAATATATGTCTTCATATTTAACTTCATTTGTTGTTCATAAAATTCAGAAATTATGTATTAGACAAGACAAGATTAACAGAAAGTAATATGAGGTTAAGAATATAAATATAATCCATACCAATCCAGTTAAAAATTGAAGGAAGATGTTATCTTGATTATTCCAAGCAATATCACTATTACAAAGGAGCAACATGACCTCAACTCTCCCAAAGAGTGAGGTCAGAGTGTTTAAAATGCTAGGTTGAAATAGAAGAAAAGTATCAGGAGCATCAGGAGGGGAGGTTGACCAGTATGCTAATATGTTTTTGAGAATAGTGCCTTATTAGACTACACTCTGCAACAGAGAGCAGAAAATTCCTATTTCTCAGAATGATCACAATTTAAAGAGGTGACAATCAGACTCTTGAGAAAGACCCATTTAAAGGGCAGAGAAAGGTATTAAAATCATAAGTTGTATGAAAATAGTTCATAAAATATTTAGTAAGAAGCCTCACAACATGAGTTTGGTAGAACTGGGACCTCTGCTTAAACAGTCTTGACCAGTGTTCATTATTAAATATTTTAAGCACCAGACTGTGAGCTACTTGAGTGATATATTTTTATCTAATTCCCCTTTGTGAGATTATGGCATATAGCTCTATCTTTGCTCATTTTAGATGTTCAACAAATGAGGCCCATAACTGATTAAAGAATAACTGCATTGTAGCTTCATCCTAATTTCTATTAGATGCCAACAATATTTAAGAAGTGTGTTTTTCTTTCCAGTAAAAGAGGTTCAAGTCTGTAATTATGTCTGTATATTACAGGCAGGATGAATGCCAGGATTCCCTAAATGTATTCGTCATGGGGAACTCTGTGTGTAAGTCTCTTCCCTGCTGGGGAGTTGCTATTCCATGGTCAGATGAGTTTGAAAGATTCCAGGAGTAGCTTCTCCTTCTGTTCCCCTTGGTTCATGTGCTGTGCAAACTGCAAGATGTATGTAGTAAAAACCACCGCTCAAGGTCACCAAGCCTATGACATCCTGTCTTGTGTTTTCTGGTTAACATAGTAACTTTCCTCAGCTTATTGTAAGGGAGGAAAAGCCCAGTGCCTAACTTACCTCTATTTTCCTGAAATGAGGTCTTACGTATTTGGAAAGTCATTTGTTTTGCTTTGGTTTTATCTAAGATTAATATTTGACTTAATGATTTATTTTCTAAATTCATAACCACTCCCAGAGAACCCTCGTATTAACCCTCATATAACCTTCACAACAATGGGGGGGGGGGAAGAGACAGACAGAGAGACAGAGACAGAGGCAGAGAGAGACAGAGGCAGAGAGAGAGAGACAGAGGCAGAGAGAGAGAGACAGAGGCAGAGAGAGAGAGACAGAGGCAGAGAGAGAGAGAGAGACAGAGGCAGAGAGAGAGAGAGACAGAGGCAGGCAGAGAGAGAGAGACAGAGGCAGGCAGAGAGAGAGAGAGACAGAGGCAGGCAGAGAGAGA
>CM052700.1:140020291-140182454 GCA_028551405.1 Uromys caudimaculatus
GGAGGGGCGGGGGGAGGGACAGAGAGAGAGACAGAGAGGGAGGGGGAGGGAGGGGGGAGGGAGAGAGAGAGACAGAGAGGGAGGGGGAGTGACAGAGAAAGAGGGAGGGACAGAGAGAGAGAGGGAGGGAGAGAGAGAGACTGAGAGCGAGATGAAGACAGAGAGAGAGATGGAGACAGAGAGGGAGAGAGACAGACCGAGGAAGGAAGGAAGGGAAGGAAAAGAAAAGGAAAAATTCTCAAAACATTAATTTGATTTTGTTGTGTAGAAAACTCAATAGATTACATTGTTTGTGCCTTAGAAACAATTTTATCATTAATAAAATCCTGTCTACTGGTATTTAGTGGATGCCCATTCAGTGAGCTAGCGAAGAATCAAAGCAGAAAATCTTTATTGTGGCATTAAATCAATCCATAGCTTCAGAATTCATTATGCTAAGCATTTTTGTAATTAAAGAGCACTTAAATGAAACACATATGGAGAAATTAAAACTTAATTTCAAAAGCTGCAGCTTTTCATCTTAATGGAGATATACATAAAATACATTCCATGAAAAGCCATGCAGTTTGGGTACCATGAAGTTTGATACAAAAAATACTAGCGCCACCTATGGTTCAAAAACTAGAATTTCAAAAGTTATTTAACAATGGTACTAATAGAATTTCAGTGGAAATGATGAGTTACTAAAACAAACCCCCATGAGTGTTATTTCTAGATAGTTTAACTTATACATTGTTAGCTTTTATACAATGACAATATTGAAATACCCTTTCTTTATAGCTTGTGAATGATAATTAAAATAATGATTTCTTACTGAGTATTTTAATGTAAAATGTCATTCAGTAAGCTAGATGTTTTAAGCAATGTGTTCTCCTCGAAACATTCTGCACAGCCTTCTAAGGATATATTCTAATGTCATGACCCCCACCGACCAAATATGTCGCAGACTGGCAGGACGGTGGCCTGCCGTGGACGGCTGTCAGTATCTTTTGCAATTATTTTGGATTAATAAAACAGTCAAGTTTGTGAGTCTCGTTTTGAAACTAGTAAGTTAGAAGTATGGCTGGTCTTCAGTAAAAATAAAAAATGGGTGATGGGAAAACAACCAGTGTCTTTGGTCTTGATCACTCAAGAGTCCTCAACAAAGAATCACTCACAAAATGCTTCCACTCTACAAAAGTGTTGTTCTTATAATTTCTCATATAGGAAAATAAATCACGCATTTAAAAAATATGTTAAGGAAAGCATACTGAATATGTTTTTGTAAGGTAATATAACGTCATCTGCCTAGCTAAAGCCTGGAGTATGTTGATCACAATTTGCAGCAAAGGCTATATGAATACAGAACACAATTAAATTCAGTGATAACAGAGATGCCAGATTTATCACTCAGAGACTTGAGTCCATTTCCCGTGGAATGATTTACTAATGAAGTGCCATGGTTCCTAGGTCGCCAGGTGCCCAACACAAAAGGCTGACCTAGCATACAGACTGCGGCCTGGAGAAAGTGACAGTCCACCAGGAGCTGAACTCGGCACTTTACAGTGGCCGCGGACGCTATGTAACTGAATGTCCCTGTGTTGAGATCTATCCAGAGCTCTAGGGAGGTGTGATTATTGTGGGCCTAGATCACCAAAGACCTGAGCACAAAGATTTTAGGGGAGTTGGTCTTCATTTTACAGCGTTCAGTATAGGCTTCTCTGGAAATCAGAAAAGGTCTAAGAAAGCAAATGCCTGGAGAGAGTGATACTGTGGAACTAAAGCGAGAGGGAGCCATTTCAAAAAGGAGCCGTATGTGTACGGTATCGACTGTAATTGGTTTATAAGGGTGGGTGGTAAAAGAAACGCAGAAGGAAAGAAATGGCATAAGGAAGAATATTAAAAAATAACAGTGAATATGCTGGAGGAAGCAATTCATTCTTTTCAGAGTAAAGCTCTGCTACCTCCAGATACATGAATATTACCTTTTATGAATGGTGGACATACCGGAAGGGGCTACAGGCAATTGCATGTAAGTAAATGCATGATGTGCCTGTCATATGTATAGCATTTGTTTTGGTTACCTTCAAAGCTTCTGTACAACCTTCACTGCTCCATCCTGCACACCTTGAAGGAAAGTTAGCAGTCAGTATGTACTGGGCACTGGCTGAGAAGTCACGCCCTGACTCATGGTCCGAGATCACGTGATTTTCTGCCAACATCCCCCTTCTCTGGAATGATTTCTCCCTCTAGCATTCAAGAAAATTCAGCTAAACAGGCTTTATTGCTGTGACAATTGATATTATCCCATTAATCAATAGACAAATACTAAATGCTTCTTAGGAGTCTGTACTGACTATTATTAGCTTTTTACCTTAGCCCAATTTATTCTCATCTGTTACTGTGTGTTTTGCTGTCTACAACCAGTGAGCAAACAGTCAAAAGCAAACCAGGGAATCTGCCTCTGAGGAATTTTTTGGCCAGTAGCAAACATCAGACTTGCTGTCCTGTAATCTGAAATTCAAAGCGGTCTGTGTTTCATCAAAATGTAAGAGAATCACAGCTTGGTAAGAATGTGTTTTTTTGTTATCTACCCAGAATAATTCTTGGCTATTGCTCTTTTATTTAAAAAGTTAGTTCCACTAGGGATTGAGTTGTTTCATTAAATGCCTTTAAAATGTGGTTTGTAAAACGATGGCGTCTATCTTGGTGGGACTTCAATTAAGCTATTGTGAGAAGGAAAGGGAACGCTAAAGGTGCTTCACGTTGGGGTATTTACCCTCCGTTGCTTGCATTGTAAATTCAGCTCCCAGCTGGAGATTCAGCTTCAATAAAATGTTATTGAAATTTTCTTTTCCTCCCCCTGCTCTGGTAGACTCCAGCCTTTCTCTTGGTTGCAGGAATAATGCAGGGAGAGCATTTTGAAAACAATGTGAACTATCTAAATGCCTTCTAAACCAGGCATTATCTCTTCTGTGGTTGAAACTCTGTGAGAGCTGACAGAGAATAAAGACTTTTCACTCTCATCTAACTTGTGCCCTGTGTCACAAAGTGAACACTAAGGCCACCAGCACTGTGCCCCCTGAGAAGTTTGCTTGGTAGCTTATTTCTTCTCTCTGTTAATGTATAAAAGCCTACTGCCTGTACTAACCACAGGTAGATGGTGTGTGGAAAATCACAGACCCAAAGAGGCTACAGAGACTGAGCTCATCCATTATGAATAAAGAAACAAAATCCAGATAGTAGGAAAGAACACGGAAGGATATCATTATACTGTAGGTCTGTACTAAAGATCATTCCAAAGCTGAATGTAGGGCTGGCTAGTGCCTGTAATTCCAGTTCTCAAGAAACCGAGACAGGGGGATTGCCATAAATCTGAGGACAGCCTACTCTACCTAGTGAGTTACCACCTAGAGTAAACCCTCATTTCAAACAAAACAAAAGGCCAGGGGAATTGAGCTAGCACAGTAGGTACAGTAGGACCTGAATTCAAAGCTCCAGCTTCAGTGTAAAAACTGGGTGTGTCCTCTAGGGGCAGAAACAAGTAGTTTCTCGAGGCCAAGCCAATCTTCAAGCCCCAGGTTAATGAGAGACATTGTCTCATAAAATGAAGTAGGGAAAGAGAGAGTTGAAGACACCAGATATTCAACTCTGCCTCTCGCCATGCACACAAGGATAAGTGCAAAAAAAAAAAAAAAATTCAGAATCCTGTGGACTGTTAGACAGTTCTCATGAATGATCTGGCTTTGACATGGGGCTTAAAAGATAGCAAAGGTTAGCACTCTTGTTCCTAGAAGAGCCACGTATTTATTCAGGGTACCTATGAAATAGTTTGAAGGTTCTTAATTATATTGCCAATGATCCCTCTCTTTAAAATTTAAACAGGTATTACATTGGTGCTGTGCATTATATGAACGATACTGGTTAAAATATATACCTGAACTTTTACTTTTATTGCTTTATTCTTTTTTATTCTGTATCACATTTCCATATACAAACAAATTTAATCTCCTATATAGGTGAACAAGTATTTCTTCAGCTTAGGTGATCTAGTTCCCTGGCATCACAGGAAAAGCACTCTGATGAACTTTCTTGACATGGGCCTTCTCCTCTCTCCTGGTGACAGTTCGTCATCAGCCCATCTGCGATTCTGTGTCAAGCCGAGAATAAACCTCCAAAAAGGACAAAGGTAGTGTCTCCGGCATACTTCCCTATGCACTGGGGCTGAGGTTACTAGTCTGTATTGTGTGTGAAAGCCACCAGGGACCCAAGCAGTCCTCATCAGTATCACCATGGTCAAGAATTTAGAGAGCCTTCTAGCCAGGGATAGAGTTATTTTGGACATGTATAGCCAACTTTAAAGACCATGAAGAAAAGCTCTTCAACACTATGTATAAGCATTTCCTAATGATATGGGGCAATGTAATAAGCTGGAGAAGACTTCCATTATTCTCAAGTTCCCTAACAGGGCAGCTGCCTATTTTAGCTATCCTAATTTAATCACTGTCCCTTCCCTTCTCCAATAGAGGAAATCAGTGTAGAAAAGTACTCATTTAACTGCCGGGTAATCAGAAAATCTTATCTGAGTAATCAGAAGTTGGCTGTAAGGTAATTTGGCAACAAATGACTGATTCCTTTGTGGATTTAGAGATCTAGATCATGATAAATTTAGCTCTCACAGCATCTTATAGGAGCAAAACATCTCACCTGGACATGCACAGATACGTTCTTGAAAAATGGGGTCAGAGGTTGTTTTGAATAGAAATGCTAAGATGTTATATCACTAAGCTCATGTTCTCTGAGGCACTTCCTAGAATTGGCAGCTGTGACTGTCTTCCAAATTCCTCAGATGTGTGTTGCTATTTAAATGTTTGTAAGGAGGGGGGGAGATTTATAGCTCTTGTGTCAACAAGTTAATAAAAATGCAAGTAAATGATCAATATCATTATCTATAATTTCCAGTTAAATTTTCATTAAGGTCATGAATAAGTAAAATTTCCACAAAGTATTTGAAGTGACATAAATAGGACATACTAGAAAATACCTACAAATAAAAGTATAGTCTGTATTAAAATGATTAAGAAAAGCACAGATATAACTGTAAGTTGATCCCAAGTTACCTTCTTTGGAAGTTTAGATGAAGTAAATTCTCGATGCTCAGTAATGTCCATTTTAGTGTCTATGATATCCAGCCACAATGACAACACCCCCCCCCAAAGCCAGTAAAAACTCTCAGATTTTCAAAAAAATCAATGTAAAATTTAATTGTAGTGTAAAATAGTTATTCTTAAAGCAGAAGATTAATACTACTATATTGCTCCAACTTTATAGTCATACCAACATGGTAATAATCTGTACAGAAATAGACCACACAATGTAGAAGTGTAAATGTATATGTGTATGTGTGTGTGTTTGTGTATAAATCATCACATGCACAGACTTTTCAAATGTACAGTGAGTACATCTGGTGGATGACATCAGTGGTGACCGGCATTGGGTAGTGGTGAGTGAGATTTATATATTTTCCCTCTTGTACTTTCTACAGTGATTACATGTTTAGGAGAGGCAGTAAGATATAGCCGTATAGAACAGTGGTTCTTAAAGTTTATGTGCACTAAAAATACCGACGGGACTTAGCAAAATAATGTATTTTATGTTCAAAGTCCTCCCTTAGAATTCTGCTTGAGTAGGGAGGGAAAAGTTAGAATTCTTAGTTTTATTTTTAACTAGTTCTTATATGAACTGATGCTGCTGTTCTTGAAATAAAAATCTTGAGGACCTCCAGCTGATGGTCTCATTTTGTGTTCATGTTTGTTACTAACTTCTCAAAGCTCTTGAATTCCTTTATACATAAGTAAGATAGTAAAATATTTTCTCCAGAGAGATGTTGAGATTAATTAAAATTCAGCTTGTGAGAGCAGTACATAGTAGATACATAGTAGGTTTTGCATATTTGATAATACACTTTCTTATACTTCTTGTAATAATCAAATAATAAATATTATTCTTTGAATGTCAAAAACAATTGGAAACTAATTTTCTACGCACTCTTCCAAAAATCTGATGTGATTTGATTGTTGCAAAATACTAAACTACCAGGATGACAGCATGCAATAGTCTTTAAAAAGCAAAAGAACTTTGTTCCTCAAAGTATTGGAATTTACAGAATGCAGCCCGGTGCTCTCTACATCTGTGCAGTCGGTAATTACACTGGGTGGCAACCATGGATATTTTGCACATGTCAGAATACACTTGAATTCAAATAGTAAGTGAAAATTTAAAATTATCATCTCAATGTCATTTATGATTACATATAGGTGGTGTTTGGTTTGTGCGTTTAGGATTACAGCTACTGGAAATTTCAAATAGCACATCTGGTTTCACTATATTTCTTCATAATACCATAACATAAGGAAAAGATTAGAGATCACTTTGCAGTTTTAAAAATATCCTCCTACAGATTTTTGTTAATATTGACTTAATATATTTGAATAAAGTCAGCAAATCTTTAATCGCACTATAGCTACACATTTTAAATTCCTACTATAAATGTTTTTCTTACTCATCATCCAGATGTAATAGGTCTTAATTTAGGCTCATGGTTTCAATGAAAAGGAAAGAAAATTGTATTTTTCTCTGACAGTCCATCTGAGTGTTCAATAGCTTCATCAAAAATCATTTGAGTTTTTAAATCAATGTCCCAAAAGTCAAGACTTATATTTGCTCCTTCCAAACATCTTGTGATTCCCAACAATAAAGAATACACAGAAATAATTGTACATATGCATCTTTTCCCAAGTACAATTTGTGTTCAGAAGATAGAGGGGTTATTAGATTTTAATTTTAATAATTCCTTATAAATATCACTTGAATGTCTTTCCTCAACTGTGAATCTGGGACTAATTTAGGTAAACTCAGGTACTAAGTGTTTGATTCATCTGTGCCATGAATCTAACTAACTATCACGTATTTATTAATCTCGAGACAACCAAAAGTAATCCTTGACTTCCATAATATTCAACAAAAGCAACAAGAGTTCCCAACTGTGTTCTAAAAAAAAAAAAAAAAAAAAAATAGCCAAGATGATGAAGCCATAGATATAGATGCTAGCTCACTGGTCTGTAGATTCCATTACTGTATCAGTGGGCACTATGAAGCCATAGATGCTAGCTCACTGCTCTGTATATTCCGCTACTGTATCAGTGGGCACTATTGCTCTGACACTTCAGTAAGAAAGTCCCTCAAGTCTGAGCTTGTGGAGTAAAACACAAGCTTGGTTGCCAGATGTAAAACTAAAGTGGGAAGGCATTGAGCTATGGAATTCGCTTAAAAGGCGTGCTCCCAATGACCTACCCACCTCTCACTAGGTCTTACCTCATGGTGTCACCACCAACTCCCTATAGCGTTAATCCAGGGGCCAATCCTTTAATACTGAGGCTGTGAGGAGACTCTTAATATCCAAACTGTAACAGTATCTCTTGGGGACTATTAGGGAGGAAAATAGAAATCATGACTTAATTTGAAGGTATATAATTTCTAGCTACATAAAATAGGTCTTCCACATACTTTAATAATCATTAAACACAGACATTTAAATTTATATGGCATTTGCATTCATATTAACATGTATTATTATGGGCAACGTTGTTGGTTTTGTATTGGACCATGTGATTCCTTTGGCCAGTTATAAATAGAGATATTGATGGATTTTATTTATTGTTAAGACAATATTAGAGAAAGACTTACTGACAGTGAAAAGATGAAACACAAGAGTGGAGGCTGGGATGTGGACCCTTGGAGTACTGAAGAATATTTAGGACCAGTAAATAAAAATATCAGTATTAATGAGCAATGGGGAAATTTTTAAGAAAGGTAGGAGTCTAGTAGCGGTTGAGAGTTGCCTCTTCCCCTTATCTTCCTTCTTGCCTACCTGTGATTGGCTATTAACCTCCATGATATTCATAGTTCTACAATGAACTGTGAGCACATTTTGAGTTCTGATTCAGAAACAACAATTATAGTACAACACTTGAATTCTTTTGTTCTCTCACTGTTTTTAGAGTTGTACCTGCTTTTTATTTGTGTACTAGTCTATAAAACAAACACCTAAGAACAACAATTATATCTTGCCCTTGTTTAAATCTTGAATGAGATCTGATATAGAAAATACTGAGCATTCAGTTAGGATTAGTTGAGTTAATAAGTTCATTAGGGACATGAGTATTGATTTCTTTGATAAAAGGCAGCTCATTATCTTTTTATCATTGTGCTACCATTTATTATCAAAACAAATTTCTTAGAACTAACATTTGTTTTAATTTTCCATTTTTAAATACCTCTTTACTGTCAACACACTATTTGTTTACAGAGCTTTATCTGCTTAAACATACTTAGTCCCATCTAATACAACCCATTTATTGAAGAAATTCATTTCCCAAAGTGTCATGCAACTCCAAAATATATTCACCATAAAAAACAAAATTAAAGGATTGTCTTTGCATCATTTTTATAACAGTTATCAAGGAAAAACTGAACTTTTTATGTTTTTGAATTACTATATAATCAGATCATTTCTGTCTTTTCTTTTCTCTGTCCAAATCCTCCTATGCACCATCCTTGGTCTCTTGCAAATTACGACCTCTTTGCTCATTATTTGTCTTTACTTGCATATATATGCAAATATGTATAACCAGTTCAGTGTGTGTAATGTTACCCATCTGTAGGTTTTCAGGGCTGACCTCTTGAATAAGCAACTGGTGTGCTCTTTCCTAGAGAAGAGTATATCTCCCACTCTCAGCTTCTTTTAGTTGTCTATAGATTTTTGTATAAGTTGAGGCCTCTTGGGCTTTCCTCCATCTATGCTGGCATATCTATTGGTTATTGTCTTTGTTCAGCTCATTTTTAGGCCGTTACGTTGTGACATTGGTGGGGCTTTATGAATGTAGCCTCAGGTGCTGAAGTGTTTTGTAGGGTATTCTTTGAGACCAGACTAGGTTCAACAACTCTGCATTTTCATTGGCGGTGTCTATCTGTTGCAATGAGAAGTTCTCACAATGTGGGATGAGGACACTTACCTGTGCCCATAAGGGCAAAGATTTAGACTGTTGTCATGGATTATGCTGGTTTAGTAAAGTGGTGGTTGTAGATTCCTCTACATGACCCATGACTTCGCTAGCCCCCAAGCAGTAGGCAGATTTCAGCAGTCTGCTGAACATTGTCTCCAAACTTGATAAAACCAAAGCTTGTGGCACTGTCCTTTCCTTATTCCTTTCCATTAGGTTTTGTGTTAACATGTAAACTAATCAGCTTCACTATGTAGCTTTCACCAATACTCTGTTCTGCCCACGGCCTCCTCATAGGAGAGCATCACATTTTCAGGAAAATGTATGGAACTGAAAATCACCGTGTTAGCTTAAATAAACCAGACTCAGAAAGATAAATGGCACATGCTCTTTCATATGTGTATTCTGCTCTTCAATTTTAACATATGTTTATAGACATGTATGGATCTGTGTGTGAGTGTAAGTCATTAAACCAGAAAGGGAATGATAAGATGGAATGAAGATATATTAATGGGGACAGAAACACAATTGAAAATAAGTGACTTCAAACAAAAATGGAGGGGGGGGGGATAACCAGTTGCTAGAAACTTGTACAATGAAAAACATAATGGCAGGGTTTTAGCTACTTCCCCTGGCTGATGAGCTACACATGGAGATTATCATGATTACTTAGACCTAAACATCATCTACTTAATGAAAGTGCTACTGATCGTAGAATATATAAATCAAATACACAAACATACGTGATCATGCTTCTCATCAACTCTGTAAAAGATTAAAAATGAACTTGAATTATTGCCACAAAAATATATTTCATTTATATTTGTTAGAATGAATATTTTAACCAGGCCAAAAAACCTCCATTCAGAAGTTCCTCTATCTTGACATTTGGACGAGAATTAAACTAACGTCTCCTGGGCATATTGGAAGACTGATCCAGTGAGCTAGGTAGAAATAGGTGGGGTCTTTCCTTAAATGTGTAGATTAATTACTTCTTAATTCCTGAGTTCAATAAAAAAACAAACTCTGTAATATTAGCTGTACCTAGAAAAAATAGCATATCCACATGGTAGGTAGAAAACTACAGTAATAAATAGTCACAATCTTGATGTAGCCAATGAAAAAGTATTGCGTGGCATCTGTAAGTTGTGGCTGATTGCTCCCGAGGTCAGTGGTTGCTAATATGCTTCAAAATTATTGAGCAATGAAGGATTGATGGTATGGAATCTGTCCTCTCCTTTTTGCATAAACTGTATCCAAATTTATTCTCTATTTTCTTCTCAGTGGCAAAAAAGATAACCACAGCTAAGATAAAATCACTATGTCTTAACATTCAATGAGTGTTTCCTTTGATTTCTTGATCCTGAAAGAGATTGGTCCAGAATCTCCACAGCGAGCATTGTAGAGATGTAAGGCATGTGGTTTTAACTGCACACAAATCTGAGTCAAGTGAGATATCGATATGTTAGATATTTCAAATTTGAGGAATTGGTTCCTTTCTTCCACTAGCACCATGTGGATAATTTTACTCAACTGAAAATGTTTGGATCCTTCTTAATAAGAGCACATCAGCAAATATAACACAGACAGTGTCTGTGCAATGTAGATGTCTAGGCAATTGTATAATTGTCTGTTGTAACTTATAAGAGTTAGCATAAGAATATAGCAGATGCTTATTTCCTTAAAAGGTCAGGTTTCTTTGTATCAAGACCTCTCGAGGTGCTAACTTATTGGACTTTAATATTGCTCAATGTATAGTTTTTCCCTGAGTCGTAGATTCAGGGCTATGAACCTGATATGTCTATTCTAATAGGTTTTTTTTTTCTTAAATTTCTTAAGTTTACTTTCTTTCCCATTGTAAAAATGGCAAAAAGAATAGGTTTCAGTTTGTAATCCTTGTGCAAATTCTCTCTCTCTCTCTCTCCCTCTCTCCCCATCTCCTTCCCTCCCTCTCTTCCTCTCTGTCTCCCTCTCCCCCTTCTTCTCTCCCTTTCTCTGCTTTTCCTAAATCTTAGAGTTTTTTTCAGATCTTATACATGTTAGCTCTGTGTTGTCATCATATATTTAAGTATATTGTGCTTAAGATACCTTACTGACTATACCAACTGTCAGTCACTGGCATGCTGGTGATGCCCTCCAGCAATCAACAGACTTTTGTTAGAAGAAATGTTAGTGTTCGCCTGTGAATTGTTTTGTGAAAAGTTTTCAATATTTGAACAATCTCAGAGTTCTGATGGATAAAATAGACTATGAAAGAGGGTTTTGGATATCATCAGATGTAGGTTGACATCTACTATTATTATGGTATACAAGATTGCATGGAGACAAATGATAATAAGAGTATTACTACTACTACTACTAGCAACAGAAACACATATATACATAATAAATGAAGTCATAGTTTGCAGAATATTGAAGATTCTAGGACTTTAATTCTACTTCATTCATGTCTTTGACTTTTTTTTTTTTTTTTAGATTTTCAGAGACAAGCTCCCATGTAATCCATGCTGGCCTCTAACTTACTAGGTAGACAAGATAACCATGAACTTATTATCTTTTTATCTCTTAAGAGGCTAGGAGACAATCATAGAACCCCATGGCTGGCTACTTAATATCGTTTTGCATTTCCATCATATTTTCATGTTACCACGAAGTGATAAACATTAACAATTTTACAATGAGTTAGGATCTAACACTAAATGAAAGTACATAACATACCCCCAAATTGATTTGTGGAAAGTATGTTTGAAAACTCAAGTTAATTTTCTATCCTCAGTTGAAGACAGTAGTTTGAAAAATATAGAAATATGTATGAACTTTTAGAAAGAATAGCAGCTCATACAACAAGAATGACAGCCTGTGCAATCTGTGCAAATAGTATGTTTTACCTACGTCCCCAGCACCCTGAAGGACTCCTCCATACTGAAGGAGATGAGATTGATATTCTGTATCCCACCGTGGAAAAACTCAGTGCCTTTTCTTTTATGAATTTCTTCCAGCCCAAAGTGCTTTTGGATACGTTGGCTATTTAACAGTGGCATGACAAACGGTGTCATTTACACAAACCCAGAGCTATGCAGGGAATAGATTTCCTATTAATATGCGTTGCCAGCCTGGTGTAGAAACTGCCAGAGTACTCGCAGCTATATTTCTGGATTCATGGTTACTTAATGATTGGAACTTTCTGATTTATAGGGCTCTTAAAAGTAATAATATGTCTCTTAATACCAAGTAGTCAACTGACAACTTTTTATAATGATTTTTTTTAAATGGAGGGAACCTTTTTCTAGACTCATAGAGACCACATAAGCAGAAGCAACATCAAGTAGACAAAACAGCTATTGACTTTTTTTCTCTGTTCTTCTTACACCTGAGGCTGGCTAGGGGCTACCTACAGTGTCGTGGGAATTTGCAGCCTGAGGCCAAACATACAGCATATAGAGAACTGGAATGTTTCTATTGAGCAGGCTTTAAGAATATATAACTCCCAGCTTATTGTTTCCAATTACTATATATAAAATTTATTTCCATATATTTTGGAGGAAAATTCATCATTTTTGTAAGAACGTATGTTCAGGAAACTATAAGAAATGGAAGATGATGTTTTAAGCTATGAATTATAAAGTTATATAAAAAAACCCATGAAAGTAAAAAATTTCAAAACTGTCATCCAAAGGAACAGCTTACCTAGCACCCAGGAGTGGCCTCGGGTTAGGTAAATTGAAACTCATTCTGTTAGGTTGAAAATTAGTTTTGTCATATCTTCAAAGTTTGATCCCATCTTCCTCAAAGAGTGTAAATTTAACCCTGTAACTCCTGAGCAAACTTTCCATAATTTTTCAGCCCACACCCTGCTCACGTTAACTTTGTTCTCTACACTTGGCCTTCTCTCACTTCCCAAAACCCTAGCATGTTCTGCTGAATTAAAAATTCAGCTGTAAGCAGCCTGGTTTTTAAAACTACCTTTAAATTTTTTGAGTACTATTAAAATAAGATAGTTCTGTTACTTCCAATGTTAAATTGTCATGTATGTGTGGGTTTTGTGTGTGTGTGTGTGTGTGTGTGTGTGTGTGTGTGTGTGTGTGTGTTATCATAGCTGGTCATTCAAAGAACATTATTATTACTGTGTGACATTTTTGATGAGCACAGAGTTTAAAGGTATTGGTAATTATCGTTGTAGTTTCAGGTAACAGGTTTGAGAACAAGTAATGATCCTAAATATTTGACATTTAGTGTCACTTATACTTCCCATTTTTAAAAACTTTTTATGGATTCTTTGTGAATTTCACGTTATCCACCGCAATCCAACTCATCTCCCCATTCCTTCACACCCACTCGTTGCCCTAGCAACCTCCCCGCAATAAGAAAAGAAAAAAGAAAACAGACAAAAAAAAAAAAAAGAAGGAAAAGCACCTCACTGTGGAAACTGTAGTGTATCATGGTGTGTCCCACAGTATACCCTTTGGTCCAAGAATCTTTACTTGCAAATGTTCATTGCAGTGAGTCCTTGGTCTGCTTGAGGCCTTGAGCATCTGCTTAAGGTAGCAAAGCTGTACCTTCACTGGCGCTCCTCAGGGATAGCCTGTCGTTGCCCTGTGTCATGGTGATCCAAGCTCCAGCAGTTCATAGGGTAGATGTTAGGGTGGGCCAATTCAAAGCCAGGATCCTGGTCAGGGGGTGGCTGAGCTGGTCAGCCTGCCAAAACTCTGTGCTCATACCACCAGGGATTTACTGCCTTTTCTAGATCGCCCAATGCAACAGCCAACATGGGGTGGGGCCAGCCCTCCCGATTTCATGCACTCTGGGTCAACTCACCCCACCCCCACTCTGACCCCTCACCCTCCCACTCCATGGCTTAGCTTTGGAGGGCCAGGGCTAACTCTCCTGGCTGCTGTAGGTGCCAAGGAATGGGGTTAGGGGCCATCACCCCCTCACCCATGCCACCACATGGCTGACAAGTGTCAAGGCCAGCTTTTAGTGCTCACCCTCTCAGGCTGGTTCACCTTTGCTCACAACAGCAGAGCCAGCTCCAGTGCTGTCCTGTTGAGATAAGGGGCCAGCTCTCCCAGGTATTGCAGATAGCAAGGGGTGGGGTCATCTCTGTACCACCCTCAGACATCAACATGGCTCCAGGTGTCAGGCCAGACCAGGATGTCCATAAGATATTTGATAGCAACAGATCCCCATTGCTGCAGACCCAAGGAACCACACATTCACTTTCATTTCAATTAAATATATCATAAACAGGTATCATAAATTATTCTTCAACAAGTAAAATTATTTATTCAGGGATGATTCATATTAGCAATAGAAATTCTAAGACAATATTTAAAAATGTATTGGTTTAAATAATTATAATATTTACTCTTAGAGTTAAAAATAGGGGGATATTTCACATCTTGATTTAATTATTAAATAATGAAGGCATAGTGAAAAACAATCTTCACACAACCATAGTCTGTGCTCAATGAATTGAACATTTTTCTTGTGATTTATTTTAATTGGTAAATAAAAATGTATATAGTACTAATTTTCAAACTGATGTATACACTGTAGAATAATTAACTCAAGCTGACATACTTGTGTTCCTCTAAATAGGAGTCTTGTGGTGTGTGTGTGTGTGTGTGTGTGTGTGTGTGTGTGAGAGAGAGAGAGAGAGAGAGAGAGAGAGAGAGAGAGAGAGAGAGAGAGAGAGATTAGATGCTCCCAAGCTCTCATTGGTTTTCAAGTACACAATGTTATGTTAGTAGCTGTACCCTCTTGATGTCCTTGACCTTTGAACTTGTCCCCTAACTAACTGCAATACAGTTTTCTTTCACAAACACAAAACAATGTTTGTGAACACAGTTAATATGATCACTCATAAAGCATACAGTTTCAAAGTAGGAAAGGTGGGTGAGTTCTGACTCTATTTGGTAATTTGTTTTGTGGTATTTTATTTTGCTTTTGAACAACAATATTCTTAGATGCTATTAGAACAATAAATTTCTGTTATTGTTTGCTCTATTCCTGCATTCACATAACTTTGATTTAAGATAATAGAGGACAAGTACAAAAGTCTTCAAAACCAAGCATAATTCTACCAAATAAAAACAAACTAAAATGATTTCAAGCTATAAAAGTTAAAGCTAACTTGGTCATTGTAATTTACCCAAAAGTGAAAATATGAAAAAAAAAAACAAACGAAAATTTAATGTGTAAAAGTTTACTTAGGCAAACTATGTTAGTTTGCTTTTTAAGGCAGAGCAATCAACTAAAACCTGGGATAAACTATAGCAAGCCTGTGCCTTCTTTCTAATCTGTGGCCGTGAGCCCCTGTACTAGCAGAGACGCCATGATGTCTGAAGATGACAGACAGGAATAAAGATGGGGAAATGGAAGTTGTAAAGAAAATGTCAAAGAAAATGCAATTGCAGAAGGCAAAGCACAAGGAAAATGGAATAAACCCTTCAAGCTATTCGCTAGCGTGGTTAAGCAGCTGTTCCTGATCTTCCTTGAAATCATTAGTTAGATAGGGTCAAAGTTGTAGCTTAACGAATTTCAACTAAGGAAGCAACATGGACAGAAGAAGCAGAACAAAGAAGATGTAAGCAGCACATTCTAGAAGGGCTCCTAAAATATTTGCTAAAGCAATCTTTTCTGTTATTGTTTATAACGTGAGCAAGCCTGCATAAACAAAATTTTTATTCAGGGTTTGTCCTCTTCTTTTAAAAGGGTTTTAATAAAATAAATTTTATTTAAATAAAATAAAAAATTTCAAGATGATTACAAGTATCTCTACTACATGAGTAAGCTCAAATTCAAAGCAGAAAAATACATGGTAATTAAAACCATGCCTTATGGAATCAAGTTCCTAAAGTCTCAGATCCACCACTTTCCATCAATAATCCTCAGGTCTCATTTCTATAATCTTTAGATTGCTTATATGCAAAACAGAATTATTACTATTGTGAGGGTTAATGTCATGGTATAAGCACAGTGGTTGGTTCGGTATAAAAAGGCAGTAAATAGTGCATAGAAAGAGTAAGAACTAATCTGTATTTGATTTTTTCCTTATTTAGTAATGTCACAAAAACTTGCATGTCAAACACCGTGAGCCTTTAAAATAAAACAGACAAGTTATGTATAGTAGTCACTTTGTCCAACATTTTCAAATGTTTATACTCACTCTCTTTTTCAAAATCTTTGCATGATTAAAATATGTATATATAAGGTTTCTCAAATGCATTTAGTACCCAAGGTCTGTGTATGGTGTGTTAAGAAGAGGTGGAATAAAGAATAGATACTGGAGTTCACAGCATCAGGACCACAACACTGTGAGAAGAAATCAAAGCTCCCAAAGACCCAGAGAAGGAAGTCACCAAGATCATGCACATCTGGCTTACTGGAAGGAATAAAGCAGAATAGTCTAATATTTTAGACAGTCCAGAGTCCAAAGGTTTAAAGGTCAAACCATGGCGAAGCTCAGAAGCAGAGTGTCTTGGAACAAGTCCTGGAGCAAGAGGAATGTATTGGCCCATCTCAGAAGCTTCTGACTGCTCTCACTCTATGGCAGTAAGTGTAAGTGCTGTGGGGTTGGAGAGCTGCCACATGTCAAATTAAAGCCTGTTGCTTAGATGGGATATGAGAGAGAAGGACAGTTCTCTGGCAAAAGATTCATCTCACATAAAGTCATAATGAATTTCTCAGTCCTTTGGGAATAGATGCTTGTGGGTTTAATATACTAGCTGTTGGTATGTTGTTTTAATTCCTTATTAATACCTATGTTTAACTTATGGCTTGTAAATAGTGCCTTGCAATGACCACTGGCAGCATGAAACTCATCTTCATGAATAATTTACTACAGGAATTATAAGTGATTTCTAAAGGAGGTTGTCTACTGGGCTTTGGTTACCAACCTAGGATGCAGCTCCATTATCTGTCAATTTGCAAAATTGTATGTGTTGTTTAATTATTATGAAGGTGTTAATATGACAAGATTTCCTTTTTGTAAAATATACAGAAAAAACATGTTGTTTCTCTCTATTTACAATATAGTTTATCTCAAAAATCAAATACACTTTGTTTTTCTGTCATTGACAAGGCAGTCCCAAAGTGATACTCAGAGATACTCATCTGAATGCATCATAGTCAATTACACATGATTTATTTCGTGGTTGAAACTGAAGAGGAAATATTTTATTTGAAGTGATTTATATGGTCTACAATATTTATATACTAATTAGCATCATTTTCTGAAGTTTCTCATATTATTAAAATTGATAATCTTTGAATTATATACCTAATTTGTTGATACCACACATATTTGTACATTTCTATACTGTTTAAGTGTACATAGAATTTTGCTTCATGTAAATATTGAGATAAGTTTATTATTTGAAATTACCTGGATCTTTCAAATAATACCTTTTAAACACATAGCTGCAGAACCACCTGTGAAAATAGTAGAAATAGAAAAATTAGGACCAATTCTTGGGCTATAGATTAAAACCTTGCAGTGTACAGAGCTATCTCTGTTTTAACAAGCTCTCCAAATGTATCTGTTGCACACCAAAGTTGGTGAGTGAATTTTTATCATGTCTATTATTTGATTGGTTCACTTAATACAATCTATATGATATATATCCACTGTGACAGACACACGGCACATTCGTTACGTTCTCTCCTTCAAGGAGTGTGAAATATGAGCCACTAACTCACAGATGCAAAATTTAATAATTGCAGGACCTTAGCATACGCTGCAGTGTAATATATGATGAGTCATCACGTTATAACTATGATACAAGGGTGGCATCATACTATAATGACTCGAGCTCTAAAAATCAGACTGATTTTATTCCTATCTGAGCTCTGCCACTAACCAGTGCCTTTCTCAGAAGATCTTCATTAGGCACAGAGATAGCAAAATACCAGACACATAATAAATGATGTATAAGCACTAGTTGTTATTTCAGTATCATAGGCATTAAGTTTCATGAAAATTCAAATTTTATGTTTTGCTTGTTTTCAGCAGAAAAATTAAAATACTTACATAAAAAAGATGGTTGTACCTGGACCTTGAATTATGCATATATACTGATAGATAGTAAAAGGAAGAAGTGTTTTACCTTGTTAATTTCCAAACTAGCTGCAGACTTCACAGAATGTGGAAACAATGTACACTATCTTGTTAAAAGTAATACACAGTCCCTGGAACACATTCTTGCCTTTCACATCTCTCTACCAAGTCAACATCGATGATAAGCTTCAAACCCGGATTTTAATATCATCACCTAGCTATGTCTATCTACATAGTATAAATGTTCATCAAGTTTTGTTGTCACTAAGTAAGTCATCAACTTTCTATACCTCCAAATATAGTCTCTTTATATTTTATATCATAGTACATTTCATTGCTTCCACTCTGTTGTGGTTTTGTGCCAGTCCATGGCATCCTTTGGGATTCTGTCCATTTGTTTTTATTGTAAGTAAAATGCAATCTATTAAATCCTTCACCATGCCTCCTTCTGAGAGTATGAATAGCCACCAAGCAGGAGGTAGTGTAAGGGCAGAGGGACACAATGCTCCGCAACCATGCCCCACCTGGATTGTTTCTGTCACTGAATAGCTTGGGCTTACTAGTATTGTGACAAAGGATGACGCACACCATCTGTAGGAACCCAGGGCTCTGTTCAGTGAGAGAATGTTAGACACACGTAAGACCGAGGCTTCAGAGTACTGAAAAAGCAGAGTGTTCTCTTAATTAGATGGTGTCAAAAGCAGGAACATTCCTAAAACTGCAAGCCCAGGGCATCCTCCTATCGCTGACTCAAAAGGCTGGGATTACAATCGCATGCTGGCACGCCCAGGTTTGTTTGATTTGTTTGTTTGTTTTTAAACACGTATTCTAAGAATTGAACTTCAATCTTCATTCCTGAAAAGCAAGGACTTTGTGAATTAAGCTATCTACCCAGCCTCTTAAGTGTTGTTTTAAGATATGATTTATTTGTTATCATAATTATTAACAGTGAAATCTATAATTTTCTCTACTTTGTCCTGTTACTTAAAGGCCTAAATCAAAATTCATCTACTCAAGTGCATTTTATATTCTTAGTTACAATAAACCTGTCATTGTTTGCTTTTAGCTTGATAGCAATGAAATGTGTTTATTTTCTTCTTAATCACTTAAAAACCTGTAATATTAAAATGTCTCATGGTGACACAGATAAAAGGTTATAAAATTCTACTGGCAGAAGAGGCCTCCTTTCAGTCCAGCCAGGTCAGTGCTTGTCTCCACACACGTACAGCACGATTTCAAAGATATTAAATATCCTGCCTGGTTTACGTAGTTCTGTTGTAGAAAGAAGATCGCCCTGGCTTGCATCACACTCTTCTGATCCTTTGTGGGTTTGGCCGATAGTGTTTTGGATTATATATAGATTTTTATTAAAATATCACCTGAACCCAGAATTATTATGTATCTAAGAGTAGTTTTCAGTTCTGGCCCCTTATATTAACCAGTGTCTATTGGATTACAACTTTCTGTTATGAGTTTAACACACCTCAATGATTAGTAGTCTATTACCCTCCCCCCTTGGGATTTGGATCATGAGCAAGGAATCAATCACTGGCCACTATAGAAGCCTAATAAGATGTGAGTTGTCTCAGTGTGCGGCCTTGATACAGGTAGGTTATCACAGGATAACATCAAAGGTTTCAGATAAAGTCAAAGGAGATGATACAGGTAGGTTATCACAGGACAACATCAAAGGTATCAGATAAAGTCAAAGGAGAAGAAATCTAATTTTCATCACTTTACTCATCCTGTCTTTTTACTTCTTTTTAAATTTATTAGTTCTTTGAGAATTTCATTTAACATGTTTTATCATGTTCACCCCCTACATCCGTTCCCCACTCTCACTCTCTCTTCTAGACCCGCACGAGTCCTCTTTATTTAAATAAATACGCACTAAGACCAGTTGGTGCTGAGTATAGATTCTTAGAAGTTTACTTTGCACTGGAGTATAGTCAATTTACTAGAGGATATCCTTTAAAGAAAACCAACTCTCCTTTAATCAGTAGGTATCAATTGTCAATAGCTCCTCCCCAGCACATACTGGGATTTGTGCTAGACTGGGATTGTTAAGGTCTTGTTCAGGTCTTCTTCAGGTCTTCTTCAGGTCTTGATGCTGTCAAAGTCAGTGATAGGTGCAGCTACCCGTCTGTGACCAGAAGATACTGCTTCCTGGTAATTATCCTCCACTGCTTCTGGCCCTTATGCTCTTTCTACCCCCTCTTCCACAGTGATCCCTAAACCTTGGCAGAAATAATACAGATGTCCACAATCCCTTATTCTCCCCATAGTGACCAGTTGTGGTTCTTTGTGTTAATTGCCAATTACTATAGGCGTAAGGTACATATATGGTATTCTCATAAAGGTTAAGAGATGCACCTATTTATGGAAATAACAATAGCTCATTCTGAGGTTTGTTTTTTCTTTTTTCTTTTTTTTTAATATTTGTCTACTTAGCAGAATAACTCTAGGTTATCCCCTAGGGCCTATGATTTACCTGTGTTCTACAGGGCCAAGAACCTGTGGCTGGACCTCCTACTTACAAAGCTAGCCTTTTTCTAATACAAGTACTATACTCTACAGGCCAAAGAGCTAAAGGTTGAAACTGAATAGGAGCCGAACTTCCGCATGTCAGATAGTTAGTAAAAATTGATGCATGTGTTTGTTTGTATGTATTATTTTATTTTTGGCTTAGTTTGACTTTTTGAGACAAGAATTTGCTGTGGATCTTATGTTGACCTAAAACTTAATAGTGGTCTGCCTTGACCTCATAAGAGCCTGAAAATGGGTATGAATCACACTATCTGGCTATTTTTATTCTTTCAGCAGCTAATTATTGAGCACACTCTTATCTGAAACTGTAAGGTGCTTAAAATGAGAAAAATGAATGAAAATGACCAAAATGTTTTAAGAATTATGATTATAGCTTAGAGTAGTTTGCATATAAATTTTAGTGAGTTAAACAGAATAAGGAATAAGGCAGGAGGAAAACTGTAAGAACCTGTGTGGAGTTCTGTTAGCTCCCTGCTTGACACTCATTATCGGTCAATTACATTAAGATAGTGTCTACCTCTTGTTCTCTTGAAAATAAATAATCTGCAATTGTAAGGATGAGTCTCAAGCTATCTTTCCTTGATACACAACACTGCAACAATAACTAATGTCAAATGCTGTATCTTTCTTTTCTATCTGGAGCTGAAGCCAATCTGAATATGTGCTTGACTCATTTTTCACCTTCTATGTAGAACCTCAGAAGGTAAGAGGAAGCTAGTGGATCTATGCTGTTCTCTTGTTTTTACTATGTCCTATCATCTCCCCCCCCCCTTTTTTTTTGTTCAAGAATGTGTAGACTGGAGTAGGGACTAATACTAAAACATGTGCTTGAAGACATGTGATACCATACTAGAAATAGGTACAGCAACATTTCCTGTGGAGAGGTGGGCAGCCTGAGCAAGCCATACTAAACTGTGAGTGACTTTCATCCCTACTCCCTACTTCACAACCAACTTAGGAATCAACTTTTGTATTGGACTCAAAATAAGTCACAGCCTCATGCTTACTACAAACCCTTATCTCAGACCTGGAACAAAATTCACATAAGTTGATATAATCTGTACTCTTTCTTAGCATAGAAGTATTATAACAAGGTTGGCACACCCCTAGCACCACCATTCTGTCAGAAAGGCATTGGTAAAGGTAACTGTGCCTCCTTGTTTTTCTTTACCCTAGTCTAACCTTAACTACGAATGTGGGATCCTCTGTAAACCCGAGGCTCTATGTTCTGCTTAGATCTAGAAGCACCAGAGAAAGGTAGGATTGGTTTCTCTCAGGCCTTGAAGTAGCCTCTAACACTCTTGGATCCACAAGAATCCAGGAAGTCAAGACAGGTCATAATTTGTCTTTCAAACAAGTGCAATTACAGACAACCACAATGAACTGGCTTGTGATTAAGAGTCAGTCCATTTCCATTGAGATTTTTCCTGGTTCGTTGTTGGGAAAATTTGCTTGTCATTTATTGTCCATATTGACCTCATACTAGGGAAGAATCAAATTTGCCTTTAGCTATTATCTGTCTTAATATAAGAAGAAAACTACATTTGCTTGTTTGGTTTTAATAGATAGTTATTGATGAATGGTTTGTGTCTCACAGACACGACCCAGTATATGCTCACACTAAATATGGATTTTGCTCCTCATTTCCAAGAGAAGATAATCTCATCAGTATTGATTTTAAATATATCTTTACAAAAAGCATCAATGTGTGTAACTTCATCCTGGATACATTGACTAAAGGTTTCTATTCATTTCAGAAGCACCAATAACTTTAAATATTGTATAGTCATATTGGAGAGACTAAAATAGGACATTTTCATGGGACCAAGAAAGTAAGTAGAATCAGAAACCTTCTACAGCAGGGAAAGGTCTGAGAAGCAAAGAGGAAAATTGTATTCTCTTACCTAAGTGCTAACTAAACCTATCCCTGCTTAGCTTCCAAGATCAGGCAGGTTAGTCACCTTTAATGGAGTGTAGCCATATATGGAAAATTATTTTCTTTACTATGGAGCATTATCTTTAAAAACAGTTAACAATTCAGTTATGTTTTCTATTAAAGATTAAAGATCACCTCTTCCCTAATTTACTTGTAACCTGGAAGGTAGTGCTTGAAAAAATGTAAATCATATTCACTATGTGATGGACTAATGTTTTCAATAAAAATGTAAGTGGAAATCTTCATCAGGGAAATAGATTTATATTTTCTTCCTTATGAGGGCAACAAGAGTACTGTGTGTTAAAGCAAGGACTCATAAGGGTTGGAGGAAGCAAGGAGTGTAATGAGATGGCAGATGCTGCGAAGTACATAGCAAATTGCTTGCCTAGATTTGCTTGCTGTATGATGTGATTTACAGTCATTGACTGGCAGAAAGAATTAAATGTTTGCATTTCTATTGCACCATTAAGTGTCTCTGCCATGAAATAAATCAAGAGTGGGGCAAGAGGCTGCATGAAGAGCAATCTTACTGCACTGGGCGTGTTATCATTCTTCCCCAAAGGAGCTGTGCAACCGCTCCTTTGCTTCACATGCATCCATTTTGATTAAGTTTTTGACAGCTTCAACTTCTTTTAGGTTCTGTCCGCAATGGACTAGCGATGATAGATAACAATGTACAACTACGTGAGAGAAATGTGTAGTATTTACTGCTACCTGCTGTTGATAACGGCTAGCTTGCTTTTGAGCCCTGAAATTGGGTACTTAACCTACTGATTAAATATTGATCATTTAAGTGCAAAAATTAGTGCTTTTTGAAATGCGTGCTTTCCTTCAGTCAAATTTTATTATATCATAGTTATTTTAAAGACTTCAAATTATTCTTTACCTTGGTTAATGAACTTGAAAACAAAATGAACTTTATGTAAGAATAGGTCAGCATTCACATGTCTATTTAAATATCAATTACTATTTTATTAAAATATTAAGATAAATGGTTATTTATGTTACAAATATGTCATGGTCATTTTATTAATGTTATTTATAATATATGTGCTATTATATATTTTTGAGAGCTAAAGTGGAATTTCCTTCTAAAACTGTTACCTAGGAGTAGACTTTGCGTGAAAGCAATTTAGTCTATGGCTACATACCTGCATCTTTTGCTTGTTGAAATAAAAAGAAGAGAAGGAAGAGAAGAAGATAGGGAGAAAAGGAGATAGGGCAGAAAGGATGGAGAGGGTATAAGTTAAACAAGAAAGGAGGGGAAAGGAAATTCAGTGAGATAGCATAATCTGCCCCTGAGGGTTTATTTTAATTATATTTATAAGTTCATTTTTATTGAGAAAGTTTAAGGGTTTCAGAAATATTCATATTAAGTGATAGTTTTCATATAACTTGTTATAGGTTTTCTAGATTACTAGCAATAAGTATAAATAATACACGTTATGGAAAAGGTTTGAACTGACACAGTTACATACCAGGGTGGTGATAAGGGCCCTAGGCATCCTGTTTCATGGTCAGAAGCTCTCTACCCTGCCCCCATCACTCTTCAGCAGAAGGCTGACAGTGTTTTGAAGCAGATACCACTGTTGTTAAAGGAACTGCAGAACTACCCCTTTGCAACAGGTTTGATCAGTAAATCCTGAAAAAAGGGGATGAAGTGAGATTCCTGATGGCTGTCCTTTACATGAGAGTAAACATAAATTTTAGATGTTAAGTGCATAGTCCAACATGTATTTTTACTTACCTCTTAATTTTTTTTAATTGATAAACATGATTTTACTATCATAGTTCCAGAACACAGATCAGGCTTTGATTATGAATAGCCACATGCTAAAATGAATGCTGTATGTGAGCCTCAGCCCTCAGGTGACAGTCTATACAAAGGGCAGCCACGTGTCAGGCTATCTGTTGGGATGTAACTATTGTATAATACCTGTTTTCTGAACAGCATTGCACCACAATCAGGTCATAAAGTCTTTCTTGTGTCTCAGGAAAGAAGACAGAGTAAGCAATTTGGAATGTTATAAAACAGGCTCAGTTGAGCAGTTTAATTTGCATGGAGTACCTTTATCCTCTAAATGAGTTGTTGGCTGATGAAACGTCCTGGTTGCCTCAGTCCAGAGAGCTTTATAATTTTGCATGCATACATTTGCATCAATTGAGATTAAGAGAGTTGCTCAAAATCTAAGAGCAGCTGAAGAACTCTTAAAATGATAACTGCTGTTATTATTTTTTTAAATTTTTTAAGATGTTTTAGCCTTTTGCATTTAACAAATACATCACAAACATTGTATCAGCAAAATATAAATATCATGTAACTCGGAGTAGAATCACCCAATAATACTGTCAGTACAATTGTTTGAAGGATATATTATATTTAACCTGTGTGTTAAAAGTAATTTTACTATATTTTAATATTAAAGTAAACCTTATATAATAGTCAAGCTTGAGATAAGTCAAGTGCATTCTATAATTTTATACATAGGTTAAAAGTAAAGATGAGTAGTAAGACCTTATACTTTCCCTTAGGTGCTTATGAGACAGCATCAGACAGTGCTCCTGCATTGTTTCATGAGAGACAGAACACAGTGGCTAGAAACGCAGCCTTGATGAGCCATTGGCCTGGTGTGGGAACAGAGAGATAATTTAGTTAAGCAGGTTAATGTTAAAGACTTAAGTCTAAAAGATGAGCAGACATACTCCAGGTACAAAAGTGAAAGAAGATATAGAATCTCTGATGTTTGTTGAATTATAATTTATAAAGAGTCAAATCCACTCATACATATTTAAATTTAGACTAATGCATTCATTTATGCAGCATAAAAGTATAAAACACTCTCATTGTTCCTTAATGTCCCTGTTTAGTCAGTCCCCTGTCCCCCAACCCAATCCCTGCTAGCCCATGAGTCTGCCCTTCTCTCTCTCTCCAATGGAGTGAGTACATAGGGAATGTCTCACTCCATTACGCATTAACATATGCCTCAGAAGCTGGTCCGTGCTTCTGCAGTTCCTGTTCATTTGTCAGTCCTGTTCTCTTGTATGCATGTGCTTTTTTTGTTGTTTCCTAGTTGGTGGATATTTGTAGTACCTCCAGTTATCACTCCAAGATTATCATTAGGAGAATTGTCTTTGTGCAAACTGGTATGTTGACTTTTGTCTCTCATTGTGTCTGGGATCGAGATTGCTGGATCATACCTGCAATATTGGAGACAGGCAGAAAATGTGTGAAATTAAAGCTACTTAAAATGTGGTACTTTCTGTGGTACAACAAAGTAGCGGGAAGGAAGAAGGACAACCAAGAAATGGGCAAGACTCTTGAGTACTTTTTATTTAAGCTTAAGACACTGAGATTGTATTCATGAGTGAGCGGTGTTGATTGATAAGACCTTATAGCTATGATCCCATTTCATCAGACACATTACCTTAGAGACTAACTGGAGTAACTAACAGGGGAGATATCAGCATGGGGTTAGGAGTGATAATTTAGAGGTTTTACACACACACACACAAACACACGCACACACACACACACACACACACATATAAATAAAATCTGGAACTCTACAGAGTATCATTCCTGATTTTTAAAAAAAAAAATGTTCATGACTTTCATTGCCACAATGAATACTGTGCACTTAAGAAACCTTGCTCTGTGCAAGTGTGTGTGTGTGTTTGTGTGTGTGTGTGTGTGTGTGTGTGTGTGTGTGTGTGTGTGTGTGTTTTCAGAGGATCTGAACAGTCTACCTCACTGGGATCCTTGTCTGTACCGAGAAAGTGTCATTGGGAAGTAGAGACTTCCTTCTCTGGGATTAAGCAGGTGCTTTGTAAGGCTGCCAGGTACTGGGACTGGAAGAACAAACCCATCTCATAGAATCTCACTAACAACCCAGGAGGTAAACGCATTATCATCTGTGTTTGCTATAAAGGAAAAACAGTGGGTGTATTAAGGCCAGTCAGTCGTGTTTAGCTGAGCTTCTATTCACTGCAACTATCATCTATTTAGTCACAGGATCATCAAATTTCTATGAAAATGTAGTATTTTTTTATTATTATTATTATTATTATTATTATTATTATTATTATTATTTTGCAATGAGCTTCTTCCTACCTTCCTAGATGAAGTTTAGGAACGTGGAATGAAGCAACATCTGAGATGTCCCTACAGAGCTTCTGGTAAGCACTGAGTGATTCCTCTCTAGACCTCCCTCACATTTCCCTAAATAAACCATGATGCTAAATGCTAATTAAATTCAGATAATTAAAAATCACAGGCAAGGTATTCAAACAAATTGCAAAGAGTGACAGTGCAGTTATGGCAATGTGTTTAGAAATCAATTTAAAAGAATATAAATGGGAACGGGTCTAATGATAAATTCTCTTTCTAACGGGACTAAGTCAGATAATGCATGAGAGCTACAGGATACAGATGTGTCTCCCACCCTTTCCAGAGATTCTTCTCTCGTGATTTTAAATGTTGAAAAATATTTTTAGTAGCAATGCAATGGGATGTTTTTTTCTTTCATTTTCTTTATTTTATTCTTCTCTTACATATTATATCCTGACCATGATTTCCCCTCCCTTCCCTTCCTTTCCCCTCCCCTTCCCTCTTCTCAGTCTCTCCTCTCTCCCCACTCCGCCTCTGCTATCCCTCAGAGAAGAGCAGGCTTCCCAGGGACATCAATCAAACACAGCATAACAAGCTAAAGAAGACCAGGCACATACCATCACATCAACGCTAGACAAGGCAACCCATTAGGAGGGAAAATGTCCCACAAGGAAAAGGGTCCCACCAGTAGGCAAAAAGAGTCAGGGACATCCCTTATTTCCACTCTTAGGGTGCTCACAAGAACACCAAGCTACTCAGTCATAACACATAGGCAGAGGAACTATATCAGACCCATAAGAATCCCTGAGCTCTGTGAGCTCCCAGGAGTCCAAGTCAGTTGATTCTGTGGGCAAGGTTCTGGTAGTGTCCCTGACCACTCTGGTTCCTCCAAGCAACCCCCTCTGACCCCTGTCCTTCTCACGATTCCCAATGCTCTGCCTAATGTTTGGTTGTGCGACTCTGCAGTTGCCTCTCCAGTCTTTTTGAATAATGAGTCTGCTTGGCTCCTGTCCTACTACACTCTCTGCAGGCAGGACAAACTGGCTGTGTGTGAGGCAAATGGGCCGTGCCACCAGACTAAAGAAATGGTAAGGCTGAGTGAGCCCACACTTCATGAAACTCAGAATTGAGTATGATATGTGTGGGGCCAGCTCCCTGCCAAACTCTACCTGCTTTGGGTCAGGTACCACTGAGCAGATCATGGCATAAAGCCTGAAATTGTCCACAGTAATGAAGTATGCTCAGAGTGTTCAGCTAATGAACTTACCTTGGTAGGCATTCCTTCCCACAAAAAGGGATTGAATCCCTGGTTCACCCTGTGTAAGGTGTATACAGTCGTCATCAAATAGGGCAAACAAGAACCTCTTCATCAAGGATGGCCACAGGATGGGGGTGGGGGGTATCAGGCGGGAAGACTTTATCCTAAAGAGCTGTGCCTAAATCTTCTGGAGAATGCCTTCTCTCTCCCAGCATAGCACTCACTTGGAAACAAATCAGATTCTGCCCCCATCCTAGTCTCTGCCTTTCCCTTCCAGCTTGCTGTGTTGGCACCCTGAGGAGAAGCGTGGACTGGGACCCATGTTCCCAGCAATATACCAGCAGTACTTGGGTACACAAGAGCCAGGGAACCACAGCAATCATCCCAGACTCTGCTGTTTTCCACTGGGGAAATTCGGACTGAGAACCCCAACTACTGACCTTGTTCTGCCTCCTCTGAGCAGCTTGCTGGCAGTGCTCTAGGATCCCTGGCAGAGAGGCAGACATGCTGGGTTGGTGATCCGTTCCCTCCACTTAAATCCTTGCCTAGTTACAGAAGATAGCCTTGTTCCACATCCTCTCCAGCATGAGGTGTTGCTTGTGATTTTCATCTTAGACATTCTGACAGGTGTAAGATGGAATTATTAAAGTCATTTGATTTGCATTTCTCTGATGCCTATAGATATTGAACACTTTTTCAAGGGTTTCTTGACCATTTGAGATTCTTTTGTATAGATTCTCTATTTAGATCTTTACTCTATTTTTAGTTGGATTGTTTAGTTTCTTCAGTTCTTGATATATTTTGGATGTTAGCCCTCTGTCAGATGTAGAATTGGTAAAAGGTCTTTTCCCATTATGTAGGTTGCCATTTTGTCCAAATGACAGTGTTCTTAGTTTATTGAAGTTTTTTAGTTTCACAAGGTTCTATCTACTAATTATTGATCCTATTCTGTTCTGATCCTGTTCTGTTCAGAAAGTTGTCTATTATGTCGAGGCATTCAAGACTATTCCCTACTTTTCTAAATAGTTTAGTGTATCTGGTGTTATGATGAGGTGTCTGATCCGCTTGGACTTGAGTTTTGTGCAAGGTGATAGACATGAATCTATTTGCATCCTGTTACACCAGCACCATTTGTTGAATATGCTGTCCCTTTCCCCCATTGTATATATTCTTTATCAAAAAAATCAAGTATCCATAGTACTTTCTATAAGACTGAGTATGAGAGTGATTGAAAGTTTTGCTGGGTATAGTAGTCTGGGCTGGCATCTGTGATCTCTTAAGAGTGTACAAGACATCTCTCCAAGCCCGTCTTCTTTTAGAGTCTTTGTTGAGAAGTTGGGTATAATTCTAATAGGCATGCCTTTAGATGTTACTTGGCCATTTTCCTTTGAAACTTTTAATATTCTTTTTTTTTTCCTGTATATTTAATGTTTCGATTGTTATGTGCCACAAAGACTTTCTTCTCTGGTACAATTTATTTGGTGTTATGTAAGTTTCTTGTAATTTATACACATGTCCTCCTTTAGGTTAGAAATTTTTTCTTCAATGATGTTGTTAAATCCATTTTCTGCAGTTTTCACTGGGATTCTTCTTCTATTCCTATTATTAATTATGGTCTTTTCATAGTGTTGTAAATTTGCTCAATGCTTTGTGTTAGGAATTTTTTAGATGAATTTTTTGACAAATGACTCTGTTTCTTTCTTCTATTGTATCTTCAGTGTCTGAGAATCTCTCTTGCATTTCTTATACTCGTTTGGTGATGCTTACATCTGTAGTTCCTATTCACTTACCTACACTTTTCATTTCCGGGATTCCCTCAGTTTGTGTTTTCATTATTGTTTCTATTTCCATTTTTAAGTCTTGAACTTATTTTCCTTGGTTTTCCCTGCATTCTTTAAAGAATTTATTGATTTTCTCCAATTTTTTCTTTGTCTTTTTGTCAATTTTTTAAGGAATTTGTTTTTCATTTTTTTCCTTTGAGGATCTCTATCATCTTCATAAAGTTGTTTTTAAGGTGGTTTTCTTGTGATTCAGCTGAATTGTAGTACTGAGGTCTTGCTGTCATAGGATAACTGGGGTCTGGTGGCACTGTATTGCCCTGGCTGTTGTTGTTGTGCTCTTACACTGGCCTGTAGGCATCTGGACTTGGAATGATTATAGGGTCTAGATGCTGATTTTTGAGTTTGTCTTTGTTGAATTGGTATTTTGTTCCTTGATTTCTTTTTCCTCTTTCTTTTACTTTCTCTAGGTTTTATTGGCCTGGATTTCTGGCAATCCTGGCATGACCTCTAATCCAGTAGGGAGTCTTTGTTCAAGGCATGGGCTGGACTACTAGTGGCTAACTTGGCCTTTGGTACAGCAGAGCTTTTCAGTTCTGTCTGTGGCCTGCATCTGTTCTTCTGACTGGTGTGGCTATACCTGAACAGTGGAAGTCTTCTGGAGTTGGGGGAAGGGTCAGCAGGTGAGCTGTGAGGAGAAACATGAACATTCAAATGAGTCTTTGGGAACCAAATCTAGGAATGGGGGAGTTAAACTCCAAGTAGGCAACGCTTTCGTTCTTCTGACTAGCGCGCCAGTACCTGAACAGAGGAAGAGGGTTTTTTGTTGTTGTTGTTGTTAGTTTTTGTAAATAAAAGTCAATAAAAATAAGTTTGGGTGCTCTGAAGAATTGGCAACTCTTAGGAAGAGCAATCTTATTTTAGGCTCTTAGCAAGGCTAGACTGAGATAAGCTGATGTTGAGGAAGACAGTTTAGGAAAACAGTTGGATTTGCCCAGATCATTGGTGTTTCTCAATGGAAGACTGGTCGTCATTATATAGAAGCTCTGTGACTATCTGTCAGAAAGGATTTAGAATATACTACATTGTATGAAGAGAGTAAACTGTCTCACTAATGAAATTTACTTCAATATAATCTAACATCCTTGGCTCCTTGAACTTTATGACTCAGAGTTAGTATGTTCCCTTCTCCATTGTCTAATGTAATACTGCTAAACTTAAAAAATATTACCTTTCAAATTCATGATGACTTTTATATTTCTTGTTAAATTTGATTGCAAGTAATATTGACACCTCAACTACCAAAATATTCTTTAAATGTTTTTTAGATGTAACTCCATAGTTCATTGAGCCCCATTCATCTTCACAGACATCTTTTACATCATCTCATTCTGTATCTTCCTATTCCATGTTAGGTTTTACAAAGGGCTATTTTCCTGTAGATTGTCATCTATGTGATACACATGTTTTCAACTAAACTATCTAAATGTAACTACATGGGTTTTGTGATTAGTGCTTGATACTCTGGCCATGAACAAGATCATGATTTACTCACAGAAAAGTAAGTAAGCTGTTCTAAATACAATAGTTGTACTTTTTCTCATTAACTAAACTTTAACATAAAAACTGTTTTGAATTTGAATATTGGCAACAAATGTACTTAGTTTGGAGCTGCTACAGCTGTGAAATTTGCCCAGTGGGTATAGTTAACACTTTGAGGTAACTCTATCCTTTACTACCTTGTGTGTTTATTCATACCTCTGTCCAGATTCATATGTCCAGCCTAGATTCTCAACCTTGATATGCTTGCTGACTCGGCCATTTTAAATCTGCTGTAGATTTAAGCATACTTGTAGAATTTGCCTACGTATGAGACAATGCATTAAACATCTCAGCTTGTTAGTACTCCTGAGGAAAATGAATAGACAAAACAAGATCTGATGACCCTTAAAGTCAAGGCTTTTTTGTTTTTGTTTGTTGTTGTTCTGTTGTTATTGTTTGGGTTTTGTTGTTTTGTTTGTTTGTTTTGCTATACAATTTCCCCTACCTACTTAATTTACTTTTGAGTCATCCTTTGTCTTCTTTCATGCCCAACTTCCTCCTAACAACTAATTTTCTCTTTTATTCATATTCCCTATATATAAAGATTGTCTGTGCCTTAAAAAGCAATGGAGTCCCCTTTTCCCATGAAGACTTCTCCAAGGCCACAGAGTCATGTTATTCTCACCTAGAAGGGTATTTGCAGGACTTGCTATCAGAAAGATAGCAAGAAGCCATCTCATAATGTAACCTAAGGGTGATTTCCGCTTCATTTTCTAAAAAAGAAAAGGAAGCCAAAGCCAATGCACAAAACAAAAATAATAACAAATACAAATCAAAGAAATACCAAACTTGGATTTGGTGATCTTTATCCTCAAATTGCCTACATTATCAGCAAATCATGAGGATGTAAACTGTTGGTTGCAGTAGCCTAATAGATAGTATTTTATAACCCTGTTTTATGTTCTTAACTAAGTTTGATTGGATTTTTGTATAATATAATTGCTGGTTTTAGATTACTGTGTTTAACTACACATGCTGGGTATTTGAATGTAGGATTGCAAACAAATGGGTAGCTTCCATAATTAATGTGCTATCATCCACAGATCTTCCTAAAATGTACTATGGATAAACTTGGACATGTTGTTAATTTACTTTTTCAGCCTAAATCAAGATTAGTATTCCTAAGAGTTGGCATAGGACTTGGCATAGTTCTCCAGACTACATCAAACCATGCTTTCATAAGCAAATGGCAGTCTTTGGAAGGGATGGAGGAGATGGCTGGCTGTTTAGAGAATTACTTCCCCAAGAGTTGAATAGAGGACATTGAGTCTTGCTATCTAAAGTTCTTTTTTTCTTTTCTTTCAAAGAACCTTGAGTAGGGCTTCTGTGAGGAACAGATGAAGGATAGCACCACTGTGCATTTAACTTAGCCAACCAATGACAAAATCCAAGTTTTGGGTTGCATTCCTCTGTCAAGAATTTTCAGCATTCTTATGTATATTTATTAAACTTTAGAGAACTGTTTTATCTGACCATTTATTTCTTAATTTGGTTTTATTTGGTGTTTTATTTGTTCCATTTTTTTATATGTGATAGATATTAATATCCCAATTTTTGCCTAAAGGCACTGCTTTTTAATAAACACTGCATTTTAGATTTTATTTACTAAAAGAGGTTTGTGCCTCTGTGTTAAAGATAAGACATGAAAATGATAGTATTATTTAGTTATATTTCCATATAACCTTCATCATCAATGTGGCTCACTGTGACCAACCATCAGCTTCCTTCCAGAAACTGCAACATTGTTACTAGGTCATTTATTTCCTGCCAAGGTCAGTCTTGGTATTACATGGCAACAGTGACACAAGGCACATCTATCTGCTAACTGTCCCTCCAATGCTCCTCTTCCCCAATTTCATGTTACATGGCTGCCCCATGCACTGCTTTGAAGACCAATGAAATAAGATAGCAGTGCCTTAGAAATTTGACATGTTTTATAAATGCCAACTATTCCTGGGCATTTCTGTAGAATATTGGTTTACAATGCACACTTCTTACAGGACAGAATGCAAAGAATATTCAGATGTAAATTAAGCCATACTGTATCTGTCTAAATTGTCAATGCATAGGTGAGTATAGACAGGGAAAAATTACTTTTGCTCATTTTGTTCCTCCCTTCAGAAAGAATAATAACTATAATCCATAAAAGCCAAAATAAAATTTTTCCATTTCATTTTGCTTTATAATTTGAAGCCTGTGTCTAACACAATGCTAATTTAAAAACTCTCTATTTTTTATTTGAAAGTAACAGAGAGTGTGGTTAAAACTAAAATTTATTATTTGTTTATTTTGTGACACACTTCCTCTACAATTTTGATATATCAAACATGTCAACAAAATCAGACCTTCATTAAAAATAGAATACTAATTGTATGGTATTAATTTAAGTACTACAACAAATTCAATTTTCTCATAATAGTTAGCTAAAAAAGAAAGAAAAGAAAAAAGAGAAGCAGAGACAGAGAGGCAAATATTAAAAGAGAGGCAAAGACAAATAGATAGAGATGAGACCAAGAGACAGGGAGAGAGGAAAAACAACTGAAGCAGGGAAGGAAAGGAGGGAGGAAGGGAGGGAAGGAAGGAAGGAAGGAAGGAAGGACAGATGGACATCCCATGGCTATATATACACCACCTGGTCCTGCTCTTTAGCGTGCTTGAGGGCTGGGCTCTGGGAGGCAGAACCATGAAGTTGCTCATCCCAGCAAAGAAAGAGACTCAAAGCCTACAGACACAGCTTCCAGAAACTGCTAGCTGTGTCCTTCTCCAGGGCCACCCCTCAGTGGTACCACCAGACCTTAGAGATGATTCTGAGACTCTGTCTCCTCTTCAAGGACATTGCTACTACAGCACCATCTGGGGGAAGCACAGAGTGTAAGCTGTCTTCATACTGGAGACACAGCTGGGAAGTCAGGCATGCTTTGGTTTTGGTTTCACTGGGTCAGGTTTTGAGATTCATAGAAAAGCCCTGGGTGTTTCTGCCTGTATTTGCACCTTGTCTGTTGCTGTTAGGGAAAGAACGGGTGGGCCTTAACTCATAGGGGTCAGGTACCCAGAGGGTGCCTCCAGTAAGGGCCAGTTAGGGCCTGAGGCTTCCTGTACTGTTCGTGGGACTTGAGTTCTCATTTTGGAGTAAGGGTCCAGAAGCTGAGGCCCAGGGATGGACAGTCCAGCTCCCAAAGCACACTTTCCACATGTTGGGTGGTTAATCAGTCAGCCCGAGACTGTTGTGCAGACATTCCTGGAATTCATTCAGTAAATAAATTCCAGCGTGACTCAAAAAAAAAAAAAAAAAAAGAAAAAAAAAAGAAAAGTCTTTTAGGCTATGAGAATATGAGTAGTTCCCCTTCTCTGTCTCCAGTTCCTCAAACCTCCCAGCACTAAGGACAATGTTCCTCTTCCCTGTGAGCCCTCATCTACAGCAGAACCTCATTCTCTTCTGTCACATAGGCAGAATCCTAAGACTCATGAGTGCAGGTGACTCCCCTTCTTCCTTGGGCTCTTAGTAGGAAGGCATTCCAATTGTGACTGTTATGTGTATGCAAGATTTATTTTCTCACTGTGACAAAACTTTTAGATATATCCATGAGGGGTGATTGTCAACATGGGAATTTCAACTTGATAAAATTGCAACAATTTAATAGAGTCAAGTAACTTCTCTTGACTACTTAATATAAACTGAGGTCAAGATTTATACAGCTCCAAGCTTTGGTCCACATACACTCACACACACACACACACACACACACACACACACACACACACACTATCTATATATCTTTTAAATTTTGAAAATCAAAGTTTAAGGATGAGATGTTTTTAGTTAGGATGGTCTTAATTCAAGATTTCTAGGATGGGTACAGTCCATGCAGATGGCAGTATTGAGATTCTCAAGCAAAAAGAACAAGGATAAAATGTATTAAATTTTTTTTTAAGAAAGAAAGAAAGAAAGAAAGAAAGAAAGAAAGAAAGAAAGAAAGAAAGAAGAAAAAACTTAAATTAAGATTTGCAAATGTGAAAGCCCTACAATAGAAAACGTTCTAAAAATAAGCACATATAGATTCAGTCTGTGTCTCGTTCATTTGTCATTGCTTTCTTCCTGAGGTATCTTGAAAGGTAAACACGTGTCTTTACATTTTATTACCAAATTCAAAATTTGCCACGAAGAAAGAAAGCTGACAAAACACAGAATGTAATCAGCTAAGGACGCACACAGCCCTCGGTAGCAACACTCCGGCATTGTTAATTGAAAGGAATTTTGTTGTCTATTTTGAAAGCCTACAGCCTTCAAAGTACAGAAAAAGTAAATGTCAAACACCATGTATTCCAAAGCAAATGGGATCATGTAAATGAGTTCTTGGAAGAGCCAACAGTTATTCCATTAAATGATTATGTTGTTTTATATTCCCTTTACCATTTGTTTCCTGTAGGAAAAAGCTTAACATTTTTTTGTTCAAATCATGGTCACTTTTTTATGATGTGAAACCTGGAAGCTATGAAAAAGCAAAGTAATCTATGCCTTTTAACTGGAGTCATTGTTTAAAATACAGGACAAGTGCCTATAAATAACTGTTACATTAGCATCCATTAACATATTAAATGAAAGTGCAGGGGTGCCTATGCAGGTGCTTTAGATTTGGTAACATATAATGTTTATTCTCATCCATTTATACACATGGACACTTTTAATAAAAGTATTATATTAACTGTTCTTTATACTAACAAAAGGAAGGAAGGAAGAATACTCAGTGAGTGGAATATTTGGATCCAAATATTTGACAGATTACCTAGCATCTTTTACCAAAGAGTAATAAAATGCAGATACTTTTCTACTCATGTATATTTATTATAATCGAGAGGAGAAAATGGATATGTGGAACTCTCATGATGTGTATAATACAATGTTAGTCGTTTTTAGGCATCACTTGCCTTGATTTATACAACAATCTTCTAAGAAAGATTTTTATTATTTTGCCACATTAAAGAGAAGCCCAAGTAAAAAGGGGAAACATAGCCCAGAATTAGGCACTTGAGGAAGGTTACACACCTAGCTAATGGTAGAGTTAGATTTCACACTGAAGGCATTCTCTCCAAACCCTGCAGGCTTATCCCAATACTCTGCCCTAAAGACAGTCACCAACTATTGGTTGACTCTCTTCTCTGACCTAGGCACTCTGCTTGGTTCTCAGAATAAAATCTGAGATAAACAAAGGTGATGGTTATTTTGTGTATCATGAGTACTGTTGCAATAAGATTGAATTAACTCTTCATCTCTGTGGTAAGGACAGAAAGAACTTATGGAAGGAAGTAATTCAGTTCCCACTTTCAGAGGATTCATGAGAGTGAGCTTAGTGCTCTTCAAATCATGGTCACCAAAAGCAGAATAAAGAGAATACAGGGAATGGTCCAGGATAAATGTGCTTTTATCTAATATATTAATATATGCTAAAATAGCACACTTATTTATAGGTGCTTCCCCTGTATTTTACAGTAATGACTCCAGTTAAAAAGCATAAAATTCTTAATGTTACTTGCTCACAGCTTAGAATTTTTACATAAAAATGCAACCATGATTCAGCCTCCCAGTACACATCTGAAGTGGTCTATTTTAGCCAACTAGACCGTATGGTTTCCCCTTCATCCACTCCCAATGGTGGTGCCATAGTACCAACTCATAAAAGGACTCTTATGATCTGCCTATGTAACAACCTCAAAAACACACAGAGGTAAACTGCTAATTTTCTGGACATCTTTACTACAATCACTTTGACAAAAGTTGCCATTAGAGATACTTGTGAGCAAAACTGCTGGTTAGAAGCAGTAGCTGTGTAAATTGAGAAGTCAGTATAAGAAAAATTCGATTCCTATGAGAGAAAAAGAACGAAGAAATAAGAAATTGGGCAAGGTAACATAGACCGGCAAAGTAGCCGAAGAAGAGGCCACAAGGGGCTACCATTCAGCAGCCCACTATACCAACGTTGCTCCTTCGGTATCACGGTCAGCAGTAACTGCCAGGGAGGCGATATGCTCTTCTAGATATGATCACCAACATTACAAATTGGGAAATTGGGAAAATTAGCCAGTCTGCAGAGATATTGCCAGGGTCTACACATACCGTGTGTGGAGACGCCCAGTGAAGCACTGGCTGTGGAGACATCTGCTGGATTGCATGCAGTAGGAGACTGGAATCTGAAGATGTGTTTCTTCAGGAGCACCCAGGCATGATGAGATGCGAAGGCAAGACCCTGGCCACCACCTGGTGATCAACAAAATGGGAACAGGAAACCAAATTGGCTACTGACAAAGAGCAGAATTAGAAACAGTCAAGACATGCCCACGAAGTCCTGTGTCCAATCCCCCTCTTGGCCGGCCCTCTGACTGTTCCACATTCCATACCTCCCCTCCCTCCTGCCCCAGCCCTATCTCCAAAAGGATGTCCCTAACCTCCCACCCCAACCCCAACAGACCTCCCCACTCCCTAGAGCCTCAGTTCTCTTGAGTGCTAGGTACATCTTCTCTCACTGAGCTAAGACCCGGCAGTCCTCTGCTGTATGTGTTGGGGGCATCATATCAGCTGGTGTATTCTGACTGTTTGGTGGCTCACTATCTGAGAGACCCCAGGAGTCCAGGTTAGTTGAGACCTTCTGCTGGTCCTTCTACAGCGTTGCCCTCCTCAGCTTCTTCAAGCGTTATCCTAATTCAACCACAGAGGACACCAGCTTCTGTCCATTGGTTGGGTGTAAGTATCTGCATCTGACTCTTTCAGCTGCTTGTTGGGTCTTTTGAAGGGCAGTCATGCTAGGATCCTGTTTGTAAGCACACCATAACATCAGTAATAGTGTCAGGTCTTGGAGCCTCCCCTTGAGCTGGATCCCACTTTGGGCCTGTCACTGGACCTCCTATCCCTCAGGCTCTCCTCCATTTTTGTCCCTGCAGTTCTTTCAGACAGGAACTATTCTGGAACAGAGCTTTTGACTGTGGGATGGCAACCCCATCCCTCCACTACTGGAGGTGGACTCTACAAGTTCCCTCTCCCCACTGTAGGGCATTTCATCTAAGGTCCCTCCCTTTGAGTCCTGAGAATCTTTCTCCTCCCAGTTCTCTGGTACATTCTAGAGGGTATCCCAACTCCTACCTCCTGAGGTTGCCTGTTTCCATTCTTTCTGCTGGCCCTTAGGGCTTCAGTCCCGTGTCCCCCCCCCCCCCCAATACCTGATCATGCTCCCCTCTTACTCTCCATGTTCCCCTTCCCACCCAGATCCCTCCCTCCCTCTCCTCTCCACCCCCATGATTGCTTTCTTCTTCCTCCCAAGTGGTATTGAGGCGTCCTCACTTGGGCCCTTCAGCTTGTTAAGGAGTTCTGTGGATTGTGTCCTGGGTATTCTGTACATTTTTGGCTAATATCCACTTATTAGTGAGTACATACCATGCATGTCCTTTTGGGTCTGAGTTACCTCACTCAGGATGATATTTTCTAGTTCCATCCATTTGCCTGCAAAACTCATGATGTCCTCATTCTTAGTAGCTGAGTAGTATTCTATTGTATAAATGAACCACATTTTCTGTACCCATTCTTCTGTTGTAGGACATCTGGGTTGTTTCCAGCTTCTAGATAACATATATAAGGCCACTATGAACATAGTAGAACACATGCATCCAATGAATAAATTCTATAGCTGAGATACATGCATATATATTTTTATTGCTACATAGTAACTAAGAAATAGAACCAACCCAATGCCCATTAGATAAGAAAGATATTGTTCCCATAAGCAAGGAAAGCTATATAATTATGATCAAAAATGAGATTGACATTTTCAGGAATAAAATAGAACTGGAAATCCTATTAAGCAAAATAAGCCAGACTTGTAAAAGCAAATACTTGATGTTCTCTCTCATATGCAGAGCCTTAATATTATATCTCTATCTAATCTGTACCTATCTACATTTATGGGGAGAGACATGAAAGAAGGAAGGAACATGAGAAGGGAGAAGAGACAGTGTAACAGGAGAGGCTAATAAAATACTATGTGACATGAAAGCAGTATGGGTGAGCCATGAACAGGACACTAAGAGGGGTATGGCGTGTTGATAGAAATGGGAAATGGTGGTGAATAAGGGCGGACTAAATATGAAAATACCACAGTGACTTTCTAAAGCTAAAGTGTACCTACTCTTCTACTGTGCCACAGTAGGGTAGCCTTCATCTCCTTACTTGGCTAAGGCTTGTTTGTACTTCTGGTCTCTGCCAAAAGTTATAAACCTCTCTAGTGGGGAGATCAAAATAAGACAGGATGTTTTTCCTTCTCAAAAACTTAAGCCTAACACAATAACATGTTGGTCTTAGAAAAAGCTCCTGAAAGTTGCTATTACCATGTCATTTTCACAGAAGAAAGTAGCAAAGGAGATCACCAGAGGAATACATAAATCTCCCATTTGGGGACTGTGCAACATGAACCCAAACTGCCACAACTGCTATACAGAAAATTTTAAATTAGTGTTCACTTTACCCCCACATGATATAGTCATTTTTTATTCCCATCCTAGGAAGGAAAAAAAAGTCACAGAGAGGGTGCTTTGCTCAAGGGAGTCTATTTGGTTGGAAGAAGCCAGATACAAATACCACTCTTAGGGAGCCCTGTGTACAATAAAATCACAGTTCTCAGGGTTCAGGGCCCAGGATCACTTGGACTGATTTGCAATCCAGTGCTTTTGCTCTGTGTGTATCTGTGACCTCTTTGGGAAAATAAAAAAATAATAGCCATTGCCTTCTCAGTGCAGCTCAAAATGCAGTTGCATAAAAGGACTTTAACAATGACTACACAGGGAAAATTTTAACTTTTTAAATATTCAAAACCTTTGTTTTACTCATTTCTAGAATATATAATCAAAAATGTATATAAGAATGGATCACGTAAAATCTTTGATTCTGTAACCATTAGCATATTAACTGCAGAGATGATAAAAACTAAAGTTGTACCTTTATAACTGTAATTCATCTATCATATCAAAAATCATAATTTGGGAACTGTTGACCTTTACATTTTTACCAGGATTCATTGGTTGCAGTTTTCTCCTTGGACCTGAAACCCAATGACTAAGTCAGACACTTGAACTCCATATTTTGTATCAGAGACAATTTCATTTCTACTTGTTTTTTGCTATCAAGATAATTTCTGCAACATGTAGAAAATAATTTAATATAAACTATCACAGACTAACCTCAGATGCTTTTATTTACTAATTGCTAGTTTCATTGTTGAATGAGGATAGGATAATTCACGAGGAGGTGACTCGTACACATGCCACAGTTTCTGCATTGCTCGGGCAAATGTCCGATAGCATGCTCTTGGGAATGTTTCCTGCTCTAGTCTCTTTCTCTATCCCACCCAAATGCAAAATCCTCTCAGGGAAAGAAAGAGAAGCAGAGGGTTGGGCGGAATGAGCAGGATGAAGAAGAGTAGAGAGAAGAGCTAAGGGAGGGGAGAAGAGGGAAGAGACAAAATGAGTAAGAGAGAACATGAATATCACACCCTAGGCTTAGCTACTATGCCAACCAAGTAAAACCATTTAAAATGGAGATGAAACTGCCCATCAAAAGTTATTTGTGCCACATAATAAAGTGAGAAATTATCAAACCGGAAATGAAATTATTGAAAGAACAGTAAAACAGAGTTTGAACTAACTTACTACCTCCATGTATTTTATGGTTATCTTCCCAGAAAATGTATTTAAAGTATATTAAATTTCCTCATAAAACATTTACACTAAACTTGGCTTTTAAGAGATTGAACTGCAGTGTTAGCTTTAATTGCATACAAAATTTGATGTCCTTGTAAAATTCAGTTTAAATCCCTATTTTCTCTTATCACTTTGTAATAGTATGTGAATTTTATCTTCCTTTTAATTTTCTCTGATAGTCTTGTCAGAGCAGGAGAAAGGCTTTCTTGAAGTTAAACAAATTATTTTCCAGAATAGTTCACATATATATATATATATATATATATATATATATATATATATATACACATATATATATATATGGAAAAATAGCAAAAGTTTGAAAAAAGAAATTACTTTTGATTTGCATTATATGGATGTTTGCTCTCTGAAAATTTTACTATGTATCAATATTATATCTGTTCTAAATGTATAAAAACAGCCAAGAGACAAATGGCCAGGTCAGAAACAACATGATCAAAAGAGTATATTTATTGACTCCACCTAGATCATTTCTTTATTACCAAAAGGGAATAATAGTTCCACTAATATCCTATGAGCACTATAGAAGCTGCTAGTTTTCAAAATCAATCATCTACTTAGATACAGACAAGCAAACCTTCTGACTGTACAAATCATGTAGAAAAGAAAATACCTTATGAGATAAAAGGATAAAAACTGTTTAAATTTTATATAAGCCTTAATGAAATATAAATATTATTAAAATTAGGAAAAAGCTAGAAGATAATAAAGAGATGCTAGATGACAGATATATAGATAGACAAACTGATGGATGACAGGGAGGTAGAGAGAGATGACAGGTAGGTAGGTAGTGAGATAGTGATGATAGAGATAGAGATAGATAATAGGTAGTTAGACAGACAGACAGACAGACAGACAGATAGGTGATAGCAAGACCTCCATATCACATCCATGCCTTTCTCTCTACTCTGCTTTTCTCCTTTCATTTAAAAATATATCATAAATAAGTCAGCAAATAACCCTCTTACATTACAGAAAAATGACACATGGATTCCTTTGAGTTTCTTCCTGGTTTTGTCCCATCAGGAAGACTGCTATTGTATGCATTCTTCCAATTACTTCTTTAGATAGTAAATGGCTTCCTGCTAAAATCAGGTTATATGTACAGACACATCCCCATTCAACTGTGGAAGTAGTGAAAGACAGTGTCTACCTATCAGATAAAACTGTTGAAGGGAAATTGATACATTTGTTCATTTAACATAAGAGAAAGACCAATACTTAATACTATTTTCAATATACCTATTGAAAACAAGAAGTATATCTCAAAAAATAAAAACCATGAGAAAGGGTAGAGCATGACAGGATAAGGTAGAACAGGCAGTGGAGTGAAATGTGGCCAGGGATTACATTATTTGTGGCGGCCTCTTTTAGAGTGGGGCATTTCCATACAGAACTATATACTCTAATGCTTCGTGAGATAAAATTCCATGAAATTCAGTTGTTCTTTTGGCCAGAGGTGACCATCCACAGCAGAATGCTTGCCTAGCATATACAGGGCCGTGGGTACCATCAACACTGAAGAATTTTAAGAAATTAAATATTATTTGACTAGCATGTTAGGTGAACTAATTAAGCTATAATTGATCACCTAGGCCTTAACCCAAAAGCATCTTTAGGTCTCTGTCCATAACAACAGCATACTCACACATAAATAGGGACTCCTGACTTACAATAAATTTTCTTATAATGCTTCGATTTGTAGTAAAAGCAATAGGTATTCAGTACTTTGAAATATTGAAGTTTGTAGAACTGCAGCACCTGCTCATCCATGTGACAACTAATCAGGATAAGCAACTACTGTTTAATATGCGAAGTTATGCAAAGCTCTATTGCAAGTTAGACATTTTGTGTACAAGGAAATTATATGGATGTAACCCAGTCATAAGGAGAATCAAAGTATGTGTGTGTGTGTTAAGGAGGACTTAGACATTATCTCCAGGGAAAATAGACCTTAAGTGGGGTTAACAGTAAATTAGAACTGGGCTAAAGGTCTTAGAATGTTCAGACGTTACCATCTTCACAGATATCAAGATTTATAGAAAGTCTCGTATCTGTCAATGTGTGTCTGGCGTAACTTCACATATTCTATACAATCTGCTACCACTTGATGACATTAAATTCAACAGTTTTAGGCATGTATTGAAAAGGAAAGAGTGGATATTCTATGCTGTAGAAAATATGGCATGTACTCAGTAAAATATTGAAGCAAGATAGGCTAGACTGATTGGATGGTATTGAGATTAACAGCATGGGGAGTAGTAACCTGGTATTTAAATGGCTCAGGTTTTCCTGTACTTTTTAATTTTATCTTATTTTAGAGTTTTGTCCTCAAAATTCAAGAATTTTATGACTTATTTAATACACAAAATATTGCAGGACATACCTCAGGATATGCAGGTTCTTTTCAGAAGCCTCTGCTACAGATTGTAAAAGACAAGGAGGAATCTAGTAAAGTCTACAAAGCCAGGAATCTGATAGTTCTTTAAAAGAGAAAAACTGTAAATGAATGATATTTTGTACAGGGATATCCAACATAATGATGTGTACGGTATACTTCCTTATAAATATGATTTGTGTCGAGTTGTATTTACCATAACCTAGCAGAGGGAGTGATTCACTATACTGGGCTAGAATATCTGAATAAGTGGTGACAAGAGCACACAGGACAGGCCAATCTACGTGTTTATTTCTCTCAGGTTGGATATTATGGGAGAAGAGAGAACAAGCCCAAAGTTGTTGAGATACATGGCGTGCTAGAGCCTTCAGTGCCCATAGTATAGCTAGGTTGTAAATAGGAAATGAGTTCAAAGTTTATTCATTGTATTACTTCATTATATTTGCAGAAATACTGTCATTATTCATAACATTACATTTCCGTAATGTTGTATTCACACACATTTTTTGAAATATTTTATAGGATTTAACATATTAAGAATGTTAATTTAAAATGCTGGTTACAAGAGACTGGAGAGACAGCTCAGTTAGTAGACAGCCTGACATGCAGTCTTGAAGTTCTGAGTATAGATCCCTAGCCAACAGATGAACCCCTGGGCATTGTGGTGTACATCTTTAACCCCAAAACTGAGGAGACAGAGACAAATGGATCCTTTGATCTTGCTTGACATCCAGTCTCACTAAACTGATGAAGTATTGTGAGACACTGTCTCAACAAATAAAATAATGACTAAAGAAGGCAGCTGAATTTGATCTCTGGTCTCTAAACACACATGTTTACAGGTGCACATGTATATATATGTGCATACACACCATATATATATATATATATATATATGTATGTATGTATATATGTATATGTGTGTATATATGTATATTATATATATACTATACATGCATAAACAGAATACTCATTATAGATTTTTATAGATATCTAATGCCTTGATGCATTTTAACATTTTTCTTCCCTTTGGGTTAGAAACGAGCAAGGAAAATTGCACAAATATTTTGCAAATCATGTTCTACAGTTGATTTAGACAAGAGTTGTTATTGTACAACAGCTATGCACCCATGTTATCATGCTATAGGGAAAGGAAGAACAATGAGTTATCATAAGACTGCATCATTTGTTGACATTTTGAACAATAGAAGAGGAAAGATTTTAAAATGTTTGTCAAAGGGTAAATTAGATGAACTGAACCTGGCAAGAAGTAATTTGACTTTATTGTTAAGTCCAGTAGCATGCTACTAGAGGGTATGAAATGTATAACTGTGTCTAACCTAACTAAGCTTAGAAGACTAAACACAACTTAACTGCATTAAATAGAAAACTAATATTTAAGCATCCAGGCTTCTGAGAGGTAAAAATAGCACTATATATTATTTTTAGACTCATAGATTTTGTTTCCAGCACTTTCTACTAATTGCCTACCTACTTAATTTCTTTGTAATCATCCAAGGCATGAGAGAAATAAATGCCTTTGGAGCACCAGCTTGCTTGCCGGTTTTTTGTTTTTTGTTTTTTGTTTTTTTGTAATGCTTCCAGTAGTAGAATGTAGAATATTGGGTCAATGTAAATTTAATTGATTTCTCTTAATCCTGACATTGGCAAGAATATTGTAAGTTAAAATAAATCTGATAATTTTTAGTCAATTTTGAGAATTAATTAAAAAAAAAAGTACAGAGTGCTTCAGAGGGCTTTATTAACTGAAACTGAAATCCAGATAACTAAGAATTAGATTCCATAGGAACTAAAATTTGTTTTTTTTAACCAACTCAAGCATAGTCTGAACCATTATATGTCAGCTATATATAAAAATTTTAAATGTGTCCTGGTCTGTATATAGATGGTATTAAAACATTTCTTTCAGAAACATTGCACAGTATATCAGTTTTATGAAGAAAATTCTATAGGCAAACAGATTTGTGAAATGGTAAGTTACACAACCATTTGAAAAGTTCCTCTGCACACTGCATCTGATGGCTCAGTGGCAGCCGGCAGTCCACCAAATTTTATGGCTATGTGTTCTTTCAATGATTTCCTGCTCAAATTTCTTTTACATCAACTATTGTTGGGAAAAAACACTTGAATAATTCATTAAATACATGTATAAAAAGAGGAGGAAGTGAAGGATGCACAAACCTGGAACTGTAGGTGAAGGCACACCCCTAAAGCTCAGGCAGAAAAACATTATTGTCTGCAACACGGAATGTCATAACATCTGTGTTTCATGCATGTACATAAAGTTCTCACAAATTTCCAAACCTGAGACGGGCAAGTGCTGTATTTCAGCAGGAGAATAAAACTGGCTGAGGCAATTCAGGAGGAAGCGCTTACTCTTCACTGTCTCCCCATTCCTTTGTATTGTTGACACGTTCTTCCTGTGTCATCACTGCCCTAGGACCTCTCCCAAAGCTCTCCCCAAGGAGTTTTAAGCATGGCCTGCTACGTGTGCCTTCCTCTCCTCCCTCTGACAAAACCAACTCTTGTTTGGGACACATAACCACAGAGGGACTTTGTTTGGACTGTCTTGAGAATTTTTAGAGCCTCCTTCTCACAAAAGTGTGTCATTGTAGTGATTCTTAGATCTGTAACAGAGAAGGTGTGTTAGTCTTAGGCAAATGGCGATATTGGTGGCCTTAAGATTACACTCTTCATAGTTCATCTAGGTTTCCCATTTTTGATACTATGGGTGAACCCTTTATACTGTTTTCAGAAAAATAAGAGTGATAATGCAGCCCAAGGAGCTGTCCTAAGGATGGAGAAGCCAAGTCAGGGCCTAAAATTTTAGTCTTTCTTTTGTGACTGTTGAATGTTTAATGTTTCATGTTACCTGCACCCAGGTTTCATCTGTCTCCTGCCCAATGTAAACAATACTTCTCACAAGGCTGATTATATGACATGACACACCAAAACATATGAAAGCATTCTGAATAGCTGAGAAGCAACAAAAGTAAACAAGAGAATTTGGCTTGGTCCAAATTTTTGAAACATCATGTTTAGTAATCATCTCCCCAACCATACATAACATTTTAGAAATGAAACTGGCCCTGAACGTCTGTTAGTATAAAAGCTTGGGCAGTTTTAACTCCGTGAAAAGTTAGAACCCAATAATCTGACTCTGGACCAAGGATGCTTGTGCTGCTTCAGGGCATCACTGGAGTATGCTTAGCATCCCTGCAGCTGGTAACCACACACAGGGGAGACTCTTCTCTGGGCTGGATTAAGAATATCAAGTCATAAGGGCTGCGATTCTGTGCTCTCAAAATCAGTGTGTTTCCATTCCAGTTTGTAGAAAACTGGGTCACCAGGCTGGAAAGTTTCCTGAAAACAACACATATACCCTGGAAAAAAGAGATTTCCTGTCTCCCAGCAAATCTGGGATTAGGTCCAGAATCTTTGAATGTGTTCCTGATCCTTCCCTAGTTATAGTTCTAAATATATCTGCTTCTGGCTGGCTATCTATTTATTTGCCCAAATCCATTAAAAAAAATCTCCCTAAACACACTTGTTTGTGGAAACTTCACCTTCTATACCATAGCAAACTATACCTTTGTCCTGCATCTATGTAATTTAAATACAAAATTATTTTTGAACATTTCCTTTCGTGTAATTCATTTTATACCAGAAATGAGGCCTTTTCTGTGGGTCTCATAAGCATGGACTGATCTCTGGATAAGAATCTCAAGTCAACCATGTATCAGTCATCTAAGTAAGAAAAAGTCCAATTTCTCTGTTTTATGTGTCTTCACTGTAAACTTGGAGCATGTAGAAAGGACTTCTTTTAAAAGCCATTGTGAAAATAAACAAGCTTATAGCGATCTTTGCATCCCTTAAAAGATGAGCTTATAAAAAATTAGGAGGAGGTATGTGATCACTTGCTAAGTGGTCTTTAAATGTTCTTTTGTTTGATATTTTTCAAAATTAAAAGCTAAAACTTCCTTGCCTGACCCCAAGTGCAGCTGCTATCTTAATATTATTACTGTTGTCAGGATAATTCTCCATCCTTGGTTTTCTTAGGAGGTGAGAAATTCATTTAGCCTCCATCATCTGTTACACTTTGAACGAAAGTTGTCAGTAAGTTTTATGAATTACTAAAAAGTGTTAAATTTCCTTTTTTTTTTTTTTTGCAGTTAAAAATCAGTGTTTGTTTGAGTGTACGAAAGTGTCCAGTCGTAAAATGTATATTACAAATCATAGGCAGAAAGGAAAAGGTGGAACACACGCTTGGCATGCATCTTCTCAAAGAAACAATCTGTAGAGCTGAGTGATGTGCGCAGTGCAGGCCGGTCTGCAGCAGCAGTGCCGCTCCAGTATCCACCTCGCCTAGCCCGGGCCAGAAACAGACTTCTGAGGACCGGCAGATTACTCTAGACCTGCTCTCAAACACGAGGAAGCCAGCTTCAGTGTGGGCTACACCGGAGGGCACCTGCCCTGTGGGCAAGGCAGCAGGGCTGCACAGTGACTGCAACCAGCCACAACTAGCCAGGATCCAACACCGGTCACTTAAAGAAAATGGAGGTATCTAGAAGCAGGAGGTGGCTGATGGATTCTGGAGGTCGGTGGCAGTGGCAGCATCCTGAGATCAAGAGCTCTTGCCTTGAGGGAGACTAGGCCTGAACTCTTTGTACCATCAGCTGTGCCAGGAGGGAGATAGCACTCCCTACAGCTCAGTAAAGGAAGCTGTCATAGGTAACCCCAGTCGTGGCAGCTCCAGGCCTGAACCCCCAGAGTGGCAGTCCCAGTGAGCTACATTACTGGCTGATGTAAAAAAGTAAATATTCTTTTAAAAATACCTTGTGTCAGTGGTGGGGAGGTGACAGGTGAAACTGGCTGGCTCCTGGTGCTAAGTTGCAGAGAAGCAAGTTTCCAGGCCTTGCCAGCAGGGTGGGACACAGAAGGGGACCATGCAGTGTACATACATGTGAAGCCAGGAGCACAGCTAGCCTGGCCACACTCCTGTGAGCAGTCACTGGCTGGGAACCCGCAGCCTTTGCTCCTGAAGGTACAACAGTGCCCACAATCGATCTGCTTGTCCCCTTCAGTGTTAGCATGAGAGGAATCGTCCTATGTGTGAGCTCCTTCCTTCTTGGTCCTCAGCTTTAGAAGGGACTAGAACATTTTAGTGTCTGGGCCCAGAGAAGCCTATGAATACCCTGAAGCTGGGGACTGTTATAAACCCTTCAGGCTCAGAGCACGAGGCTGGAACGTCCCTGGGTTCAGGTGCTCTGCCTGCACCATCAACTGAATTTGATTTGATTTGAAAAGCTACAAAGAAAACGATTGAACCACCGCAGTTTTATACAGGGTCCACCCTGAGCTAGCAGCCATTCTCCTGCTGCAGATCCAGGCCCAAGTCCCTCAGCCTGCAGGTTCCCAGCCCAGGCCTCTATATCATCATGACGACAGCATGGGGCCAAGTGAGGCCTATGGGCAGAGGCCACCTCCATCTTGGAAACTCAGCAGAGCCTGCCCACGTTTTTATGATTGCTTAACAGTCGTCTAGAAATGTACCAAGGACTAGTGAAAGCAGACCATGAAAAATAATTTCAGGGGCTCTGGGGACCACAGTGACCTTGGGGCAGGTTTCACATCAGTCAGCAGCCCCTTGAGGTAGTCCTTGGGTCCCCTTGCCGGTGGAAAAGGTCCTCTTCGCAGAATCCTGCCTCTTCTTCTTTCTCTTCCTCCTCTTCCCTGTTCTCACGCCCCTAGACAGATGACTGCTTCTCAGCCTGCACAGCCACCTCCTCACCGTCTGCATGGACTAGGACAGTGCAGAAGCTCTCCCTGGACCCCCAGCAGCTCGGACTTTTCCACACGAGGGTTGATGGTGACTATGGGTAACCCCTGCCCCAGCTGCCCACACCGTGACCATCTGGCTGCCCTGCTGGGCATACTTGGGTGTGAACTTGTAGGTGATGTTCTCACTCTCCAGAACCTGTCTCTTGATCCTCCAGTTCCCCAAAGACTGGTCCTTGTCTGAAGAGTTCTTAAGGCACACGAACCTGTCCTCCAGGTCCACCTCATTGATGGCTCACAACACCCATGGCCAGAACCTGCTCGGCCAGGCGGAGGTACTGCTCACGCTGGAGGCACTATACTGTGTGAGCCTAGGGTGTCCTCAGTCTCCATCCACCAGCGCTTCCCAGTCCCTGCCCCGGCCCCACAGACATGCCAACCCCGAAGCTTGAGGTAGCCTGAGACACGGTGACCCATGATGAAGGGCTGGGGACAGCTTAAGTCTCTCCTCCTAGCCCTCCTGCAGCTTGTTGTAGATGCTTCTCTCCATGTCCAGGGCCAGTTTGATTCGAGCAGCTGCTGGTACTCTGCCAACAACTGTTGCATGGCTTCATGCACCTCTGTCATCTCCTGCTCCTTGGTGTCCAGCATCTTGCAGAACTTGTCACGCTCCCCAGCCAAGGCCTCCTCCAGCTCGTGGATGTGGTCCTCTGCAGCACTGGCCTGCTTTTGGAGGCCTGAGAGCTGGTAGCTGAGGGACTCCCAAGAGCATGTGGGCCTCCTTAAGCTCCTCAGGGGCTGCACTGTTTGGAGCTCGGCTTGGCATTGTCCAGCTTGGCCTGGTAGGGCTGCTCCAGGTCCAGCTGGTACAGATGTACTTGCTCCTCGTGCTGGGTGTGCGGGTCCTCCAGGGCCTGAGCCATCTTGAAGTCATATTCCTGTGCTGACTGCTGTCCACCTCCACCAAACGTTGCTCTTGCCTCCATCGGGTTTTCACACTTCCTCCTCAAACACACTCTTGCTGAAAGCCAGCTCCTCCTGCAGGCTCTGGCAGCGGTTCTCCAGGTCTGCGCATCAGCGTCTCCTTCTCCAACTGTTCCTTGACCACAGAGTGACCATCCTACCTTGGTCATCTGAGCTCGAAGCTCTGCCACCTCTGTCTCCAGACCATGCTTGTCACCGAGGACTACGGTCAACTCAGCATCACTAATGTGGAACAAGGATTCCAGGTCCTTCACTCGGCCCTGGGCCACCGTGAGCTCACCTTTCTGCTTCTTGGCATTCTTCCTGGCATCCTCTAGCTTGGCCTGTACCTTTCCGATTTCAATCTGCAGCTGGGCATGTTCACGGGCTGTCCCATCCAGTACCCGCTGGGCGCCAACCAACTCCGACTCAGACAGGGTGTTGATGCCACTCACCTCGCATGTGGTCACCTCCTACTTCTCGGAGATACAGAGCCTAACATTCTTCAGCTCCAGTACGCGGACCAACACTGTCGTGTAGTGTGCCAGGCGGTCATCAAGCTCAGGCATGCAGCTCCTCCTCCTCCTCCAGCAGCTGAGACAGGCACGTGGGTGACAGTGGTGTGGTGGGGCCCACGCAGAGTGGCAGAGATGCCATGGCGGGGCAAGGATCCCCTCTGCTGCCCAGGTGCAGCGGGCTCATTCAATCTGCGCTGCAGAAGATGGCTTTGCTGCCCCTTAAATTTTCTTAATAGTGTTTTATTTTTGAATACTGAATAAATTATTAATTTGAAATTTTAAGAGTTTGTGTTATAGACATAAGAAGACCTCCAACCACCTCTTCAGCTCCCAGTAAAAGTTCCTGAAATTTAGTAGCCCATGTGTCTTTCCTTCATGCATTTCATCGATGTCATCATCGTGATGTAGGCCCTTGTCATACTGCCAAGAGGGCCACATAATGATCAATACAATGGAAAGGACTGTGATTATTGAAAAGTACATCCTTTATAATCACACCCTGTTCAACATAAAAGTTACTAGAGCACATGGCAGTAGATAGTCTATCAAATGCTTATATACCTGCAAAATTGCTGTCAGCACTTTATCCTCAGTGGAGCAGGGACTAAGTCACATAACTAAGCCTTTATGGTAGAGCCCTTGCAGCAGTTAATCCCGATTACCAATTTGACCACAAGAGCTGACTGTACTTGGTCCAATCTGATGGGATGAGGACCTGGTTGAAACAAAGGAGAAGGGGGAGGGGTCCTACTGAGGGAAGTGCTGTTTGTCTCTGCTTTCTGGCCTCTAAGGTAGGCTTCTGTGCTCTGTCTTACTGTCCACACCATGAGAAGCTGAACACAAGCACCAAAATGTGTATTTCTGCATTTAAGTAGTATGTCAAGTTTTTCTCAGCAATACAAAGTATAATTACAAAGTGAATGGGAAGAGGACTCTTAAAAAGACCCCAAAGGAGCTAGTTTGTCCCTTTTGCCTCTTCTTTCTCAGGGAGGACACTGCAAGCTAGCTCTTGGGATGTTGACCTTGAGCCTCTGTGCCTTTAGAACTGCAAAGGTGACTAAAAATGAGAAACTGATCACACAGTGTGTGTAGCCTGACTGATCTCACTGTGAAATTCTGATTCAGGCTACAGGATTAACTTGACATAAAGAAGACCATGTCAGTGTCATGCTGTCTCCAAGAGACCAGTGTAGTTAACTTGACTCAAACACTTGCATTGCCCAGCAGGAGAGTAGGGTTGGTGCAAGAACTGAGCATGGTTTTTTTGTTTGTTTGTTTTTTGTTTTTTTCTGAGCAGAACATGCAATTCTACACTTGCTGGTAACTGAGTGATTAAGCATCCGTATTTTCTGAGAAATTACTTTATCCTACTTTCCTTAGCTTACAGTCTTTATAGTCTCGTTGCACTGATTTCTTATTTCAGGAATTGTCAGATCTGACGTTAATACCACACTCATTTAATTGGTGAGTCAGTCAAAAGTCACTTTCCAGGCAAGCAATGAGAGAGAGAGTCTCCAGAGATAGTGGGAAAGCTGGCCTCAGGAGTGGTGGGTGCCTGCTGGAGGGAAGAAAAACTGCCAGCAAAAGGAGAAATGAGTGTCTGACATAAGATTTTGGTATTAAAAAAAAAGCAAAATTTGAGACATGCAATCTATAATTCTAGGAAAAATTAAGGATTGAGATACAGAAATCTCTGCAGATGTAAAATAACAGGGAGCAGCTGTGTGAGAACAGAAACGTGATGATGTTAGAGCTAGGCTTTGAGTTGAATAGTCAACATCTTCATGATTTCCTTCAGTATAAATGATATAGTATGCTAAGCAGATGGCAGGACAGAGCAAATGGGCACTATCAACAAAACAACCAGTGGGAGAATTTAAATATTATTGACAAATATAAGGCATATGTTATGAGTTAAAATACTTTGAAATGATTAGAACCCTGAAAGGGTATGAACTCATTCTGTATCTCTTTTAAAACGTGTGTGTGTGCACACGCGCGCTGTACTGTTACATATTATTAAAGAAAAGGACAATAGTTTTTAACTTCAGTTTCTTTTTATTTTTTATATGTAAATGCTATATATAACTTCTTATTGTTAAAGCAACTTCTTGGTAGCATATTGGTGCTAACCGAAGAGGAAAGATGTATTTATTTAATATGCTGTTTGAAGAAAGAGTTTAATTGGAGAAATGTCCAGATAGGAACTAGAGTTGAATACCTGGAACAGAGAGTGCAGCACTACAGATGTGACTATGATCATTAGCTGTTTAATAGAAGGACAAACAGACCCTCCATTTCTGGGATTAGAAGAGAAAGAAATGGAGAAAGTAGGCTATTTTTACTGGACTTTGTGTTGCTGAAGGAAACACTTTAATTTTTTATAATAAACAAGAAAATAAATTGATTGCTTTAATTAAAAAATTCACACAAGCATTGCGTTTATACTACGCAGTCTTGTATCTATCGCATACATTTTTAAGCTTTCTTATAATATGGCCAAATAACTGCGAAAAGGCATCAGTGTGCCTTGTCTTGTGTGTCATAGCAGTTAACTGTCACTGGGTGAATGGCACATCACAGATAACAAGGTATTTGCTGTTTCCATTTGTGAACAGAGCTGTCATTGTTAGGGACACCTGTTTAAATGCACACGCAGTACATTGATGGAGAACAGCTGGCCACATTGTTAGCTGTTTTCAAAATTAATTTATTATAATATGTTCACATCATTCATATGTTTTGAGCATATGACAAACATTCTGAGTGGGCCAACCCATAGTAAAACAAAGACAACTATTTCACCTTTTTCGGGCCACATTATTTTGGATTCCTAGGTGACCACATTTTCCCTTTTGTCTACTAAGGTAATGATAGTAAATCTGATTGCCAGTTGCTAATATGTTTTCAGAAAAAAGTACTAATTGAATCATAAAATTCAGTCATAAAAAGAAAGGGGCAAAGAGGTTATAGGTCAAATGACCTTTTCGTATTTGATTTAATTAATGTTAATGTCAAAAGGTTGTCTTGAATGAACTTTTGACATATTTGCTTAAAATCCTTCAACACCTTCATCTTGATTTGCGGCATGAACTGAGTTCAGAATGGCATTTCTCATCAGGACCTCACTTAAAGTAATCCTCAAAACCATCACTACAGTAAATAGTTGCCAACAGCACAGGGATATTCTTTTTCCTTAGCCTTAAAATTTAAGAAAAATATTATCCCTTTATATATTCTACTTCCTAGCATATCTTATTCAAAAAGCAAAAGGCCAGAGTCTAGATTTCTCATTTAAATTCTACAGTTTTTCTTTATTATAAAATATTAAGTGGATGGAAGACAACCTTTAAACATGGTAGAATAAGGTAGATGGGTGCAGCCACTGGGGTAGAAGAGAAATTTCTGATACCAGAAGTTCTAGGTCAAATTTATTTGTGATACAGATGGAGTCTATGCTCATTGAAATTCGTTCTTCATCTTTTCAATATCCTGCATGTACATTGAAACTCGTCACTCTCACCAAGCTAACACGGCTCTTCTATTTATCGTTGCTTTTGAAAATAATCACTATATAACATCATTTGTTCCTACAACTTGGTAAAAGAGGGATGGGGGGGGGTGTCCATGGTAGAACATCAGGCTTCGTTTATGCTTCTGTTGGTCAGCCTTTAGCAGGAGAATCCAGTAACATATTAGTGTTTCTTATAATTGCTGAATGAAATAGCAAAGCCATAATGCACCAGAAAACAATTGAGTACACTTGTAAGCGCACTGTTTTTCTTTCATTTTTTTCAGTAACGAGTATGTGCTAGAGCCATTAGAATCCTATGTGGTCAGCCAGGAAAGAACAAATGACTCACTTGTGGGGGTCACTTCAACTTTCCAAGCATCCGAACACCACTTAAGAAATGACCTTTACCAAAATGAGTGTGCTAAGTAGAGCACTTGGTCCTAAAAGAAAAAAAATACAGTTTCACTTGATCAATTAAGAAGTGATGCTCATTCCTGATGGCTGGTCAAAATCCTCTTCCCATTTCTTCCCTGGGAAGCCTCCAAGGAAGGGTGGGGGAGGGGAGAGAGGAGACAGACACAGGGAGGGAGGGAAGGAAGGGAAGGAAGGGGAAAGAAAGCAAATCATTTATATCTTCAGAATAACAATGCAGTTCCATTTTAGTGAAATGCAAGCCCTAAGACATTTGTATATTAGAAAATACAGTCTACACACAAATGATAAACCTCTAATAAAACAACATAACCAAAAGCAACTGTATAATTTGCTCCTTGAAAAAAAAAAAAAAGTGGCACCTGATTTTAAAAAGCAGGATGCGGGGAGGGACCACAAAGAGAATGACACACATGCTCTGTGCTCTTCTGGTATCTCTCTTGACTTTGCAGACTGTCTTTACATGTTATTCAATGACATCCTGAGTAGCAAAACAACAATTCTAAATACAAATGTTCCCATTCATCTTTCCTTTGTGTCCTGTCAGCTTTAATTGCACACACAGGAACATTTGACACGTATGGAGAATCACTACAATTACAGCTTGGACTCTGCATCCACTGTAGCTTCATTCTCATCAGAACAATGGCGCTTTATGCAGATGCACCCTTCAGCAGCTCTCCGTGCATAGTCCTCTTCCAGCTCTTTTCACCTCTGCTTTGCTACAGCGATGGAAATCTGAAGGGAAAAGCAGCTCTGGACGCCCTTCTGCCTTTTCTTCCTATAAAAAGCAAAAGTGACCAGCTGGCTACTAAAGGGAGGTTGTGCGACCTACAAAGTCGGTGAGAAGGTTCCCGGGCCACCCATGTTCCCTCGGATGCCGTCATTCTTACCTCTTCTAAACACATTTGTTTCGGATAGAAAATATAACTTGTCTGGACCATGCACATCCCTAGTTACTCTGGTATAGTATAGTAACTTACCTATACTACACTATACCTATACTGAACTGTACTGTACTATACTATCGATTATACCTATACTATATACTTTACTACACTATGCTATACATTATACTATATTATACTATAATATATACTATACCTATGCTATATACTATGCTATCTACACTACACTATATACTATACTATACTAAATCCTGCTAAACTCCCACTCTCCTTGGGATCACCAAAGGTTTGCACTCGTGAGGCATCACTATATGTCAGTGGAGCAGCACAGGAGAGCTTATGCGTGCACACCCATGTAAGACTTTTCATCTTATGCCCGTGTTGCATTATCCCACCCTATTTAAAATTACAAACCACAAGCTCAAAAAAATGAAATAACTCAAGGCGTTTTTATCAGGACATTTAAATAAAGCTTTCCTGGGACTGAGCCTTCCTGGGAAAGGAATGCATAGGAAGTCCACCCACATCCTGCCGTGATTGCCTTCCAGAGACTGTGTTTTACAAGGAAACCCTAGCTTAGAGGGGTTTCCACTCTTCCACCTATTCTGTGTGAGGGCAGAGATAGATGCTTCTAGCTCACCGTTACAAATATTCTCCAATATCTGTAAGTGTACAATCATGATAATCCTTATAAGGTAGCTCTTGGAGGAAAAGTTAATAAAAATTTAAAACAATTAACCAAAGATACAGTCAAGCTTTGATATAAACATAGAATCTGTAGATTGAGGCCATTGCTTACAGTTGCTTGTTGTTGTTATTGTTTTGTTTTTTTTTTGAGACAGGGTTTCTCTGTGTAGCCCTGGCTGTCCTGGAACTCACCCTGTAGACCAGGCTGGCCTCGAACTCAGAAATCCACCTGCCTCTGCCTCCCAAGTGCTGGGATTAAAGGCGTGCGCCACCACTGCCCGGCATGACAGTTGCTTCTAATTGAAACAACTGCTTACAAAGTGATGTGCTTTAGTGTTTGCAGAAACACTAATACCTGGTGAACATTTTAGTACTGTGGCTTAAACACATCCGATCTGGGCTGCATTGATGCTGTCCCCATTAAAACTTGTTTATGTTCCAGAGACTTTGAATTAAGATCCTTAATAAAATGTGAGACGACAATGCTGTGAAGCTCAATATTTGCGTCATTCTGTTTTAGTTCATATTATGGAATCTGGTGGCATGTTTGCCTGTACTAAACACCTGATTTATTGCAGACCAGATGGGCGCACTATTAGCAACAGGAGATGAAGTATAACACATTTTTACAACCTTCTAAAAGAAAAGACAGGACAGGACATTACAGCTTAGGAACTAAGAACATTGCCTCTTTGTCCAACTTTAAAATACATAAGATTTGTGGAGGCCATAGATGGGTAGACTTTGTTAATACAACAAATGGCACAGTCTGGAAGAACTGCTAAATATCACACCACATTTTCTGGACAAGCAAATTCATTTTAATTTCTCACTGAATAGATAGTAAGGCCTAATTGTCAAGGGTGTGGTGATGATTAAATGGGACACTCCAGAAAGGGTGCTTGTGGGTGCTTCTCCTGATAAGCAGTAAGGATATTAAGGATAGTTGGCAGGGGGAGGCAACGACAGAGAATGGAATACCGCTTCATCAGGACCAATTGCGGAGTCACTTCATGAAGTCATGTAACTATTGGAATTAATATTACAGATGGCCTGCTCTTTACAATTGCCTAAAAGTTTGACCGTGTTACACTGTGTTGCTTCTTTGCAAACATGGGCCAGACTTTCTGTTTTCTATCCCACAGCAAAAATATAATCATCACCACAAGGAAAGGTTTGGCCCATAGAACTCAAGTATGTTCTAGACATGCCTTTTACAAAAATCAAAACACAATCACGTATTCCTGTGATGCTTTGGTATTTACTGAAACACAAGGATTGCTTCAGTACGGGCTTAGCATGGTGACTCTGTTTCTCTCTCTCTCTCTCTCTCTCTCTCTCTCTCTCTCTCTCTGTCTCTGTCTCTATCTCTATCTCTATCTCCCCACCATTCTAGAATGCACATACACACACACTTTTACTCAATCAACTGATGCTTATTGAGCATTTCTTTGTTGTGAACATTCAAAATGCATACAGGAATCATCTCTTCAAGAGTATTAAGATATCTAGAAATAGGCTTAATAAGTCTGCTATAGTACCTACCTCAAAGTATAAACTAAAGATAGCATACACACATGCATTCAGAAAACAATTTATAAGAGAAGACATAATAATTTATTTGTGTAGAAATTACATTTTATGCATCAGGAAGAATCGTTGTATTCAAATCAATTCTTTGAGCTAAATAAACTACCTCAGTAAGTTAAATTAATTTTAAATCAATAATTTCTTACATTAAAACATAACCAACTGAAATATATAATGTAAAAATAAAATTCATAATGGCCTACCTATCCAGACAGTAAGAGATACAATTGGCAGATTGTAGAGGTTGGAGTTCAGGTTGACGACACTGGGTAGCTGTCATAAATGACATGCTGTCCGAGAGACTCTAGCTTCTTCCAATATGCATATCATCTCCTGGAGCTCTTGTATAAAGTGTAGATTTCTGGTTTGGTAGATGTAGAATGGGGCCTGAATCCCATTGGTTCAATAGGCTCTCAGATGATGTCAGGAATGCCAATTAAATGTTCTCGCTTGAGTAGCAAGGGTTAAAGGAGGACAAGCACAAGCAGAGGAAATCTAAATTGAAAACTTATTACCAGACTAACAATAGAAGGCTAAGTTTTAGTTGCATTTTGCAGAATGCAGAATGAAGCCCTATCAAAAATATTTTTTTAAAAAAGCCTGGACTTTACTAAAACTAATCAAATAGTGTTCAAGATGGATGCTTTAAAACTGAACTGGATAGCATTTCTAAAACTATGATAAACATCTACATGGCTAGCCAGTTCTTGAGATAAGAACCAGGGAACCTGCTTCCTTAACAACTTAGTTTGACATTTTGGAACCACAGTACCTCTCAGCACAGTAGTTCTCCATGCTCACTAAGGTTCACCAGGGAGGAATTCTCCAGGAGACTACACTGCAATTCATTTCTTATAGGTGACAGATAGGTGACAGATAGACATGACAGATGTTGAGATTTTAATTCATGATTTAAATCTGAAAAACTAACAGTCTATTAATAGTAATGGTTCAGTGGGTTTTCTTGTTCTTTTATTTTTTATAGATGTAAGGATGGTTTAATATTTCAGATCTTACTTCTTCCCACTTTTCCCCATCATGATAACGTTGTGCTACCAGAATCCTGGACAGCATCATTAAGTACTGCATACCAAGTCAATCATGAAGTCAAGGGGCTATGTGTGTTTCCCTTCTTTTGGTTTTGCTGGTGTGAAAATATGTATTTCCTGTGTTTTCATGAGTGTAGGTTTCCTTAAGTTGGAGTTTTCTTTCTAGAATTTTCTGTCAGACTGGATTTAAAGCTATATACTCTATGAAATTGAGTTTATCATGGAATATCTTATTTTTTCCATCTATGATGTATGATGTATTGTAGTTTGGACTGGAGTCTGTGTCAATTGACATTAAAAGATACTAAATAATCTTTTACCAGGAAAATCAAAGGACAGGAAATGCACGGGCACACACACACCATCACCACCACTGCCGCCACCACCACCACCACCACCACCACCACCACCACCACCACCACCACCACCACCACCACCACCATCAACAACAACAACAACAACAAAATAACAGGAATTGACAATAATCGGTTCTTATATTTCTCAATGTCAGTGGACTCTGATAGATTACAGCCCAAACTGCCATACACTCTCTTAGAGTCTTAGATATCTTAGGACATCTGTGCTGGTTGTTCTGGCTCTTGGAGTCTCAATTGAAAAGTTGGGTGTAATTCTAATAGGTCTACCTTTATATGTTACTTCGTCTTTTTCCCTAGCAGCTTTAATGTTCCTTCTTGGTTCTGTATACTTATTACGTGATAAGGAGACTTTCTTTTCAGGTCCAATCTCTGGCATTCTATAAGCATCGTATACCTTGATAGCTATCTTCTTCTTTAGGTTAGGATAGTTTCCTTCTGTGATTTTGTTGTAAATATTTTCTAGGATTTGAGCTAGGATTCTTCTCTTTTCTATTATTCTTAGGCTTGGTCTTTTCATAGTGTCCCAGATTTCCTGGATGTTTTCTGTGAAGAATTTTTAGATTTAACGTTTTCTTTGGTCAGTGTGTCTATTTCTTACATCATATTTTCTTCAGTGTCTGGGATTCTCTCTTTCATCTCTTGTATTCTGTTGGTGATGCTCGCATCTATAATTCCTGTTCATATCCCTAGATTTTCTGTTTCCAGAATTCCCTTAGTTTGTATTTTCATTATTGCTTCTATTTTTATTTTCAGGTCTTGAACATTTTCAGTCATTTCTATCAACTGTTTGTTTTTCTAAATTTCTCTGACAGCTTTATCCATTTCCTCCAAGTTTTTGTTTGTCCTTTCCTTTTATGGACTTTTAAATTTTTTTGTTGTTTTTGTTGTTGTTTTGGGGGAGGTTGTTCTTGTTTTGTTTTGCTTTCTTTGTTTATGTTTGTTTGGGGTATTTTTTGGTTTTTTATTTTGTTTGGTTGTTGTTGTTGTTTTGTTGTTTTGGTTTTGGTTTTGTTTGTTTGTTTGAGACAGGGTTTCTCTGTGTAGCCCTTGCAGAGCTGGAACTCTCACTGTAGAGAAGACTGGCCTTGAACTCACAGAGAACAGCCTGCTTCTCCCTCCTGAACGAGCAAATTAAAAGCCTGTGCCACCATGCCTGGCCTTTCTTTGATTTTTAAAAGGGATTTCTTCATTTCTTCATTAAGAACTTCATAAACTTCAGCTTCATAGAGTTGATTTTAAGGTCTTCTGCTGCTTCAACTGTTTTGGAATACTGAGGACTTTCTGTGGTAGGATTTCTGGGCTCTGTGGCTGATATATTGCCCTTGCTTTTGTTTTGTTCTTCATTGGCAGCTGGACATCTTGGTTTATGGTCATTATTGGTCTAGGTGCCAATTTCTGGGTATGACATTGTTGGGTGGGTATTTTATTCCTTGGTTTCTGTTTCCTCTCTAATCTTCTGGCCTGTGTAGCCTGTGGTTGAGCAGGGGGCTCCCCACCTGACTTAGGAACTTCTGGTGGCCACAATATATAGAACATCACAAATTTGCACATCATCCTTATACAGGGGCCATGCTGACCTTCTTTACATCATTTCAATGTCATATGTGCTGCTGAAGTGAGCACTGCAAAGACTTTTTAAGACATGAAATCCACCATCGAAAAAAATTAAATTGCATTGGTTTCAATCTAGTGTTTTTATGGAATGGCACACCTTCAATACTTTCAACTCATGCATGCACAGTGTCTTCAGGTACATACTAATATCTAAGCAGGACGATCTCACAGGGAACTCAGCCCTGATCATTTTAATTTCACCAGCAAGGAGCAGGCAGCAGTGTTTCCTGCTCCTTACTCACGTTAGGAGATTCCATTAGAATGAGTCTGTCATGTTTAGCAAGAATTGAGAAAAACAGCCTAATTTGCCTTTGAGGTCTTGGCCCTTGAACGTGATTCCATGGGATGGAGTTTTCTGGATAATTTACCACTATCACGTCCACCATATATAACATTCATATTTTCTCACTGGAAGACTCTTTATTTCTAGGAAGCTCAATGAATTGGATTAATGGAGAATGATTTTGTCCATCACTTTTTTGATTCCTTTAGAAAATATCATTGGGAACTGGCTATTTAATAGTCTGTTGTTAGTTAAAGATATCTCTGATTTGGTACCCAACTCTACTGTAAAGAAAGGTGGTGCAGGCAGCAGTGGCCTGCCGCCATCCAGGGATCCCTCTCTACCACCATAATCTCCTGAGGAGAGCACAGCTGCATGTGTTTCCCTCTGTCTCTTCAATATGGTGGAAATTTTTTACAGTTAGAAACTTTTAAAGCTAATTTTATCTCATGGTTTACTGTTCTCAAATGAGAATATGCATCTCATTGCTCTGAAGGGAAGCCAGTGGATTTTGCTGGAGTCTTCTCCTTCTGGAAATGTCAGAATCTCTTAATTTCATCATTCCTCTGCAGAATTAACTTCTAAGATTCTCTACTCAGAAAAGCAGAGAGACAGTAAGACTTACTCTGATTATTGATCAGCAAAGCTGAGCCCAAACTCAAATTCAGCAACACCTACATGGTTGACAATCCACGATCATTCCCTGCTCAGGAGCTGTCAGGCCTTTAAATATTATTTCTTGGCCCTGGCTATATTCTTTTTTTTTTTTATAGATTCCATTAAGTTAATTACCATATTTTCTACTTTTGAAACATGGTATGTATCTAGGATAAGATATTTTAAATTTTCATTTGGGTCTCCAACATATATCAGACCAAGTTTCACTTCTGTTGAAGGATAAAGCAAAAAATACAACAACAAAAGAAAAAAAAAAAAACAAAGGCCACCTGAACTGTCACCTCAACTATAGTGAAAGCATCTTAAAACCAGTGTAATTAGAATTGTGGTTAATGCTCATTTCTGTTTATGAAAGATTGAAAATAAAAAAGTCTTTTCTTTTATGACTATTACAAGAAATTCATGTGAGGATTTAGAAATAAGTTGTGTTGTTTGTCTCTTATAGGTTATTTCACCAAAAGCCAGAGTTATTTTGTATGTTTTTATGCCCTACTCTCAGTGACAGTAGATAGCTGTGTAGTTGGCATAATGAAAAAATCTACGTCAAATTTTTAGATACTTTTAAATTTTAAATTAAGTGACAAAATATTCATTCCATTAATCGTACAGGGTATAATGTGATGCTTTCGTCATATGTATATACTGAAAATATTTACATCAAGCAAAATAGCATGTTTATCACCTCAGGAAAGCTTTTGAAATTAGAAGTTAAATATATTCTTCTGCCAATTTTGAAATGCACAGTTCATTATTATTAACCGTGGTTACCTCCTGGGTAGTAGAGGTTGTAGATATATCCGTGCTTACTGAAACTTAGTGCTCTTTAGCTCATGTCTTACCATTCTCGCTTCTCTCACCTATCTCTGGTAAATGTTGTCCTTTCTACTTGGAGATGTTTGACTTCTTTATTTTCTACATCTAAATGTTCAGTTGTGCCTGGTTTATTTAACATAAGATTCTGACCTCCAAGTTTGGTCTCCTTCCTGTCACAAACCACGAAATTCTCTTCTTTTAAAGGTATAGGTAGTGCTAGAGTGTTTTTATGTGCCAAATTATGTATCAACTCATCCTTTGACAATCATGGAGGTTGCTCATATCTTACCTGTACCTTGAAAAGTCCTACAGAAATCAGGCAGCTAAGATATTTTGGTTTTTTTTTTTTTAGAAATAATGTGAGACGGCTTTGAAAGCATTCTTAAGAAAATTAAAATGCCGCTGCAGAGTGGGAAAAATATTCTAAAAATATATGTTTTGAAAATAAATTTAGAATCACAATTTAAAACTGTAGAGGGCTGGAAGTATGGCTCAGTAGCAGAGTGCTTGGTTAGCATACAAAAGGTCCCAGGTTCAATCCCCAACACCATAAAAAGTGCCAAAAGATGTGCACATATTGTTTGCCAAGAACACATAAAGAAATTTGTCTGTGTGTGTGTGTGTGTGTGTGTGTGTGCGCGCATGCGTGTGCATATGTAATGTAAGTCTTTTGTACTTTGTGATTATTGTTACATGAGTATACCAGTCATGGTATACCTGTTGACTAGAATGCTGAGTTTCACTGAATAAATTATCCCTCAGTAACACACAATGAAAAAATAAAATAAAATAACAAAGTAGCACATGTGTTTTCAAAAATATGGTGGAAAGATCAAAATATCAACATGTTTAAAATGCACACTAAAATCATGAACTCTGTAATCAGGTCAACCTCAGTCTTACTGACTCCAGACTAAATCTATTTAAACACCTGAATTTAAATGACCCACTCTGAAGCTATAATGTGAAAGAGAACACTTCCTGTAGAAATGTTAGGGAGTGTGCTCTTGGAAAACAGAAATAGAGAATGAGAGTGGTGGGGAGCTGCCCACACAAGCAAACCTGAGAGTGAAGATGAATCTGCCGAAAAGTTCTCAAACACATAATAAACCCCACACCCCGCACACCCAACAGTTGTCTCAGTAGAAAAGGCAGGCTTGGACCCTTAGATCCTTCCTCACACAAATGTCGGCCAGAGGCTGCTCCATAGGAAAAGCTATCCTGGGATGCAGGGAAATTCTCTGACTAGGAAAGACATTAACCATTAATGTGACCCTGACAGAATCTCCAGCATCCAGATTTCGCATGTTTCTGTTTCTTAGATGACTGAGATTTCAGAATATGTATAGTTTTTTGAAATTTCTATTTTTTAATTTCATTTAAATATTTGGCAAAATATTTAAATGTTTACCAAATATTTAAGTGAAATCACATAGACGTTCCAGAGAAAATAATTCTAGTACTCACTGATCAAGAAGTAAACTACTGAAAATCCATAAAACTAAACATTTAAGCCATCACCAAGTATTGGGGAGATGCCTAGGTCCTAATAGCTAACACTGTGTGGAGAAGTAGACATCAAGGGTCCAAATAAGACAGTGTCCTGACTTCCCTCTACTCGGGTGATAGAGCAGTCCATTTTATTTATCGTCTTTCAAAGAAACTCCCCCAAATTCTCCACCAGATAAGAAGGATTGAACTGGGGTTTCTGTCAGAATAACATGAGCTTGTCTCTCTGGGGATGAGGATAGGAAGTGACATGTCCCTCTGTTTTCTATTCAATCTATTTAATAATAAGAAAATACATCAATCTGAAAATACTATCATAAACATTGGGCTAGGAATATCTTTTACACAAAGCAAATTCTACCACTGTCTCGGGGTGGGGAGGGGAGAAAAGGTACCCACTCAGGACCCTTGCATTGCTCTCTGTGAAACCTGTATACATATATTTCTATGCATAAACCCTTTAAGACTTACCAGTGAACTAGATATCTTATTATAAATTTCAACCTTACATAAACTAAATCAAAGTTGGCCCCCTCCATTTTGCTTCTTTTAAGTTAACTGTGATCAGGCACAAATAATAAAATATATTTTCTAACACACAAATAAAATTTTAAAAAACAAATCTTTAAAATATGTGTATATGAACCACTTGATTATTTAATACTTTACAGAATGATTAACTTTCTAGACATATTTCTCTCATACTATGTAGGTGCTTTCTCTTGCTTATATGGTTTAATATTTTCAGACTAGAATAAAAGAAGCAAAGATTGGAAATAGGAAAAGTTCAAACAGTAATGCAAATCTATCCCTAAGGGATACCCTGGACCTAAACCACACAGAGGGGGTGTAATCTTCGTCTGTACAGACAGTGGGTGTAAAGGAGAGCAGAGATAAGAATCAGTCTATAATCACATAAATGTAACACATCCAAAAGATTTGCTAAAGTATTTTGAAGACGATTTTAGCAAACTGTGATGTCAGTGATACTCTGTGTGAGATTTGATAACATTCTGAAATGGTCTTCTTTCAAGCATACCAAAGCTATCTTCATTTAGGTGTTTCATATTTTCACATGCGTCAAAACCTATTTTCTAATTTTCATTGACCAAAACAACTCCAAACCTCTGTGATACCTATGTGATTCTTCAGTCCGTTAAGCCTAACGTTTTATCCCATCAGCATGAGTAGTCAGTATGCACTGCTTTCACTAACTGATAATGATTATTTATTAAGTGTCACATCTCAGACTAAAGTTGAATCCAAGTGAGTTCCCCTTAACCAATACATATAAATCTAAAATTGAAGTGTATTAACAAAAGGGGGACTTAGTACCAATAATGAAGCCAAGAGTAAGGGACGTTCAGGAATCTATTTTGTGCAAAATGGTATAACATTTTGACAAAGTAATAGAAGGCACTCTCATATTTAGGAGAAATAATTACCAGTTAACTCTCTCTTGGGAAATGGTTCTGGTCACATGGTCTTTAAAAAAAAAAAAAGAAAACAGACATAATAAGCTTAAGGTGCAGGCAACTTGCCCAAGAATAAAATCATCTCAGTGAGATAATGAGTATAATAAGATGTAGACAAGGTTTTTCTCTTTAGAATAAAATGCAATTTGTGGAGATAGATGAATGTTGATCAAATTTCAGAAAATGTCATTCTCAACAAAATGGCAAGATTGACAAATTCCAAGAGCTTGCAGTGTTTAGCAAGATTGAGTAGTAGCTTATATGTGGCATGTGCCGCCATGAATGGCACAGGGTAAGCAGCAGCTGCTGGCTGCCATTATTATGACTCTTACAGTCTTCCCACCATACCTATAGCTGTGCAGGGTCCACAGAGATTTCTCAGTTGCACCAGGGAGTTACTCTTTTCCTAGAAGGCAACATGGAAGCAGACATGAGCATCACATCAAAGGCAAGGAAGACTATTAAGTGAAACTACGACCACTAGCTTTTACTTTTAGTCACAGAATATTTATACTATAGGTTATATGACTCTTAAAGATTTTTAAATTTGATTTGACACATAACGATTAATATTTATGGGTTAGAGTATGATACAAGCGTGCTCTATGTAGTGGTCAAATCAGGTTTATGACATGTCTATCGCTTCAAATATTTATGTCTTTGCAATTAAGTTCCTACAAACCTTAGTTTGGGGTATTTGATATTTAAAATGAAGTATTGTTAAAGACAGCTAAGGACATTATTCTGTTCTAGAGCGTTGTCACCTTATTAACATCCAGCATAAACAAGGTCTTGTGTGTTCACCAACCTTTTCTTCTTTCCTAGTATCTGCTCACCACTTCCCTACACTACGTCTCCAGACCAACTCATGTAGCTTCCACACCTGTGGAGAGTCACAGCATTTGTGTCTTCTGGTGTTTTACTTATCTCACTTAAGGTGACATCTTCTACCTTCACCCTTGCTGCTGCAAAGGAAATATTCCATTTGTCTTAGGGCTCAGTAGTCTTGCGTTGCAAGCCTTTTTTTTTTTTTTTTTTTTTTTTTAATGTATTCCCTAATTGATGGACATTTATGTTGTTTCCATTTTGATGCTTTTGTGAATACTCCAACAATAAATGCAGAGATGGAGTTATTTCCTTGACATATTGATCTGCATCTCTCTATATAAATGTTCAACGCTGAAGAATTTTTATCAGCCAGCGTTTATATATTCTACCTTTTCTAAGGTAACTGCTGTCCTAACTGCCTTCCTAGTGTCCATTCCCGCCAGCGGTCTGAAGCAGTTGCTCATTCTTCAAGACATCATGGCCATTACTGTTGTTGTTCTTTTCAATAACAGCCATCTGTATTAGGGTGAGATTGTATGTTATGATGGTGGTTTGATATGCATTCCTGTAAGTATTACAAGTAATAAGCACTTGTAATATCACACTTGTCAGACATTTCTACATCTTCTTTTTAAGATATATCGACTAGGGTATATTGCCCATTTTCTCTGTCTCTCTCTCTCTCTCTGTGCACTTGCGCATGTGCGCGCATGCTCATGCTTGTGTGCATTCGTGTGTGCATGCATGTGTGCATGTGTTTTGTTTTTGTTTCATTTGCTAATCACTTGTTTCTTTCTTATAAAGCCTGTTCAGATGTCTAGCTTATAAATATCTTTCTCATTCTACATTATTTCTTAATTTTTATGGTCTTATGAAGAAGATTTTTAATTTGATGAAATTCCATTTGTCTATTTCTGATTTGTTTCCTAGATTTTCTTCATTTTATTACAAAATGATCTGTCCATATTAATGTCTGGAGTACTTTACTCTACAAACATGGTTAATGCTTACAACGATAAAAACAAAAAAAAATAAAACTGTTGCTTCTTCAGTGCACATATGTGTGCACACATGTGTTTGATATTTTTTTCATTTCCAGTGTTTTCAGATATGTAGCTTGTATTTGGTGCAATGATTTTAAAATATAGAAATTTATTAACATAATAAAATTAATATCTCAGAAAAGAATCACTAAGCCCTCACTGACTAAGAGCTCCTCTGTTTAGTCCATTGTTTAGTTCAACATCTCGGGACAAATGTATCATAACTGAGAAAAAGAATGGTTTCCGTGTTAAGGACTTTGCCATTTTCACATTGAATTGTCTACAGAGGGCAGCAAAGAGCTTCAGTTCAAAGACCAGCAGGTTGAGTTAGCAATTCTTAACTGCTGTTTCTACAACACTTTAAACCCTGTGAGAAGTGTCAGTGTCAAGGTTCAGTTTGCTAACCTTTCATGATCTTGTTTGCCACAGGAAGATCAGAGTAGGGGCCAGAATCAGCTGCTTGTCTCAGATCACTAAAGGTCAAATTCTTAAAGAGCTTGCCATAGGAAAAAGGTATTTTTGTTTAAAATAGATTCTCACAAAAATACTTCAAATTTAATTATTTTCAAATTCTCAGGAATATGGATTATAGTATATTATAAAATTATAAATTAATGGACTTTAATAATGATTACCAATAATGTAGTTTCACAGTCTATGTTTTAAGGTAATGATTTGGTTATTTCCCATTATTCTAACTGTATCTCTAATCCTACATTTTTTTATTCATTGCTTCTGATATTAAAAAATTAAAAATTTTCCAGGAGACCACTAGCTTACCTGTATCTAGAATAATGATTCATTTTTTTCAGATTAGGCTTCTTCTCTGTATTTACTTTGCATGAGATTTTCTTCCAATGGGTCTTCAAGATCATGATTTGTAGAACAGAAGGTGTGAGCCAATGTCACATCAGAAGGAAAGGTCTAACTGCCGTGCAGACCCAACCCCAAAGGGTGGCCTTTCAGGGTGCTCCTAAATGAGCCTGCAAAAATAAGTACTTTATTTTTCCCATCTGAGTCTGCCACTTGGTATGGGCTGCTCCAAGATCAAGTGAGACCCTGAACAAGATTAGCAGTCTTTGCTAATACTCCAGTTCTTTAAGGGATGCTTGACTGCAACTTCTTTGTGTCCATTTCATTCATTTGTGATATAAAGTAGTCAACACACCTTATGCTAAAGCTGGAGGGATGATAACATTTGCATTTATGTTGCAAGCTTTGTTATCTTACACAGTATTAACTTATTAATTTGTGTTTAATAGGAAGCTATTATCTTAGCAGATTTGTTAGCTCCTGCAAATTCTGGTTCTCAACAGGTGAGGCAGGAGATGAATGAAAACACCAGAAGTGAATTCTACCTCCTAGGTTTACATAAAGAAAAAACACTCAAGCACAAAAGAATGTGAATGGCGGCTTGCTTAATTGTACAGAAATGAACAGTTTACAACACCTCCAGGCTTTCATTTTTCAAAGAACCAATTTAGATAAGGAAAAAAAACCCGAATGTGTTAATTTGAAGCCATTCTAATCTCATTTAGGGGCCTCCTTAGAGAACCACAGTATGGCAGGATCAGAAGGGCAGCAGGGAGTTTGGATGGTTTCAAAGTAAGTGGAACTTTTGTGTTAGGGAAAGATTATTCACTTCTTTAAAGGATGTGGACAAACAGAGAAATAAATATAAAGAAGAAAATTTAAATTAACCACACTCACTGCCATGTGTCAACTCGGAGAAAAACCACTGTTTTCTGACTTTCTTCCAATCATCTTTCCCTACTTAAAAGTAGAAAGTCTTGATTCAGCTTATTTTGGTTATAGACTGGGTTTTTTTTTTTTTCCTATTCCATTAAAATGTATTCAAATGACAACATGCATTTACTGCAGGTCGCTCTACTTAAGAGCATGCAGAGCATATAATTAGCATCATTATAAGAAATAATAAGAATAGCTGAACCAGGGTGCATATTTCAAACTATTTCTTTTTTGAGAAATTGTATAAAATGGAATTACTGGGTCAAAAAAATAACATTTAGGTTCTGAATACATTGGTGAACAGGAGAATTAAACAGTATGTATCAATTGACACCACTTTCAATAACATTTCTATCTTTTTCTACATTTCTTACAAAATTTGATAAGAGGATGTCTATTTTTTTAAGTTTTATATTTTTAGTGAATGTAAACATTTCGATCCAGTTACATGCCTCTGCTCTGCAATTATCTATAGTCAGTAAATTTAAAATTGATATGTAAGTCCTGTCTGTACATTAAGACTCTTTGTCTCTCTTGGCTGAGGATACTGTGTTGCACTAGCGTATCCCTGTTTGCCGTGTTACTTCATTCTTGACCACTTTCTAAACTATAAACCTGAGTGGCAAGAATTCAAGTAAGCAATACTTATTCTTTGTGATTAACCTTTTAAAATTTCAACTATAATTTCAAAGCTGGCATGTGCATGCAAGTTTGCTATAGTGATTTTGCTTAAATTTTTGATACATCTTTACTGTGTCATCTTATTCACCAGAAAGGGAGAATATAGTTAACTCATTACCTTAACTACATATAATTCACTGAAATTCAATGTTTTATTGTAGCTTGTAGTAAAGAGCATATCTATATTATAATTTAGAATACCTATGACATGCATAGACATTTATATATTTAACTTCAGTTCATATGAAATAATATTGACTATTGCCATGGCTCTTGGACCCCCCATAACTAAATAATAATATTCTATTGCAAAAGACTACCACATACTTTGGCTACAAGACACAAAGAAGTCAGTCTTGTATTTATGGTAATGTAAGTGATCCACGCTGGCTAAGTTTTGTCATGCAAAATGGTATATTCTTTAGGTTGCTAGAGAAGAAAAGCCCTGAATGATCTTGTCTAACACTGGACCCTAACTTCTAGAAGACTGATATGACATTCAGTGTGTGCACATTGGTACAATGGTGGCAAGAATGTTTATTGAGTTACCTCGCTCAGGATGATATTTTCAAGTTCCATCCATTTGCCTGTGAATTTCATGAAGTCATTGTTTTTAATAGCTGAGTAATATTCCATTGTGTAAATGTACCACATTTTCTGTATCCATTCCTCTGTTGAGGGACATCTGGGTTGTTTCCAGCTCCTGGCTATTATAAATATGGCTGCTATGAACATAGTGGAGCATGTGTCTTTATTACATGTTGGAGCTTCTTCTGGGTATATGCCCAGGAGTGGAGTAGCTGGGTCCTCAGGTAGTATTAACTCAGTCACAAAAGAATAAACATGGTATGTACTCACTGATAAGTGGATATTAGCCCAGTCAGCTGCTTGTTGGGCCTCTCAGAGGAAAGCCACATTAGGCTCCTGTCTGTAAGCCCACCATAGCATCAGTAACAGTGTCAGGCCTTGGAGCCTCCCCTTGAGATGGATCCCAAGTTAGGCCTGTCACTGGAATTTCTTTCCCCCAGGTTCTTGTCGATTTTTGTCCCTGCAGTTCTTTTAGACAGGAACAATTCTGGGTCAGAGTTTTTGAATGAGGGACAGCAACACCATCCCTCCATTTGATGCCCTGTCTTCCTACAGGAGGTGAACTCTACAAGTTCCCTCTTCCCACTGTTGGGTATTTCCTCTAAGGTCCCTCCCTTTGAGTCCTGAGAGTCTCTCATCTCCCAGGTCTCTGGTACTTTCTAGAGGGTCCCACTACCTCCCACCCCACAAGATTGCATATTTCCATCTATTTTGCCGGCCCTCATGACTTCTCTCTTGTCCCCCCCCACACACACATACCTGATTGTGTTCCCTTTTTCCCCCTCCTACCCTCTCCCACCAAGGTCCCTCCCTCCCTCTTCCCCTCACAAATAAGGCTGCTATGAACACAGTGAAACCCATGCTCCTGTGGCATGGTGGGGCATCTTTTGGGTATATTCCCAAGAGTGGTATAGCTAGGTCTTCAGATAGATCTATTTCAAAATTTCTGAGGAACCTCCCAGATTGATTTCCAGAGTGGTTATACCAGCTTTTGATTCCACTAGCAATGGATGAGTGTTGCTCTTTTTCCACATCTTTGCCAAAATGTGCTGTCACCTGGAGTTTTGATCTTAGCCATTCTGATTGATGTAAAGTGGGATCTCAGGGTCATTTTGATTTGCATTTTCCTGATCACTAAGGACTTTGAACATTTCTTTAGGTGTTTCTCAGCCACTCGAGATTCCTCTGTTGTGAATTCTCTGTTTAGCTCGATATGCCATATTTGATTGAGTTGTTTGGTTTTTTGGAGATAAGCTTCTTGAGTTCTTACATATTTTGGATATTAGCCTTCTATCAGCTGTGGGGCTAGTGAAGACTTTTTACCAATCTGTAGGTTGTCAATTTTCCCTATTGGCTATGTCCTTTGCCTTGCAGAAGGTTTTCAATTTCATGAGATCCCATTTGTCAATTCTTGATCTTAGAGCCTGAGCCACTGGAGTTCTATTTAGGAAATGTCCCCCCATGCCAATGAGTTCGTGGCTCTTTCCCACTTTCTCTTCTATTAGATTCAGTGTATCTAGTTTTATGTTTACGTCCTTGATCCACTTGGACTTGAGCTTTGTGCAAGGTGACAAATATGGATCTATTTTCATTTTTCTACCTATAGACTACCTGTTAGACCAGCACCATTTATTGAAGATGCTTTCTTTTTTCCACTGTATATTTTTGGCTTCTTTGTCAAAGATCAGTGTCCATAACTGTGTGATTTTATTTCTTCATCTTCAATTCTATTCCATTGATCTACCTGTCTGTCTCTGTACCAGTACCATGCAGTTTTTATCACTGTTGCTTTATAGTACAGCTTGAGATCAGGGATGGTGATTCCCCCAGAAGTTCTTTTATTGTTAATAACTGTTTTTGTTACCCTGGGTTTGTTTTTTTTTTTTTTTTTTGTATTTCCATATGAAATCGAGATTTGCTCTTTCCACATCTTTGAAGAACTGTATTGGAATTGTATTGGGGATTGCATTGAATCTGTAGATTGTTTTTGGTTGGATGGCCATTTTTACTATGTTAATCCTACCAAACCATGAGCATGGGAGATCTCTCCATTTTCTGAGGTCTTTGTCGATTTCTTTCTTGGAGACTTGAAGTTCTTGTCATACAGATCTTCCACTTTTTTGGTTAGAGTTACCCAAAGATATTTATATTATTTGTGACTATTGTAAAGAGTGTTGTGTCCCTATTTTCTTTCTCAGCCCATTTATCATTTGTATAAAAGAAGGCTACTGATTTGCTTGAGTTAATTTTATATCCAGCCACTTTGCTGAAGTTATTTATCAGCTGTAGAAGTCCTCTGGTATACTTTTTTGGGTTCACTCATGTAAACTATCATCTGAAAGTAGTGATACCTTGACTTCTTCTTTGTCAGTTTGTATCCTCTTGATCTCCATTTGTTGTCTTATTGCTCTGGCTAGAACGTTGAGTACTGTATTGAATGGATACAGGGAGATTGGGCAGCCTGGTCTTTCTCTGATTTTTATGGGATTGCTTCAAGTATCTCTCCATTTAATTTGATATTGGCTGTTAGTTTGCTGTATATTGCTTTTATTGTGTTTAGGTATGGACCTTGAATTCCTGATCTCTCCAATACGTTTAACATGAAGGGGTGTTATATTTTGTCAAATGCTTTTTCAGCATCTAAGGAGATGATCATGTGATTTTTTTTCTTTGAGTTTGTTTATATAGTAGATTACATTAATGGATTTTTGTATATTGATTTATTTCTTTTAAGATAAAGAATTACATAAAAATGAATGACAATCACATTATTTAGTACCGTAAATCTATGTGCTATTCACTTTGAGTGTTGCCATTTTTGAATCAACTCTAAAAGACTTATGCAATTAATATCATATTTTTCACATTGAGTAAACAGACCTTTCATTCCTCCTTTGACTGCTTACCTGTGTGACAAGTTGCTGTCATGTTTCTTGCCTTTTGGCATACACTGGTGTTTTTAAAAGTATATGAGCTACTAAAGATGATAGATAGTACCCTATTTTTATTTCTTAACAATTAATTTGAATGTCTCTAATGCCAAACTGAAAGAATTAGTTTTCTGTAGTTTAACAATCCGTTCTATTGCTCTCTCTGCCTTAGTAGTTTAATTGTAATTTCTATAACCCACCCTTATCTTTTAAATTGTATAATTCTGGTTAAAACTTTTTTCCCACTTCCATCTGCTCCTTTTGCAGATATGACAGAGTGAATCAATTGGCCTTAAATTTGTATCAAAAATTTGGTGCCCGGATACAGCTGGGTGGTTTAGAAGCACAGGAATACTTTGTTGTAAATGGCTGGGGAATATATGTCAGAACAAGCTCTGGAATACTGTGCTGTATTTTATTTAATTTTTAGACAGCATCTCATTTGGAACAGTCTGACTTTAAACTCACTGTATATCTAAGAATGCCTCCTGCCTCCACCTACTTCTCAAGTGCAGCTATGATAGACGTTTGTCATTGGACCCAGTTTTTATGGTGCATAGTAGACAAGCCCTCTTACAGCTGAGCTGCATCTTAACCCCCCTGATCCCTAGTGTCCAGAGGGCATTGCTGGGCATTATGGCACATCTGGAACAGGCTAACTTCCCTCAAAATGCATGTGTCAGAATCTAGAAATGGGTGTGGCCAAGTGGCAGCTTGGAATGCCGTTGAAAGCAAAAATGATGTATAAGCCTAGTTTAATTTTAAGTAATATTGGTAAAATTAAGGTGAATTATTTTTTATAATTACCATTAGTGTTTACTTGATGAAAACATCACAAAAATAGTGAAACTGTAGTGGTGTGTGTCTGTGTGCGTGTGTGTGTGTATTTGTGTGTGTGTGTGTGTGTGTGTGTGTGTCTGTGTGTGTTAGATGGTTATATTCCATTAAGTGGGTAGCTTTCACTAATTTAATTTGTTGTTAGAAAAGAATAAACAAATTTTATCTTGAGGTGAACTGAGGCCTCCCTAAGTTCATATGCTGAAGTTCTAGCTCCTTGTGCTTTAAAATACGAGCCTTAGAAATGAAGTCATCGTAGATCTAATTACTTAAGATAACGTCATAGTAAGATTGGACCCCTAATCCACTATAACTGATATTTTCCAAAACGTTAAGATTTAAACAGAGTCTGGTATATGTGGAGAATGTGGAGAATAGGGACTATGGTGCTCTGAGGAGGTGGGGAATGAGCCTGGAACAGAGCCTTCCCGAGCTTCTCCTGAAGCACAGAGCTCTCCAGTGAAGACATCTAACTTCTTGAACAATGAGAAAATAAATTCGTTTTTCCAGGCTACACTGCTATGGTGTTTTTGCAGCCCAGTAAGCTAATGCATCCAGCAACTGTAACCAATAATTGACAGATTTTATCTTTGAAAAACAAACATAAAACTTTAGAAGGTTTATGATGTACATTGGGAACACACATTCTGTAAATGAATTGTAGATGATGGTTCTGTAATCGCAAGATGTAAATGTCAGGCTACAAAGAATGCTAGCTAATGAATGACTTCCGGCGATGATTTTCATTTTAAGTAATATTCATTTTCTTTCATGGAGTTTTACTTTAATTAAGGATCAAATTGTTCAGAATGTTCCCTCCAAATCCCTTATCCTAGCTGATAAGTTGATGAATCTCAATAACCTAAGTGGCATAATTTTAAAAATCTCAATGGTATATTTTACAATCATGGTTATTCTTCTTAGACAAGGGTTATTGAATTAAGTGAGCTATGCAGTGGATAGCTTTAATTGTATGCATTTATAACACTGGACATTAAATCGTCATTTATCGGCAAGTTCAAGAGACAATATGCTGTAGATTTCAAATATTTTGTATAATGTTATTTAAAATAAAATACATTTTACCATGAGATATATAAATATATTTAACTATTTTACTTTATGATAGAATCTTCAAGTTAGTTTTTAAAAGACATTTAAAAATTAATTTTAGTGTTGATGGTCAGATGGCCCACCAGTGAAGAGCACTCGAGGCTCTTGCAAAGGACCTGGATTCAGTTGTCAACCCCCACAGAATGGCCCAGTTTCAAGGGATCTGATGTCATCTTCTGGCCTTTATGGGAACCTCTGTGGTAGACTTATAAGTACGTGCACAGAAAGCACTAATACAGATAAATTTAAAATAAATAAATCTTTAAAATATAATTTTAGTGATGAATAATTATTTTCTGCTTAAACTCTGGTCATCTAATTTCTTATGTAAGTATAGCTAGAGGAAATCAATTTTTGAATAAACACATATTGCAGTGGCTATGTACAACTTATAGAAAATTGCAGAGACTTTTATGAATGCTTATTGAGTGGTTTCTGGGCATTGAATCTATGAATATGAATATTGAAATAACAGGGCCAACAAGATGTCCCCCATAAGCAAACGTGCTGCAAATCAAGCCTGATACCCTGAGACCCTGAAACCCATACTGTAAAGAAGGAATTTACTTCTCTAAGTTATCTTATGACCTCTGCACCTGCATCATGGCACATACATGCTTTCCCAAGTACACAATGTTCACACACAGGTACATACACACACACACACACACACACACACACACACACACACACCACACACACACACAGGAATAGTCACCCTTCTTTTAAACTCAATTATAATACCAGTAAACGGTTGTATGAGTTTTTGTGTACTATACATTCATTTTTTTTTTTTAGTAAAATGCAATAGGAAAATACAAAACATCTTTCTGACAGATACTTCCACAAGAACTAGGCCACGTGCTAGAATACCCGCCCATCATGTCTTCACTGGGTGCTAAGGGACTGGCTGTGAACAGGCCGGGAACTTGCCACTGCCAGAGAGGTGGTAGACAATCCCTTCTGTCTTTAATATTAGAATAATCACCAAATGAAGCTTGAAAACGCTTCATACTAATAAAAGCAATCCTTAAACTCTATGTGGTTGAATATTTTTTAAATATAGCATTCCAAAGTTTCAACCTTGATGGTTGGTAATTTTTGGAAACAAATTTCTTCAAATCTCAAATTACAATATAAAGAAGAACAGTAAGAGTCTTTTTGTTCTCTAATCTCTGATTAAAATGCACATCCCATTTTCCTCTTTCATGACTTTAATGAGCAGCAATCAGAATTGCCCACAAGTGGTCCAGCTCACAAGCAGCTCCAAGGACTGGCAGCATCTGAAGGGGATCCAAAGCAAAACCAGTTGCAAAGGGACCAGAATACAGAGGGAAAATAGAAGAAACATGGAGACAGGGCTTGTGTCATTTTGATGATGCCAAGGTTAGAAAGCTTCTTAAGAAGAAAGAGGGGCTCACTCTACACCCCCATGGAATACTGATTAGGAAAAGGGTCCCAAGAGATGCTATGATCGTCAGCTGGAAAATTATCCACACAAGCTGAAGTATCATCACCCCAAATAACGTCTTACTGATTACAAAGGGGAAATGTTAAGTTATCTATTTATCACAAGGAACCCTTGCTTGTATAGAACCTGGATCAATCACTGCCACTTAACCTAATTGTCCAAAATATTTAAACTGGGGTTGGCTCTGTTGTTGTTGTTGTTGTTGTTGTTGTTGTTGTTGTTGTTGTTGGTTGGTTGGTTGGTTTTGCTCTTTTGGTATGTGTTTTGATACAATGTTTGACATTACAATGAAATAAGTAAGATAAATCTACAACACAGGCCATTCGGAAGGCAACTGACCTACATTCAAAATGCCAATGTGGTGGTGGAAAAAGGGCAGCGGGGTGGTTCAAGGTGAGGTTTGCAAGAATGTGATGGAACACGGTATAATATCTGAACACAGGTTCATGCTATTATAAAAATAGCTAGAAGACATTTTATGGATAATTAGGAATCACTATGTATTGTGTGGTGGAACATATTAATGAATTACTATCAATTTTCCTAGTCGCTACAAGGGTACTGAGAGTTATAGGAAAGTACCTTTTTTTTTTTTTTTTTTTTTTTTAAAGAAAATGCAAGCTGAATACTCAGTGGTGTCTGTATAATATGATAGTCACTGCTAACCTGAGCGGTTATTAAGTGAACACTCCCTCCACACACACAGGCACATGCGCAATCAAAGATATGTGAAGAAGGGTTAAAGAGGTGACCTGGTGACATAAATATAGTCCTTGCGACCTTACACATTTCTGTGAGTTTTAAAATGTTCCTTTTTACAAGATGATCTGGGCTGGAAAAGAGAGTGTCAATGGCTCTGAGATAGTCGTGAGATGGATCTTATCAGACTGGGGAGAGAGGAATCCTCTAGCCTCTTGAGAGACTGCTTGACTCTCTTATACTGGCTTTAAAACGAAGCCAGGCATGAGGAAAATGAAATAGTAAGAAGTAATATATATACACAACTCTTGGAAGAAGTTAGCTAATTAGATGAAAAAATACATTTAAAAAGCAAAAGAAATGTGTATTTGAAGTGTATGTGTGTGTTTATTATGTATGCGTGTACATATGTATATCTCTGAGTGTATGTGTGTATGTGTGAGTATGTGTGTGTGTGTGTCTGTGGGCATATGGGTGTGTGTGCAGGTATGTATGTATGTACATATGTATATATGTATGTGTGTGTGTATATGTAATGTGTGTGGACATATGTGTGTGTATCTTAATGTCCTTTATTTTATTGTTATTTTAAGGGTAAAGACATAAGTTTTGGTCCTGATAGGGAAGTAACTAGAGAAATGAGTGGGGAAAGCCTACAGGGTCTGGGGAAGGGATTTTTAAATCATTTGTGCATGAGTAAGAACCAAACAAAAGAGATCAAAAATGAATCTCTAGCTCAAGCTTCGAAGAACTCTATGTATGGTCCTTCCTAAGGGCCTCTAAATAATTTGCATAGTTTACATTTTTCTTGTAAATGTAACCTAGATGATAAACCTAGATCCTTCAAAACCTACACACATAGCTACAGTAGGTATTATTAGAAAGTAACAGAAAAGTGTAAGGTTCTTGGATGTGTGAAATGCAGCAAGCCAGAGAATCACCTCTAAAGCAGGTGCAAGTGCAGGCCCTGCAGTGGAATTATTAATTTATTGATATTGAAAGAGAGATTCATAGACTGTATGAGTTTCTACCCTCACAAGCTCTTGGCTATGCTGGCACCAGATTTTTTTTTTTTTTTTAGTATAGAAATAGAGTTTATTTAGGGCATGGGGAGGGGAGTTAAGAGGGTAGTAGAGGCAGAGAAAGGCAGAGAGAGGAAGAGAGTAGAGAAGTAGAGAGGTGGAGGCCGGCCATGACTGTGGAGGGAGGGGGGAAGGAAATGGGGAGAGGTAAGAGAAGTAAGAGAGAGGCAAGAGAAAGAGCTGGCACCAGATTTTAAGATTAAGATTTCAGTTTTTTTTTTTTTCCTGTACCATTGTGAACTTTTCTTTTGTAGGAATTAACAGAATATTTTTACCCTGTCCTTATTAAGGTTATGGAAAGAAAATCATCTGGCTAGTTCCTTGGAGTAAAACATAAACTTGACAGTTTGAACCGAACTATCAACCACATTGTCATTTGCTCTGGGCCTATACCCCACCTTGTTTGTCTAGTTTTTTAATAGATACATTGAAGCAGATATCATAACACAGTGAATGTATTTATTAAGCAACAAATAATCACAAACAGAAAAAAAGCAAACCAAACAACACAAATTCAATATCTCCCGAGTTCTAGTATCAGGAATCTGGACAACTGTTGGCTGAGTGCTTCCAAGGTCTCATTGTGCTGAGGGAACGGTATTTCCTGGGGTTTTCATCACCTTCTCTGAGGCCGTGAGAACTTCTTTCAGTGTCACCAATTACAGTTTCATTCCTTCTGTTGAGGTCTGCAGTTCCTGTGTTCTTTTCTTTTTAAAATTGTAATTGTTTTGAGTGTGTGTGTTGTGTGTACGTATATGTGCACGCACACGCGCACACTTGGGTGTACACATGCACTTGAGGCATATGAACATGTAACTGTGGAGGTGCTTTTCAGTGTTGGTTGTCTCTCCTTAATGGCTAAAGTAAACTTTATTTATTTATTATTTATGAGGCACTGTTTCTCAGTGCAGCCGAAACTCACCGTTTCACGTAGACGGGTTGTCCATCAAGCCTCTGGGATCTACCCATCTCTGGCCCTATGGATGGGATTCAAGGTGATTGCTACCAAACACAGCTTTTTCATGGGCTCTAAAGATCTGAACTTAGATCTTTATTCTTGCATAGCAAGCAGTGCACTTACTAAGTCATTGCCCTACTCTAGTTTCTGTTTTCTTCCTGATTATCAATGAAAGGTCATGGCTATTTCTAAGGACTTCATTTGTTCTCTACAAATGCCTGTCACTATAGCATGGCAGTTTTCTTCTTCAAGGCTACTTGTGACTTTCTTTAGCAAGCTCAGTCCATTGCGCACAAACATCATTGTGGAGTGACTTCACCATTCAGAGTAGAACAGAACCTCATGTAGGTTTAACTGCATCACAATCCTAGTTCTACCCACAGTCCTAGGGCAGTGCTGGAATGATGTGGGCATGCCAGGGCACCTCTTAGAATTCTACCTGTAAACACAGTTACTTTTAGATATTTTATAATGGAAAAGATCTGAAATTTTTCTCATAATTCCCTTGCAAAAAAGGAAAGAAAGAAAGAAAGAAAGAAAGAAAGAAAGAAAGAAAGAAAGAAAGAAAGAAAGAAAGAAAGAAAGAAAGAAAGAAAAAGAAACCTTCAAACCAACAACAGTCTTCCCCAGATGTTTAAGTCTGCTTTAACAATCAAGACACACACAGGACAAGGATTCCATTATTCCTGAAACAGTAAGTTTGTTACCTCTCTTTGATCTGACTGTAACTACCTCATTTGCTAACATTGCTTCTCATTTTTAGGGAATCTATAATCATTTTCCTTTGGAAATTATTATCTTTTGAATATGTATAGTTTTGTAAATATTCAGCTCTGTTTTGTGGAGGTGAACAAAGATTCTGTCTGGCAGTTGAATGGGACATGAGCTTATAATGCAGCATTGTGTTAGATTGTTAAAAAGGCTGGGCCTACTATAACAAAGATTAAAACACTACACGGGGGTGTGTCTGTAGCTTTGGTAAGTGTTAATTATGTTGTCAACTGGAAACATGAAAATCTAACCTCTCTAACTTGTGTCTTGCCACATGGGCCAAGGATCTGATTAAAAAACAATAAGACATTGTTATTCAAAAATGGGGTTTTTGCACTCCTAAATGTCTTTGTTCCTTTACACTTTTTTATTTATTATTATTAGTATTTAGATTTTTAGTTTAGACCTTCAGGTTGAACTCCCCTGGGGAATCTCAAAGCTGCAGGTTCTAGTAGAGTCACTGAAGTGTTTTCTAAGTGAATAAAAATGCACCAGATCCTGTGAGACTTGTCTGGGGCTTTGATCATAGTAGGTCAACTTTCAAAACCAGGAGATCTCCATAAAGATGGAATCACAAAAAACCCAGCTTCTGCTTTTGGTCACTTAAAGGTGCTAATAATCTATTTGATACTTACCGGTAAATACATCCATCAGTTAAGGTTATATATATTTAGAAAGAAGAAAAATGCCTACAGAAAGTGAACATTTTCCTGCTGAGCAGAGTCTGTGAGATTCTGTGTAGTGTGAAGATATCCATTGTGACTATGATGAAAGAGAGGCTCTGCAAGTTCTAGAAAAAAGAAAAGAAAAGCTTTTCTTTGTGGAAGGCTCTGCAGTTAATGTTTTCTAAGTAGAAATACTAAATACAGAATTGACATGATGATCAGAATACAGCACACTTCCTGTCACTCTTCTGCTGATTTCCACCATAGAACGTTAACCTTGACTTCCTTAAAGAAGGTCAACGCCACTTGTGCACAGAATGGTGGACTCAAAGACCAGGTCCCTCCCAACCAGCTGGCCTTGGATGCCAGAGAGCACACTTTGTGAACATGTTAATAAGGTTGTGATACCAAAAACAGATGGTGACTTGAATGAATTATGGGATGTCGACACAGCTCCCATACTTTCCACAGGTGGCTAAAAAACACAGGGACAGAAAGACTGTGCATGGAAAACGATTGAATGAAGCCACACAACAAAAATTATTTGAGGAGGCAGAAAAGATTTCTCGTTAGGGGGTTAGCTGTGACATGACATTTTGAGGAAGAAAAGAGCATCTGACCATTCTAGACAGGCAGGTCAAATGTCGGTAGAAAGTACAAATGACAGTCAAGGCCAAAGACAAAGGCATAATGGGCCAGGAGTGGAGAGGGTAAACCTTTTACAAGATTTGAGGAAGCCAAGCAGAGTTTGAGTATGCTTTCAATGTGTCTTCCTGCTTGTAATAATACTACCAACTTAAAGTTTTCATGGTGATAACTATCTGGCATTTCAATTTCTTTCTGTAAAACTACATGTATACACATACACACACACACACACACACACACACACACACACACACACACACACAAATACTGTCAAATAAAACCACTGTAGTAGGCTTTTTCCCCCCTTGAAATCAGTGATATTGATCACGTGTCATGGTTTGGCATTTGTTAGCAATTCTAGGTGATACCCTCCCAATTTGTTTGTTTTTTACTATCATTCTAAGAAAGACTTTCCAGAGAAGACAGTCAAAACAAGATCAAATGTAATCAAATTTGTAATAAAATAACATTCTTCAGTAGTCAGAAAAGGAAGGCTTGACGTGAAAATGTCATCCAGCAAAGTTGATATTTTAAGCTGTCTTTGCTCTTTTGTGAAATGCTGAAATCAAAACTTTTTTTGGATCACTGAAATTCAGTATCTATTTCACTGAGTACTTTTGAAATTGCATTTGAAAAGTATAAATGAAAACTTTTATCTGATGGAAGATAAGCTGGATCTAACTTTTACCTGGTGAAAAAAAAAATGCCCAAAGATGATACAAAATGGCAAGGAGATGTAACCAGCCCAGATTTCCATCAAAAGGATAGATAAGAAGAAGGTGGCCTACATACACAATGGGCTTTCACTCACCTATACAAGACATTTTGTAGGAAAATGGGTGGAGCTGGAAACTGTTCTAGGCAGTGAGGTGACAATACTTGGAAAGACAAAAGTGTGTATTCTCTCTATGTTCAGATCCAGGCTTCTGGTGTTTTCTGGTGTATGTAAATAAGGGTCGTAGAAGCTGATGTAGCCAGTGGAGGAGACCAAAGGCATTGGGGCAAAAGGACACGTGTCCCATGAGAGCAGAAAGGAAGCTACTGGGATGGGAGGACCCATGGGGAGGAGGGAGGCAGGCTGAGAAGGTGGGAGAGAAACAAGGAAAGCAAATGCAGTCTGAGAATGCTGTAGGTAAAGAAGCCAATTCTTTACAAGCTAATTAGTTAGGCACGGGAAAAGATTAATGGCAATTGTTACTAGCATAGCATTTGTACCAATAAAAGAATTAACCAGGAAAATAAGAAAAGAAAGTCTTACACAGCATCATCAGTTTGAGTGGCTCTCCTGGTCTATTGGTCTCTCAAGTAGGAGAAATGTGTTGTAGGTTTCATGAACAAAAATATACAGCTAGATGCTAGTGAAAAGGGGACAATATATTTAAAAGTTGTTGGTAAAGTTATTTGCCCAATATATGGCATATATAATTATTTCTTTTATGGTTTTAGTATTATTTCCTTGCCTGTAAAATATGCAAATGTTGTTTTATGTGTATGAGTGTTTTTGCCTGGAAGTATGAATGTGCACAAAGTGTGTACCTGGAGCATGTGAGAGCCGGAAGAGGGCATTGGATCCTCTGAAACCGGAAGTTACAGATGACTGTGGACGGCCCTGTGGGTGTAAGAATTAAACCTGTTTCTCCTGTAAAAGCAGCAAGTGCTACTAACCGATCCATCCCTGCAGCCCATTTCCTGCTACCTAATTGTTTACTTAGGCAGTGGTACAGGACGGTTTTATTTCAACTTCACACAAGCTAAAGTCATCTGAGAGGAAAGAGCCTCAATTGAAAATATGCCTCCAGAAGGTTGTAGGCAAGCTTGTAGAGTATTTTATTAATTAGTGATTGATAGGAGAGGGCCCAGCCCATGTTAGTTGGTGCCATCCATGCATAGTCCTGGCTTCTGTGAGAAAACAGGCTGAGCAAGCTCTGAGCAAGACAGTAGGCAGCACCCCTCCATGGCCTCTGTATCAACTTCTGGGTTCCTGCCCTATTTGAGCTTTTCAATGATAAACAGTAAGTGTAAGCCAAATATACCATTTCCTCCCCAAGTTACTTTAGGCCACAGTGTTTCACCATAGCAATAGTAACCCTAACTAAAAATGGCATTAGTAATAGCAACTTTATCTTTAATTTTTCCATATTTTTATTGATTATTTTATTTATTTACATTTCAAATGTTATCCCCCTTCCAATTTTCCCCTCCACAAGCCCCCATCCCCTCCTCCTCCCTGCTTCTATGAGGGTGCTCCCCCTACCTGCCCACCCACTTCTACCTCAGTGCTGTATCATTCCCCTATGCGGGGTCATCGAGCTTCCACAGGACCAAGAGGCTCTCCTCCTATTGATGCTAGAAAATGCAATTCTCTGCTACATATCCAGCTGGAGCCATGGGCGCCCTCGTGTATACTTTGTGGTTGGTGGTTTAGTCCCTGTGAGATTTAGGAGGGTATGGTTGCTTGATATTGTTGTTCTTCCTATGGTGTGGCACACCCCTTCCGATCCTTCAGTCCTTGTCCTAACTTCACCATTGGGGTCCCAGCACTCAGTCCAATGTTTGGCTGCATGCAACCACATCTATATTGGTCAGGCTCTGGCAGAGCCTCTCAGGGGAAAGCTATACCAGGCTCCTGTCAGCAAGTTCTTCTTGGCATCAAGAGTAGATGGGTTTGGTATCTGCAGATGGTCAGGAATTTAAAAGGAGATGTGTAGCAGTGGGGAAGGGGTATCTGGGAATAGCCACTAGAAAGTCCCAGATGCCAGGGATCCAAGAGATTCCCAGGACCCAACATAGAGGACATTAGCCAAAAGACCCAACAAAGGGGAGATAGAACCTGTAGAGACCATATCCAGTGGATAGGCATGGCCCTTTTGAGGGATGGGGCCACCCACCTCAAAAACATTAATGCAGAATTCCTCCTGTCAAAGGGAAATACAGAGACAAAGAGTGGAGCAGAGTCTGAAGGAAAGGCCCTCCAGAGACTGCATCTTTATCTTTATAAACCAGATACATGAATCCTATCTGAGCCTGTCTCTGCTATGCGTTTTTGCATCCTATCCTCAACTGGAGCCAGCTACAAATTCTGTAATTTTCTCAAGCTTGCTGTACTTCTGCACTGCACTCCTCCTCATATTTCTGCTTATCTCAATTTCCTGCTGCCCCCGACACTTTCATACAGCTCATTCGGTCTTCCTTCCTTGGCTTCTTCTGCATATATCCTTAGAGAATGCCCGGTCACTGAGACCTTTTTCTTATCCCTCGGAACAGATTCTGTCCATGCTGTGGTGTGACCCCTAGCTTCCACATGTTTCTCTTCAAGCACTTACCACAGTTTTCAGTTCTTACTTGCCAAATGGTTCTTTATTGCCCACACCACAGTCCAGCACATTGACTCTGATTCCACAGGGCAGCTCTAGCCTGTTGCCAACCCAGAGGCAGATGGGCAGTCAATAAACAGGAAGGTCTTATGTGGCTAGAGGAAGTTCTTAGAAGACATGAAACAGCAAATGACTTGTGGAGTTGACTACATTGAGGACACCTAATGTTTCTAACGGTATTACAAATGTTCAAAGCTTTCTCTTTGACAAGAACAGACATTATTGCAATTGCTGGCAGCATGAAATGGTGCACGTAAGGCAATGTTGAAATTTTCTTAAAATAATCCTTGGAGGCCAACATTCTTCACAGTGTAAAACATGTTTAAGTATTCAGAGAAAAAATATAAACCCCTTAAAAAGAAACAGCAGCCCTCTGCCCAAAGTTGGAAATTAATCCAGGAAAACGAATGAGACATAAGAACAAATAAATACTATAGTTATATGAAAGGGTTAGAAATAATATGTTAAAGTTACAAACACAAACCCAAAAAAAAAAAACCAAAGAACACTGCAAAACTAATCCCATTCCTTCTGTGTGTGGCAAAGGCACAGGCTGTCAAACTGTGCTCAGCAAAGCACCTCAAAATGACTGAAGAGCTGTTGAACACAACGCTGTGTATTGTAGGCTCTCCTCAGTATTCCAATTCAGGAGGCCTGGTTGTGCCTGGTAGGTTCTTCCATTTGCGAATTACACCAATTTGGAAAGCCATTTTGTACTGTCATCAACTAATAGTGGCTACAGTCTTTTTTATGAATGTTGTGTACCAAGCGCTGTACATCGTATATACATCTGGTTATTTAATGTTAGCACCAATGGCATGAAAAACAAATAAACATATATCTTTATTTTCTTTGACCAACAATGAGGAATATCACAAAAGGTCATATAGCTGTTGATCTTAAGGACCATAGTGGATTTAATAATTCATTTGTATTTGACTCTTCCTGTTATTCCTTATGTGAGTTCATGTATTCACACATGAACTTCCTTCCATGAATTCACACAGGAGTTTTTCAGTGTGAATCATGATGAAGCAGTTTGTTTGGGAAAGGCTGTAATATTCTAAAACCAGAGCAGACAGAGACAATGCAAGCGACAAGGAAAGCCAGTCCAGCAATTCTGGAGACCTGCCAATGTTGCAGGGTGAAGTAATTTCCCAAGAAAATATATGTGGGGCACTAGGGCAGGAGTGCTTAGCTTTGGTTCTGTTGTGTTTAGGAAGTGGCTATAAGCAATAACAATTCATGGCACCAAAGTCAGATTTCATCAGCCTACAGTCTGTAATGCAAATTAATAATAATGATTCATTGTTCCTTCAATATTCTTACGTGTCCCATCCCTGTTAATGATGCTATCTATACACTGAAAAATATAAATGTATAAAGATAAACAATGAGAACGTGCATATTACTACATAGTAATATATCTTACATAGAAAAGAAACCTCTTATCCATCATAACAGGAGCTAATATTTAGAGAGTGCAAATCATGTTGCCTATTTACTATATGTTGCTATCTTCTGAGCCTAACACCTGTCATCCTCAGGAGTTTAGCTGTGGCTATTCACAAACTGGACCATTGCCTACCCCTAGCTCCTCAACAAAAGGAGGTGATAGAAAGGTAATGGGACCCTCACCTGAGTTCCCAGCTACTCCACTATTGTGAGCAATTCTACCCTTCTTGCCTATGGCCTTGGGGAGAAGATAGAATATATAGGCTGAGGAAGGCTAGGGAAGAAAGGGATCATTTACAGGGCTCTGTGAAAACTGTTACCCCTGCTGAGTAAAGATGTCCAGTGCAGACTTATATGCGGCATCACCCCACCCCATAAGTAGCTGCTTACCTATGACTTATAAGTAGGAAAATAGTCCTTGGTTCCCCAGAGTAAACTGTGGTGGGATAGAATCTGTTGTTGGGACTTTAGAAAGGGGTAGACTTTATTTATGTCTTCTTTAGAGAAAAACTCTAGCAACCACATTCTCACTTAATTCCAATAAAAATGCTCTGCAACTGTGTCAGCTGATTGCTGTTCTATTCTTGAGTTCGATTGGCTGAGTGTAAGGTCACGACCTTCTTAGGAACTTGTGAAGTTGGAACTGGAACTCAGGTCTTTCTTACTGAAAGCGAAGCCAGTCCTGTTTTTCACCCCTAAGGAAAACTGCCTCAGCCTCTGGGCAGCTCCGTAAATCATCCAAAATGGTGGCCTGCTTGGACTCTCACTGTTTACAGCTGACTTCTCACTCAAAATACAGCAGATGCCTGCCTGCCCACTTCCCACATACACCCAGGTCATTCTTTCCCGGACTTCCTGTGCCTTTTGCTGGGACCAACCAAATCCTCACCTCCCTAACCACAAATGCATGTTTGCTCCCACAGCCATTGTCTTTTACTCCATTAGGAGATTGTTCTCATCATTGTAGTTAACCTTTGCTACAAAGTGTTTCAAGTATTCGTCAGTTCCCAAGTTCACTGTTTTTCTCTCCTAGTGGAATCCAGACCTTGCCTGGAAGCATCCTTATATTTTATGCATGTTCTGCAAATGATTAAACGATATAAGATTTGCTGAGATTTATCCAATGCTTGTACTAAGTACTTACTATAAAGAGATAAATTAAAAAAAATTGGCTCTGGAGAGGTTAATCATATCATAACTGGAGCTTCAAACGCTTCAAATAATAGGCTAATTCTGTGGACCTTAAGCATACACAGAATTCATCTTACAGAGACTGGAGTGAAATTTCTTTCTTTAGTTCTAAGCAGCTTCCTCAGATATAGAGAACATGGAGGATTTGGGTGATCAAAGTTAGTAACTGACTCTGTCTTACATCTTAGATCTGCTAATTTAAAAACCTAGATGACTTTGTTAACCTCACATGGTCCAAGATCTTCCAGGAATGTGGGGCTATTGGGTCTGGAGTGGGGCCTGGAGATGCATATATTTCATAGGTAGCCCTCCATCCCGTGGGGTCTCTGATACCTGCCCATGTTTGATGAGCTGCAGACATGCTGCCTGGTTCAGAAGGAAATGTCTGTGCTTTGTGCTGGTGATGAATGTTAGCGAAATAGCACATATTTGCATACTTGCATAACGCGAATCTCAAAGTCAAGAGTCCTTTTTTAAAATCAAACTACAAGTTGGGGTTTGTGCCTTTTGAAATCACAGCTTCAGACATTGATTTAGTTTTCATTTATAAATCCTTCCCACCCAAAAGCACAAGGTACTTTATAAACATTAACCACGGGAGAAACATGAATCTTGACAAAAACACTGTCAACTGGATAAAATGTTTTTAGTAAATGAAAAAAAAAATGTAATTCAGCCTTTCAAATTGAATTTCAAATGATATTTCCTGCTCTGGTGGTGTGTGCATCTGCTCCTGCTTCTCAAGTTCTAAGTATTTACTTGCACTTGGATGGTCTCTCACACACCTGCAGATGACTCTCTAGCTCCCTGTGAGCTGAGGCCACACAGTGTTTGTATTGCTACTTCTAGGAGAAACAGTTTGAAAGCCCTATTTATCCTCTCTCCACCTCACCCTGAAAGGACCTGAGTTTATGCCTTGCTGATTGTCTCCAATCTTCCTGAGGAGACTTATTGAATTTTGAATATAGGCCAGCATCTGTCCCCTGTTCTGTCACAGTCTGTTGAACATTATAAATTTTATGGACTTCAAACACCTGAAATTTTGATAAAGCATATAAAAACGAGTTTGTTCCTTTTTCTGAAATTCTTCTATTCCATGAAGTTTCTCTCCATCAGCTGTAGAAATCCATACCTCTGCTCTGCTCTGCTCTGTGGCTCAGCCTCATCGTTGCTTCAGCTTTTCTTTTGTCTTCCGTGCCCTTATTATACATTGCTGTTGTCCAGAATTTAATTTAGAAAATGACTTTAAAAGACTGGCTGGATAAAGTTGTTTGATATTCAGGGGTCTTCCTGTTGCATATTGTATCACCATGTGAAGTTGACATAGAGGACTTAATTTGAATGTAAAAATTGAAGCATTCAGTTCTCTCTGTGTGATCTCAGGGTCTCTGGGAATGTTTCGTGTGATATTTCATTCTGGATAAGATGTAAAACAAGCACTTTCTTGACAAACTTTAGGGAAAATTAGATCCCTTGTATTTAGGCAATACTTATAAATTAGGCAAGTGCCTATGTTAGGTTGTTCTCTTTTTGGTATAACTAGGTGTCTTTGTAAAGCACATTTTGTATCCCACAAAAATAAGAATCAGCTGGCTTCAAGTAAACATGGAAGTTACACACAAATCTCCAAATGTATAATATCCCTAAATAGTATTTCTTGAACAACCATTCCTGAAATTCTGTAAGAAAGTAGATCATCTCTCTCACAAATGATAGCAGCATGCAGACTCAGCTAGAGGGGCTCCACGGAATGCTGATAATTCCTGAAATAAGCCTGTCTGTCCATCCAGGTGGAGTTGCTTCAGCGTGCTCAGCCAAGGCATTTACTGTCAAATGCTTTATTTTCTTCTAAAAGATGAGTCCAGTATTTAATATAAAGTTTGGATTTTCTGCACAACTATCTAAGAAAGCTTCATTATTGATTATCCACTCAGAAAGTTCTATAGACCTATAAACCTATTTCATGGCTGATATGCTAAAATGATTGAATTGATCAAAAGAAGATGTTGAAGTCTGGCTTTCTGACATGAAATAACATGTAAACACTTAGAATTAATATTATTAAATATCAATTATATAATCACCATTTTTCAAAAATATCAAGATGAAGAAAAGGAGTCTTTTAAGACATGTTATTTATGTGATTATACTGAAAAAGTTCTCTTTTTTTACAGAGACATATGAGTCACTCAACAAGTATGAACTTATGCCAAGTGACTCCTAATTTCAGATTTATTTTAGGGAACTGCATGTAGGCAAAAAAGAAATTTGTCAGCAGAGGAAAATCTGTAATACATTCATGGGAAGAAAGATATTTTTTGAGGTATCACTATCTCTGTGAATTAAGCTGAATGGCATAGGTAAAACCTTAACAGTAGTTAATTTGACATGGCGGAATTACTAGTAATTTACATTTTATGTTTAGTTTTTTTCTTATTATTTAGCATTCATTTTGACTGGGAAAGAACATACACAGTCACTCTAAGTCACATCTTTTCTATGAACGATCTTCAGGCCGCACCCTGTGGCGTTGGCCTTGCTTGTCTCTGCATCTCCCCATTCCAAAGCCGACTTTCATGCTCTCTTCTTGCGGCACTTAGGGTAGCCTGTCTCCTGCTTCTCCTTCCTGATGCTACCTGCACTTCACCTCTTCATATTTTAAAATTAACTTACTCTTTCTTCAGACGAGATCTTACTTTGTAGCCCAGGCTGGCCTCAAACACAGGATCCTTCTGCCTTGGCCTCTTAAGTACAGAAATGACAGGTGTGCCGTGTACAGCCCTACCTATAAACTCTGCCTCCTAAATTTGGATAACAGTTCCCTAATCTTCCCTTGAAACCTTACCAGTATACCTCTAATCTTGCTTAGTAAAGACAATAAAATAGCAATATTTGGGAAGTTTCTATTAAAGCATTTCTAAATTAGAGGCATTCTACCTCATTTTTAAATTGGGACTCTTTTAAGTATTAATTTTAAAGTAACTGACTTTTCAGTTGTCTTATAATATTTATTTTTCAAGAAGCAATGTGTCTAAACTACAAACTCATATAAATGCAACTGACATAAAACAAGGATTCTAAATTCCTTGAAAGCTTTCCTGCTAAAGGCTCTGAGTCTGAGAGCCATTAGGTGTTGGAGATATACACACACACATATATATATATACACACACACACATACACACACACACATACACACACACACACACACACACACACACACACATATATATATATATATATATATATATATATATAAATATATATATATTTAACTTAACACTACTCATATTCTGACTTGACACAGACAGGGTAGAAAGCCATGTAAAAGACATGGCTCATCAGTGCTGGGCTAACTTGTAGCTCCCTTCAGAAGTTGACTACTTCAATAAAAACCTGGGCTCTACCCAATAAAGTATCTATAAAAGACACATGCCTAGGTCCATGTTATAGAGAAGTCACTCAGCCATCAAAAGGAAATTAATAGTTCCATGTGGTAATGATGTTAGGGATTTTGAAATGTGAAATCAGAAAGATTATTTGATTTGTTGATAGGAACCAAAGCTGATACCAGTACTGAAATGAATACCAGAAGCATACTTGTTTGATGGAGATACAACCTAGATCAAATCAAGACACTACCAACAAGCTAATGTCCCAGAATATAGACAGTATGGGCTGAGGATATAGACATGGTTCTTCTCCCTTCCGTATACAGTTTCCTAAACACACAGCTGGCAAATAACCCCATACATACAAAGGCAACCTTGGAATAGCATTCTGGGAAAGAGCCAAGAGGACCTGGGTCTTGTCCCAATTCAGGAAAATCCTGGTCCCACTTCGCAGCTGGAAATTCTCTCCACTCTCTTCTGCTCTCCAGGGATGGGGGAAAGTCAAAGAGAGGCTCAAGACATAAACAGTGGATGAATTGAGTAGTTACTAGTGATTGTATTGAAAAGCAAGAATCAAGTCTGACAAACACAGAATAGACCCAAGCAGTGCATATAAATGAAATGCAAAATAAAGTGCTTGGCAAAAAAGCTGTGGGCCATCTAGAATTAGAGGCCAGCAACAGAGATGATTTTAACTTCAAGGGCATATATTTAGAAATTCCATTACGTAGAGACCAGCTAATGCTGCTGCAGGAGAGCCCCAGTGTGTACTAGGGAGAAGGCACAGATTTCTTCACTATGGATGTATTCAACTGCATGGGATTACAATTCAGTTGATATCGTCAGCCATAAGAATTGAAGATCTAAACTGTGGCCCCTCAAAAAACAAACAAAAATCCATATTCATAGCTCTTCTGCAGCTCATTATATCCAGCTCAGCACTCACCGGAGTCCTTTTTTGTGTTTACTGGTAAACAGTACTAAGAAGTATGAAAACTTACATTCCCATCACATGTGTGGGAGTCAGTGTTGGAAGAGCTACTGAGAGCTCCTTCCTGCAGGAAGTGTTGCTTTTCAGCAACCTGAGCAGCCTGCTTTTCCACCCTAGAAAGCCTCTGTGCCAATCAATTCATTATGTCCACACTGGCAGTGGGGCTGGAAACCTTCATTATCTCTGGGTAGCAGATAGGGAGCCAGTGCTTTGTGACTAAGGCCAGTTGACATGGCACTTAAGAGCCAGGATCCCAGCCCCTTTGGATTGAAGCTGTGAGCTTCAGCTATACCCTGTACCAACCTCCTCCAACTGAGCAAGTCTGAGATCCACTATGACCCCTTTCCCTAAAGCCCTCAAGCACTGGCCTGGCCTCTCTCGCTTCATCCTCTGGTCCCTTCATTCTTAAGAGTCTAGAATTAGGCATATAAAATTTGCTTTTGGGGAGAGGCAAAGAGGTAAATAGATAAAGTGATGAAAAGTAAAGAACCTGTGTTTTTTCTCTTCTTCTATCCTATTATTATTATTATTAGATTTGGTCTTTACATAGTGTCCCAGATTTCCTGGATGTATTGTCCTTAACACTGGAAAGGGGGAAGAAAACAAGAATGCTATGCATATTTGCTCTCTTACGGTAAGAGGAAGCCTGAGGAGGCTCCTCTGTAGGTTTGAAGTCAGTGCTAAAATGTCTATCTTAGCCCCGGGCAGACATCAGATGTTTTACTGACATCTTCTGTCAAGAAACGGGCTGTGAGGTGCAGGAGCCTCTTCCATTACCTGCTCAAGTGGGGCAGGTAGATTGAAAGGAGGCATCACTGGTCCCCAGGGTGATCCACTCCAATACCCCCACCCGCAGAACCGTAGTATACCAACAACCTTGATAGGTATAGGAAAACACTAACAAACAAGGGGAGGGGAGGCTTATGGGGAAAGGAAAACGAACTTAAATATGTTGAAATGAATAAAATGTATCTAGTCAAAATTATTTCAATTTTTTTTCCTATTTCCTGATGCTTTTAGACTGGGGTATCCTGGAAAATCTAAGGTGACAAGGTTACCTTTATTTTTCTATGTCCCACATGCTATTTGGGATGATTCTATATGCCTTCAGTTACAGATTTCTCATCAGGATATCAAAGAACAGACTCTATTTTTCCAGACCTGCAGCTGAGGAAAGCCGGTGATATGTAATGAATCCAGACATGTTGTCCAATACAAGGACTGGTCCCCTGAGACTCTAAGCTGGAGATCTACTTACAGTCCCTGCCTTCTGCCATTGCGCTGTCCCTTTGTTCATGTAAAGGGGACTCCGGCACTGGGTCAGAGATTTAGCCAGCTAAATACAGCAAAGTCTATTAGCACAGGAAAAACAAATTTTACTCTACTCTGTCAGGACAAAGAGTTAGCCCAGAATAACCAATGCTTCTCACTAGAAGGAAAAAGAAATGGCCCAGGAAGTTGTGTATCAGGCAAGAAAACAAGGGAACCAGATCAAGGAGCCTTAAACCAAAATTAATCACATCATAGATAGACCTTCCAAACTATGAGAGTCATAAATCAGGCCACAAGGTCTTAGCAGCAGCAAAGAACTGGCTAGGACATGTGGGGTGTGAGTGCCAGAGGCTAGAGCGATGCTAGCAGACTGAGGGATTGAAGTTCATGTGTGTCCCACTCTGTCAAGAGTCTGTTCTGATCTTGTACTTCCACAGGATGACTGAACCCACCATGCAAAGTCGGATTTCAAGAGCAAACTCAAGACTTTTTCTCACCTAGTAAGCAAACACAAAAGATTCACATCTCACACTATAAGGTGTGGAGAGGCACAAATATAGTGTTTAGTTTCTTTAAAGTAAAAGGCTCCAATCACTGTCTCTAGTGATTTCCAACACAGCTAGAAATATCAGAGACGAGGGGCTGCTTTCCAAATGTATTAGTAACTTAAGTTCTTCTTTCTCCTATTCTTAAACCCAAATTATCAAGTTAGAAAATCTTTGCAACAGGGCCCTGCATGAGTGGAACACGAGTTTTGATGAGCTACCCTGAGCACACTGTACCCAAATGCCCTAATTACAAATCATATGTCTCTACTTTACAAGTACCACGCTGCCTAGAGAAAATGGATGTGTCAGACATAATGTACTTCTGATTCCCTAAAAATAAATTCAGAAATTAAAATCCCTGGGGATTTCAGCTCTGGAGTGGCAGGGATTCAGAAGCCAGATGCTCTGTAGGCTCTTTGAAGTAGATCAAGTTGAACAATGCCAGCTTTAGTCCTCTGAGGACAGACAGTACAAGCCTCTTCATTTCACTGGGTTCTGTCAAGCTGGTCTTCACAGCAGGAATATATTAGGCGTTCGTGTGCACTGCCTTAATTCATCACACTCTCTTGGAGGTACTTGCTGAAAACACTGTTTGTTTAGCTGTAGGTGGTTGTGGTTGCAGGTTTTATTTTGTCTTCTCAACTCAAGGATAGCATCATGATATTCTCCCAAAGAGACTGAATCAACAATCTATTACTTTAAGGACTCTTGTCCTCTATGGAGTATCATGCATTTCCTGTGAGTCCTTGTGAATATAGAGAAATAAATATGTGGAGAGTTTCATTGGGTGCAATTTGGAAGGAAGTAAAACAGAAGACAGGCACATGTGTGTGTGTTTCTCTCTCTCTCTCTCTCTGTCTCTTTCTCTGTGTGTGTGTGTGTGTCTCATCTCTCTCATACACACACACACACACACATATATGCACATGTGCACAAGTACTGCTGAATGTATACAGAGGTATACATACAGAAACCAGAGGAAGATTTCATAGTCACCTACCTCAGCATCCCTCTCTGAATATTACGTTCCTCTTTTCGCTAAGCAGGCTTTCCAGTGAGCTCCTGGGATCATCGTCTATCCACCTTCCCCCATCAGTGCTGGCACATGTGGACATGCCCAGCTTTTATGGGGATCTGAAGAGTCAAACCAGATCCTGTAGCTGTTCAGTAGATGATGGCCTTGACAGAGTTCTGTCCCTAAGCTCAGAGGCATGGTTTTTAAATGTGTCCTTCCAACAGAAAAATAAGACATTATAAAAATATTCTTGGACTAAGAGATGTTATGAAGCAATATACCTAGTCTCTAGGAGGAAGTTTTCTTTCTTGTACCCATATTATAATAAATAAGCCTGAAGCTCAAGTATATTTCTTTATTGCTACAAAGAACATTGTCAACACCTAGAACACTAGGTCTCAATCCAGTAATTTAGTCAGAAATTTTATTGCCATAGAAGCTACAAGTGAAGCCATCACCTTAATGGGAGTGTAGAGGTACAGCAGAGACAGAAGGACTGTTCCTGACTGGGGTAGACTCTTACATTCAATATTAACTGGGGACGATCAGTGGAGAAGGGGCGGGGTGTTTGAAGTGAAGATGCTACTGAAAATTCATAAGGAAACACATACAAATTTCTTTTTTTCTTATTGGATATTTTCTTTATTTACATTTCAAATGTTTTCCCCATTCCAGGTCTCCCCTTTGGAAACCCCCTACCCTAACCCCTCCCCCCTGCCTCTATAAGGGTGCTCCCCCACCCACCTACCAACTCTTGTCTTCCCTCCCTGGCATTCCCCTACACTAGGGCATCGAACACACTCAGGACCAAGGGCCTCTCCTCCCACTGATGTCCAACAAGGTCATCCTCAGCCACGTGTGCCGTTGGAGTCATGCGCCCCTCCACGTGTATTCTTAGGTTGGTGGTCCAGTTCCCGGGAACTCTGGGGGGTCTGGCCTGTTGACACTGTTGCTCCTTCCATAGGGCTACAAACCTCCTCAGATCCTTCAGTCCCTTCTCCAACTCCTCCATCAAGGAGGCTTGGCTGCAAGCATCTGCCTCTGTATTTGTCAGGTTATAGCAGAGCCTCACAGGAGACAGCCATATCAGGCTTCTGTCAGCAAGCACTTCCCAGCATCCACAATAGCATCTAGGTTTGGTGCCTGTATATGGGATGTATCCCCAAGTGGGGCAGTCTCTGGATGGCCTTTCCTTCAGTCTCTGCTCCACACTTTGTCTCCATATTTCTCCCTATGAGTATTTTGTTCCCCCTTCTAAGAAGCACTGAAGCATTTACATTTTGGTCTTCCTTCTTGGGCTTTATATGGTCTGTGAATTGAATCTTGGATATTCCAAATTTTTGGGCTAATATTCACTTATCAGTGAGTATATACATTAGTGAGTACAGTGTGTGTTCTTTTGTGACTGAGTTACCTCGCTCGGGATGATATTTTCAAGTTCCATCCATTTGCCTGTGAATTTCATGAAGTCATTGTTTTTAATCGATGACTAGTATTCCATTGTGTAAATGTACCACATTTTCTGTATCCATTCCTCTGTTGAGGGACATCTGGGTTGTTTCCAGCTTCTGGCTATTATAAATAAGGCTGCTATGAACATAGTGGAGTATGGTCATTATTACATGTTGGAGCATCTTCTGGGTATATGCTCAGGAGTGGTATAGCTGGGTCCTCAGGTAGTATTATGTCCAATTTTCTGAGGAACCGCCAGACTGATTTCCAGAGTGGTTGTACCAGCTTGCAATTCCACCCACAATGGAGGACTTTTCCTCTTTCTCCACATCCTTGCCAGCATTTTCTGTCACCTGAGTTTTTGATCTTAGCCATTCTGGCTGGTGTGAGGTGGAATCTCAGAGTTGTTTTGATTTGCATTTCCCTGATGACTAAGGATGATAAATATTTCTTTAGGTGCTTCTCAGCCCTTCAAGGTTACTCAGTTGAGAATTCTCTGTTTAGCTCTGTTCCCCATTTTTAATAGGGTTATTTGGTTCTCTGTAGTCTAACTTCTTGAGTTCTTTGTATATATTGGATATTAGCCCTCTATCGGATGTAGGATTGTTAAAGATCTTTTCCCAATCTGTTGGTTGCCATTTTGTCCTATTGACAGTGTCCTTTGCCTTACAGAAGTTTTGCAATTTTATGAGGTTCCACTTGTCGATTCTTGATCTTAGAGCATAAGCCATTGGTGTTCTGTTCAGGAAATTTTTCCCTGTGCCCATGTGTTGAAGACTTTTACCCACTTTCTCTTCTATTAGATTCAGTGTATCTGGTTTTATGTGGAGGTCCTTGATCCACTTGGACTTGAGCTTTGTACAGGGAGATAGGAATGGATCAATTCGCATTCTTCTACATGTAGACCACCAGTTGAACCAGCACCATTTGTTGAAAATGCTGTCTTTTTTCCACTAGATGGTTTTATCTCCTTTGTCAAAGATCAAGTGACCAGAGGTGTGTAGGTTCATTTCAGGGTCCTCAATTCTATTCCATTGATCTACCTGCCTGTCCCTGTACCAATACCATGCAGTTTTTATCACTACTGCTCTGTAGTACAGCTTGAGGCCAGGGATGCTGATTTCCCCCAGTTCTTCTATTGCTGAGAATAGTTTTCAATATCCTGAGATTTTCTTATTCCAAATGAATTTGAGAATTTCTCTTTCTAAGTCTATGAAGAATTGAGTTGGAGTTTTGATGCGGATTGCATCGAATCTGTAGATTGCTTTTGGCAGGATGGCCATTTTTACTGTATTAATTCTGCCAATTCAGGAGCATGAGAAATCTTTCCATCTTCTGAGGTCTTCTTCAATATATGACTTTCATGTTAGTAACACTAACTACAACTTTTGAGACTTTGCTTGAACCCCTAGTCACTTTCTCCTTCTCTAAAATGAGCAAGGTTGTACCTACTGACTCCTCAAGTAGGTGGCATTCACAGTGAACACTCATTGTAGGGCAACTGCCAGGTGATTTCTGTGGCCACACAATGTTTCTTTTTTATGGATAACAACCACATGGTGCTTTTTAATGTACTGACTCTGTGCTAGCCACTTTAATATGATAAAAACATAGGGTAAGCACAGTCACTCTCTTATTTTGTAGATGAAGAAATGGAAGAAAAGAAGTAAGTCAGATAATGTATTAATATAAAACAATTCATCTGTGTATGAATAAGTATTTTTGTCTCTGAGGTTAGTGATTTGCCACATCTATTTCTATATCATTCCCTTTATTTGCTCCAGCCTGAAAGGTATATCTTAACTAAAATTCTCCTTATGCTATGATCTAATAATTTTCTGTAAAGGGTATCACTCATTTTTCATTTAATATTATACAATATTGCTATCATGCAATATTAAAATTGTAGAATACACTTGTCTCAAATGAGGTACATTGCAACTATCCTTTTAAAAGTCCTTACGATTGTTGAGTATATTACAACCTACACTGATAAGTAGAAACTCATACTTCTTCTCTACTCAAGAAAAAACTTCGCCATAACGATGGGCCAGTTTCTGTTATTGACCACTGGCTCTGAAGCCTTGTAGGATTTGAAGTTCGATGTTAACTACACGAGCATCACAATATCGTGTATTGCATTATAGTATATTCCTTGTCACTCGGATCATATTACCAAAACAGATGGTAAAAACATAAAGATGTACAGAATGCGTGCATATTCAGAACTAACATACAAATATTAGCACAATTATTGGGGTTGTGCTATTGGCTTAACAGAGGTTATAAAAAAAATCCTTGTTAGTGTAGCTTCACTGCCTCACAATGCTTAACCTTTATCCAGTAATTTCAAATTGCTCTTGTCAATCCTGAGAGGGTACAATGTACATATCCTTACGTTCTGAAATGAGCACACAGTAGTTAGTTCTACAGGTATGACATCACTTGCTAAAGTCATATATCCAACTTATTACAATACATAATGCAAATCCAACATTATCAGGGGCACTATGCACTCTTGCTGAATGTTTTTACTTAGGAAGTAAAAATAATGTGTTCTTGTTGTATTTAATTTTCAGGAACATTTCTCTGGATTACAATAAATGAAGGGGGTTTGAAGACCATTTGTTTTTTTAACAAATTTTTATTTTCACAACTTGTTCAGTTTTCGGAACCAAAGTTCAAATAGCTTGGAGACACTGACTAAGGCCTGAAGTTCTCTAGGAAGACTGCAGCTTGGCATTTGGCACTGCAGTTGATGATACAGTGTCAGGAAGAGGACATGTGTCACTTATCAGAGAGCAACAAGGGCGGTTCCTTGGGCTGACATGCTCCCCACTTATTGCATGTAATCCTACTGGCCCCTCTGGTAATGGATCCACAACCAAGACTGGGGATATTCAAAACACTGCGTGCTAAATGAGTGGGGCTGAGGAGACAGAGAGTCAGCATGAATTGATGGAGTCAGGGCAAGGGGAATAATGGGTTCTCCCATTCGGAGGACATGTTATCTTTGTATGTACCATACTAAGTGAGTCCTATATGTCTAAGATCAATCTTACCTGTTAGAGTCATTAGCATGCTATATTAGTGCTGCCATTTCTTACATATTCACACATATGCACAATCATAATAAACCCTCTTCTGGGTTCCAGGCTCTCTTCCTATTCTGATATCCCAGAAACAAAACATCAGCTTAAGGAACATTCAGTCAGCACAGGATGATTCTTTCTATTGAAAAGAATGGAGATAAAAATAGAGAAAGCTCTCAACAGTTTTTAACACCATAAATTTATGTAAGCTTAATGCAAACCAAACCCAAATAACAGTAGGGGGAAAGGCTGCTGATAATGAATCCTATAAAATCGGATGAGAAATATTGGCAAGTGGAACTCATGGAGAGGAACGGAATCTGCAGTCCAGATAACAATTAGTAAAATAGAGAATAGAAAAAAGAATTTGTTTAATCTACTATATGAAAGTTCACATCCAGTTAAGCTTAATCAATTTGCCTTCCAGCAATTAAAAGACCAGGTTCTGAGGCCATTGGGACATATAGTTCCACATGGGGAGTTAGACTGTGTGTGTGTTCATTTTACAGTTATTGTCTCCATCCTTCATGAGTGGATGGGATATAGTGAGGAAAGAGACCTTGGTGGCTTCTTCCTGAAAGAAGAAATATTTGAGTCTAAGTGAAATTATCATGTCAGGCTTAGAGGTCATGGATTATGGAGCTCCAAGGCATAGGTATCCTATGGAGACCACGAACTTGAATGCTAACAGAGGATATGTTAGGAATCAATGCAGGTGGGGGAAACCACAGACCTTGGAAACAAAGTAGTAGTGATTCTATGGAGAAGACAAATATTGGATGATATGTCCTGGGGTAGCACGTAGCTTACCAGTCTTCCGTTAATGCTCCCCTCTTTGTATTAGCGAAGACAATTTCTGCAGATCTGCTGTAATGATTGGCTTAGGATATATTAAATTAATAATTATTGTTTTAGCAAAAATAAGCATATCAATGGCATATATAATATTTCTAGAAGTAGCAAGGTGGAAATGAAATGAAGGGGTAAAGGTGAAGAGAGATTGTTTCATGTTTGAGGCAATGAAAACTTAGCTCTGTTCAAATGACAACAGCGTACACATACTTGAAACTTGAAGGGGAAATCTAAGAAGCCTTGGTAACTTTCTAAGGGGTAACATTTATGAAAACTCAGTTGTAAGTAAAAGTCATGTACTATTGTTTTTAGTATGAGGTGCAATATTTAGAACAAGAAACCACTTGGAGCATCCCAATTCTGACAAAGGCAGTGCACGTCAGTAGAAGTAAGGCAGCAGATGCAGGAATCCAGCTTGTAAGAAATAGTAGCAAGCACAAGTAGACTAGTGAGAATACCTGCAATGGAGGAGGGATGGTCCAGGGAGTAGATAAACTACTCCAGTGGAAAAATTAGATAGATTAGCTCAAGTTTCTGCTAAGTTCCTTTGTTACATCCACTGTGAATTCATGAAAAATATTAAATGCATTTTAATCATGTATGTGTGAATGTGTGTGGGTGTTTGTGTGTGTGTGTGTGTGTGTGTGTGTGTGTGTGTGTGTGTGTGTGTGTGTTTGCTTGTTTATGGCTATAATACACATTTGGAGATTATAGGACAATTGATGAGGGTAGGTTCTCTTCTTCCAGTATGTTAGTTCTAGAGATTAAGTTCATGTCAGCAGAACATCTTGATGAGCTACTACAACTTTTAGATAATTTGAAAAACTAGGTATCATCACCAACTGGCTGATGTAGGAAACAGATTAATAACATAATTTCATATTTTAGAAAAAGTCCTTATTAGTTCCTTAAGAAATTGTGTTTAGATCTGATTCCTACCACTTCCCAACTCTTCTGAGATTACCACCACTTTCCTACCACCCACTTCCCTAATGACCCAACCTTTTGTCCCTTTTTGTAATCCCTCAAGACCCTTTTGTATTGAGAAGATGGAGTGTTGTATATACGCTCTATTTAGGGCTGAACATTCTTCAGCCTCTTAATTTTTGCTCCTTTGCTAGTTGTGTGTCTTAGTCTTAAACACCATCTACTGAAAATAGAAGCTTCTCTGATGAGTGTTGAGAGGTACATTAACTATAAGTTTAACCAAAAACATTAGGAGTCAGTAAAATGTTCATTTGGTAAAATAACAGTCATAGGTTCTCTCCTAATGTCAAGGAACTGTATAGCCTGCTATGGGTTCTTGAACCTCTAATGGTACCAGGTATGGATGAGAGTAAAATCTAACCAGAACATGCTTGTTTTCTCCCGTGATGTTTAGCCACAGCTGTATCAGCAGTCAGGGCTCCTTAGGCTAATCATTACTGTAGTTCACAGGATTTCTAGATGGGGAACTCTGATGCTGACTTCTGGTAGCATTTACAGCATCTTCTAGAACTATGAAATCTAACCAGTAGGGATGAAGCTTCAAGGTTAGTGCCAATTCAATTCCCAATAATATTGCTATTGCCAAAACTGATAACAAAAATTATTGTATTTTAAAATATCTTAGAGTACTCCTATATTTTTCCATTATGACTCAATAGCATATTACTTCATCATTAGCTATAGAAGTGTACCACAACAATAGACCAAACCAAGCAGAGCTATATTAAAGATGCTCAGAAAATATACCTAGAACTTTGAAAAGGCACCATGTAAAATTGAGTATAGGTCATAGTCTGAAGTTTGGATCCAGCGCACCTAGTGACACTTCTATAGTTATGCTCTGCAACTCTGAAATTTTAATGGTCAAGCAATTAACCGTGAGCCTATAATGTGTTCCAACCCCCTTCTACAGTTTCAAAATTAGACTTAGCATGTTCTACTGCTTGCTTTTATAGTACTACATATGCAAATAAATCTGTACATGCACACATACACAATACAATATTAATTAATATGGTCTCATAGAAAAAATATCTTCCAAGCCTTACTGATGTAACAGAAGGAATTTATGTATTTTAGCAGATTATATGCATTAGAAATTTTATTTTGCAGCCTATAAATTTGAGAAATTGTTATCTTCCAACATTTTAGAATCCTTCATGTTGCACAAAAAAATAATGCCACACTGTTTCCAACACAGTCACAAACAATGTAACTTGATTTTTCTTTGTCAGAAGTCAAAATCTAGGGCAACACATATTATCTCTGAAAAGGCTTGTCAAAATCTTAATGGCCTCTGGGGCCATAGGTGATATGAGATCTATTCCCAGACAGCTACAGGTAATTATTGTGTCTGCCTTTAGCAAGTTACTTTGATTTCAAATATCTACTAGGTAGCAGAGATACAGTTAAGCAAGCCCTTTGCTGTCCATGCATATTACTAAATTTCTATACTTATCCTTACCTTTACTTCATTTCTGTTTACTTTCCGAAAGCTTTTTTTTTTTTTTTTTTTTTTTTTTTGGTTTTTCAGTTTTTCGAGACAGGGTTTCTCTGTGTAGCCCTGGCTGTCCTGGAACTCACTCTGTAGACCAGGCTGGCCTTGAACTCAGAAATTCGCCTGCCTCTGCCTCCCAAGTGCTGGGATTAAAGGCGTGCGCCACCACTGCCCGGCAGCATAACTTTTATTTTAAGAATTAAAAATGAAAACCACATTCTATGTGACCACAAGCTACATGTGATTACTGAGATTAAGTTGTATATCAGGATATGAGAGTAGATGTTACATCCAAGGAGCAGTGTGACTGTTGCTTATTGATCTAGAATATAATAAGGAATTTGCATGTATTTTTACCTACTTGCTTTGTGTGTGAAACTCACAGATGTTCATCAGATTTCCCCCTTGCATTAGCAGATACATACATTGCTAAGAGACTGAATAGCCCTCCTATATATATCTGCTATAGCAGCGTTCTGTAAAGGATTGTTACTAGGGAAGTTGTATTCCAGATCTTTAGACCTGGCCACCTTGTGTGTCAGTGCATAATCTGTGTCCAAGAGTAACCTCCCAGAATATCAATCTATCAACCAAGAAAAATAAAATACAAGACCTTAACGTAGTACTCATGGTTTAACAAGTAGACAGTTAGTGATGGGGACTAAAATTCTATTGCAATATTCCTGTAGGTCAGTAGATACATTAGGACATTGGGTTAGGAGGATGTAGTAATTTTCTGGAACTGCTAAAACACAAAACTACGGGCTAGGTGGCTTAAATTAGTGAAAGTGATTTTCTCATGGCTCTGAAGGCTGGAAATTTAAGGTTGGGCTGTCAGCAAGTTTCGTTTCTTCTGGAGTCTGTTTCCATAGCTTGCAGATGGTAGACTGATTTTTCCATGTCCTCACATGGCCTCTTCTGCTCTTGAACATTGCTAGTCTTTGCCTTCTTTCTGAGAATGGCAGTCATGCTAGGTTAGGGCCCTTGCCTCTACCACCTCATGTAACCTAAATCCTTTCATCGGTTTTCTGACTCCAAAGTATAGTTACACCGAGATATAAGGAATCAATTTATTAATTGTGTTTGGAATGTAGCCATTAAGATAGTCTGTTATTTGAAAGTAGGAGTAGTCAGGGAGAAGTACACACTGCTTTTCTAAAGATCTCTTACATTTATAAAGTGGAATTTCATACAACACATTGTCTCAGGTTTGCTTGAAAGAAACATTTGATGGAAAAATTGCACTGGACACAAATGATTATAACTCTAAAGTTTTTATACATAATGACCAAATGAGTAGCTTACTTAAAAGATAGCCCAGAAAGTTCATATTATTAAATTTAATCTACATTAGGTTTCTGTGGCTACTATTACAAATTAACACCACCCTAATATCATAAAGAGACTCAAGTTCATGCTTTTCCAGCTACAGAAGTCAGAAGCTTGGAAGGGTCATAATGACTAAAGTTGAGATGTCCGCAGGACTTTCCTGCTTCTGGACCTCCAGTGGAGAATGCATACTCTTGCTGTATAGCTCCGTAGACTATAAATGCATTCTTTGGCTCATGTTATTCCTTCTTCTGTCTTCAACATACGTCAGTATAACCTATCACACCCATGATGCCTTCTTTTTGGAAGACTATAAGTTGACATTTGTCTATCTAGATAACTGTATCATTCTTTCCATCTCAAAACCCTTAATTCAATCACAAGTATGATGCCCCTCCTACCATTTTATATAACATACAATGCTCCACAGTACAACATGGACAAACTTACAGGACCATTGCTCTGTCTGCCAGAAGGTCTCAGGGTCTCAATCGGTGAGGTATCAGGGAGCCATAAAGCTTACTTAGTATATGGCTGAACCAAAACAAGGCAAGGACATCATCTACACCCAACTCAAAGCTCCTTTTCTTCTGCTAACTCTGTTTGCCTCATGCAGACATAGAAATAGGCAGCATGTTATGCTGTGTGAATTGCATAAAGATGGCTTTTGTTAAAACACACACACGCACACATTGAACAAACAAAGAAACAAAAAAAACAACATAATAAAACAAAATCAAAGATGGGGCCATTAGAATAACCATCAGGTAAAGGCACATCCTGACCAGCCTGACTATCCAAGTTAGAATTTCCAGAACCCACCAGCAAAGAGCACTGACTACTGATAATTGCTATGTGTACCATGACACATGCATCCCTACAAAAAGTCATAAAATAATACAAAAACAAATATTTTAAAAACTGATACATAAAAACAGAAAACTGTATTAAATAGTTTTATGTGAATTTTTATGTATGCATAGGTTGTGCAATGTTTAATTCATGCTAAAAACACATTTTCCTTGTCACCCATCATTTATGTAGAGTGAAAACATTCAAAACCTATCTGCTTGATTTTTAGACCCCATACTCACTATTTACAGTCCTGTGCTGTCTGTCTAGCAGCTCACAAGACTTTCAGTCATAAAGCAAAGTTTTGCCAGTGTGGTACAACATGGATGGAACTGGAGACCATGAAAACCAGACATAGGAAGACAAGACATCCCATGGCGTCACTTGCTTGCAGAAGCTGGAAATGGTGATTTCTTAGACGCTGATGCTATATTGGTGGTTACAGAGTACAGTCAAGGGGTGAAATAAGGTTGACCAATGAGAACTAAGATAGAGCAAATAGAATGTATTAGTCACTGTGCTTTAGAGAAACAGAGCTGATGAAATATATCTATTGATATAGATATATTAGTCAGAAACATTAGATATAGATATATAGATATATATGGATATTAATATATCTTTATAAATGGGGTTTACTAAAATGGCTAACAGATTCTGGTCTGACTATTCCAACTATGACTGTTACCTAGAATCCAAAGTGTTCAGTCTGTGAGTCTGGATGTCTTACCTGGGCTTAAGCATATGCCAGAATCCTAAAGGAATATGTTCTATACCAGTGAAGCAACAAACTTGCTAGGGAGAGTGAAAGCAACAGACAAAAAGCAATATCTTTTATCCCTCTATCCTTGGTCACCAGAAGGTGGCCAAGATTTAAGGTGGATCATCCCACCTCAAATGATAAAGGAAGGAAAAATCCCCATCCCAACGGCAGCTTGGGTCTTCGTTAATCCCACATGCAGTCAAGTTGACAACTAATAATGGCCATCAAAATAGGATTAAGACTGAAATGAAAGAGAAGTCAACTACTTCTATCATCAGCCTTAAGGTAAAGCAAGCAAAATTAATAGAAACATAAAAAAAAATTAGTTAAAGCTCTTAGAACTACACATTCAGAGTTCCAAAGCCTGAGTAAGAGTTTCGTAGTGGGTGCCCTAGAAGACAAGGTGCTTATCAGCGTGGATTTGAACAGGTGGTGTGATTGGTTTAGAAGGGAAAAGAAATTTCTTTCCAGGCTAAAAGAATACAGTGGCTAGATTTGTGTTATTATCAGATCCTGAGAGATGCAGTTAGCTATGCATACAAGAGAGCAGTGCCTATCCTTGAACTGATATGCCCCCTTTACCAGCTCTATTCTTCACATCAGAGGAAGAATTATGCATGACAGCCCAATGGCAATAAGTTCATGGTTATCATAGACAGACCAAATTAGACATAGGTTTTTTTCACCCCTGGTAAGTAGATACGTGACTAAATTTTTTTTTCATTGTTGTTTGTTTGTTTGGTTGGTTGGTTTACCTCCTTTTACAATGTACATAGAGTTGAAACGAAATAGGAAAAAATGAGACATTTAAAAATATGACTCCTTATATCCCCCAGCAAAGGCAAATTAAGAATAAGACCACACAGATAAAGCCATTCAAGACAAGTGACTTCCAGGTAGAAGATAGGCCAGCAGTGATCTTGAGGAGGTACAGGAGAGTGGCCAGTCTCATGTACCATTTTGTTTAAAATTCACTCTTACTCTCTTATATAGCATACTTACCACTGTATTGTAAATGATTATATAATTGCTATTTACATCCAAATTATATTGGTCTCCTTCCTCAATGGCTTCAGGCATTTCCTTGATTTTTTTCCCCTGCAGTTTTTACGGACTATAGAGCTCTCTCACTCATGCATTGAACCTTCTCAGTCTCTTTTTTTCAGTTACATACAAATCACACATGATTATAATCATCAGATGCCATCATGATGTGGGCATTTTAAGCGACTCTACATAAAGATTATTTTAGCTTAAAACACAGGGCTCTTTAAAGTTCCATCTGAAGAAACTGTGCTACACTATCTGTTGATTTTTACCGATTCTATACCCAACATGGTGTGTCTCTAACATATGTTGTTGTGGCTGTCCAGCAGCCATGGATGAACTGGGTCTACCTGAAAGGAAGGCTGGAAATGAAAAGAATGAAGCCAAGACAAAGTTTCTGATCAAGGCTCAAGCTTAATATTTCGAACTGTGTTTACATAAGGAAAGCCCACAGACTCCATCCTTTGTTTCAGCTGGATTGAGTTGCAAAGCAAGCTCAATGGACTGTCAACTCCTCAAGGCTCCTGTAGGAAATTGCAAAATGAGGCCAGGCCAGATGACTCCAGCTAGGTTGTAAAACCAACGTGGGGTTTTTTATCCTACAGAAGGCTAGGGGAAGGGCACATGTTGTGATTAATTTTTCATTAGCAAATCTTAGCTAATTCAACCCTCTGCTCAATACACAACTGGAGCGTCATATCTATTCTCTACAAACCAACAAATATTAAAAAAAAAAAAAAAAACAAAAAAACAAAAAAAAACTTCTATTAGAATTGTCCAGCATTGATGCTGTGAACAGTAGTTTTCACAAGCATTTCTTCTTGCTTGGCATCTAATATTCATCACTACAAACAGTCTGATATTACTTGTTTGCTTGGTTTGAAAGCTCTTTGAAAGTATCAGACAAATGCAATTCATTTGCTGTTTTCAATTTTGCTATTGCATTTTGATGTCACAATAACTGAAAAGAAGAAAAATTATTTTCCCTAATGAAGTATGGGTAACACAGGGAAGGTAATATTTTTAATAAAAATATTAAAGTTCCACACTTTATTGCCAGCTATGCTGGTTAGTTTCTTGACACAAGTTAGGGTCACATGGGAAGAACGAACATTGACTGAGAAAATGGTCTATCAGATTGGTCTGTGGACATGTCTAGGCGGTGTTTTCTTAACAGTGACTGATGTGGGAGGGCCCTGCCTATTGTGGCTGGTACTACCCCTGAGCAGATAGTTCTAGGTTGTTTAAAACAAAAACAAAAACCAAAAAAAACAAAACAAAAAAGCAAGATGAGCAAGCCATGAGGAGAATACAGTAAAGAGCACTTGTCCATGGCCTCAGCCTTAGTTCTTCCCACCAGGTCCTTGTATTGCTTGAGTTTCTGTCATGGTTCTTCTTGATAGCTTTTTATTGCAGCCTGGAAGCTAAATAAACCCATTGCACCCCTAATTGCTTTGGTTATTGTCTTTTTCATAGCTCTAGAGAGCAAACCAGGGCACCAGCTAATCTGAGAGACTGTGAGGTCTTTATCTGAGGCAGTGGTTCTCAAATATATTAAGTTAAACTGGAAAGTACCAGAAACCAATCCACTTTACATTTCTTGATAAAGTTAGAGAGCAGGAGATTCAGGAGCCAAGAAATGTCCTACTGTAAAAGTAGAAGATGGATCCATTGTCACTGGAGATATGACAACTAAAGATGATAAAACTGTCACCAAGCAGAGGCCTCTAAGTGGAGTTTCTGAATTTCCTTATTTATTTTGAGTCTTACATCAACCGGTGTCTATAGAAGTAACTTTTGTCTGTAACGCCAGCTTACTATCTGTATTTAGGTTCATGATAAAGTAGTGGCCTGGAGGACTATCAAAATGCATACTGGGTTGCCAGTTAGGTCTGGACTTCTCAGTATGACACTAGCAGAAATTTCCCTTTGATCAGCTGGAGAAACATCTTTTGCTGTGAAAATTTGTAATTTACAGATACCTGCAATTAGTTTTAATTTTTATTTACTCATTTATATTTTTGTTCATTGTGAATGTCTATAGTATAGAAGACCTTTCAACTGTCTAGTTTAGGCTAAAAAGAAAAGCAATGGACATGTATATGCTATATAGTCATATATATTCTTTTTAAAATCCTTATTAAATTATTTTACTCATTTATATTAGAAGTTGTCCCCCCTTCCCCATCCCCCTTCCCAAGTCTTCACCCTATTCCCTATCCCCCCACCTCTGAGAGGGTGCTCCCTTACCCAACCACCTACCCCCCACACTCCACATCACCCCCACCAGCATCCCTATTCCCTGGGGCATCAAGTTTCCACAGGATTAAGTGCATCCTCTCCCCTGAGGCCAGACAAGGCAATCCTCTGCTACACATGTGCCTGGGGCCATGAATCAGCTCATGTATGCTTCTTGGGTTTTGGCTTCATCTATGGGAGTTCTGAGGGGTCTGGGTTAGTTGACACTGTTGTTCTTCCTATGGGGTTGCAGTCCCCTTTGCTCCTTCAGTCCCGCCTCTAAATCTTCCATATTGGTCCCTGACCTAAATCCAATGGTTGACTGTAATTACCTTCATTTGTGTCTGCATTTGTCTCAGCCAGTTGCTCGTAGAGCCTCTCTGAGGACAGCCATGTCAGGCTCCTGTCTGCACACCCAATATGGCTTCAGTAATAGCATCAGGATTTGGTGTAAGCACATGGGATGGATCCCAAATTGGGCCAGTCACTGAGTGGCCTTTCTTTCATTTCTGATCCGTTTTTATCTCATGTATATGCGTATGTATGATAGAACAGGATATGAAGTTAAGAGGTTTACAACTTACTTACAAAAGTCACAGAAAGCTCGGTTATCATGGTAATCCTGATCAGTGGTACCAGAAATAGGAAACATGGACACCCAGAGACACCTGCCCACAGCAGTCACTTTTATGCTAATGATGAGTATGTGTATGGACTCGGTCCCCTCTGAATATTTACTGTATGCACATATTTCTATTACACCACTCAATTCAAGCGATTGACCGCTTACCACATTAAATGAATATTCTTAATTTGAATGTTATTCAGTTTCAGATTATATTTGCACTTAGCATGTATATTTATTATAGTTTATGGCATCAAATTTTAAAATTTTTTTAAAGGAAAAATAATTAACAATCAGTTTTATATCTAGACTTGTTTATGTAACATTATACAAATGCAAGTGGGCACTAGAGACTGTCAAGCATTTTCCTACTTGAAAGAGTCTGGCTATCATTCAAGTTGGAAAAAGTGCTGGAATAGACATTCAATAGTAATGAAGAGAATTTTAATTAGATTCTTATCAAAGCTAAAAATACAATTTAAATTAAAAATGTCTAATAGATCAATAATTCTAAAACAAGGAACATGCTGCAATGTTGCAATTTCCATGGGAATAATTTTCTCATTAATCCAAAATTTACTAATTTCTTGAAGGAAAAGCAATAAACGGTTGTAGTAACAGCATGAAACTGAGAGGCAGCAAACCTTGGTTCAAACTGAGACTCTGACATTTCTCAAATTCATCTGAAAATGCATTTAACTTCCTAATGGGAAATTACTGTTAAGACAATCACTCCAAATCATGATATTAAAGCAAGTAATAAACTAGCAGGCACTCTGGACTACAGAGATGGCTTAGGAGTTAAGAACATGGACCGCTTTCCTGGAGCACCCTTAGCTCCTACTCTGGGCTGCTTAAACTGCCTGTAACTCCAGCTCAGGGGACCCAGTGCCCTTTTCTGGCCTCCATGTACATTGTATACACACACACACACACACACACACACACACACACACACACACACACAGACACTCACACAGACACAAACACATATAAACACACTTGTACACACTCACATTCACACTCTCAAACACACACACACAAACACACACATATACACACACTCACATTCATACACTTACACACACACACATACATACACATACACTCACACTCTCAAACACACACACACACACACACACTACTCTTATACACAAATACCACATACACACTCATTAACATACTACACACACACATTCACACTCACACATATACCTACACTTACACACAGACACTCACACTCATACACACACTCATATAAAGACACACTCACAAGTCTACACACACATACATTCTTAAAATGTAAAATATATTTTTTTAATGCATCATCTCATTTTTTACTGGATATTTTATTTATTTACATTCCAAATGTTATCCCCTTTCCTATCCCTCCCTCCCCTGCTTCTATGAGGATGCTCCCCCACCCACCCACCCAGTCCCACCTCCCTGCCCTCCCATTCCCCTACACTGGGGCATCAAGCCTTCACAGGACCAAGGGCCTCTCCTCCCATTGATGCCTGACAACGCCATCCTCTGCTACATATGCAGCTAGAGCCATGGGTCCCTCCATGTGTATTCTTTGGTTGGTGGTTTCGTCCCTTAGAGCTCTGGGGGTCTGGTTGGTTGATATTGTTCTTCCTATAGGGTTGCAAACCCCCTTCAGCTCCTTCAGTCCTTTCTCTCACTCCTCCATTGGGGACCCTGTGCTCAGTTCAATGATTGGTCCTGAGCATCCACCTCTGTATTTGTCAGGCTCTGGCCAAGCTTCTCAGGAGACTTCCATATCAGGCTCCTGTCAGCAAGCACTTCTTGGCATCTGCAATAGTGTCTGGGTTTGGTGTTTATATATAGAATGGATTCCCAGATGGGGCAGTCTCTGAATGGCCTTTCCTTCAGTCTCTGCTTCACACTTTGTCTCTGTGTTTCCTTTGGACAGGAGCAATTCTGGGTTGAAAATTTGGTGATGAGTGGGTGGCCCCATCCCCCAATTGGGGACCTTGCCTATCATCAGGATATGGTCTCTATATCCTTCCTTCCCTTTGTTGGGAATTTCAGCTAATTTCATCCCTGTTGGGTCCTTGGAGCTTCTTGCTTTCCTGGATCTTGGACTTGCTGCTGGCTACCCGAATTCCCCATCCCCCATTGCTACACACCTCTGTTCAGATTCCTGACCCTCTGTATATCATCCCTGTGTCCTTGCATACCTGAGCCTGCTCCCCCATTTTCCCCCACCCCCTCCCAAGTCCCTTCCACGCTCTATCTCCTGTGAGTATTTTGTTCCCCCTTCTAAGAAGGACTAAAACACCCACACTTTGGTCTTCCTTCTTCTTGAGCTTCATATCATCTGTGAATTGTATCTTGAATAGTCTGAGCCTTTGGGCTATATCTACTTTTTAGTGAGTACATACCATGTGTACTCTTTGTGACTGGGTTACCTCACTCAGGATGATATTTTCTAGTTCCACCCATTTGCCTAAGGAAAACATGGTTCAAATATTCTCTGGATACACATTAGAATTTATAACATTCTCTGTCCTCTGTCAAAAGTGGAAAGGATTGCTGGGCAGTGGTGGTGCACGCCTTTAATCCCAGCACTTGGGAGGCAGAGGCAGGTGGATTTCTGAGTTCAAGGCCAACCTGGTCTACAGAGTGAGTTCCAGGACAGTCAGGGCTATACAGAGAAACCCTGTCTCAAAAAAAAAAAAAAAAAAAAAAAAAAAGTTTAAAAAAAAAAAGTGGAAAGGATTGTATAGAGCAAAACAATATACACACACACACACACACACATACACACACACACACACACACACACACACACATACACTCACATATATATCCCTACCTAGGCCTCCTTGTGCAGAGTACAAATGAAATAATGTTACTTCCTCCTTGACACTGTTTTGTAGTTTGACAGTTAATAGCTAACTGGGCCAGTCTGTCAAGAACAAAGATGTGGGGAAGAGAATCTGACTAGCACATGGAGCCAGCTGCTCCATTCCGAGCTTCTCAAGATCCTATGAGTTTCTCCAAATTACCTGCTCTGTGAACTTTTCACCTTCTCCATCCTATTGCTGGGTTAGCTCTGCCACAGCAGTTTTGCAACCAACCTTATTCATCACTGGCCACCTGGTGTTCTAATGTGACCTCTCCATGCACCATGACCTCATCCCCACTGTCTGGAATCAAGACGTGCACGTGAGAGTAACAGTGAGTGACTTCAGAACTAACACTCTTGAGTCCGGCTGGTACCGCAATCGTCTTTTAGATTATTTAATTAGCTTCTATGAAACTCTGTTTCTTCTCCCTCTTATTAGCTTGAAAATAAAGAAATCACCTAGCCATGGTCTCTGACACGCTTTAATTATGAGTGAATGTTGGAATGATCATGATAGCTACCAGCTTTGGAAATGTGGAGATCGTTAATTCAATCACACTCAATGATGCAGAATATTGTTATTGACCTAATTTTGTACAGGAGGGAAATAATGAGAACTTGATGAAGATGGTAGTAGATTAATGATGGACCAGGAGGTCTGAATGCCTGTAGTCCAGCCAACTTCATTTTAGTCATGTGATTACTAAAGATCTACCACCCCAAGACATGGATAACACCCACAGTAGCCCCGGGATAAGTGAATGAGCCTGGGACTGGGGAGGAGCCTTAGTGATGGAGTGCTTGCCAGGCATGTAAGAAGCCTTGGGTTTGCCGCCTGTCCGAGTTTGCTATTTCTGTGATAAAGAGCAAGAGGTAAAGCAAGGATGTGAAGAAAGGGTTTATTTGGCTTCAATGCCCTGATCATGGTTCACTATGGGAAGATGGGGCGGGGACTGAAGCAGAGCTCATGGAATAAGGCTGACATGCTTAATACTGCACCCTAAAATGTTTGTATCGCTCAAGTTACCTGACGCTCAGTGTTGGGATATTATCATGCTAGTATATAAACACTTGAAGTAGACAAGGTGAAATGAGATTTCCTCTCTGTGGCAATCTGTGCACGAAAGGCACAACCAGCTGTTACAATGTAATCACATGGCACATATTCAGATGATGAGGCTGAGTGACCCTCTTTATCTGTTTGAAAAATATACTTATTAGGGACAGTCACCAAGAAGAGGCACAAATAAAATAACAATTCTAAATATTTCCTTAATCTAAAAGACCTCCACAAACACCCAACCGTGCGGCTAATTCTAAAGCAAGTAGAAATGTGTCAATTGAATGGCCCAGGTAGACATTTGTCAGCTCATTTGGCAATGGAACTAGCCCAGGGAAGAAGCCTCGGGAGAGCTGTGCAGCATGCCATTGCTGACACACAGCAAGGTTTTCACTTCACAGCTTCGTGGTTTCACTTGGAGAATTCCTTCATTGCGGTGACTAAGTTGACATCACCAATCCCTTCTGAGTAATAGTTCATTCAGTCCTGTGATGTTTTCGAGCTTCTACAGTTCTGTCATTTTGCCTCCATAAAGTTCTATAGCCCATTCTGCTAAAGCAGTGGGACTTATCGCTTTGCAAGCCTCATCTTTAGAGCATGCTTGCTAAAATGGCTGTCATCATAATGAACTCTTCTTGCCTTCTGTTACCACAGAGCAGCAATAACCCGGCTCATTCTCAGGGTCAGCAGTAAGACATAGGATTGCAGTTCATGCCAGGTCACTGTTTTGTAGGGAGAGAGGTGAAGAATGAAGGGATATGACTTTAAAGGCTTTAGAAGTGTACTGAATTTCTCCAGTACTAAATGGATAATTGGTTTATCAGATTTGGAGTACTGTATTTATCAACATTATTAATGAATAGTTGAATATTAACTTTAAATCTAGCAGTAAGGCCGGGCAGTGGTGGCGCACGTCTTTGATCCCAGCACTTGGGAGGCAGAGGCAGGCGGATTTCTGAGTTCGAGGCCAGCCTGGTCTACAGAGTGAGTTCCAGGACAGCCAGGGCCACACAGAGAAACCCTGTCTCGAAAAACCAAAAAAAAAAAAAAAAAAAAAAAAAAAAAATCTAGCAGTAAGAAAATGAAGAAAATGCACCTTCATTTTGTACGATGCTTTAGAACACAAATTTAATATATCTGTCCTTTTATTTACATACACAGGGCAGAATGGTATGATACAAAAATCAAAGCTCTATTACACCTTACCATTATCATCATCACCACCATCACCACCACCACCACCACCATCATCATCATCCTCATCATAATTATTTTCTTAAATTCTCTATACAGACTCCTGGAGAATTTTTTTACTTCACAGTTTAGGAGTAAAGAATTAACAGAATATTTCTGCAAAGTTGGTATCTTATTCTTTGTCGTGATTTTCCTAATACAGCATAGCTCCTAACCTCCCAGAAATGGCATGTATAAACTGATCAAAGTTTAGTAATGTCTTCACAACTTAGCATAGAAGCCAATGACATGAGCCACTTACTCAGAATATCTTTTTTTAAAATGCATTTTCTTCTACATCCTGACCACAGTTTCTCCTTCCTGCCCCCACTTCCCCTCCCCATGCCTCATCCACTCCTCCTGTTTTTCTTCTGGAAAGGGCAGGCCTCCCATAGATATCAACCAACCATGGCATATCAAGTTGCAATAAAACTAGCCATGTCCTTTTCTATTAAGGCTAGACAATGCAACCCAATAGGAGGAAAGGGTCCAATAAGCAGGCGGTGGGGTTTAGAGACAGCTTCTGCTCCCACTCTTAGGAGTCCAACAAAAAGAACACACTACACAATTTTGACATAGGTGTAGAGGACCTAGCTTATTCTTGATCAAGTGTTTCAGTGTAGGTACTTGTCTTGTTCATTCGAAAAAGGAGGAGAAAAAGGAAGAGGAGAAGGAGGAGGAGAAGTAAGATGGCAGCAAATGTTAATTTATACAGAGGAAGAATCATGAACACAGTCACAGCTTCCTCAACTTTAGCAATTAAAACATTTTCTCAAACTTAAGGGTGTGTATTTTAAGGCTCAACATTCAAATGAGTTAAAACTGCATTTTTCTTGTCAACGTATATCTTTTTTTCCTATATATATATACACATGTATGTATGTGTACAATGTATCACACACATACATATAAAACACACGTATATATGACACTCACTGGTGGCTTTTAAAGATGTCAAATAAGGGAGCTAATGGCACAGGAAGGTAACAATAAAAACTGAAGTAGCATCAAAGGTAAATGTGTAAAACAACATATAAAATGGTGAGTCGGCTTTCAGGGTAAAAGTTAAGTTTGTGGCCTATTTATTTATTTTTAATACAGTATTAGTAATAATTCATTGGTCATGCATGCAATGTATTTTGAGATTATTTACTACAACTACTCTCCTTAGTTCCTCTCAGAACGCCTACCTGCCCCAAAACTTGTGCCCTCTTTTTTAAATTTTGTATTTATTATTTTAATATGTACGGGTATTTGCTGGACTGTATATCTGGGCACCACGTTCACATGCAACGTTCTCATAGAGCAAAAGAGGATGTGTATGCCCTGGAACTGGAGTTACAGACAGTTGTGGTGCTAGGAATTGAACCTAGGTCCCCAGGAAGAGCAACCAGTGCTCTTAACTACTGAGCCATCTCTCTATACCTGTCCCCCACCCCCCCACACACAGACTCACACTCACTACCTTGTTTTAATCCACTGAGTGAAATGTGTGCTATTCATATGCTCATGGGCATAAAGTCATCAACATAGTGTGATTTAATTATGCTACCAAGGGTAACACTCTTGATGGTCCTTAAACCTTATGGAGGGTATTTGATGAAGATATCCTCTTTGCCATTGTCCCCTCTATATTCTCTTTGTTCTCTGGGCTTTAACTAGCTGTAAGGTTCTGCATTAATTCTGTCCACTGCACAGACTCTTCTCTGAGAGGGTCTGAGAGCTGCTCTGATCTATATGTATAAGAATAAAAATAGAAGGCACAAAAATACTAGGAAATTTAGCAATATAGTAGCAATAAGTTCTCTATTGTGCCTAATAGGCTGAGCCATAGGTCATTGACCATGTTTATACTATCAGGCATGAATCTTCTATGTAGAATAGGCCTTAAACCAATTAGAAAGCAGCTAATTATTTCCATAATGTTTACACTATCTTACCATGCTGGCCACCATTGTAGTTCACAAGCTGGGTAATAGTGCTGAGTTCTCTCTCCCAGCCTCCTGCTTAGCACCTATTGATGCTATAAAGGGAAGAAGCCTCACAGTCAGTAACAACTTGATTTCTCCATGTCCTCTGAGCAAGTATCTGGTACCTTTAGTAATAGCACCTTACCATCAACTTCTACTGGGTAAAACGAGGAACAATGCTTTGTATTGGGTTTTGAAGGACAGTGTCTCTAAGATATCCTGTCTGACAACTCAGGTGAGGTGTCTCACACATGACACTGTGGTTTCTATTTGGTAATATATGGCCTCTGGGAAAAGCTTTATCTCTCTATATGAGGCCAAAAAACAAGTTTAAAAATAGGAATTTTGAGGAAGAAGTGATGACTTAGAATGTTTTCAGTCCCCTGTGAATAAAATGAAACTAAGAGTAGACTGTTGAGAATTTGGAAAGGAATTCCTAAGTCTGTGGCCTCAGACATGCCTGGGTGCAGGAGTAATATGTGTCAAAATCCTCTGTTGCCACACCATTCTCTTTGTTTGCCATTCATTCCAATTCTGTTTTGTTAGCTGTTCTCCCATGCTGTACAGGAGAGAAAGCTGACAGTTTAGATCACAGGACAACCCTGTTAACAAAGATGAGTAAGAAAGACTCTGAAAGAAGACTAAGAACTGTCTCTTGTTATGCTACCTGGGTACCTGAGGTGTGGGTTGAGTTCAGAATACACCTCACTCAACTCACAGTGGCACTAGAGCTATGCAAAGTGAGGAAGACGATCTCAGCACCAAAAAAGGCAGAATCAAGGGACAGAGAAGCATCCTAGAGGGGAAACAAAATAGCATCTACTTAATATAATAAGTGAAGCTTCTGTCCATACTGTCTCATAGTGGATACTAATACTGAGCTACTCCTACTATAAAATGTCTAATTTAGTAGCCATTCAGTGTTAGTGGCCACTTCCTTTTGCCCAGTAAAAACAGGTTTCTATGAGAAGAAGACATCAGCTCACTGTATAGTGCCATGGGTGGCGGTGTAATTTTAAGTCAGTTGGCACTAAATTCAGATCTTGCTCCACCTTTGCTGTCTCTGTGGACCTTAATACAAGTCATTGTTGTTCCCTCATCTATAAAACAAGGATAATCTTTATCTTCGAGTGTATGAAATTGAATTTTAATATGTATATAAAGCATGGTCTTAGTATATGACTGCTCAATAATTGCTGAATATTTTAATTATTAATTGGTCCTACAAACCAAAATCTTTTGAAACATGGGTATCTCTTCTCATCCTCCTAGCAAGTCAACAGTAGGTACTAAAATACTCATTTTATAAAGAAGACTGAGACACAGCAATGTACATTCACTCTGCTAGTACATGGCAGACACAAGATTTAAACAAGTATCTCTGATTTATACTTTTAAATTTTACCACATTTCACCCATGTTTCCTATCAAGATAGAGACAGAATTTTGGTATTTATTGATGTGAAATATTTTTTCTAACCGGAAAATCTGAAATGAAATTATATCAATTCGAGTCACAACATAAATAAATATGTGGTTAGCTCAAATCTATGTAGATAATATGGTAACGTTTGCACATCTGGTTTATGGATTCATGTGATGTATCTAATCTTACTTTTTATATTCTTCTGTATTTGGGGACCATTATAATCCTGAGTAGCTCTTTGTCTTTATAATTTTTAGTGTATTTGTTTATTTTATATGTCTGGTTGCCTTAGTTTGGATTTCTATTGCTGTGAAGAGACACCATGGCAACTCTTATAAAGAAAAACGCCTAATAGCAGCAGGATTACAGTTCCAAGAGTTTGGTTCATCACCATCATGGCAGGAAGCATGGTGACTGGTAGGCAGACATGGAGCTGGAGAAGGAGATGAGAGTGTCTACATCTGGATGGGCAGGCAGCAGGAAGAGACTGAGGCACACTTCACCCAACAAATCCACACTTACACTAACAAGGCCACACCTTCTAATAGTACCTCTCTCTATGGTTCTATGGGGCCACTTTCACCAGACTGCCCCAAAGGTATACCCCTGGTATACCACAATTGTATACATCTATCGTATGGTTGCTCAAGCTCACATAAAAGTCAAAGGAGAGCATCAGATACCTTGCAACTGGATTTTCTTGTAGCTATGAGCTTCCATGAGGATGTTGGTATCTGGAACACAGACTTCTACAAGAGAATTCTTAATGCCTAAGCTATCTCTCCAGCTTCCATTCACAGACATTTAGGACTAAATTATTAGACCCAGATCATCTATGTCCTCCCAAGCAGACTTTGGAGAAAATCTTTATAAAGATGGCCCCAGTCTTGCATACTCATGTCAGGCAACTCACATACATGTGGTCATTGATACCTTGTCTGCCTTGGTGTTTAATATTGGTTAGAAACAGTCACTAGTCTTGATGGTTTTTCAAGATGCTTTTATCACACTATAACATCTGTGAACCAGACTGATTGGTTTATAACTTAACCACTGCATGGACTGACTGATGGTTAGAAAGAGGAATAATTGGCCTCCCTACCCTCCCGCTGTTTCTGAGTCATTCTGTGTTTCTACTGTAAATGCAGATGACATGTCATACATTTTTGTCTATTACTCTGTTGACAAAGCAAGGGCTATAAATAATGCAGCATAGAACTTAGTATGCATCAGGTGGGAGCGAAGGGACCAACTCTGCAAGATGAAAAGCAATAAGGATAGATAAAAGATCTACAGTTATATTCAAAAAATCAATTCTGTAGGGCCAGCATTTCTTTCTGGAGCTACCATAGGAATATAAAATGGTACAACCATGGCGTGCCAACTGTTGAAATAAGATCGGAAATGTGAATGGCACTATATCATTGGAATGTAGACCTCTCAAGACAGATATGGGGCAACAGCTGAGATTTCTGCAGTAAGTCAGTTTGGGATCATCACCAAAGGAAGTCAGGACTGGAACTCAAGCAGGTCAGGAAGCAGGAGCTGATGCAGAGGCCACAGAGGGATGTTACTTACTGGCTTGCTTCTCCTGGCTGGCTCAGCTTGCTTTCTTATAGAACCCAGGGATGGCACCACCCACAAGGGGCTCTCCCCTCTTGATCACTAATTGAGAAAATGCCTTACAGCTGGATCTCATGGAAGCATTTCCTCAAGGGAGGCTCCTTTCTCTGTGATAACTCCAGCTTGTGTCAAGTTGACACACAAAACCAGCCAGTACAGTAGTCTTCCATAATAGTAACATTTCATTCTAATTTCATTATTAACCTACATAGGTCAAACCCAGATGCTGTATTAGATTACAGCTAGTATATCATAAACTGTCTCTTACTATGTTTCCTCATCTTACTTGACCACTTGCCCTCAGAAGCTAGCACTGCAGAGACACTGAAGATGGAGCATCCTAGTGATTCCTGTACCTGGTGTCTGCATACTCATCTGAGGCTTACATTGGTGTAGGATGCACACCTCAGTTCACAGTCCTACCTGAGCTGCGCAACGTGGGGAAGCTTCTCCCATCCTCATCTTCCTGGTGGAGATGCAGTCAAGTGCAATGAATACACTCAGCACCCACAAACTGTGATCATAAACAATTCATCTGTAGAACATAGAGAACTTTTCTTAATACATATTATAAAGGCCAGAAAACTTGAGCAAAAGTGAACAAGAGGTGGCTCTATTTATCATATTTTAGAGAAGAAAATGGGGTGTCAGCCAAATTTTCCTCATTTATATAACAGAGACACTGTGTGTGCGTGTGCGTGTGTGTGTGTGTGTGTGTGTGTGTGTGTGTGTGTGGGTGGGTGTGTGTGTGTGTATTAGGGTTTAGTTTTGTGAGTACTGGAGGTTAGGGATCTTCCTAAGTGATCTAACGTTCTACTACTTAACAAAATTGCCAGCTGTAGAACCCTAAGCTTGGAATAAAGGTATTGTCAGCCGCTGATAAATCACTAATATAATAAAAGCTTTAATAGTACTCTATTTTTCTGTGTAAAATATTCAAACTTCTACCAAATTTCCTCTTATTTCTTGGATGTAATAAGATATAGCTTATGAATCAATGATTTCCAGATTTATAGTGGGCTATTTAGATCATTTCTTAATAGGCATAATGAGAGTATAAAGATTACCATACAGGTTGTGCAGCCATCGTAATATGATGGAAATGTCTTTGTGTCTGATGGACACAGCCATTCTTCTGTCAGGTGGACTTTATGCAGGAGCTTGAGTGCCAGCCACTGATGGTCACGTAAAACTTCCATGGAGTCAGTGTCCTTTGGGTTTTGTTTTGTGGAGTAAATAAATGAATACCATTTTCAATGAGTAGATAGTTTAGAAGGGTGTTTTCTTATAAATTCATAAGTGATAGCTCAAAACAACAAAAGGATAACTCCTATGTAGCAGGAATGAGGGTCCCAAAAGGTGATCCCGCAAAGCTGATATTCTGGAGGATTTTTTAATGGTGTGGATGGCAGAACCTAGGTTGAGACACAGGACCTGTTTAATCCCATTGATCCACCCAAAAGGTGTTCAGAGGCCTTTTCTCAGATTTGCACATGTCCTCTGTAAGGATTCTTGGAAGACATGCTTCTGTAGGTGGAAGAGAGATAATGAGAAAACAGATTCCTTTCTGGTATCTGGGACCTTTATTCCAGGATGGAACCCAGGACATTTTGTTCTGCTGCCCAATAGCAAGAATCTTGTGATGTCCCTAACCCAAACTCCCTGATGGACTTTTATCAGTGTTAGTAGGAAAAGAGATCTAGCCATAGGAAGCCCACTATGAACAGCTTTTGTGGCTCCATCTAATAGGTCAGTCCCACGGGAATATATCTGAAAATTACTATTAAGCCCTCTTTAATATGTACAGTTTATTTGGCCAATACCATGGGAAGCTGGCAATTATAAATATTTCCTATATAACTGAGATGCATTTATGACTTTTACAGCCCCCTCCAAACAATCTGTCAAAAACTAGAAATGAAAATCAAAGGCAATCAGAATGCCTTTTGAGGAATACAAGTTCAATATCCTATCTAGATGCTGTTAAAGGATGGCTCCATCCATTTCTTTTTTCTCTTCCGTGCACCTGTTAGCACAGAGAAGAGCTACTCAAAGTTAGTTGCGTCCCTATATTTAGCAACAGGCCAACTTGCTATCGGTTAGTGTCTAATTTGAAATCATTTGAATTTAAACATCTAAATCAGAAAAGATGACTCCGGGCACTACTCTCCTCATCCTTAGTGCTCTTAATCAGTCCTGTTCAGTTTCTAGGTTTAGCAGGTGCAGATTTTATTCTTTGAATCCCTAGCCTCTAAAATAAAGAAACTACTTTTATTTTTTGTTCCCTTTACCAGAAAATATTATAAATAACATCCAGTATATAGCAGAGACAAATTTCCCTTTTTTCTAGTCCTTCTATTATATGTTCTCTTTAGAAATATCTGAAGAGAAATGCCATCTAGGATCAGAAAGGCTAAATCTGTGATAACATTCCTCTCCTTCTTTTTGTCTAGACCATGCCCCTCTTGCTATAGTAACAAGAGATAATGATGAAAGAGAAAACCTGTAGAGTTCTAACACATCAGTTCATAAAGGTATTTTTTTAAATATTTGCTTAGTATACATAAGGCATTGAGCTTATCTCAGTATCTTCTCACCCAACACAGTTCTGTTATTTTAAGACTATAGGAAGATGGATCAGCAGGTAGTGGTGCCTGCTACTAACCCCAATGGTCTGAGTTTGATCCCTGGAACTTTCAGGGTGGAGAAAGAGAGCTGACTCCTTTAGGTTATCCTCTGACACCCACTTGCATATCATGGCTCATTCACACCTAGGTACAGACCACACACTCATACACAATAAATAAATATAATTTTAAAATAACGTAGACTGATACTATAAGCTTTATTACTCATAAATTTGATGAAAGCTGTATGCTATTCAATTGGTTAGCTCGGATTGCTTGAACAGAGAAAATTGACAGTCTGAGCAAAGCAGATCCTACAATCGCAGTTTTCTTTCTTTCTAAGAGAGTACATGGCACACCCATATACTTCTTATTTCTGATCTTCATGTGCAGTTTTTAAATATATTTGAATCTTGCTGCTGCTTGGCAAATCTGTTGCTTCAAAGCATGTCATGAAAAATAATTATCAGCTCACCATTACCCCAAACTAATGAATTCATGTTGCAAATCACAACTTGTTTGCTAAAGGTCAAGGTCAGTAACTACCCATTAGCTCTGTAAATTATTAAATGAAAATGAAAAGGAAGCAATTTGCTGGGTTCTCTCAAAATCAGTTCATGGCAGTTACATGTATACACATCCAATCTATATATTTATATATTTTGATATTAGAAATAGTGCATGTAAAAGTATTTGGAACTGAAAAATTGTAACCACCCCAAACTGTCCTCATTGTCATGAGAATCCATTGTTTCAACTTCTATCTACAGACTTGTACTTAATTGAATCTATTAGGTCTGTTCATGAGATATTTCCAAACTACACTAAATAATCTTCAATGAGGTTTATGTGTTTTTTTATATTCAAGAGTTGGGCTGCTACATATTAAAAATCAACACTAATACAAAGCTCCCTCAGAAGTCAGGTAGTAGGTTAGAGATGGGTACAGTCAAGAAGAACAAGTTGGTAAGACATATTTTGAGTACCAAATACAAAGGGACTCAAAGACTATGCCTGAGGCTTGTGAAGCCAAGCTCATGAAGGCAATTTTCTTGTTAAAAGCATAATTTAGATAGTTAGAAGAGCAGATAGAAGCTTTCAGCAAGTTTTCTATTGAGAAAGACCTACGTTCTATAAATCATTTATCTTCCTGAAATATGCTGTGTGGGTAAAAGATAAGTTAGCCATATTATCAAATTAAATAATGGATAGAGTTCTCCTACCTGTGAAAATGTACAGTAACTACAAGCACTGAACACTACTTGACAGGAAACGTTAATCTGGTATCCCCCCTAACCTTGCCACATTCCTCTGGAACAACAGTCTCTCTTAATGAGAGGATGACTAGGTAAATAAAGTGTATAGTCAAGCCGTGGTGCTTTGATGATCATCTCTTCAGAACGGGAGCATATGCCTTATTGTTTCAAATGCCAAAGGAGGTTTTGTTAGTAAAAATCATCTTTCATCATAAAAGCTTTAGTTTATTTACATGAAGGAATGATCACCTTTCCATATTTCCCTTTGTCCCCAGTAGGTATGAATTTCTTCATTCCAATGGCCACGGCTAAGTCCTGTGGGACTTTGTGAAGAGCAAACTGTGACAATGCAGAGGAACGATTTATTTCAGGCAAGCTTACATGATCCACAGAGCTTGGTAGTCATGCCTCTGTGCTAGTCCATTGAATGCTAGCCAAGTTCCTGATCTCTTCAATTTGACATTAGATTTCCAAAATTTTATGCAACAGGTTTCTATGAGATTAGGATAGAACAATAGTTACCAGCTCATAAATCAGGCAGAGGGTTAGTACAGCCATGAGCCATTAAGTCCTCAGGATTCGGTAGTTGTGGTGCATGTGTAGGCATTCATCATATATGTCTCAGGATTTAGAGCATCCACACTGCTAGCTGCTCTGTGTACAACAGGATAGTTGTTCAATTGGCCAGCCCAGGATGGGAAGTAAGAGAAGCCACTGTATTCAATAGCACGGTAGCTTTATTTGTTCTTCACAAATTCCCATGGGCCTTAGCAGCAGCCATTTAAAAGAAGAAATTCATACCTGTTGGGAGCAAAAGGAAGTATGTAAGAGTGATCATTACTTTCTGTAAATAAACAAAAGCCTTTATGATAAAAAGTGATTTTTACTAACAATTATAATAAATAATAATGCCATTAGTAATATGTATTTTATTGAGAAAACATTGTGCCATTGGTGAAATGGATAGATATGAATAGAATTAAGCACTCTATTTAGCACTGTAGAATATGTAGGATTAATTACCCTCACAGTTACTCTTAAAAGTCATGGTTTTGATCATGTCAGGTGCTTTTTTATTTAAATTAACACGAATGTCAAAACTACTTAAAAGTGAATCATATCCAAGTGCTATAAAGAATGTAATGTTCCATTTAAGGATTCCAGCTTAACTTTAGTCTTCCTTAAATTCATATTAAAATATTATGCAGCAGAATTAGTGAGGTCCTTGATTTCCGTAATCATCATCTACACTGTGGAATTTATCAATTATCTATTATCTTGGGAGCTCAAGCCCCAGCACTGTGTGAATTAGGCATGTGGTACATATATTGGGTGTGGTGGTACATATCTGTGCTCCCAGAACCTGGAAGGGAGAGGCAGATAGAGCTGAAACGCAAGGTCATCCTCTGCTAAATATTGAGTTCAAATACAATCTAAGCTAAAGGAAACATTTCTCAACAAGCAAACAAAACCAAAAATCACATCTTGGGAGTAGGTACAGAAGTCCTCCTGAATGGTCAGCATTGCTCAGGGAGATTCCAGGTGCTGCAGCCTGCCTCCCAGAATTTGGAGACCAGAACAATGCTTTACAAAGTTAAGTGCTTTGATGGAGTCATCTATACAAAGTTAATAAAAGCAGGAAGCAATTTAAATGCCTAAGGGAAGAAAGGGTCTATATATCAACAAAACAACAATGTAGACAAAGTAGCTACTGTCAATAAATCTAAAAGCAATATTCAGAATAATGAGAAGCAATTACTGGAATGAGCAGTAGCAGATCCACTCTCCAAACTCTGCTTTGCCATTTGCCATTAACAGGCATTGCCGTCTTGAAAGAAAAGCACTCATTTCAACTTAAAAATGAGATAATCCCTCTGGCCACTGCCAGTGGATCTCAAATATCCAAATTGTATGATTCATGATTTCCAGAATTTTGGTATTTTGTGGTGAGGAATGAGGATCATGCAGTAGCATCAAATGGCTGACAAACTGACAGCATGACCCCATTGCTGGACAGAACACCTATACAACTTGTTCAACATGGAGAGGGCAATCTGGTGTCTACATAGATTGTTCACCCTAAGTGCTAGCATCTTTTGCACAGAAAGGGACTCTGCATGCTACAAAGAGAGAAACATAAACCCAAGCCAGTCCCAAACATTTTGCTAGGCAATGGTATTCTGATAGGTATGCTACGGAATGGTAGCACAGAGCTGGTGGGAGTCACCAATTATCTGATTAGAATTTTAGGTCCATTCCAAGAGAGGCAGCCCATACCTAGCCCAGCTTGGTTCACCAAAAACCAGAGACTAGATAGCCCAGGGATTTAGGGCAAAGTCAAATACAACTGTCCTAAAAAACAAACAAACAATAAAATAACTCCTAGTGGCTACACTCATAGATCAATGCCTTGCTCAGCCATCATCAGAGAAACTTCTTCCTATATAGCACATGGGAACAAATACAGAGACCCTCAATCAGACATTATGTAGGGAGTGATAGACCTTGGAGAATTTAGTCCTAATTGGGACTAATTCCATCCCCTCAGAGCTCAGGAAACCACTGTGGAGGAGGAGGCAGAAAGAGTGTAAGAGCCAGAATGGATGGAAGACACCAAGAAAACAAAGCCTTTTAAATCAACATTAGCAAAGTTCAAATGAACAAAGCCTAGGGCAGCCCACATGCAGGTCTGCACAGGGTCCTCTGGGTATATATATGACTTCCAGCTTAGTGTTTTATAGAATACCTGAGTGTGAAAACAAGAGGGTCTCTGATTCTTCTGTTCTTCATTCAGCTCTTTTCATTCTGTTGGTTAGTCTTTTCCAACTATAAACTGATAGTTTTGGATTTATCTTATTGTATTATATTTTGTTATATTTAATTATTATCTCTTAAAAATCCTGTCTTTCTCTAAAGAGAAACAAAGAGAGAATGGATTCATATGGTTTGTCTTTTCCAACTCAGAAGTGATAGTTTTTGTTTTATCATATTATGTTTTATTTTGTTATGTTTTATTATCTCTTAGAAGGTTATCTTTTTCTAATGAAAGACAGAAAGGGAGTAGATTTGTCTGGAAAAGGAGGTATGTGTGTGGAGGGAGGGTGGCAGGGGCTGGACAGAGTAGAGGAAGGGCAAACAGCAATCAGAAAAACAATCTCTTTTCAATGAAAGGGGAAAACTAAAAGTTAAGAATAAATAAAAAGAGATCAACTTACAAGGAGACATCCTTCACAGAGGAGAAAGTGTGCAAATCTAAGGGGACAAGGACAAGATAGTCCTGGGTAGCTCTGTGAAGCACACGAGCACTGGTAAAATGTGCTGCAGCAGAGACTTCCGGAGTTCAGCGCAGACTCTGTCTGCTAAAGCTCTAATCTGGTAGGTCTGCAAGGAATTCGGGAGTTGAGAAAGGAGACAGAGTCTTAAGAAGAAGCTTAAATATTGAAACCTTAGGTTTAACAGTCTTTGAACTGTTCATCAGTGCTGATGGAGCCACGATGGAAATGAGTGCAGATGCTTCTCGAAACAAAACAAACTAAAAATCGAACTACTCTAAGATCCATTGTCCCACTCCTGTTTCTATACCCAAGTGGATCTATATGTTACCACCGAGATTCCTATGCATTGATAGTTATTGCTACTCTATTCATAATATCAAAGAAATGGAATTAGTCTAGACGTTCATTAGCAAATTAATATGTAATGAAAATGTGGTGTATATATAAACAATAGAGTTTTATTTAACCATAAGGAAAGACACAGTCAAGAAATGTGTAGGAATAGATAGTACTGAAAAAGTATATTATGTGAGGTTACTGAGACCCAGACAGACAACGATGCACACATTCTTTAATAGTATCCTAGCTTCATTTCTTTCTCTATGTGCATTGGTATGGGAGTGGGTCTGTATAAAGACTGGGAAATCAGTACTGAAGGAGCCTTACATGTGTGGTGGGGAGGGTAATAGAACACACATGATGAGAAGGTGGGTTACAAACCTAGTGGTAGAAGGGAAAGTAGGGACCGGGCAGGCAAAAAAGATGAAGATGAATAGCAGAGTATTAACTAAAAGAAGGTAGCTATCAACCAAAGATATGTATTGTCAAAATGTCATGGGTAGGCCTCTTACTTTACCTGCCAATAATAAATTAAATTACATTTTAAAAAACATGAACCAAAAAAGCAACTTGGAGCCTTAAAATGTACTGAATGCAATAAGAGTTACCTATCCCTTCCTGCCTCAAAGCTAGCAAGAGCTCAAAGGTGATCTTGTGAAACTAAATCCAAGTGACTATATTTTACCTCAATCACATATGCTGAGTCTTGGGCCATACAAAAAAGCTTTTAACTGGCAATGAAGCTCACTCAAACAGTAAGGGAATGCAGTTCATAATTTCTTCCTTGTTCGGCCCAGAGAGGTGGAGCTCAGTTGTCACACCCAAGTTTCTCATCATTCTGGACAGAACGCGATTTTAATGCCCTCCTCTATGGAAAGTTTAGTTTTGCCATTCCCCAGGTTCACCAGCCTTGTTTTTGTGCAAGCATACTGTTCTTCCCTGAACTCTGGTTGCATTAAGAAGTTTCCTGAACCTTTTTCTAGTCCCTAGTGTTGTCATAAGATATACTAAGCATACCGTTTCTAACCTTAGGCCGCCTCATCAAAGGTTCAGGTGATTTAACTGTTCTCTAGTTAGGAATGTAGAATACTAATCCAACTTTACCTGCCTCTACATACTGGACAATGAACTATACACAGCTACTTGTGTACATATTGTAAAAGCAAGGGATTGCATAATATCTGCACTTAGATTTTAGAAAGTCAAGTTGTCAAAACAATTGAGAAAAACAAATATATTATTCTATAACCATATCCTCTGAAGGAATCACAATCTAAAATAGGAGTAGTCAGCACTGAAATAAATGGTATTTGCTCAGAAGTCATAAGTTATGGTCAAAAGGGAGGTTTGTATTATGTGGCCAATGGGACTATTTTCAATAGAGTGAAGATTAAAGTGCAGAAAATGCTAAAGATTGTGAAATAAACTCAGATCTGAAATCAGATTTGGGGCTATGTTTAGAGCCTGGTGAACCCACTGTGTCAGGCTAGGTCTCCTGTGCCAGAAAGATTGTATAAGGGTAGCAGATTGTCAAAGAGATTGGAAAGCTGACTTTTATTTGGCCTTTATTTTCTCTATCAAATTGTTCTTCACAGTGGAAAAAGCAGAATGAACACACATAAAATCAAATTGTCCTCATATGTGAGCAATAGTCTGAATCTGTCCTTGGACACTAAACGTATCCTATCCTCGAGTTCCACCAGAATTCCAGGTTAGAAGAGTTGCCCCTCCACTTTGTGCAGTACGTCATAGCTTTCATGTCCGTGTACGTTTTGATCATTTCAGTGAACCAGTGTAGTAGAACATGCATAGTATGCTATTTAGAAGAGTAAGAAAGTAAAGAGTCCATGCTGAAGCACTTTCTGTGCCATGCTGGGAGGAGCCCAACGAGACCTGTAGTCAGAGGGGATGGAGATGAGCAAAAACATCAAATGTTAGACCTTTGAAAGATGGCAGTAAGCAATTTAAATATATGTATTTTATATATGCATGGCAAAGAAACATTTTTAAATGGATTATATTGTGATCACAAATTCACTAGAGACAGTTTTTCCCAAATAATTGCTGTTCTCTTTTGATTTGGATTGATCAGATATCTCAATCTGAGCAGTAGGAATACATCCTCAATTCACCAATTATAACAAAAATGAGAATTGGGCTTGATCTTTATCTAAAGAGGAGAGGTTTACCACTTAGTGTGAATTCATTCTTGATGCATACCACATTCAGCATTAGATGAAAATATAGTGTCCAGACAGTAGTAGTCCTTCACTGGAGAGGGCAGGCACACACAATTCCAGTGTACACATCCTCATTAAACATGCTCTAATTAAATACAATTAGCACCAACAATGCACTCAAAGTCCTGTGATTACAATGTGTGAATTGTCACTGATTGTATGAAGTACAAATTCTTAGTGGCTCTTCATTTCACAAATCAAGAGATAAGAGGTATACATCTTGATAAGTGGCTAATCACAGCACTTCCTGTGACAGCTACCAGTTGTGGATCACTCTGCATCTCATAGTCAGTTTAAGCACAAACAACAAAACATGGAGTTTATGATAGGTACTACTTAATATGTCCAATGAATTATATATACACATAATATGTACATATATGTTGTATATATGTTATATATTACAATATATAACATATAATAGTGTATATATGCACACACATTATATATAATATATATTATATATAGTACAATAGGCACTACTTAATTCATCCAATGAATTACATATGTATATTCACATATGTGCATGCATATATAGTTTATAACATATTAGTTTCTTATTTGTTTGCTTGCTTGCTATTTTGTGGCAGAGAATTTGAGATATAAATAGTAAAGTCAGTTTTGTGAGAGAACTCTAAAAAAGTCTTGCACTTCAATAATGAATTTAGACAAAATAATTACAACAGGGATGAGCAATGTATATCCACTGCTCATACAATGAAATCTTCAGGCAAAACTTAACTGGAAGCTTTAATTAATATGCACAAAATATGTATTCATCAGTGCTGAAATGCAGAATGAACCAGAAGTTGAAATCTCTCAGCTGTCCAGCTAGGATTCACATCAGAAAAGATGTCAGCTGTGAAAATACACACGTCCATCAGCTTATCGAAGCCCTGTGCCCCATGCCTTTCAGTGCTGTGCTGAAACCTTCAGGAGTCAACTCACCAAGAAAGTCTCTTATTTAATCAAGACCATGAAAATTGGTGGTCAGCCTAGCATTGATCTGCTCCAAAGTAAGCCATTACCACCTGCTATTCAACCTCAGATCTATCTGCCTGGTGAATCTCTCTCTAAGAAAGAGAGTGTTCAGGGTCCTGGCAAGCTGAAGATTGTGACTGCACAAGGATGATAGCCAGTCCCTGTTCTGTCCTCAAATCATCAATAAAACACCCAATCGATATCACTCCTTGCAGAGTATCCACACTTCCCTCTTGTTGCTCTCTGATCTTTAAAACTAAATGAATTTTGAATCTTCTAGGTTATTTCAAGTTTTTATGATAGGATATGGAACATAATCCAAATTAATTCTGTGCAATTTCATTATGAATGTGTTGTGGAGGGGTAAACAGGAGACAGCTCAGTGAGTAATGTCCTTTTTACACAAGCCTGAAGTGAGGACTTTCTTCTGTAGTTGTCATGTAAAAAGTGAGGCATGGTGACACTTCGTTGTAACCAGTACTGTGGAGGCAGATTACAGATTCCCAGGAGCTTCTGGTGAGCCCGTTATCTTATTCAGTGAAGCTCAGATTTCAGCGAGATACACTGTCTCAAAGAACAAGGTAGATGGCTGCTGTGGAGCAACACTGAGGTTAAACCCTGGCTTCCACACACATACATGTTCACAGACATGAAAATAAACACACATGCACACCCACACTCATGCATACACACACACACACACACACACACACACACACACACACACACACTCATGCATGCATGATAAAAATGTTCACATTTACAAATAAAAGAGTTTGTTGATAATTTCATAAGACTTTCCAGACCAAGTAGGTGATGGTTTGACAGAAGAATAAACTACATTTCAGATGACAGATACATGGAAGTGACTTTCAAGTGGAATATACCCAAGAATTCCCACACGAATTATAGAGTGTTACTCTTAAATGTTATGATTCTGGATCCATGTTGTTTTCCTATTTATATAAAAAAATCACAAATTTAACAGTTAACAATGATACAAGTTTATTGTCTATAACTTTGCATGATCAGTCTCCAGAACTCATTCTTACAAGGAGACAGTTTAACAAGAGTAAATTCAGCTGCCTGAAATCTGTACTCTACCAGGGGACACTGCAGTTATTGGCAGAGTTCACCCCCATGTGTCTATAGGACCGTGTCCCTATGTCTTCAGTGGCTGTTGGTTGTGGGCTTTATCCTCTTTAATTTCCTGGCTCCTGGATTCCTTCTTCTCAAAGTCAGAAATCTGGGCTTGAGTCCTTCATGTGTCTCTGACCACTTTGACAGTCCCTTCTTTGTCAACCCTGTTGCTCTCATTCTAAGAACACTGCTTGTGCTTAAGAGCTAGTATGATCAAATTGTGTCCCCTTATATAGTTTAAGTTAGCCACCCTATTTTAGTGCTCATTAATTACATCTGCAAAACGTATCATTTCCTTCAATGGAACATACCTCTGAGTCATAGCAATCTGGCCATGACTGACTTTGACTAGCAATTCAGTTTACTACAGTCAGTAACTGGCCTCTATATTATAAAGTACTCTCTGAGACTGCTGGTACACAGACATAAAGCATGTGAAATAAGTTTTCAAATATACTAGGAAATATATAGATTTGCTCATTTTAGATGCAGTTTAGAAGAATGTGAAATTAAATAGATATCAAAGATTACATTGAACCTGTAAGTAGACACTACCAAAAAAATAGCATCTCTTTCTTTAGCAAAGCACACTTGTTTCTATGTAGGATACGGTTTCCCTTGTTCACACATATTTATCTCAATTCAGGACTGTCTCAGAGACTACTTGAACTTTTATTACATTTAAGACTACAGAGAAATAATTTCTCTTCCATGTTATGATTTTATTCAGTCTTAAGTGATTTTTGTGCTAATAAGATCTTTTATTCTGTCACTCAGTTATCAAAACATGTACTATAGCCACTTATGATTCTGATAATCTGATTAATACCTTTCAAACATCGTGAAAATAGATGAGTAATGTATCATTGGAAGATAAGAATTAGACTCAGAAGAATGGTTATATGTCCAGAAACAGCAGTTTACTTAGTTTATGTTGATGCACTTAGATAGGTATCTTGGTTATGTAATAATTAATATTTTGGCTGTTCCGACATCAAACTTATTTTTGATTCCTGCGTGTACAACAGCTGGTGGTAGTGCAGCAACAGCTGAGAAAATTGTGGAATGACAGGGGGAAATCAGTTTACATTTTATGCTTCTATAGATACTTAGCAGAGTGGATAAGCCACTTTCCAATAATTATGATTTGAGCAGATGTGAATTTGTTCTCATTAGGATCCGTGATTCCAAGCTATGCAGTGCAGGTAAACAGCTTCTGAGCAGGAAACGAGGAACCTCACTCTTTCCTCTTTCTGTAATATGAGCATTCCAGGCAGCTTCACGTGAAAAACGTAATAAATAATAGGCAGCTTCATTTCCTAAGTCGGTTGTACAGCTAAGGGAATCATTAATCTTTAAACGTGGGCCTGTTCACCCTGTACGTTCCTGGAGATTAGACGGTGCTTTCTATGTGCTCTACCTCAGAGCGTTTTACTAAGCAATGAAGGGTTTTGGAGATGCGTGATGAATATGAACTCCCACAGCTGCAGCTGAGGCTGCTGCACTAAGAACTGCGTGTTAAATCAGCTGTCACCCGTGTTTGATGCTTGACGTGCAAGAACTGGCAGAAAGCACAACACATTGTTCATTGGCCAATAACCATAAATAGAATTTTTCCAGAAAAGACTATTTGCAGCCCGAAGAGTTTAATCATGAAGGATCATCTTATCTTCCACGGGGCTAAAAGACATGAGGCAGCATATAATGAAACAGGGCAAAAGTTAGTATGTTTAGTGGTGCTTTCGAGAGAAAGATAGAGCTTCTAGTTAACAGTACCCCAGCCCGCAGGGTCTTCAACGTGAACCTGAGTAGGGGTCTGACGGATGAAATGAGACAAGACACACAGATACCTGGGAGCAAGACAGGATGTCTGATTAAGCCCCCCAAATTTTAATTCTTACCATCAATTTATAATAAAAAGATAAAGAAGCTTAAACAACATAACCAAGACTCTGACAAAACAACAGGGGTGGGGAAATTCCAACAAGTTCCAGACTCCTAGCCACAAGGACATGTTACCAAGGCAACCACCCGTATTCTGCTAGCCACCTAACCTTAAAGGAGTCACCCTGACCTGGGAAAGAATCCATCTCTTGAGAGACAGAACCTAAACAAAATCCTAAAGCTCAGAAAGCAGCAACCTTGGCCTACTGCTACTTCCAAGCCTAACTTGAACTCGAAATGGCTTTACTCAGGCTAATAAGAAGGCTGCAAATCCGTTGGTTCCCAGCAAACAGAAGAGAGTGGTTGAGACATTAAGCAAGGGAATGGAAGCAGATTCTTGGCCAGGTTTCCAACCCTCAGAGGCTGCATTGCTCTTCCTTGACAAATCTTCGATAACTTTGTTTCTATGCTATGCTGAATTAAGATTCACCTGTTTTTGGTTTTCACTGGCTTCCACTGGTCTATGACTTCTACACAAACTATGCCTCACTCACCTGTTGGTTTTAGGGCCTTGCTCTGGGCCCAGTGTGGAAAAAACAATCAAAGATGAGATGTGCTTAGCAAACAGAAGTCAGTTCTGAGCGCATGAGGACAAGGACTGCAGCAACTGAAATGCATCCGCTTACCTTTAGCCATGGTTCTCCTTGGGTAACAGGGGCTTTATTCTTTCCCTTTGCTCCAATTCCAAAATTTCCATAAATTCATCAGGTTTTTGTCTTAGAAATAATTATAAAAACATGCAAAACTATAAGGAGCATGCTTCTTGTCACTTATTAACATCTACCAAAGTTTCAATACTTAGAACTATAGTTGGATAAATAGATATAAAGTCGATGTACCCGAATCTAAAGTCAAAGGTTAGTATTAGGTAAATGGCATTTCATCCTTGGGGACAAAAGGGTATTGAAAAAATGTTATTAAATCAACAAATTACCATGCTTTAAAAGAAAATAAAGTAGGTCTCTATCTGGCTTTTCATACAATAAAAGACTGACATATTACAGAATTAGAAGAAAGAAATATCATATAACTGTAGAAATATCGAGATATAAATATCTTTTCTCTATCCCTCCCTCTCTCCATCTGCCCCTCCCCCATTCAGGTCTCCACTCTTCCTCTCTTCCCTTTTCTCTCTACAGACCTTCTCTCTACCCAGGAGGGGTTCTCATTCACTCTACCTTAGTCCACCAAATGTTGGAACAACAGATCTACACCACTGTACTTGGTTTTTCAACTGACTTTTAAGCACAAGAGAAAAATAATAGTAGATTTGCCTGTCCAGACAACTAAGCTTATATATAATGTAATAGATAATCTAATGTCAAGCTACGACTATTACAAAAGTGAGCATACTACAGAGAAGTAAAGCACTTTCTTACATCAGTTTTCAAAAGTAGTAATCAAATAGACATATGTGACTTACCAAAATAGAATTACAAACATAGAATTACAAAGGATAAATAAAATATTTGTTTGTTTTTATCTGATTTAAAATTTGCATATATGTATATATGAATAAAAACAATTTTAGCATTTTCCTCACTATATTAGCCAAAGAATATGACTCTCTGTTTCTTTGTGTTATGAAAGCTATTGCAGGATTTACAAAGGAAAATAATGCAGAAACGCTTCTGCAGTGTTGGCCAAATCCAGTTAGAGTGCATCACTTCCACAGGCTACTTGGTTGTGTTTAACAAATCTATCATTTCCTTTTTCATTGCTATAACTAAACCCCTGAACATAAGCAGCATAAGGCAGGGTTTATTTTTGCTGAAAGTCTCAGGTACAAGCTCAGCATCATTAGGAAGGTGTGTGAACAGAAGCTTAAGGAAACTGAGTACTGTAGAATGCTGACAGTGTTGCTTAGCTTGCTCTCTCCATTTTGTTTATGTCGGGTCCCTGCTCACAGAATAGCACAATAACCCTCAATTAACCCAGTCTATAAAGTCTCTCACAGACAGGTCGACAGGTTTGTTTTCATGGTGATTCTAAATCTTGCCAAGTTGACAATCAAGTTTAACTATCACATCCATTGATCACATCTCCATTATTGTTGACTACTGGGTTCTGTTATGATTTATAACAGAATCTCTGTATGGGATTTTTAGTTCAAGAGAGGAACAAATAAACCTAAAAAGCAAAAATAAAATATCAGTAACAACTTCAATTTGTACCAAAAGTTTGAATCAACTGTAGGACACTCATTCAACAGAATAATACATACATAGTACTTGAAAGAGATAGTTCATGTTAATGAGCCATTAATTACCAGTTTATAAGATAGCATACATGATATAATATTTTAATAAAATATTTACATTCACAAGGGAAAATTCTGGAATGGCATAGACACAATTATTTCCAAATGATAGTTCATGATTTTTTCTCTTTTATTCATTAATTTTTTCAGTTCTCTTTTCTCAGTCTCTAAGTTTAATTAAATCGGTTTATAGATAAATTCAGTTACTATCTACACATGCAGCTCTGAAATTGCCTGAAGTTAAAAAAAAAAAAAAAAAACAACTAGTTTCCTTAATTCCTCTTTAGTATCTGCCCCTTTTATGTCTTATATTCTACTAATACCTTCTTATGCCTCTTAAATAATGTTGCCTCAGGCCAAGTAGATGAAAATTGTATATTGATCTGTAAAAATCCACTCAATGTTTTATATATGTTTACTTTCAAATATCATGGTAGGGATTATTTCATACAAGTTTTCTTGTACATAAAATATTTTAAGTAAAATCTTTTGATCTTATAGTTAGAAATATGTATACATAAAGTCATATTTTAAAAAGTGATTATTTTTATCAATGGTACTTAAGGCTAGAAACTATATATTAGGACTTTGACTTTCTAGAATGTACAACACAGCAATGTGTGTGTGTGTATGTGTGTGTGTGTGTGTGTGTGTGTGTGTGTGTGTGTGTGTGTGTCCAGTTAATATAATCATGATACCTCTGGTAGTTTAGAAAGTCCTCAAAAGTCTCACTGGTTTGTGGAGCAAAGAGTTCCAATCTTCTTACATTAAGATGATCTCAAAATAAACTTCTGGCCATGCTTAATAAAGCATTTCTATCATACAAAGGAATCTGATAGATCTTTCTTAGCAGCCAAAATGAGAAGAATTATAGAAAGTAAGGGGGAAATATAGAAGGTTAGCCCAGTAAACCAATCAATGAAACTTAGAGTAGAAATAAACAAAGACGACTTAAAGATCACATTTGCCTTGTCTCAAAGTATGGTGACAGTTTTTACTTTAAATATTAGAATCTATTTTCAAAACAGGTACCTTAAAACACTACACTCAAGAAAATTGATCAAGAACTAATAACCCATGGAAATTCCTAAACTATATGTAAAATCTTAAAGATACTAGCATTTTCATTCTTTTGTTTGTTTGTTTTTATTTTTAGTTATTATTTCTTTTGGGCTGGCTCCAACTCCCTGTTACCAGCTCTGCTTGGCAGGTATCCCATGGCTCTGGCATTTCTAACTTCTTCCGGTCTCCAAGACAATCCAGGCTTCATCTTCATAGCTTTTCAGCTTTACACAATGGCCTCTGTGGATCTCCATGCAGGGATTATCCCTGCCACGTGCCTGGCCTCTGCCACTTTCCTTAGTCATGGAGGGAGATTCCATAAACCTTTCATCTATCCTTGATTCTAAAGCCAGAATGATGTGCCCAAAGCAACCAAGTTCTGCTGCTTGCCGAGGCTGGAACATAGACTGCCTGTTGAATTACACCTTCACCAGCTTTCTGTTTTCAATAGTTTCCTTCACTAAGGAACAGCTTGGTTGTTCTGGAACTATCTGTGTAGACCAGGCTGGCCTTGAACTCAGAGATCTTCATTCCTCTTTCCTGTGTGCTTGGATTAAAGGCCTATTACCATTCAACCTGGATCTAAGAATTTTCTTTAATTCTTTTCGAGAAGATAGAATCTTACCTGGGTGGAATCTTGCCCCAAGGTCACCACTCCCATTAATTCCATTTAATATCTTTAATCTGTTTATCTCCTTGAACATGGGATTTAGCTCCATTCTACTTCCTGGTGCTCCTTTAATCCTTGAACCATACAGCAGCTTGCTCCATTTTATCAAAACGCTCTTCATAAGAATGAACAACAGAGCTGGGCATGGTGGTACACACCTTTAATCCCAGCACTTGGGAGGCAGAGGCAAGTGGATTTCTGAGTTCGAGTCCAGCCTGGTCTAGAGAGTGAGTTCCAGGACAGCCAGGGCTACACAGAGAAACCCTGTCTCAAAAAAAACCCCAAACAAACAAACAAACAAAAACAAAAAAACAAAACAACAACAAAAAAAGAATGAATAACAGAACAGAGTCTATACTAGGCTGTTTGGAGATACCTGTAGATAATGCAATTAATCAAAACTCTTCACCTTAGCCTCAGGGAGGCTCTTTGAACAAGGGAAAAAACCAACCACATTCTTCACCAAAATAGGGCCCATTGAGCACAAGTAAAACATTCTACTGTTTTCCTAACCTCAAAGTCCAGAAATCCACATTCCTCTTAACCAAAGCATGGCCTATCCCAGTGCCAGGTACTAATGTCTGTCTTAGTTAGGGTTCCATCTTTGTGAAGAGACACCATGACCTTGACAACTTCTATAAAGGAAAACATTTAAATGGGGCTGGCTTATATTTCAGAGATTTAGTCCGTAATTATCATGGCAGTGTCCAGGTAGACATGGTGCTGGATGAGCCAAGAGTTCTACATCTTGATCTGTAGGCAGCAGAAAAGGATTGTGTGTTACACTTGGTGTAGCTTGCCCACCAAGTCCATACCTCCTCCAATAAGGCCACACCTCCTAATAGTGCCTCTCCCTATGGGTCAAGCATTCGCACACATGAGTCTATGGCAGGCATTCCTATTCAAACCACCAAAACAGGTACTTGAGAAAACTTGATCATGAAATATACTAAATATATTGGTCCTTGACTGCCACAAACATACTTGGGGAGATGAAGACTAACTCCAAAATCCCAAGTTGGTGGCAATATAGGAACTTTCTAGTTTGGTTTCTTAGCATCCTGTATTTTCTCTTTTCCTTTTTTTTTTTTTTTTTTTTTTTTTTTGAGACAGGGTTTCTCTGTATAGCCCTGGCTGTCCTGGAACTCACGCTGTAGACCAGGCTGGCTTCGATCCTATTCTGACCCACACACCCTAGTTACATTTATGCTTTTTAACTCAGCCATAACAGGAACAAAATCATTAGAGAAAACATTAATGTGGCTTTTTATGCACTGTGAGTATTAAATACTTTATAAATCATACCATTTAGAATTATAAATTAGATTTCAGTTGACAGGAAATGGAAAATAACAAAACCTTAAGCACAACTATTGCTTCTGTGAGAGTAGTAGCCAGGTATGCTGGGAACCTCATCAGCTTTTATTCTGCCACCTGATGACAGATAAAGCTAGCTCCCTGGAGGACAGATGTTTGTTCCCAACAGTGCTTTAGCTAGGTGCATCTAAGCTTTCTTGGTCCTTGCTACCTGCACTGCCCCTGAACCATCTCTGCCTCAGGGGTGTAGTCCTCCTTAGATTCCAGCCTCTCCTGAGCACTCAGCTTCTTCTATGGCTGCAGGCTTCAGATGGTGACCACATCCAACCCCCTATACTTTCATTTGACACCTATTTTGATCATCCGTTTGTTGCCTGTGCTTCTTATGCACACATATACACACCTACACACATGTTGTTATATGTTTATATGGTGTTCTTTACTGTAACGGAAAAATAAGGGGTTATTTAGAAGTCATCAGCTGAACACATGCCATGCCTTCTTGCAACATGGTACGTCACTGAAGGTAGAGAAGGAGAACACAGACACACACACACACACACACACACACACAGAGACACACACACACAGACACACACACACACACACAGACACACACAGACACACACACACACAGACACACACACAGACACACACACACACAGACACACACACACACAGACACACACACAGACACACACACACACACACACACACAGACACACACAGACACATACACACACACAGACACACACACACAGACACACAGACACATACACACAGACAGACACACACACACACACACACACACACACACACACATCATCATCATTATCATCATCATCATCATCTCCTGGCACATCTTCCTCATTGTGAAACATCTCAGGCATCAGAGCCTTCCAAACAGTACAAGTTCTGCTTTTACCAACAAGGATGGCGTGGCTAAATGATGTAAGTCTCGGGAATGTTTTCTGGTGTTTTCACAAGCAGTTGAGAAAGTTGGCGCACCAGTCCCTGTGTTACCCAGATCATTACTTTCCCCAAGCTGTTTCCTGCCTCTCTACCTCGGTTCCTTCATCTATAGAATGAAATGACTGTAATTTCTGTAACACGAGGATGGTTGCTTAGATGCACTGAGTTCATCTATAGACTGGTTCATGTTTTATTTCTGTGCTTTCAGATACCTGTGGTCAGCTGAGGGGTGAAATAATTCATAGACTTTTAATCATGTGCCATACTGAATGTATAAAAAAAATCCTGTGGTATTTATCTCTATGTCACCTGATTTTTGCATATGAATAATCCCTTTGCCTAGCATATCCAATCTCAATGGTTTATCTACATGCCAGTTACTTAGTACCTGCCTCCATTATCAGATCCTTTGTCATGGTATCAGTCTTTATTTCAAGTAATATTTATTTTATTTAATTAAGGATTAACACTGGCAAATTGGAAGTGCCAAGCCTAAGTTATAAGCTATTTCCTTTGAATATAAAAAAGCAATGCTATGTACTGAAAAAGAAAAGAAAGAATAATATGATCAACTATAGTTAAAAATACACAGTGAAAATATATTTTAAGGGAGAAGTCACATTAACAAAATTTCTACTGCAGTTTATTGTTATAATTGTTCTATCTTCGTGTTAGTTGTTAATCACTTTCTCTGCCTAAAGTATCCACTCACCTTCATAGGACTTATGTTCAACAGATGATACCACAGTTAAGATGGTTTATACTCTCAAGAGTTTTCATTTGCCCTGAAGTGTGGCAGTGTGAGCCAGTGAAGGCTCCTCCTGAGCCCTCAGTAGGATGCTCTACACGCACTCCTTCAGTGCCTTCTTGAATTAGATAACTTTGGCACTAACAGTGTTTATCTCATCACTTTCACACAATAGACACCTCGCTCCTGTGAGTGGCCTATTAGCCAAGTAATGGACAATCTTCCAACTAAGATCAACAAGTGTATTTTACATTTTAGTAAAGTTAGTTTCTTATTGTGGTCTTATAGAAGTAAATTATTTTGATCAGTTATATTAATAACTCACTGGTTTGTTTAAGGGAGGCATGAGTTACATGGATTTGAACTGTTATCAAAGTTTCAACAATTTTCATTCTTTCAAATATTAGTATGAGACTGAAGGTCTACACGTGTGATTTTTTTATTATCCAGATTAACAGAAAGTAGATGACTCACTGGAAGAAGCCATAGAGGGGAGTTAAATGAATTAATATGTGTAGATAAATTATCACAGTCTTAGGTTAGTGTGGCACTGTATATGACTCGGGGTAGTGAACACAAGGAACCCAGGATTTAGGGGCAGCAAGACCCAGAAAAAGTAGGAAACTGTAAAAAAAAAATCCTGAAGAAATGGTGGTAGAGTAGCTTCTGACAGGATTTGTGGTGAGTGCCAAAATTGTTCACAGAATCAAGGGTACTTGTACCTGCTTCAACATGTTTCCTCCTTCACATTGACCTTCCCCTTATGCCTTCCACTGCCTAATTTAATGACATCATGTAAATCCAGGAAGTCCAGTGCATGTCAGCATCTCAGTGTATAATGCAAGGCAAGAAAGAAAAAAAAGAAAACAAGGAAAGAAGGAAAGAAGGAAGGAAGGAAGGAAGGAAGGAAGGAAGGAAGGAAGGAAGGAAGGAAGGAAGGAAGATTGCTCATCTCAGCCTGTATTATAAGCTCTGCCAAAGCTCTAACCAGTCAAGAATGGGTTAATATGGAAGACACACCCACTCTCTGTGTGCAGTTCTTCAACAAATTGATATTTGTATGGGTTGCTTATGACCCTGCTGTCTGAAAGGCATCAGTTTCAGTTTGGAAGTCTGATATTTAATTAAAATATATAATCTTTGTAATCCTTTACTGATTAAGACGCTAATCTTTTAGCAATGAAAGTTTTCTGGATTGACAAATTGAGTATAGACAATTTTTTTCCTGCATAGATTGAAGGCAGCTGTGAAAATATTGGGTCACCTTTGCTACAGAAAGCTGGAAGAAGAGAATAAAATACATTGGGCATTGGTGTCCTCACTCCTCTCCCTGGGAAAGAGAGACAAGTCTCAAAATATAAAAAGATGACATGACCAACTCTTTCTTTTTTTTTTTTTTTTTTTTGGTTTTTCGAGACAGGGTTTCTCTGTGTACCCCTGGCTGTCCTGGAACTCACTCTGTACACCAGGCTGGCCTCAAACTCAGAGATCCATCTGCCTCTGCCTCCCAAGTGCTGGGATTAAAGGCGTGCACCACCATTGCCCAGCTATGACCAACTCTTTCGATAGGAAAGCAATGGTGTTGAATATTTGCTTCTAAAACCAAATAGATAGATAGATAGATAGATAGATAGATACATAGATACATAGATACATAGATACATAGATACATAGATACATAGATACATAGATAGATAGATACCTGGTTTGTTTCCTATCTTCAGTAGTGCAGAATCTACTTATAAACATCTGGTCAAAACTAGAGATTTGGAAAGATCCGGATAGGTTTCTAAGAAATAATAACAAGTGCTTGAAAGCTAATAGCCCTGATCTTGGGACTACTTATTTAATACACAAAATTAATATCTCATGTCAATGGTGGTGTTTTCTATCTCTTTGGCTTGCTTCACTGTTACCTGGACTTAGTTAGAAAATGATTAAGGCACAATCTTCTTTAGAGGTTTTATCTGTCTTTCAAAACCTGTTTTTCCTGTAGTAAATTATGTTTTCCAATTCCAAAATCTCAAGATTATTCAAAACATGTATCTCTCAAACTGGTGACAGATGCAGTATATCTGTTACACGCTCCACAAAAGAGTATGTTTTAGTAATTTATATATAACGAAGCCTAATTGTGTTCAAATGACCAGTATTTGCTTGAGCTAAAATTTATTACTGCATTATAAAATTTACCACCTGTTGGATTTCATAGAAAAATATATAATAAAAGTTTGGACTTCTAAAGATGTGGTAAAATTTCATGTGTTGTAAGGAATCACAAATGTGTGTTTCTCCCCCATTTGATAATCAGCTCTGTGGGTGACAAGAGGTTCAGGAGACCATGGCTTCTGGGTCAAATCCAACCTATTTTTCTGTTGTCTGCCAGCTGAGTGTCACATTTTTCTGAGTGTCATTTTTGTAGTTTATGGGGTTAAAACTTTCAAAAGAACAATAGTTTGTGAGGTAATGATTCTCTGACATGCTACCTTCATAGATTAAATTCATGCCCACTCACTTATGCCTGGCATAATGCAGAATTCAGTAACTGAAATAGGGACTAGATTGTTTGAAATATTCATTGTTTAGCCTGTGGCAGAGCAAGTTTGCCTAACTCTGGTTTTTAAAACTATTAAAATATATTTTTCTTAAACAGAAATATAAACAAGTATTTTTAAATTAATGCCATGATATCTATAATTCATTAAATCTCACAGCCTTTAAAGGGCCATTTCCTATGACTGTAACTATTTTTAGGAAGTCATTAATTCCACATGAGACATTAATAACAGTATAATTGTTCCCTTTTGTTCAGTTGAGTCTCAGAGATAATGAACAGCAGTGGTTGAAATCCTGCCAACCCAAGTTTTCTTCCTCAAGTAAAACATGGTTGCACCCACAAATCCCCTCAAAGAATTGTGATGCTTGGGGTGATAGTTCATAGACTGCTGAGATATTAGCTTTCTTTGGGGAGGGGGGATTGCTTTCTTTTATTCCTTGGTACGGTGGGAGAGCAACTCACTTCTAAAAGAATTATGATTAGGAAGGAGGGAGTTGCTGGACAGACAATGTAATCAGAAGAGATGATTTTTTGAGCACCTGGAGGACTCTAGTCCATTGTGGAAAATGCTGAATGGAGAGTTCCAGAAAGAAGATAAGAAGAGGAGATATCTGTTAAACTTCAGGGAGCATAATGAAAAGGGGAGATTTAAGAGTTTTATAAAGGAGCGACAGCTCTTAAATCTTAATACAAAATGGAACTGCAGTAAAAAAAGGACAAACTGGGAGCTGAGCCCTTCCCTGTTGTGGGAACACGGTGTGTGATAAATCAAAGCAGTGGCCATGAGGCATAGAGCTTTCCCAATATTTAATACTGTATCAGAATTCACCTTCTATAAAATGTTGATATGCTCCACAGAGACAGAGATATAACTTACTCTGCAGGTTTGGGTTCTTTCTCAAATAGAAAAGAAATTGTTCATTCCTGTGACAGATGGCTTAGGAACCTGGGGATGGCATTACTATCTATCAGCTATAATTTCATATCTAGCCACAATTGGTCTTAAATTTAAGCCATGAGTACATAATTTAATCCATCCTTTTGTGTGTGTTTATCTTATGAGACATGAATTTAGATTTGCTTTTCTTGTGTCTATGAACATTTGAAAATATTCTAAGCAAGTTAACTAATAGTCAGAATGTGTCATCAATCAAGGGATTATTACATTATATACCAACTAACTATATGGCAGTCATCAGTATCTGAGTCTTCCAAAGTGTCACTACTCATATTTCCAGTTTCACATTAATGTTAAATACATGACAGAGAATTGGCTTTGTAAAATATTAAAGCATTTTATAAAATCAGATAATTTAGGAAATATAAACAGAAATGTTATTAGTAAAAAGCATGTGGAGGAAAAGAAAACCTTACTCATTATTAAGAACAGAAACATTCTTGTGGCTATAGGTATTTTCTGTGTAATTAGACAACTGATTATGACTTTTGAATAATGTTAAAAGGAATGAATGAAAGAGAAACACCAGCTGTAAATTTGAATGTCATAATTAATATCCCAATGGGTAAAATGCTACTGATTCTAGGAACTGAAATTTTCCTTTTCCAATCGTCAGGAATCACATAAGTGAATACTCACTAAGTACACTAAAGTCATTATAAAAGCTTCAATCATCCTATGGATATACTTCATAGCCTGTGTTTATAATTATATATCCATTATGAAAGTTTTGTTTAAACATTGCCTAGCCTTCACTACATATGATTGAGTCTATTGGTTGTGAATTGTGATCCTGTAAACAACTATAGAAATATTAAAACATCTTATTCTTTAATATGTGGGCTACTGAAAGCCATTCTACACAGTCCCAAATTGGGAGAACAAACCTTTAGAATTTTACCTCTAAAGTTATAGCAGTTATTATGGAGGCTGAGACCAGAGGGCCAGAGGTTCAACCCAACTGAAATACAACAATAATTCAAAGCTAACTTCAGTGAATCATTGTCTCAAAATAAGAAACAGAATGGACACGTTGCTCAGTCTAGTCTAATATGTATTTTGAGGCACTTAGACAAGTGTTCTGTTTGCCTTGTGTACCTAAGTTAATTTATCATTTTGTGTATGTTTATCTAACAAGACATGAATTGAGATTTACTTTTCTTATGTCTGTGAAGAGTCAAAAAATATTCTAAACAATATGTCCCTGAACCAAACTCTAAATGAATGCAATTAATCTAAATGTGTCATTTGGTCCTGAGTATTATGTTAAAGTCTAAGATTTCTATTGATGTCCACTTGGGAAAACTCCCCTAAAACTTCAGATATTTGCACTCACAAGGGAATTTTGCTTTTGAGACAAAGTCTAACTCTGTCCCTCAGGCAGGACTGAATCACATTACATAGATCAGGCTGGCTTCAGACTTGTTGCATTCCACATACATTAGGCTAAGTGAGCCCTTAGACTGGCCATTTTTTTTTTCCTTTTTCCTTTAAATTTTGTCTTTACTGTTATTGTTTTTGTTATTGTTGCTTTTGTTTTAAGGAAAGAGCATGGCGTATTAAACATGTGTGGTTCATTTGAATGAATCTTAATGTTTAACAAAGAAATTAATTAAATTCTGTTTACAGTACTTATATCCTTAATCCTTCTCAAATGCATTAGTAAATATTTATATTTAGAGGCATATGCTACATATACACAATAGTAGTTTTCCTGGAAAATCCCTAATGCCTAATGAAGCCAGAACCCTCATAATATCAGAGTGCCATGAATGTGACAGGTCCAGTGGGAAAATGAGTGTAACAATAGAATAATCAGATAAATGTGGTAACACAGACCATAATAATAAATCCTACGTTACTGAGTTATGTGTTGATCAATTGAACTGTTTATAGTCATTTTAGGATATACTCCTGTAGCAGTTAACTGTTAATCTGCTTTGAGCTCCCAGTGGGTGATTGTGCTTCTAGCTACCCACTAGAGCTCTCTGGATTCGTGAAAGAACACACACACACACACACACACACACACACACACACACACACACACACACACATATATATACACATACACACACACACATACACACTCTTTATATTTTAATATTCATAACTAGATCAATGACTGAACACTTCCAGACCTCCCCACAGCAAGCATATACTCCCCTCTAGTATTCTTGAATAAATACTTGCTAAATCTATATTTTCTCAATGCTACCCCAGACCTAACTGAGGGAGTGGGCCCTGGGGCCACTTTCCCGGATTCTTACATATTTGTGGGGCCTTTATGTCTGACCTTTCTGCTTCCCTCTCATGGCGATTCTCTCCTTCCTCTCCCTTTCATCCGTTGTCCAGGGTCTCCCTGCCCAGCTATTGGCCATTGAGAACTTTATTTCCCATTCAAAGCCAACTGGGGGAAGACTTCTTTTAGCCTACATGCCTGACACTGCAAACAGGTTTTTTGGGTAACACAATTAACTTTAGTACACAAGCTACTACATATGCCTAAGAAAAAAACTAAAACATGTTTCCTGCATCTCATGATTACAACAAGAGATCATGTCAGATATTTGACCTATTTAATGTAAGTACACTGTGACAATTACAGGGAAATTCTGCATTAAAACCTACGTCAGGAATGCACTTCTTAGAGCATACCTGTTGAAGTGACCCTAATAGACTACATGCTAGAAATTAAGTAGCCCATGGGTCAAAACAGAAACTAGAACAGAAAGTAGACAATAGCTTATGTAGAATGAAAATAAGTTTGCGAGCTGAAATCGCGCAATGCAACTAATGCCATAGTTAGAAATACATAGATATAGACATAGTAAAAGGAGACCAGATTAAAACAAGTACCTGATACTCTCCTTATAAAATGAAAATCTCAATAGCAATTTGAACACTGGGCACTCATAAGAAAGAAAATAATAAGGATTAGAGCAAATATAAATGCAGTAGACAACAAAATAGAGAATATTGAAGGGGAAATGTTGGGTCTTTTAAAAGATTAGCAAATTTGAAAACCTTTTAGCTAGGTTAAGAAACTAAGAGACATTCAAAATTAAGAGCAGACGTTAAAAGGGAGCCATTATTACCAAACTCACAGCTACACAGAAGACTAAAAGGAAGTGAAGAGGAACATACCAATAATTTAGAAGAGTTCGATGAAATGGGCTAATTTTTTGGAAAAAAATATCTTCACTACAATAGCTCCTACTCATGTAAAGATTTACAACCGAACAATAAAAACATATTAGCTGATGAACAGACATTTGGTTTGACATTTCTTCTCAGATGTAGAGATAATAAGTAAACCAATGTATCAGGACTCACCATTGTTAAGCATCAGAAACATCAAATCAAAATAAAAAAGAGATTTCACGGTCTCTATGGTTGGTCCTATTTTTAAAGAAAAAGACAAGAGCAAGTTTGGTAAGTATGTGGGGAAATTAAGTCCACGCCCACGACTTGCAGAACCACAAAGTGATATGCCAATGTGGAAGATAGTTGGAGCAATTCCTCAAAAGTTCAGTAGTGGTTTATGTTACAAACTCATCAAGTCATTGCACTTCTAGGGGTGTACCCAAAAGAAGTAAAATGTGTACAAAAGTGTCCGTAGCTACATTATTCACGATAGCCCCAAACAGAAACAACTCAAATGCATGTCAAGTAATAAATGTGATGAAATATTTGTATAACCCTGCCACGAAGAGCAGGGTGGTGCTGGCACATTCTACTACATGAACGCACCTTGAAAACATTATGCTAAATGCAAAGATTGTGACTCAAAATGCGACTTGTGCAATTTCATTTGTAAGAAATGTCCATAATAAGCAGGTACATAAGGATAAAAAGTAGTGGTTGCTTGGAGTTGGAAATAAAGTGAATGAAGATTCGACAGTTAATGCTTAGTTGAGCTAATGAAAATCAGCTTGTAATTGGTGGTATTCATAAGAATTTTTACATTTCCAAAAAGTCTGATTGTGTATTTTATCAAGGTGAATAATGGTACAGAAAGCTCTTATAAAAATTAAATAAAATTGGTATGCCTTTATATGTTGATCATTTTGGATATGAATAAAGCCCCTTCAAGAAGGAACTTTCACAGCTTTGGTAAAATACTAATGAGTATCATATTGTCACAGTTAAAATAATTTTTTTCTTAACTGAGGTTGGAATCCATCAGCAATAACAATGAATTTGCAGAGACAACTTCACCTACTGTCAGAAAAACAATGTATATGTTGGAAAAAAAAGAAGATGGTTTCAGTAGGAGAAGCAATAGCTCTCAGAATGTTCAATGTCTTAGTAATGGCTCGTGTCCACATTCATCTGACACCTTTAGCTTAGATAGTATGATATATCAAATTTCATTTGTTTCAGTATTTCAAAGTCTCATTTATGAAACGTCTAACTCAAAGTTTTCAATTTTCCTTTCATGAACCAATATCGTCCCAAATGGAAATAAAACCGCTGCAAGCTACTCCTCTTGGAGTATGGCACAGGAATGTCAGGAGGCAAAGTAGGCCCTGAAGAACTCAGAGCTTACTGTGTGTGCTGTTAGGTAATACATTTTCTGACGTTCAGAGAGAAGATAAATGTTTTAATGATTAAGTTTTTCTTTGATAGTTTCGTGTACAGTATACTCTCCTCTCTCTCTCTCTCTCACTTATCCCCTTTCCACGCTTCTCCCTCACCCTCCCAGCGGGCCCCTCCCCCACACTCACACCTTTATAGTTTCTACTGAGCATAAGACTCTCAGGAATCCTGGTTTTAGAACTGAGCCTACCTTTACATCGAACACCTTAAACTTACTTTTTGTTTATGTGGCAAACTGAGCAACTGTCTTATACCACGCGTACACTGGTTATCATGTGAGGCCAGGGGAATTTCAGATGTTGTCCATGCTCCATAGGGAATGCATTTTGGTGTAAGTAAGGGATGTCGCCCATATTAATGCAAATAGCTAAGTGAAAAATAAAGGTCTGGTTAGAAGAGTTCCTTAGAAGGTGATCCAGTCTAGCCTCGGCTGGATTCTCCTCTGGTGCGATGCCCTTTGGTCTGAATTTAGGAAGGTAAACAGAATTTAGTCATATAAAACAGAGTTGGGGGGGGAGTGAAGCAGGTATCCCCTTCCTAAGACTAGGTGAAAATTCCTGTGGGAAGGCAGCCATAAGGCTGTTTGGGGAATGTCAAAGGAAGACAGTACAGGCTGCAGAGTACACAGCAGCCATATTGGCAGGTTCAACTGAAAACCTTAGTGTATATTGTGTCAGCATAAAGAAGCCACATGGAGTACTGTGTCTCAAGTGAGGATGGGTAGGAGATGGGGTTTTGGAAAATTTCCTTGACTGCTGTGAACAGTGGATTATCATCAACTGTGAACCTTTTATGAAAATTACAGACAGCCAACAAGAAATGACACCACTTGGGCTGGGCTAGTAAGGTGTGGAAAGACATTCAGGAGAAAATCAAAAGGTTTGATGAGATACCGAGTAAAGGGACAGTGTGGGATGGTTAATAGTGCTTTTATCCTGTTTCAGGCTCCCGCTATACTTTCCACTGTAGATAATTCAATTTCCTCATGAAGACTGACTGGAACTGGGGAGGCAGCTCAGTAGCTAGCGGAACTTGCTCCTGATCTAGATTCCTGAAGTGGACCACAAATTGTTCTCTGGCAGTGGCACATGCATGCCAATATGAACACAAAATAAATAAAATGTAATTTTAAATGTTTGAAGATAAATTCTTACATATTTTAATGTCCCCAGGCATATTGCATGCAAAAGAGAGGTATTTTTTACAGTTTGATCATGCATTATTTAGATTGAATTGAAAATAAAAATAAAGCGTTCATAAAATTTTCCTCTACACTTTATATAGATACTCACAGTAGATATGCTTATGGATCTGAGTAGGACTAAGTAATTATTTATTTTACCTGGTTATTAGGCAGCTACTGAGGCCAGCAATTGGATTCACAAAATATACATAATTTATTGACCCTTGTTCAAAGACAAAGTGAGCTACCCAGAATACCTTAACTGTGTTTAGCTTTATTGCTCCCTGGAGAAATATTTGTCATTGATTATACATTTTGGACTGTCAAAACACAGATTTCATTAATGCTGGGTCTATTTTATGATATCACTATGAATTTGGAATATTAACCCTAGCATATGCATCTAAACAGATGCTTCATATAAAGCAGATGAACAAGAAGGAAGGGCCACTGTGTAGTTTGGGAGGCGTTTACAGGTTCAGTGATTGTGAGGGAAACATAAGGATGCTGGCATCTCATTCCATAGCTAACACTGAACTGCAGAACGACGGGAAAGATGAGCTACACCTCCATTTCCCTGATGCTGATACTCCCTCATCTTCTCCCAGCATGTAATTGCAAAAGCTCCTCAATATTCATGAGCAGGAAGCCTCAGGTATCAAGAAAGCATCAGAAGATTTGTTTCACCTAGAGATGTATACCTTTTTAACCTATGTGCATAATGTGTCCTTTGTAAGGTCTTGCAGTCGCTTTACAAGTGAGACAAAACAAACTGTCATGGAGACCTACAGGGCACTGTGTTTTAGGCCACTAGGAAAACTACACCTGCTGCATTGCTTTAGCATCTTTGACAGTTTCATCAATAATCACACTTTCTGTTCTCATAACTAGTACTTCAACCATGCCTTTTCTTTCCAAGATAGGTTTTCTCTTAGAATAATGGGCAAGAAAAAATTTGGTATGGCTGTATCAACTTAAGGTTCAAATAAATCTACAGAAAATAATACAGATACCACCTTAATGTCTTTGGAAAAGCAAACCAAAGTTCTTTACCTTCTTTTCTTTTTAATTATTTTATTTTATTTTTTAGATTTATTTATTTTATGTATATGAGTACACTGTAGCTGTCTTCAGACACACCAGAAGAGGGCATCAGATCCCATTACAGACGGTTGTGAGCCACCATGAGGTAGCTGGGAATTGAACTCAGGACCTCTGGAAGAGAAGTCAGTACTCTTAACCACTGAGCCATCTCTCCAGCCCAAGCTTTTTACTTTCTAGACCAATATTTATCAGATTTCTTCTTCTTCAGAAAATATGCGTGTAGTTCTTAGTCTGGGAATCTTTAGTGTTGATACAGACTGCTCTTTGTGAAATTGTTTTGTCATAAGCTGTATATAACTGTGTCAGGAAAATACTAATGTGTAATTGGAATTAAACCAATTAATGTAAGAATTGTCACATCTCTGTATTCCTCTAGCTCACTGTGCCAGCACCTAGATGTACCTTATTTGTGAGAAAGCAGAGTTTTTCCTTATTTGTTTATTCTTCTTTCATATATTATATCCTAACTGCAGTTTCCCCTCCCTCCTCTCCTCCCACTCCCCCCTCCATGCCCAACCAATTACACTTCCATTTCCCTTCAAAAACAGGACAGGCCTCCCTGGGATATCAATGACACATGGCGTATCAAGTTGCAATAAGACTAGGTACCTCCCCTCGTATAAAGGCTAGACAAGGCAACCCAATAGGAGGTAAGGGGCCCAAAGGCAGGCAAAGGCATCAGAGACAGCCCCTGCTCCCTCTTTTAAGACTCCCACAAGAAGACCAAGCTACACAAGTGTAACATATATGCAGAGGACCTAAGTCAGAGTCATCCAGGCTCCCTGATGGCTGGGTCAATCTCTGTGAGGCCCTTTATGTCCTGCTTAGTTGATTCGGTGGACTGTTCTCTTGAGGTGTCCTTGACCCTATGGTTCCTATAATCTTTCCTCCTACATAGTATTCCCAAGTTACACCTAATGTTTGGCTGTGGATCATTCACGTATGTTTTCATCAGTTGATAGATGATGACTCTCTGATGCAGACTATGCTAGGCTCAAATCTCTGAGTAAAGTAGAATACCATTAGCAATTATTTCATTGTCTTTTTTAAGGTTGCCTTTGGTTCTATTGTAGGTTTCTGGGCTACCAAGCCTCTGGTTCCTACTTGAAGCAATGTCAGGCATGGGCTTTCTCTCCTGGCATGGGCCTCAAATTGGACCAGTTATTGGTTGAACATAATCTGGTACCAGATATTTTAACCTTATACTCAAGATGTTATGAATTCTAAAGGAGTCTGCTATATACAGATGAGAGAAAAAAAGGAGAAAGAGGAAGAGGGATAAACGGGTCTAAATGGGACAAATGGTGTTGAGAGAAAAGAGTTGGAAAATGGCTGCTATGTTAAGAAAAGAAGGGTTGGAAAGAAAGGAATTCTCATAATAATTGTTGTGCATTAAAATGCATTTATCTTCTGGGAGATTGAGCAAAGAATTAGACTATCTTAATTACTTTTTCTCTGCTTGAACAGTGATACTTTGAATTTAACAGTTCAATGAGTTTGGGCCACTTAAGACCCTTGGATTTATTCATATTACAGAAGACACAATCACATGCGCACACACAATTTCCCATAGCCACTTGAGCTTATATACTATTCAGTGTATGTGTGTGTGTGTGTGTGTGTGTGTGTGTATGTGTATATATATATATGTATATATATATATATATATATGTATGTATATATACATACATACATACATACATTTGTGGTCATATTTCATTAGGATATAATAGCTAAGTTATAAAATTTGGTTGTCATCATTTTACAATTACCAGATGTTTGAGTAAAGGTCTTGTTCATTAGATTATTAGGTACAAGGCACCTACTGTCCTGTGACTTAAAAATAAAGGCCTTTTAGGAGAATGTTATTTTTATCTAATAGTCTAAAAAGAAAACTAAACATTGTAGGCTGAAAATAGACTGTAAGCCTCAGCCTCTTGCAAGGCAGCCCAGGTTTTCAATAAAGTTTAACTATGTCTTTTATGGAAATGTGCAGTGGGAGGTCTAAAACCCTTTCATTACTTGGTTTTAAATAAATGGGTCAGTTAGCCAGGAGAAGCAGTTGTAATAAAAGCTAACCGGAATATTATTTGATTCTTTCCTTCATGTCCTTCTAAATCACTTAAGAACCCTGCTAGTCTCCACTCACCAAAATTGCCTACACAATTGGTTTGTGCTCAGTTCTACTGAGATTTTTATGTAGAACTTCTAAATTGTATAGCCATGTCTGGGTCCTACTTAATTCTTTAAACCAAAGGCTGAATAACTTCTGAAGGTTACACCTAGACAAGTAAGATTTGAATGGACTTAAATATTCTTTTCTGTTACCCTTTAATGTGACTTAGGAAAGATGTCTTAGAAGAATAGAGAGCTGCTAATAGGAAGGTAAAATGTAGTCTTCTTGGGATTTGGCAAATCCCTGTGGGATTCAAAGCTTCCAAGTTGCTTTTATTTTCTGCTCTAGCAATTCCAACTTTAGAAATTTATTATCAGGAGGAAGTATACACACACACACAAACACACACACACACACACTCACACACACAGTCTTACATATAAAATAATATATATATAATATCTATAAGAATTTATACAGAAAATGCTAGGCAGATTGATATTTATAATAGTAAAAACAAAAAGAAACATCTAACAGTAGAACAGTGTTCTATACATAGGATAGCATTCTATATACTAGCCATGAAAACTCACCTTCTATATCATCTATTTATTATAAAAATGCTCAAGATATACTCATAGAAGAAAAAATGTAAAAAATAACCATTTACATACTTTTTGCCTAATTTTCCCTTTATATAAAATAATATTTTATTACACATAAGACAACCAATTCTAGTTTTATGAAGGGGAAGTTACATATAGAATAGTAAGAACGATCTTGGGACTAATTCAAACAAGAATTAGATGGGATAGGGAATAGGAGCTATAGCATAGATGTTAGGACAGAGTTATCTTGATTAGAAATATTCTTAGCAAAGGAAAAATCACCTCTTCTGCAGGAGAAAATGAACTCAATTCAGCTGGCATCTCAGTATTTCATCACTCACCATTGAAAGACTCAAGATAAAGGGTCTTACTTAGCCTACCTTAGGCCATATGCCCTCAGACTGTAGGACAATAATGTAAGAATCAAAATGTGATGCAGTAATTGGAAACTAACATTCCAATAAAATATCAGGAGAGAGGAGTAACTTCTCCAGAGTAGATCAGAATAGAGGAATTACATGTGTAGTGTCTCCCCACATAATATCTATCCAATACTGTATTTTATCTTGAAATCAGAAAAGTTTGAATAAAAATTACAACTTATGTGTACCTATAGTATGTATTGTTAGTTGTTGGGGAGGGGCCTCAAATATTATGTCTTCTTTATCCTTCAAAATAGGAGGAAGAAATCATTTTCTCTTATAATGGAAAACAGAAAATGTACTGTAACATAATTTATCAGTATCTGTCTATTTATCTTGGGAGATCCACAGCTTCCTCTCTCGCAATTTATCTGTGAGCTTTGAATATAAATCCTCAGTGTGTCATTGTTAATAATGACATCTCAGAAGAGCCCTGCTAAGCTCTGTCATTGTCACTTGGTTTAGAAGGAAAAGCATGTTTACCAAAGCCCTGCAACACAACTGATAGACATGTAGTTTGGTTAGCATCAGTTGAAAATAGCCTGAAATATTTTCACCATCTGCTGTGTTTTGGAGATGATGAGGCATCCTCAAACTAGATTCTCTATATCCAACCTGGAGAACCCTAGTCCATCTGGTCTGACTTAAAACTAAATTGGTTAGTGCCTGGGTATTTGGTTCAGAGCCAGAACCTTTAGGATACAAACTAAAGGGACATAAAATTAGAGTTGACTTCTTGTCATTGGGCTTATCTTTGATCTACCTTTAATCTTAACATTATTATAAAACAGGGAACTAAAAATTAAAAACAACAGAGTTTAATAAAAAAAAAAAAACTTTTGCTAACTAAAATATGTTTTCTGAAGCACCTGAAGGAAATGTTTTAGAGGACATGTGGCTTAAGGGACAGTAACATTTGCATCTGAACAACTGCCTAGTTATTTACATTTTCAAAGATGAAATTGAGCATCTAACAATTGTATGGATTTCTTTTATTGGATTGCTTTTATAGACACTTCTGCTTTCCTCTGATACTCCTTTAAGTTAGACTGCACAGAAGCCACTTTAATGGACTAATCATGCTCACTCATTTGTTCTCTTTTCATTTTTCAGAGGAATCTGATATAATTATGAGTTGCAAGTTTCTATGGTAGCTATTGTTAACTGGAGAGTTGACTCTAGTTCAAATCTCATTTTCTGTCTCCTGGAATGTCAGAGTTCCAACATTCCGATAAAAGAGTCATGGCAATTTCATTGCCTAGAGTTAATATAGGCTCCATTTCTGGTCAACTAGACATAATGAAATGTCTTTTCAATGGTAAAGGATACTTTAACTATATGGAAACAGGGACTCCAAACAGAAGGTAATGCATAGCTCCCCTGCTATATGACCCTTTCTCACGTTGTAGTTGTGGGAGGATTTAGCAATAAAGTATCATCACTGTGAGATACAAAGCTATAGAAAATGAAAGGGAAAAATAATTTAAAGTCAGAAAACTTTAGTTTATGACATCATACATGGCCCACATGCAAAATCTTAATTCTCTTTATATGAGATAATCAAGTATAGTCATTTATTATGATATGTGACTTTTTTCTGTACTGCATCTAAATTATTCCTAACTGTCCACATTTTAAATGTCTGCAAATGGTCTTTAACATATTAATTTTTTCTATCAAGGCTGCTTGATATTCTGATAATGCATGAATCATCAGCAGACATACAATGCATGTAAAGGCAAATATCACATTGATTTACACATACTTAATTCAATTCTCATGCCTAGATTGATAAATATTTCTTAACTGCTCTACCTTGATACTTCCTCTCAGCCACAATCTAAGCAAAGCAGACGTCTTTCTTTACACATCAATAACTGCTTAATTGCTTGAGTATTTTATTACATTTCTCCCACTTTATAAAAATGAATGAAGAGCAGAGAAATGGAAGTATTATGAATAACCTGTGAATAGAAATGTTGATTGCATAAGATTAACACAATTAAGATAAATACAAAATAATTTAGATGTACCAAAAGAACATGTACCTTTCATCTTAATTTGATGTCTATTGGAATGAAGCCAATTTGTTTTGTTTTCAGCTAAGAGGAAAATTAAACATACAATGATATGTATTATAAAATATTGGCAGCATAAAAAGACAGTGGTTATGAGCAAGGGATGAGTAGGCTCTTCACAGTTATATTTAGTTGCATAAGATTATATTCCATCTTTGCTATTTAAAAAAAGAAAAGAAAAGAACGCTATTGATCTATCAGGTACATGATAATGTGGTAGATATCTAGTGATAAATAAGATAAAATGTGTTCTTTCTTTCCATTTATCTTGCAACCAATAGGTCATTATACTCTTGTATTCTTGAAATTTTTAGTTTTGCTTTTATGAAGAATTGTACACTATTATACTTATTTCAGGAGCAGACCTTAATTGGTTTGTTTGGTTTGTGGAACTTAATGAAAATTCTCCAAACAAATGGCATTTAAACTGAGATCAAGAGGAATGCCAGGGATAAAACCAAAAGAAGGAAGTGAATAAGAACTCTATGCTAGGAAAATAGAATGGATATGAAAGCTAAGACAGCTAAGAGACCAGAAGAAATCTACTGTGATAAGAGACAGAAAGGAAGGGAGAGGAGTGTGATAGATAGCACTGGAGGAACAGGCAGAATCTATAAATACCTCAACTCCAAAGAGAGCAAGAAAGGATGTTATGGAGGGCAAAGTCATAAATGTGTTTGTAAAACCTGCCTAGAGGGAAATAAGATTAGAATGAGATTCTGAAAGAATATAGTCATAAAATTGCTCCTAATGACATATTTTTATACCTGTACATCACTCAATCCTCATAGGATATTCTTTTTCTAGCAATAGATGGCAGCTATCACTGACCAATTTGTAGTGAGACATTTTGGAGCACTTGTCCTAAACGGGATGTCTGGTCCAAATCCCTCCCCTCATGGCTCTAGAGTCTGTGTAGAAGAGGTAGAAAGACTGTAGGAACCAGAGGTGAAACACTTTGGATCTAAGAAAACAGCATCCTCACACACACAACAGGACTGGTGCACTAATACACATGTGAACCCACAGAGACTGTGACAGCATGCACAAGAATTGGACAAATTCAAACCAGACAGTTTACCAACACTGAGAAGGAAAGTAGAAGAAAGGTCCCTCCCTGATCAAAGAAGCTATTTGCTGTTGATACATGCTGGGAAAATCAATTGTCTCCAATGTAATGACACCAAGTATACCAACCACATTCCAAGGCAGGTCATAGTTAGACAACAGAAAATGAACTCCATGTTTTGTGAGTGCTTTCTGTTTTGATTTAGTTTGATTTGGTATTCCTGTCTTAGGAGGACTGTTTATTTGTCTCAATTTTGAGCTTTGTTTTGAGACAGACAGAGAGAGAGAGAGAGAGAGAGAGAAAGTCAGAGATAGAGAGAGAGAGACAGACATAAAGACAGAGACATGGGGAGGATGGAGAAGGAAGTGAGGAGGAGGTGGGAGGAGGTGGAAAAGAATATGATCAAAATATATTGTACAAAAAGAGTTTTAAATGATTACGTTGTATAAAAAGAGTATTAATTGATAAAATGAAAAATGGAGTTAATCCATCTTTTAAAAGAGTCAAAACAGAGTTACGTAGTTTTTACTGTGAGGGTTGGAGGTGTGAACAGGCTCAGGGCAGATTCATAAAGTGGAAGTAAAAGACTTGGTTTTCAAAACAATACACCTATAATTGATAACCTATAGAAGTAGTGCTGAGATCAAAAGTTACTAATTCCAGGAAAAAACTGACAATCCTGGGGCAAAAAGAAAATTTTGTGCCTTGGCATAAGAGTCAGTAAGAATAGGTTATGTACATCAATTGGCACAGTATTCAGTAGGCCTAACCAAACATGACGTAGCCCTAGGTTCTACCCAACAGTAGGTGTGGTGGTACATGCTTACAATGTCACACTAGTGGGTAGAAGGCAGGGAATTAGAAATTCAGTTTCACCCTCAGCTACCTAACAAGGTCAAGTCTAACATGGACTCTATGAGACCCATCTCAGAAACAACAAAAAGTAGAAAGCAAAGAATAAATAAATTCAGCATCAAATCCTTTTTGAAGATGCCAATGTGGTTATCATTACCTTTTGGCCTTGTTCAATCTCAGACACAGTTAAATTGTTTTGATTACTAATTCATGTAATAGACATTAGCTCACAGTCCCTTACTTTTTGATACTTGAGCATCTGCTATTTAGTCTCAGTCCCCAGGATTTAATTCTTCAGGACAAATGCATGGTCTTTATGAGATCTGAAACAACATGAACAAGCCCTTTTTACAGAGATCATGTCTCCTAGCCCGTGCGTGTGTGTGTGTGTGTGTGTGTGTGTGTGTGTGTGTGTGTGTGTGTGTGTGTGTGTGTTTCTTAAAATTATGCTACTGAAGAATAGACCATAAAAAAACATTCTTTTTCATACATGTGACTGTCATTTAAGGTTCAATTAAACACCATTCAGCTACTCTTTGACTATCCAGCTTTCTAGATTTTCAGGGCAGCTGCTAAGAGTTTCATTTAATTACATAGTATTGTACAGAATTCTTCCTGTGAATGGTATCAAGAATTAACTCTGTCCTGCTTGTCACATGAACATTTTTTCTTTCCCATTGGAAGCTTCCAATCTAGTTGATTATAAACAAACATGAACTTTTCAATAAGTATTTTGTGTATTCTGTTAAGGGTATTGAAAAGTAGTGGAAAATATATTTTAATCTCTGTGTATTATATACAGATTATATATATATATATGATACATGAACACAAACACACACATACACACACACAATGGTTGCATGATGAAAATGACACCCTGAAATGGTTTATAGCCTATAGAATTTTTTCATAAGGAAATGGGAGTTAATCATGAGAACACAAACAGCTCTGTTCCTTAAAGTTCCATCTGTTTTGTGATTCTAGCAACTTTTAAGATATTATATTTGATCACGTGGTCTGCAGGTCCATATTCTTGAGCAGAAGGAGCTGGGTTCAGAGGAGGAAGATACTAAATGCATTGTCTCAAGGATATGATAGATAAGTTGAACACAGTACCTCTGCTCATATCCAGTTGCCTAGAACATACTAAAAAGTCATGGCTCTCTACTCTGAAGTCTGAACAACATCTCTGGCTAGATGAGAGTGTACTCTGCTTGATGTTAAGTACAAAGCAAAATGTTTCAAGTACCCATAAGGAGAAAAAGAAAAAGTGAATTGTTATAGAAAAGTGGTCTCTGGCAATGCTCAGAAGAATGGATTGACCAACCCATATCTATTGGTAAAATGCATAAGTGAATATGTGATTATTATTACTAGATGCATAGCATGTGAGATTTGAAGAATATTGAACATACATAGGTTAATTATAATTAGAGAGTAAGATTATTACATGGATAAGAACGCTGTACAGAGAATCTCGTATAAAAGCCTTACCTGTCAGTAAAAGGCTGTTGGCCTCTGAACTTAGGCAGGAAACAGGGAAATGGAAGTTCTGAAGGAGTGGGGATTCTGTGGTAAAGACAGGCAGTAAGGGAGTTTTGCCCTGGAACTTTGAGGAAGAGGGTCACATGAACTCTGAGAGGTAACCAACCATGTGACATTCATATAATAGAACAAAGAGGTAAGTGATATGGGGAACAGGCTAAAGCTTATGGCCTAATTATTTATTCATATATAATTCAGTCTTCCCATCATTATTTCAGGAAACCTTGGCATGGGTGGAAAGCCCATAGCTACCCAAAACCCCATGTGTTCCAAGTGTACTCTGACATTTGTCTGAGACATTCACTGACCTAAATCAAACTATAAATATGTATATGGCACTGAAGGTAAACCTTAAACTTTGCTCTCTAGACTGAGGAATTTGAATAATCAGATACTATGTTCATTTTAATTTTTTCAAACAAAACAGTCCTGTGAGTCAATATTTAATGTCATGCTGTTCTTAATTACATTAAATGAGAAACATGAATAAAATTTCACTACTACATCTTTAATTGATGGAACAGCTGTAGGTATTTGTTGAGTAGAGGGAGCATTCTATGCGGATCTATCTTTATGTTGTATTAGCTCTAAGTCTCACCCAGTTGCTCATAGCTCTATCAATGGACAAGTTCTCCTCAAGCGTTTCAAGCACAACATTACTGTAGCCATGTACATAACATATTCCTACTGGCATGGTTGAATATATACTTACAAAGACTGATATGACCATTTCACAAGAAATAAGCTTATAAATTTAAAGTAGATTTAAATTCTGAACATTTCTCTGAGCTGAAGAGTGTATGTCAAGGAAATGAAGCCTGAGTATGAATTCTGATACTGCTTGTCATGTCAACTTTTTCCATAGATGTACACTGTTTGCAAATGGGATTGTTCTGTTTCCAGAAACACAGCTTGGGTTAACATTCTAGGTTGCTTGGTATAGGGAAGGGTGCAGAACAAATAGAGGTATGGCAATTCTAATGGAATTTCAATTATATTATCTGAGTGGCATCATAAAAAGTACATATTAAAGGTCAGGGAGTTGCCTCCGTTGATAAACTGCTATCCATTCAAACACCAGGAGCTGAGTTAAATTCCACAACTCATGTAAAAAGTTAGATGTGGTAGCGTGCACTTTGTAATCCCAGAGCTGGAAAGGAGGTGACAAGACGATCTCGGAGACTTGCTAGCTGGCCAAGTAAGTGAGCTCCAGATTCAGTGTAAGACCCTGCCTCAAAATAAGATGGAGAGCAATGGGAAAGACAGCTTATGTTGACCTCCACATAAACACATACACGAGCACATGTGAACACCTGCATACATACATGTACCCATGCAAAGTGTTGTATTACGGTGAGTATAGTGACCTTGAAGCCAACCTCACATTGGAAGAGCAGACGGCTGTAAATAAGGAGCAGATATGCATCAGCATCAAGCCAGATTCAGGTTGGGGCTTTCTTTTTCTTGGACTCTGTCAAGCAGCATAAAACGGCATCCTCAGGCACGAGACACCTAAACAAGGCAAAGACATACATGCATACCAACGGGCCTTAGCAGGTTGTTTCTTTGGGGTTGGTGTTCATAGTCTGATTAGTCTCCACATCTCTCTGTTAAGATGGCAGCAGCATCACCATAAGCAAATGTGGATGACTCCCTTTCACACTCAGTGTTTATCCAACTCTTGTCAAAGTGTAGACGGGGAGTGAAAAAAGATTAGGAAGCATGAGTGGTCGGAGGAGCCTGAAGGACTTATGCGGTAGAAGTGGTGGTACACAGATATACCCAGAGTAATAGACTAATGATTAGATTTTAAGATGTTTGTTTACTGGATTGATAGGATTTTAAAGTAATTCCTAGGTTTATAGAAATCATAAGGAGAAAGAACAAGTTTTTAGTGTAATATTTTTATTCTTTGTGAATTTCATATATATAATGAATTTTGATCATATTTATACTATACTGCTATCTCTACCTTCTCCAAGATTTAAACCTCCCTTCCCAACTTTATATATCCTCCTTTTTAAATTTTCATAAGCCAAAGTACTATTTTTGCTGCTCATATTCATGGGTGAGGGGCCATCTGCTGGAGTATGGTCAACCTATCAACATTCTCTTAATTGCTAATTGACTTAGCAAAAGCAACCCTATAATGGGATGTGTCATCCCTGGGCAGTTAGACCTAGGCAGAAAACCAAATAACCCTATCAAAAAATGGGGAACAGAGCTAAGCAGAGAATTCTCAACTGAGGAAATTCGCAGGGCTGAGAAACACCTAAAGAAATGTTCAACTTCCCTAGTCATCAGGGAAATGCAAA
>CM052700.1:140182954-140185454 GCA_028551405.1 Uromys caudimaculatus
AGGAGGAATTCCCTCACAGAGGCGGGGAGGGGGAGGGGACACGGGGTTTCCAAAGAAAAGGGGAAATCATCGGAAATGTAAATTAAAAAAAAAAATAGGCAATTAAGGAATACAGAGAGCAGGAGTGGAAAAAGTAGTCTTAATCAAAGATAACCACACTGAGTGGTTATTTAATACCTAATGGTCAGCCCTAAGAATTTATGCATATAGCAACATTATACATACTAAGCATATTTACATATATTATAAAAGATATGTGTGTACATACTATATATGTATATATATATATATATATGTATATGTACACACACATGTATACACACACACAAAATTAAGGATCAAGAGGCCATGAGTGAAAGTAGTTTGGAATAACATGATAGAGGTTTGAGAGGAAATTATAATTTCAAAACAATAACACTGTTATTAAAAAAAAAAAAAAAAAAGAAAAGAAAAGAAAAGAAAGAAAGTTAGCTGAGCAAGCCAGAGAGACAGCCAGTCAGGATATTTTCTCTCCTGTCTCTATTTTAACTCCTGCCTGCACATTTCTGTTTTTTACCCCTTCTCTGGACTTCTCTTAGTAATGGACTAAAATCTGTAAAATAAAACACACCCTTTCCTCCCTGAAGTTGGTCTGGGTCAGCATTTTATCAGAGCAACAAAAAAGCCAACGAGGATATTTTTTTCTTGTGATCATCTTGCCAACCTTATACTTTTGTGGCTTTTCAAACTTTTTCTTTACTACACTGTCTTATTGCTTCTGGCCCCATTAATTAATTAATTAATGTGGTCAGAGCGTAGTACACTGTCAGCTGTTAGGCTGCAGCATCCCACCCCTGCTGCCCCTCCCCCAACCGTTGCCTAAGGACATGCTTAGCTCCTCCCACCTGGCGTGACCCTTTCACGTATCTCTACTCTCACCAGACAGAAATTCCGAGCATGCGCATCGTCTTATAATTTCATAGTCCCCATATCTTTAGTGCTTTCCATTAAGTCCATTTGTTGCCATGGTATTAGTGAGCCATGCTTAAAGTAGCTCTACTGCATGCATCATTATTAAGGCGGCAATTTTTTCTTTGATACAGCATACAAAAATTTGAAGTAATGGTAGTGCCTTTGTAATCTACAACAGAAATCGGAGTTGAAATTGGATCCCGTTTCATTTTGTCTGGATATTTTGCCCCATTGTTCTCTTGGTTTCTCCTCCCTTGTCCTTTCCTCCTTGCATGCCATTTCTGTTAATATTTCTGCCTTTTGCAAAAGTATACACCATATGTGAGACAAGCGAGCATTTTCCTGTTTTCTTTTTTTTTTTCTTTTCTTTTCTTTTTTTTTTTTTTTTTTTTTTTTTTTTTCGAGACAGGGTTTCTCTGTGTAGCTCTGGCTGTCCTGGAACTCACTCTGTAGACCAGGCTGGCCTCGAACTCAGAAATCCGCCTGCCTCTGCCTCCCGAGTGCTGGGATGAAAGGCGTGCGCCACCACCGCCCGGCTCAAGCGAGCATTTTCAAAACTAGATTTTGATCTTGTTTATTTGTGAATATATTCCACGCGGTTAAAAAAAACAGTGGGCAGAACATTTGTGTTGGTAATCACCGCCTGCTAATTCTTGGATCTGCACACAATGCAACAAGAGATCTCCATGCCCGCTCCTTTCTCTTCTCTCAGCCCTGCAGCCTTGGGTGTCCCCAAGTCACACATTAGTTTCCATCTCTGTTTTCAGTAATGTTAGTGTTGATTCCCCCTCCTCCACATGGTCTCAAACAGAGATAGGACTAATTAGATAGATCGGACTCATTTCTCAGAGACACAGGTCCCTGAGAAAGAATTACAGAGTTAATATACATTAGTGACACACCTGTGCACTCACTGACATGCAGCTGGGTACTCCCTAGCACACACCTGTCTCCTCACTAGCATATACACCAATGCACTCCCTAGCATGTACCTGTGTACCCCTAGCATGCACCTATACGCTCACTAGCATATGCCTGTGTACTCACTAGCACACATCTGTGGACTCACTAGCATGCATCAGGACTGACAACACATAGTGAGCTAAAATAAAAGAGCTGTGAATGAAGTAAATGGCTAAGAGAAGTATGAGGTTGCACTTCTATAAAAAGACCAGCAGCAGGTTGCCAAATATTTCAAATTACCTTCCTCTCTTGAGAATCATAGACTTATGTAAATGGGAAATATGCATATCTAAACCAAAGCAGTTGCTTAAATATCATCTGGTTCACGAAAGTTACAGACTTTTCTAATCTTTTTGTTTGTTTTTGTTTGTTTTTTTGATACTTTATTTACATTTCAAGTGTTTCCCCCTTTCCAGATCTCCCCTTTGGAACCCCCCTTTCTCCTGCCCCTCCCCCTGCCTCTATGAGGGTATTCTCCCACCCACCCACTCTCATCTTCTCTCCTTGGCATTCCCCTATACTGAGGTATCTAACACCCTCAGGCCCAAGGGCCTCCTCCCCCTGATGGCCAACAAGACCCTCCTCT
>CM052700.1:140190454-140223465 GCA_028551405.1 Uromys caudimaculatus
CACCTTTAATTCCAGGAGACAGGCAATGAGCTCTCTGAATTCAAGGCCAGTCTAAAACAGAAAGAGTTCCAAGTAGACAAAACTTAAGTTCAGGCATAGTAGAGCAGGAGATTACACTTTAGAGATTGTTTATATCTAAGATGACACTTTGAACTTTGAACTTTTAACATTGTTGAAAATGTTTTAGACTATGGTACTTTTGAAGTTAGACTAAGTGTATTTTCTATTATGCTATGGATAGATATGGCGACAAATGGACTCATGAGTTTGAACAAGCCTATGAAAGCCAGGGAGTGGAATGTGTGGTTTGAATATGTGTGACCAAGGCAGTAGCATTATTAGGAGGTGTGGCCTTATTGGAGTAGGTGTGTCACTGTGGGTTTGGGCTTTGAGACCCTCCTCTTAGCTACCCACATGACTGCCTTCTCCTGTTTGCATTCAGAACAAGATGTAGAACTCTCGGCTCCTCCTGCGCCATGCCATCCTAGATGCTACTAAACTTCCCTCCACATGTGCAGTCCATTGAACCTCTGAACCTGTCAGCTAGCACCAATTAAATGTTCTCTCTTATGACAACGTTGCTTTGGTCTCTGTGTCTTTTCACAGTAACAGAAAGCCTAAGACACTGGGTTTTTTTGTTGTTGTTGTTGTTTACCCATATGAACTTAAGAAGTGCTCTATCAAGGACTGCAAAAAAATGTGTTGGAATTTTAACGGGAACACATTTAATCTGTAGGCTTCTTTTCCTAAGCTGTACATTTTCACTGTGTTAATCCTATCTATCCATGATCATGGGGACTCTTCTTCTCATGGGATCTTCCTCAGTTACTTTCTTCAGAGATTTGAAAATCTTGTCATATAGGTCTTTAATTGCTTGATTAGAGTTACATGAAGATACTTTATATTATTTGTGGCTATTGTAACATGTGGCTTTCCTAAGTTATTTTTTAGACTCTATCATTTGAATAAAGGGAGCAACTTTTTTTTTTTTTTTACTTCACTTTTTATCTGGCCACTTTGCTTAGGTGTTTTTCAGGTTTAGGAGTACTCTAGGTGACCTGTGGATTCGTGTGTGTGTATGTGTGTGTGTGTGTGTGTGTGTGTGTGTGTGTGTGTCCATACTATATTATATATATTATATATATATTACATATATATAATCATATCATGTGAAAATAGCAATATGTTGAATTTTTCCTTTGACATTTATATCCTCTTGATCTCTTTTAGGTGTCAGATTGTACTAACTAGAAATATAAGTACTGTGTTGAATAGATAGGAAGAGAATAAGCATTGTCTTAGCCCTGATTTTAGTGAAAATGTTTTCAGTTTCTCTTCATTGAATTTTATGTTGTCTATTGGCTTGATGTTTATTGATTTTACTATGTTTAGGTATGCTCCCTCTATCCATGTTCACTGCCGGACTCTTAACATGAAGGGCAGTTGGATTTTCTCAATAACTTTTCACCATCTCACGAGATGATCATGTGGTTATATTTCTTTCAGTGTGGTTATTTTGGTAGATTACATTGATGGAATTTCCTATTATGCCTGCATCCCGAAACTGAAGCTGACTAGATGATGTTAGAGTGTGTCCTTGGATTCCGTATGCCAGTATTTCACTGAGTATTGTTACACCAGTGTTCATAATGGAAATTGGTCTGAATTCCCATCTTCTGTTACATCTTTGTGTGGTTCAGATATCAGGTTGACTGTGGCCTCAGAGAATGAGTTTGGCAATGTTCTTTCTGTTTCTATTCATTGGAATAGTTTGAAGAGTATTGGTATTCACACTTTTTAAAAATATAATCTAGTAGAAGTCTGCACTAAAACCATGTACTCTGTGCTATTTGGAGTGAGAGCCTTTGGATGACTGTTTCTATTTCTTAAGGAGTTCTAGGATTACTTAGTTACTTGAGCAGATCTGGATTTAAGTTTGGTATTGGTATTTGTGTAGAAAAAAACCATTTTCTTTTGATTTCACAATTTTCTGGAATACAGGCCTGAGGGTTCTTTGAATTTCCTCAGTGTCCATTGTTGTGTCCCCTTTTCATTACTGATTTTGATAATTTGGGTATTTTCACTCTCCCTTTTAGATAGTTTGGGTAAGGGGTTGTCTGTCTGGTTGATTTTCTCAAAGAACCAGCTCTTGCTTTCCTTGACTCTTTGTATTATTCTCTTTCTTTCTAACCTATTGATTTCTGCCCTGAGTTTAATTCCTGCCATCAAATCCTACCAGTTCCTCAATGACATGAGGGTTTGCCTGACATTAAGAATTGCAGCATGTAAGAAATGAAGCTCTTGCTGTTCTCTGTGGTGGTGATGTACACCACAGCCTCACTGAACACACTACATAGCCAGCTTTCAGGACGTATTAACGTAGCCCACTATGTCAGTGTTATCTGCAAAGTGTCATGAGACACTATCAGAGGTCTGTACTCACCTCTGTCTCTCAGAGGTCTGTCAGAATGGGTGACAGAATGCTTTCAAGACTGGGAATACTTAGCAATCTGAGAGACAAAATAAGGCACTGCAATACACACTGTACATTAAGGACAGTTTAGTCTGGTAAGTGCTGACAAAAACTATTGTTTCATGTCATATGTGCCTGGACAAATCCAGACTAAGGTATACATCTGGTAGCACTGATCAAACATACCACAAACTCTTGTGAGGACCCATACATGAGTAGACTTAGCAAGATCCAGGCCACTTCCAGGTTTTAAGATGTTCAAGGAGACCCCACAAATACAATAGTAACCTGGGAGTGTGATCTAAATCTATCTCATCTTGTTACCAATGTTCTACTGATAACTGTTTCTCTGACAGGATCAGCTCATAAAAGCTAGAGGACCTAAGGTAGACAGTAACCAAGGCTCTACCCTGATGCTCTGGTTGCTAAGCTAAATGCCCTGGTTTGCCAGGAACTGTTTGTGGACCCACTGGATTACTTCCTCCACATTTTAACACTCTGACTAACCTAAAGTGTCATTTAGTCAATTCCATTCAAAAATTAATAAAACAGGCACCTAGAAGAAACTATCCTCAATATATTCTCAGATCTGCTATGGCAGAAGTGCAGCTTTCACTGTCCCTCTTAGGTTCCACACCTATACAGGAATGCTTTCCATCAGAAACATCTGGCCACAGCTGCAGGCTTTATTCACCATGGCTGCTCTTGAGCTTCCATCCCAAACTTCTTAGATTAAGATGTTTTCCTTGTTATCAAGAGAGATTCATTATCCTAATGCAGCCTACTAGAGCCTAGTCTCAATTCTGAATTTTACAAGATATGCCTTATCTACATTGTTATCCTAGATTAAAGGTGAAAGATCTACTCTAAAATTGAAAATGAGGGATGCTGGGGCATGTTCCTGAACACACAAAGAGCAGTGGTAACAACAGAGTCCTGAATGTATCCGGGACAGGCTAAGACAGTGAGTATGCGCAGCTCAAGCACCTGTACCTACACATCTCCTGAGATTTCTCAACTCAAGGGAAGGTGACCCAGTCCACACACTATAGCACATGATCTACAAAGACAAAAGCCAACTGCAGGAGGTATGGTGATGCCTCACAGGTTAGAGCATCTGCTGGTCTCTCAGAAGAGCCACATGGTGCTTAACAATCATCTACAACAAAGCATGTGATTCCTTCTCTGGCCTCTGAGGGGACTGCTCTCAGGAGGGGCCACATACAGTAGGACATACAGTAGGAAAAACACCCATTCACATAAATGATAAAAAATAAGACTAATCAGCAACAACAAAAACACAGTAAATATAAGGTGAAGGACAACAGCATCTATCAAAAGCTATTTCCCAGATGACTTGGAAGGTCATTCTGTTTTGTGGTCATCACTGATGCTGTATTGCCAGAAGAGCTGAGGCACATGGCCCTGGGATTCTTCATTTAATCTATACTACTTTGTGAATGTTTTTTATTTCCTCAGCAGTTGTAGAACAATGATGGGATATTACTCAATATCTGGTCCACAGGGTCAATAATGAATGTGTGTTATAGAGTGCTATATTTTAGGAGTAACAGAATACATGACAGCATGGATACAGTATGCCAGTGAACTTACAGAGATCCATCTCTGGCTCTGAATTCAAGGTCTACAGGAGGGGTCAGAACACCTGAATGAGGAAGATGATCTTAAGAGAAAAGACTTGAAAATCAATTTTTATTCATAAGAAATACAATTTTTAAAAAACAGGCTTTTAAAAAAGTAGTTAATATAAAGAGTTAAAACAAAACCTAAAATTGAAAAAAATAACAAAAATATATAACTTCTCTATAACATAGCATAAAAGCAAACAAATCGAAAGGCAAAAATTCAATGAAAACTCTAACTGAAAATATTGATAAACAGCATTCCCTCACTGCATATTTAGCAGCAAAGACTATACCCTGTTTCCTCTTGGATACTTGGTGGCAGGGCAGTCACCACAGTTCTCTTTCATGGGATGTTTTCAGAGCAGGAAACAGAATAAGACCCTGAATCAGTAAGGCTGGCTCACTGGCTTCATATTTAGGGCCAATTTACACACATGCAATAAACTCTGAGTAAGAAGATCCATCCCAGGTATTCTGTAACTCTTGGGGCTGGAGCTCAGCAGGGGGCTCCTGAGGTGGCAAATCATTCTGCAGGAGGCCCTCTTCCTGGGATGGGGCCAATTCCAGCTCTGTTGCAGTTTCTGAGACCTGGGAGAGGAAGGCAGTTATTAAGACCCAGGCTTGGTGGGGACCTAAATACCAACACTCAGGCTGCTGCCTCCCACCCCCCTCAGCAGGACAGTTACCACTGATCTTTTAACTGACACCATTGCTGCTAAATCTGCAGGCAGGGCAAAATACCCAGATACACACACAAATAAATGGGCTGGCAAGCTGCCACTCAGTCTTCTATCAGTGCAAACCAAGAACAGGGCAATGGAAGATAACTCACTAGGTTACAGGAACAAAGGAGAAGGCCACATGCCACCCAGGTTGATGACAATGAAAAGCACTCATTTGACATTTGCACTTGGTTCCCAAGGTAATTCAACCTTGTAGGTCACATGACCTCTGGAGGACTCCTTTCTCAGGATTCAGAGCTCCCTGAAAGCTCTGCATAGAATCCCACCTATCAAGAGGACATGTAGGAATGTGACATGTTTTTCATTTGTCACCCTTACTAGACTGCAGATTAAAGAAGAGCAGCAAGGTACAGTTGCCAATAATTCAGTGTCTCACAAGAGGCTGAGTTCCTGGAATACTTAAACAGAGCAAGGAACAACTACATTATGTGTGGCTGGTGGCTGGTTGGGAGTTTGGATTAGAAAGGTGCTGAGTAAAAGCAACATGGACCTAATGGGCAAATGCTATCAGACAGTATTAACCTGACTGTGGCGCTTGTCCCTACCTGATGTTGTTGGTTCTGGAGGTAGGTTGTCTTCTCCTGTTCGTCTTTCTCATTAGGGTTCATGTCAACCAAGTATTGTTGGATGATGGCCCAATCAACCTGTATTTCCTTGGTCTCCTGCTTCAGGGTGAACAACTTCTTCTTTAAAAGAGTCTTCTCTAACAGGAGCCGGCTATGCAGGTTGCTGGAAACACAATTTGCATAGTAAGATCCTGTAGCCTCTTCCACCCATTCCTACTTCCAGGTCCCATTAACCCCACCAGGACCCAGTTTCCCAGGGATCTAATAAAATTCATTTCAATACACCCAAGACATTCGCACCAACAGCAAACAGCCCCTTCAGGGAAGAAAAAAATGATTGCTGCAGCCCAAAGACCAATAAGGGTCCAGTTGTCTCCAAACGAAAGAGGGACATCTATGTATCCATGACAGCCCAATGCATTGGGGAAACATCAATTAGTAGGGGGCAAATACCATTATGGAACATCAGTAGAACCAAGAGGGGGGCATTCTTTCCATGTGTTCCATCACACTCAGCTCTGTAAATCCCTGCCTGGCACACTGAGGCCTAGAGCTGTATAATAACCCTCTCATTATCTGAATCACTTTCCTATCCAGAGGCTCCTGAGGAGGCCTGGACAGTACTGGGAGGAATAACAGTCCCTGACACACTTATGAAAACTGAGTCCAAATTCCCAAGGCACAATGATGGCTAAAAAGCAGAAGGGATAAAACCAGATCTGTAGACTCTCCAGTGTAAAAACAAAGGAAGGCAAAAATGGCCATCCTACAACTGGTGGCCTCCCTGGCCAGTACTTACCGATAGAAGTTCATCTCCTTCTTGAGCTCCTGGCAGTTCTCACGGGCCTCAGTGTTCTCCATCTCTAAGTTGTGCAGAAATGACATGATCTCCTTCTCCTTTAACTTCAGTTTTTCATACAGTACATTTGGCCTGTGGTAGGGCCTGGCCCCAGGAAGATAAAACTCCATGAGCATGGGCTTTTAGGAACACATGAACTCAGGCTAGGTCTTGTACTACTCCAGCCTGGGAAGGCCACATTCTGGATTCTACAAACTGGGATCTTTTTTCATTGGAAACTTGTTATCCTGGACCCAGGACAGCAGGATCAAGGCATCCACATGCAGGATGCCCTGGCTCCCAATGTTCACTCAGTAGGGCTGGAAGGGCAGTTCAGTCAGTTATGCCCTCAAGAGCCTAGGACACAGGCCTTTGCCTACCAGAAACCTGTGGTTATACTTTTCCTATTTTCAGTACATGAATACTAAATCCTGGATAACTAATACTTTAGAATCAGATATTACACATAATTCTGAAGATTAGGCCAGACCTTCCACAGCTTTATAATCTCTCCAAAGGGATACAAATGTACAGAAAATATGATCCCGTAGGCAGTGAACAGTTCTGTTTAAAATGGGGGTTCCAGACATCACCACTCACATCACCTTGAAACTGTTATACAGGAGAATCCTCAGGCCAAAACACAGAACCCTAGATTCCAAAGTGTGGAGTGAAATATAAACATACAAAACGTATAAACATGCATGTGCACATGTGCAAACACACAGACACACAGACTGGGACACACCCAGAAGGTGAAAAGGACACAGAGTCAGAGAATGAGAAAAAAAGACAGACAGACAGACAACAAGAATGCACAATGAGAACCAGAAGAAATGCATGCAACATTACTGTCTCAGAGTATCCTGGATTTCACAGATCCCTGGATTTCAAGGAGGGGAGAGAAATATAAACATGCAAAAATCTATGCACATGAGAAAACACAAGAATGTGCACACGTCGTCGTACACACACACACACACACATACACAAACACACACACAATCAGACTTGGGTACACACATGAGATCGAGAAAGGGAGACAAACTCAGAGATTGAGAAAGAGAAAGAAAGAGAGATTACAGTGAGGTATGGAAGTAAAACATGCAATATTACTGTCTCAGAGAGTAAGGCACACAAAAAGGGAGAGGCGTGAGCCTTAGGCCTTCTAGTCAAGCACTGAGATGAACAATGTGGCACCAGGCCCCTCCAGCTCCTACCAGGAGCTTCTAGCACTCAGTCACCTGACAGGCAAGTACAAAGACTCACCACAAACTCACAGCACCTAGAACCTCACAAAGTCACCCCCTGTCAAGGGATTTCCAAATACACTCTGGGAAGTCACTCTCCACTGCCTCTATCCCTCTATTCTTCACTCAAACTACAAGATGACACTTTCAGTTGGAGGAAGCAGAAGAGACAATGTCCCATTTCATTCCTGACCAAGCTTTAGGCTCTTTCTTTCCTCTAAGAAGTATTTAGGGACATGAGGAAGGGGAGAATTATGTTACAGAAGTACAGCTTCCTAGACCCACTACCTTAAAAGGGTAAGATGAGGGTGACATTGCAGACCCAACACTGACACCACAAAGTTTGGAGCAATGCACACCTCTTGTTCATGGATCCCTCTGTGGCATAGATCAAGCGGTCTCTCAGTTCGTTTCTCTCCTGGGTAATGAGCTGCAGCTCTGTGGTCAGCCTCTCCTCTTCCTTCTTGAACTACTTCTTGCTTAGGACAGTTGCAGGGGATGGTGTCTGTCTGCCAGCCTCTGTAGGTAGAAGAACACATGCCGACTTGCATAGTGAGAACACATAGAGTGTAGACAGACCAGACAGAGACTCAAGCCGAAGGACAACATGACTTGAATACCAAAACCCCACAAAGAGTTTGGTCCCTACTTGAGATGCCTCCACAGTAGATCTCAACTCTCCCATCCCTCTATAGAGACCAGGAGAGGTGAGCAGCCAGGGGTTTCCTCTGTCTCCTTAACATTCTTATGGCGACCATAGAGATGGCTTCTCCTTCCTTATTAATAACTGTACAGTGTACAACATGGCTTCAGAGTCCTCAAGCCTGTGGTTTCAGAAGTCAGATCATGAATTCACCACAAGTCCATGGGTGCTCTGAAGATGCTCAGATCTCCTACCCTGTAACTATAGGCTCATGTCTTTGGTTTAAATAGTTATACATTGATAGCACTTGGTCAATAGACTGATCACTTCCCGTACTGAAACACCTAACACCCCAGAGGTAGCAAACGTATCCACTCTCTGGGTGAATGAGCACTGACAGTTGTTTGGTTACAGTAGAGAGAAATGCCTGCCAACAACAACCACTGATAAAGAAAGCTAAGTTTGGCACGGTCAGAGAAAGGGTAAGACGTGTTCTGAGGACATAAGGTCAGGGCCTGGAGCACAATTCTCTCCCAGTTACTATTGTCAGATAGCCACTAAGCTAAAAGAAGCATGACAGTGAAATACAGTGAGGGCCTGCCCTAAATTGGCCTACGTTAGACCCTCTGTGACTTCAGATGGTCTCATTATATCCCCATGTAACATCCTCAATACCCAGTAAGTGTCAAGACTTGGAGTTCGCAGAATAACAGCTTTGGCCTTGTCTCTCTTGCCTTAGGAGTTGGAGAAAGTAATGTTCTGAAGTCCTTCATGTATTAAAATTCAGATAATCATGGAAATCCTTTTGATTCGCAGAGGCTTCAGTTCCTCGGACCCATTGCTAAAAAGGCCAGCTCAATCCACCCCTGGTAGGAAGCTCAACTCCACTTCCCAGGACTTACTCCATATTCTCCAGGACCACCTCCTTCGTCCTTCATGACTCTGAGATGAAAGGCCAGCTTCATTCTGCCTCTCTCTAGTCTCTGTACAATTTAACTTTGCTGTGCTAAAACGACCTCTCAGTCGAGAAAACATGTTTCTGGACATATCTTGTAGATACTAACTGAGAGATATCAGTGCACTCGTGGTAACTACAACACTGGTGACATCACAGGGGATTCCAAGCCCTCTCCAGGAGACAATAGAATGTCCAAGAAGGGGCTGCTGATGTCATGGGGAGCAGCCTTTGGCTCCCTGAGGATGTTCTCCCTGTACTGACAGGAAGCTGAGGTGCCTTTTCCTGGATACTCTCCTGGGACATAGGCATTGATCACCTCCTCCTTACAAAGCCAGATTTTGCTCTAGGCTTGACTGGAAACCCCTAAGTAATTCCTGCGTATGGAACTGAGTGTTTCCTTTCCAAACCTTGACAAAAATGTCTCATCCTACCTCACATTTTTCTTATTCAGCCTTATTAGCCATTAAAATTACTGAGAAATCACACCTGGATGAATGTGGAGGAGGAACGATCTCCTGCCTCATCCTGCACAGGTGTAGGAAAAAAAAACCCAGGAAGAGTCTGCAGGGCAGGTTGGAATGTTGCTGTGGGTTAGGGACTACAGACATAGAAGCCTGGTGCTTAGGATTCGATGGTTGCCCCATGATGCCTTAGGAGAGAGATGGGCAGCCATCATGGTGCTGGCAACTGTTTGGACATCTGTTGACAGGAAACTGAAATAGTAAAGCCACCATGGAAAAAGGCCTCAGACTGAGTGTGGGGCTTTCCTCTCTGTACCAATGACACCAAAGAAGGATTGCTTACAGGGCTCTGTGAGACACACCATAGATTATATCTGAGAAAAAAAAATATTTAACAGGTATGGGGTAGTGGGGTGGGAGAGGCAAAATGTGTAGGTCAATATCTTAGACATATTTCAGTTGTCAGAATAAGGGACTAACATGTAGTGTTCCTGTTCAGGAATCACCCACAAACCACACAAGCACCTATGCATGTCAGACAGGAATGGTGCATTGAATGCACACCCTAATACTGACTGATCACAACCATAACTCAGGGTTTGGGACCTGAACCACGGTCCTGAACATCTTTCTTTGTCAATTTATAAAGCAAAAACAAAACAAACAAAACGGAAATCAAAAAACAAACGTAGCTCATATGAATTTGCAGTAAGTGTTGTTCAGAGGTGAGTTCTGATCATGCCATTTTAGATATAACAGTGCATATTGGACATTAATTTGATGTGTCCTATATAAAGCTTTGTGTAATGTGTTAAAATTAACAAATGTCATACAGAACATACAGAACTTAACATAATGTGATCACTGTGACCTTGTTCTGAGTCAAGTTATTTTTCTGTGTCAATGATTGGCAGGCATATTACAGCAATGATATGAAATAATGTTGCAGAAATGTAACCAAATGCCTATAACTATACTGAGAGCACACACCTCACCATTAGGAAACCCAGGTCTCTCTCGGTGACTAGTGCTGTCCTCACAGTCCATGGAGGACCCATGTGTAAGCCTAGATATTGGAAATAGGAAGCGGGATTATCTAAGGTCAACCTGGCGAGCCAGGTAGAGGACAACATGGGAACCATGAGACCCTGTCAAAAACAAAACTGAAACTCACCCCACATCCAAGGCCTCACCTACCAAGCCTTGACTTCTTTCCATTCTCTCCCTACCAGTCTTTCATTCTGGGAAGTTTGGAAGGAATTGGCAATGATCTTTCACTTCTAAGGATCTTGTTCTCTCTATCCCTAGGTTCATATTAAGAACAAAGGAGAGTGAGTATCCCCATGTGAACAACTGAGTAGTATCTATTGCTGCTAGCATAATACTGTGCCTATGACAATCTCTAGGTTCCCTGACTGTTGCTGCACTAGCAAGAAGTATCAAGTGCTGAGGCCAGACCCGAGTGATGCTGTCAAGGCATCAGAGATATTCCACTTCCTTGTCCTGAGATTAGATCAACCTGAGACAATGTGACCCTGGTGGGTTATTTAACCATACATCTTTCTCCCTCCCCCACCTTTCTGAGTTCAGTACAGGCCAAAGCTCATGAATCTTGATCCCCTACTTATCTTTTTTTTTTTTTTTTTTTTTTTTTTTGGCATTTCCTCTAATTACATTTCAAATGTTTTCCCCTTCAGCAATCCCCGTTCCATTCCCTCTCCCCTGCCTCTATGAGGGTGCTCCCCCACCCACCCACACACTCCTGTCTTCCCTCCCTAGCATTCATCTATACTAGGACATTGAACACTCTCAGGCCCAAGGACCTCTCCTCCCACTGATGGTCAACAAGGCCCTCCTCTGCCACATATGTGGCTAGTACAATGGGTCCCTCCATGTGCATTCTTTGGTTGGTGATCCAGTCTCTGGGAGCACCTGGGGTCCTGACCAGTTGACACTGTTGCTTCCTTCCCATGGGGTCGCAAACTCCCTCAGCTCCTTCAGTCCCTTCCCCAACTCTTCCAAATGGAACCCCACAATCAGTCCAACAGTTGCTGTGAATTGAATCATGGGAGTTCCCAACTTCTGGGCTAATATCCGCTTAACCATGAGTACATACCATTTTGTTCTTTTGTGACTTAGCTACCTCACTAAGGATGGTATTTTCAAGATCTCTCTGCTTCCTGGAGGATGATCCCAAACATTAAAACAAGTAAAGTTGAAGTTTCCTTGGTGTGATGCCTATTCCTGGTTGTCAACTTCACTCCATCTGGATGGAGCTACAATCCAGAAATGGAAGGCACACTTGTGATCCAGATCTTGAGGCTGGGGAAGACACAGGCTTTTGACCCAGAGCTTGTCATGGAGGTCTTGAGGCACAGTGACCAAGAAAAGCTTCCCCCCAGGCAAAGTAATATATTCTTTTAATCCTGTGAGACTCTGGCAAGTATATCTGAGCTCAAGGTCAGCCTTGGACAAAGCAAATTCCTTATCCAGGTGTGGTAGTACGCACCTTTAATCTGGGCCACACTTGCTGCTTGACGACTACATGGGGACAATGGAAAAAGCAAGACTCACTCTTTACCTGTTTGCTCGTATGTGAAAGCACATCTGTTGGAAACTACTTCATTAGGATTCCACTTTGTACAGACAAGAGCAAAAAGCTACCCTGTTGGGACTGAGCAGCTACTAGAATTTTTGACTTCCATTTAACAGCTGCCCATTGTGCTCTTAGTTAGACTACAGAATCTAAGTAATTACAATAAGTTGTTTTAATAGAGAGAGATATTCCATAATTTCTGATACTCTAGAGAATCCTGACTAATACATTTGGATACCCCAAGAAGAGATGCCAGAGCCATTAGATACCTACAGAGCAATGCCCTAACTGACACTACAGCCAGCTCAAGAAAAAGAAATGTGTTATACTCCTCAAAGCTGAAAGGAGTGAGACTTCAGACCTGGGGATGCGAGGATGCAGTTTGAGAAGCTGGGCTTTTATTTTATTTATTTATATTTTTTGTCTTGGTTTGGTCCAGTATTTCCTCACTATGACACTTTGGAATGGCAATATATTGCCTGTGATATTGGAAGTATGTGATCTGCATCTTATTTTGATTTTACAGGAGATTACACTTTAGAGATTGTTTATACCTAAGAAGATACTTTGAACTATGGACTTTTAACATTGTTGAAAATGTTTTAGACTATGGGACTTTTCAAGTTAGACTAAGTGCATTTTCCTGTATGCTATGGATAGGTATGGCCACAATAGATTCATGTGTTTAAACAAGCCTAATCGAGCCAGGAAGTGATACGTGTGGTTTGATTATGCATAACCAAAGCAGTAGCACTATTAAGAGTTGTGGTCTCATTGGCTGAGTTGTGTCATGGTGGGGTTGGGTTTTGCAACCCTCCTCCTAGCTACCAGCAAGACTCTTTTCTCCTGTTTGCATTCAGAACAAGATGTAGAACTCTCTACTCCTCCAGTGCCTTGCCATCCTAGGTGCTGCTTAACTTTCCTCCACATTTGCAGTCCATTGACTGAACCTCCGAACCTGTCAGCTAGCACGAATGAAATGTTCTCTCTTATGACAACGTTGCTTTGGTCTCTGCATCTTTTCACAGAAACAGAAAGCCTAAGACACTGGATTGTTTTTTGTTGTTGTTGTTTTGTTTTGTTTTCCCATGTAAACTTAAGAAGGGCTCTATAAAGGACTATGTTGGAATTTTAATGGGAACACATTTAATCTGTAGGTTTCTTTTCCTAAGCTGTACATTTTCACTGTGTTAATCCTATCTATCCATGACCATGGGGACTCTTTCCTCAGCTTCTTTCTTCAGAGATTTGAAAATCTTTTCATATAGATTTTTAATTGCTTGATTAGAGTTACAGGAAGATATTTTATATGTTTTGTGGCTATTGTAACAAGTGGCTTTCCTAAATTCATTTTCAGCCTGTTTATCATTTGAATAAACAGACCAATGATTTGTTTGTTTGTTTGTTTGTTTTTAGTGTACTGTGTATCTGTCCACTTTGCTGTAGGTGTTTATCAGCTTTAAGAGTTCTCTGTTGACCTTTGGTTACATATATAATATATTCTATTATATATATCCAATCATATCGTGGGCAAATAGCAATACTTTGAATTTTTCCTTTAACATTTATATTCCCTTGATTTCTTTTAGCTGTCTGATTGCACTAAATAGAAATTTAAGTACTGTGTTGAATAGATAGGAAGAGAATAAGCCTTGTCTTAGCCCTGATTTTAGTGAAAATGTTTTCAGTTTCTCTCCATTGAATTTTATATTGTCTATTGGCTTGGTGTTTATTGATTTTCCTATGTTTAGGTATGCTCCCTCTATCCCTGTTCACTACCGGACTCTTAACAGGAAGGGCAGTTGCATTTTCTCAATGACTTTTTAGCCATCTAATGAGATGACCACATGGTTATATTTGTTTCAATGTGGTTATTTTGGTAGATTACACTGATGGAATTTTCTACATTGTACCATGCCTGCATTCTGAAAATGAAGTCTACTTGATAATGATAGAGTGGGTCCTTGGATTCTGTATGCCAGTATTTCACTGAGTATTGTTACATCAAAGTTCATAATGGAAACTGGTCTGAATTCCCATCTCATGTTAAGTCTTTGTGTGGTTCAGATATCAGGTTGACTGTGGCCTCAGAGAATGAGTTTGGCAATGTTCTTTCTGTTTCTATTCATTGGAATAGTTTGAAGAGTTTTGGTATTAGCACTTTTTAAAAAACAACTCTGGTAGAAGTCTACACTAAAACCATGTATTCTGTGCTATTTGGAGTGGGAGCCTTTGGATGACTGTTTCTATTTCTTAAGGAGTTCTACGATTACAAGTTACTTAGCTACTTGAGCAGATCTGGATTTAAGTTTGGTAATTGGTATCTGTAGAAAATGCAGTTTCCTTTTGATTTCACAATTCTCTGGAGTACAGGCCTGATGGTTCTTTGAATTTCCTCAGTGTCCATTGTTGTGTCCCTATTCATTTCTGATTTTGAAATTTTGGGTATTTTTACTCTCCCTTTTAGATAGTTTGTGTAAGGTGTTGTCTATCTGGTTGATTTTCTCAAAGAACCAGACCTTGCTTTCCTTGACACTTTGTATTATTCTCTTTTTCCTAACTGATTGATTTCAGCCCTGAGTTTATTTGCTGCCATCAAATCCTACCAGTTCCTCAATGACGTGAGGGTTTGCATGACATTGAGAATTGCAGCATGTACGAAATGAAGCTCTTGCTGTTCTTTGTGGTGGTGATGGACACCACAGCTTCATTGAACACGCTACATAGCCAGCTTTCAGGATGTATTAAAGTAGCCCGCCATGTCAGTATTATCTGCAAAGTGTCATGAGACACTATCAGAGGTCTGTACTCTCCTCTTTCTCTCAGAGGTCTGTCAGAATGGGTGACAGAATGCTTTCAAGACTGGGAATACTTAGCAATCTGAGAGACAAAATAAGGCACTGCAATTCACACTGTACATTAAGGACAGTATAGTCTGGTAAGTGCTGACAAAAACTATTGCTTCATGTCATACGTACTTGTTGAAAAATCCAGACTAAGGCATGTATCTGGTAGCATTGATCAAACAAACCACAAACTCTTGTGAGGATCCATACATGAGTAGACTTAGCAAGATCTAGGCTACTTCCGGGTTCTAAAATGTTCAAGGAGATCCCACAAATACAATAGTAACCTGGGAGTGTGGTCTAAATCTAATCTCACCTTGTTACCAATGTTCTACTAATGACCCTTTCTCTGACAGGATCAGCTCATAAAAGCCAGAGGACCTAAGGTAGAGAGTAACCAAGCCTCTACCCTGATGCTCTGGTTGCTAAGCTAAATGCCCTGGTTTGCCAGAAACTGTTTGTGGATCCACTGGATTACTTCCTCCACATTTTAACACTCTGACTAACCTAAAGTGTCATTTAGTCAATTCCATTCAAAAAATAATAAAACAGGCACCTAGAAGAAACTATCCTCAATATATTCTCAGATCTGCTATGGCAGAAGTGCAGCTTTCAATGTCCCTCTTAGGTTAGACACCTACACAGGAATGCTCTCCATCAGAAACAGGTGGCCACAGCTGCAGGCTCGATTCACCATGGCTGCTCTTGAGCATCCTTCCCAAACTGCTTAGATTAAGATGTTTTTCTTGTTATCAAGAGAGATTCATTATCCTAACACAGCCTACTGGAGGCTTTTCTCAATTCTGAATTTTACAGATGTGCTTAATCTACATTGTCATCCTGGTGTAGAGGTGAAAGGTCTGCTCTAAAATTGAAAATGAGGGTTCCTGGGGCATGTTCCTGAACACACAAAGAGCAGTGGTAACAACAGAGCCCTGAATCCACGCAGGACAGTCTAAGACAGTGAGCATGCGTAGCTCAAGCACCTGTACCTACACATCTCCTGAAATTTCTCCACTCAATGGGAGGTATTCCAGTCCACATACTACAGCACATGATCTACAAAGAAAAAAAGCCAGCTGTAGGAGTTGTGGTGATGCCTCACAGGTTAGAGCATCTGCTGGTCTCTCAGAAGAGCCACATGGTGCCTAACAATCATCTACCACAGAGGATGTGATTCCTTCTCTGGCCTCTGAGGGGACTGCTCTCAGGAGGCTCCACATACAGTAGGACATACAGTAGGAAAAACACCCATTCACATAAATGATAAAAATAAGACTAATCAGCAACAACAAAAACACAGCAAATATAAGGGGAAGGACAACAGCATCTATCAAAAGCTATTTCCCAGATGACTTGGAAGGTCATTCTGTTTTGTGATCATCACTGATGCTGTATTGCCAGAAGAGTTGAGGCACATGGCTCTGGGATTCCTCATTTAATGTATACTATTTTGTGAATGTTTTTTATTTCCTCAAGAGTTGTAGAACAATGATGGGATATTACTCAATATCTGGTCCACAGGGTCAATAATGAATGTGTGTTATAGTGTGCTATATTTTAGGAGTAACAGAATACATGACAGCATGGATACTGTATGCCAGTGAACTTAAAGAGATCCATCTCTAGCTCTGAATTCAAGGTCTACAGGAGGGGTCAGAATACATGTATGAGGAATATGATCTTAAAAGTCAAGACTTGAAAATCAATTTTTATTCACAGAAATACAATTTTTAAAATACAGGCTTTAAAAAAAGTTAATATAAAGATTTAAAACAAAACCTAAAAATGAAAAAGAAATAACAAGAATAAATAACTTCTCAATAACAGCATAAAACCAAACAAATGGAAAAGCAAAACTTCAAGGAAAACTCTAACTGAAAATATTGATAAACAGCATTCCCTCACTGCATATTTAGCAGCAGAGACTATACCCTGTTTCCTCTTGGATACTTGGTGGCAGGGCAGTCACCACAGTTCTCTTTCATGGGATGTTTTCAGAGCAGGAAACAGAATAAGACCCTGAATCAGTAAGGCTGGCTCACTGGCTTCATATTTAGGGCCAATTTACACACATGCAATGAACTCTGAGTAAGAAGATCCATCCCAGGTATTCTGTAACTCTTGGGGCTGGAGCTCAGCAGGGGGCTCCTGAGGTGGCAAGTCATTCTGCAGGAGGCCCTCTTCCTGGGATGGGGCCAATTCCAGCTCTGTTGCAGTTTCTGAGATCTAGGAGAGGAAGGCATTTATTAAGACCCAGGCTTGGTGGGGACCTAAATACCAACACTCAGGCTGCTGCCTCCCACCCCCCTCAGCAGGACAGTTTCCACTGATCTTTTAACTGACACCATTGCTGCTAAATCTGCAGGCAGGGCAACATACCCAGGTACACATTCAAGTAAATGGGCTGACAAGCTGCCACTCAGTCTTCTATCAGTGCAAACCAAGAACAGGGCAATGGAAGACACCTCACTAGGTTAGAGGATAAAAGGAGAAGGCCACATGCCACCCAGGTTGATGACAATGAGAAGCACTCATTTGACATTTGCACTTGGTTCCCAAGGTACTTGAACCTTGGAGGTCACATGACCTCTGGATGACTCCTTTCGCAGGAATCAGAGCTCCCTAAAAGCTCTGCATAGAATTCCACCCATCAAGAGGACATGCAGGAATGTGACATGTTTTTCATTTGTCACCCTTACTAGACTGCAGATTAAAGCAGAGCAGCAAGGTACACTTGCCAATAATTCAGTGCCTCACAAGAGGTTGGATCACAGAATACTTATGCATAGACAGAGCAGTGAACAACTACATTATATGTGGTTGGTGGATGGTTGGGAGTTTGGTTTAGAAAGGTGCTGAGTAAAAGCAACATGGACCTAATGGGCAAATGGTATCAGACAGTATTAACCAGACTGTGCTATTTGTGCCTACCTGATATTGTTGGGTCTGGAGGTTGGTGGTCTTCTCCTGTTCGTCTTTATCATTCAGGTTCATGTCAACCAAGTATTGTTGGATGATGGCCCAATCAACCTGTATTTCCTTGGTTTCCTGCTTCAGGTTGACCAACTTCTTCTTTACAAGAGTCTTCTCTAACAGGAGCCGGCCATGCAGTTTTCTGGAAACACACTTTGCATAGTAAGATCCTGTAGCCTCCTCCACCCATTCCTACTTCCAGGTCCCATTAACCCCACCAGGACCCAGTTTCCCAAGAAGATCTAATAAAATATGTTTCATGACATCTGCACCAACAGCAAACAGCCCCTTCAGGGAAGAAAAAATGATTGCTGCAGCCCAAGCATCAATAAGGGTCCATTTGTCTCCAAAATAAAGAGGGACCTCCATCTGTCCATGACAGCCCAATGAATTAGGGAAACATCAATTAGTAGGGGGCAAAAACCATCAAGGGAGATCAGTAGAACCATGAGGAGGGCACTCTATCCATGTGTTCCATCATACTCAGCTCTGTAAATCCCTGCCTGGGACACGGAGGCCTAGTGCTGTATAATAACCCTCTCACGATCTGACTCACTTTCCTATCCAGAGGCTCCTGAGGAGGCCTGGACAGTACTGGGAGGAATGACAGTCTCTTCCACACTTATGAAAACTGAGTCCAAATTCCCAAGGCACAACGATGGCTAAAAAGCAGAAGGGATAAAACCAGATCTGCAGACTCTCCAGTCCAAAAAAAAGGAAGACAAAAATGGCCATCTTACAACTGGTGTCTTCCCTGACCAGTACTTACTGATAGAAGTTCATCTCCTTCTTGAGCTCCTGGAACTTCTCACGGGCCGCAGTGTTCTCCATCTCTAAGTTGTGCAGAAACGACATGATCTCCTTCTCCTTTAACTTCAATTTTTCATACAGTACATTTGGCCTGTGGTAGGGCCTGGCCCCAGGAAAATAGAACTCCATGAACATGGGCTTTTAGGGACACATGAACTCAGGCTGGGTCCTGTACTGCTCCAGCCTGTGAAGGCCACATTCTGGATTCTACTGACTGGGATCTTTTTTCATTGGAAACTTGTTATCTTGGCCCTAGGACAGCAGAAGCAAGGCATCCAGATGCAGGGTGCCCTGGCTCCCTGTGGTCACTCAGTAGGGCTGGAAGGGCAGTTCAGTGAGTGATGCTCTCAAGAGCCTAGACCACAGGCCTTTGCCTACCAGAAACCTGTGGTTATACTTTTCCTATTTTCAGAACAGGAATTCTTAATCCTGGATAACTAATACTTCAGAAGCAGACATTATACATTATTCTGGAGATGAGACCAGACCTTCCCACAGCTTTATAATCTGTCCAAGGGATACAAATGTAGAGACAATTGTGAACTCATAGGCAAAGAGTAGTACTATTTAAAGTGGGGCTCCCAGACATCAGCACTGACATCACCTTGAAACTGTTATACAGGAGAATCCTCAGGCCAAAACACAGAACCCTACATTCGAAAGTGTGGAGGGAAATATAAACATACCAAACGTATAAACATCCATGTACACATGTGCATCCACACACACACACAGACTGGGACACACCCACAGGTGGAAATGACAAAGACTCAGAAAATAAGAAAAAGAGACAGACAGACACAAAGAAAGCACAATGAGAATCAGAAGAAATGCATGCAACATTACTGGCTCAGAGTATCCTGGATTTCACAGATTTCTGGATTTCAAAGGGGGAGAGAAATATAAACATGAAAAAACCCATGCCCATGAGAAAACAGAATAATATACACAAGTGCAAGTACACACACACACACACACACACACACACACACACACACACACAAACAGACTTGGGTACACACATTAGATGGAGAAGGGGAGACAAACTCAGAGAATGAGAAAGAGTCAGAAAGAAAGACAGATTACAGTGAGGTGCAGAAGTAATACATGCAACATTACTGTCTCAGAGTGTAAGGCACACAAAAAGGAAGAGGCGTGAGCCTTAGGCCTTCTAGTCAAGCACTGAGATGAACAATGTGGCACCAGGCCCCTCCAGCTGCTACCAGGAGCTTCCAGCACTCAGTCACCTAACAGGCAAGTACAAAGACTCACCACAAACTCACAGCACCTAGAATCTCACAAAGTCACCCCCTGTCAAGGGATTTCCAAATGCACTCTGGGAAGTCAATCTCTTCTGCCTCTATCCCTGTATTCTTCACTCAAAGACAAGATGACACTTTCACTTGGAGGAAGCAGAAGAGACCATGTCCCATTTCATTCCTGAACAAGCTTCAGGCTCTGCCTCTCCACTAAGAAGTATTTAAGGACATGAGGTAGGGCACAATAACATTCCTGAGGTACAGCTTCCTAGACGCACTTCCTTAAAAGGGCAAGATGAAGGTGACATTGCACACCCAACACAGACACCACAGGGTTTGGAGCAATGCACACCTCTTGTTCATGGATCCCTCTGTGGCATAGATCAAGCGATCTCTCAGTTCGTTTCTCTCCTGGGTAATGAGCTGCAGCTCTGTGGTCAGCCTCTCCTCTTCCTTCTTGAACTGCTTCAGGCTGATGACAATGGAAGGTGATGATGTCTGTCTGCCAGCCTCTGTAGGTAGAAGAACACATGCTGACTTGCATAGTGAGAACACATAGAGTGTAGACAGACACCCCAGAGACTCAAGCCGAAGGACAACATGTCTGGAACCCCAAAACCCCACAAAGAGTTTGTCCCCTACTTGAGATGCCTCCACAGTAGATCTCAGCTTTCCCATCCCTCTATAGAGACCAGGAGAGGTGAGCAGCCAGGGGTTTCCTCTGTCTCCTTACACATTCTTATGGTGACCACAGATATGGCTTCTCCTGCCTTATTAACAACTGTACAGTGTACAACATGGCTTCAGAGTCCTCAAGCCTGTGGTTTCAGAAGTCAGATCTTGAATTCACCATCCACAAGTCCATGGGTGCTCTGAAGATGCTCAGATCTCCTACCCTGTCACTATAGGCCCATGTCTTTGGATTATAAAGTCATACATGGGGAGCACTTGGTCAATAGACTGAACACTTCCCCTACTGAAACACCTAACACCCCAGAGGTAGCAAAAGGATCCAGTCTCTGTCTGGGTGTATCCACACTGACAGTTGTTTGGTTACAGTAGAGAGAAATGCCTGCCAACAACAACCACTGATAAAGAAAGCTAAGGTTAGCACTGTTAGTGAGAGGGTCAGAGGTGTTCTGAGGACATAAGGTCAGGGACTGGAGCACAATTGTCTCCCTGTTACTATATTCAGATAGACACTGAAGCTAAAAGAAGCTGTGACAGTGAAGTACAGGGGGGCTGGGATTACATTGGCATAGGTTAGACCCTCTGTGACTCCTGATGGTCTCATTATATCCCCATATAACATCCTCAGTACCCAGTATATGTCAAGACTTGGAGTTCACAGAATAGCAGCTTTGGCCTTGCCTCTCTTGCCTTAGGAGATGGAGAAAGTAATGTTCTGAAGTCCTTCATGTATTAAAATTCAGATAATCATGGAAATCCTTTTGATTCCCAGAGGATCCAGTTCCTGGGACCCATTGCTAGAAAGGCCAGCTCAATCCATCCCTGCTAGGAAACTCAACATCCACTTCCCAGGACTTACTCCATATTCTCCAGGACCACCTCCTTTGTCCTTCTTGACTCTGAGATGAAAGGCCAGCTTCATTCTGCCTCTCTCTAGACTCTGTACAATTTAACTTTGCGATGCTAAAACGACCTCTCAGTCGAGAAAACATGTTTCTGGACATATCTTCTAGATACTAACTGAGAGATATCAGTGCACTCGTGGTTACTACAACACTGGTGACATCACAGGGGATTCCAAGCCCTCTCCAGGAGACAATAGAATGTCCAAGAAGGGGCTGCTGATGTCATGAGAAGCAGCCTTTGGCTCCCTGAGGATGTTCTCCCTGTACTGACAGGAAGCTGAGGTGCCTTTTCCTGGAGACTCTCCTGGGACATAGACATTGATCACCTCCTCCTTACAAAGCCAGATTTTGCTCTAGGCTTGACTGGAAACCCCTAAGTAAATTAATTCCTGCATATGGAACTGAGTGTTTCCTTTCCAAACCTTGACAAAAATGTTTCATCCTACCTCAAATTTTTCTTATTCAGCAATATTAGCCATTAATTACTCAGAAATCACAGCGGGATGAATGTGGAGGAGGAACGATCCCCTGCCTCATCATGCACAGGTGCAGGAAAACACACCCAGGAAGAGTCTGCAGGGCAGGTTGCTGTGGGTTAGGGGCTACAGACATAGGAGCCTGGTGCTTAGCATTTGACGGTTGCCCCATGATGCCTTAGGAGAGAGATGGGCAGCCATCATAGTGCTGGCAACTGTGTGGACATCTGTTGACAGGAAACTGAAATTGTAAAGCCACCATGGAAAAAGGCCTCAGACTGAGTGTGGGACTTTCCTCTCTGTACCAATGACATCAAAGAAGGATTGCTTATAGGGCTCTGTGAGACACAGCATAATTTATGTTTGAGAAAAAGTAAAGAATATATTTAACAGGTACCGGGTTATGGGGTGGGGGAGGGCAAGTGTGTAGGTCAATATTTTAGACATATTTCAGTTGTCAGAATAAGGGACTAACATGCAGTGTTCCTGTTCAGGAATCACCCACAAACCACACAAGCACCTATGCATGTCAGACAGGAATGGTGCATTGAATGCACACCCTAATACTGATTGATCACAACCGTAACTCAGGGTTCGGGGCCTGAACCACGCTCCTGAACATCTTTCTTTGTCAACTTGTAAACGAAAAACAAAACAAACAAATCAAAAAAAAACCACACACATAGCTCATATGAATTTGCAGTAAGTGTTGTTCAGAGGTAAGTTCTGATCATGCCATTTTAGATATAACAGTGCATATTGGACATTAATTTGATGTGTCCTACCTATATAAAGATTTCTGTAATGTCTTAAGATTAACAAATGTCATACAGAACATACAGAACTTAACATAATGTGATAACCATGACCATGTTCTGAGTCAAGTTATTTTCCTGTGTCCATGATTGGCAGGCATATTATAGCAATCATATGAAATATGGTTGCAGAAATGTAACCAAATGGCTGTAGCTGTACTGAGAGTACACACCTCACCATTAGGATACCCAGGTCTCTCTCGGTGACTAGTGCTGTCCCCACAGTCCATGGAGGCTCCACTTGTAAGCCTAGCTTTTGGAAATACGAAGCAGGATTATCTAAGGTCAACCTGGCAAGCCAGGTATAGGACAACATGGGAACCATGAGACCCTGTCAAAAACAAAACTGAAACTCACCCTACATCCAAGGCCTCACCTACCAAGCCTTGACTTCTTTCCATTCTCTCCCTACCAGTCTTTCATTCTGGGAAGATTGGAAGGAATTGGCAATGATCTTTCAGTTCTAAGGATCTTGTTCTCTCTATCCCTAGGTTCACATTAAGAACAGATGAGAGTGAGTATCACCATGTGAACAACTGAGTAGTATCTATTGCTGCTAGCACAATACTGTGCCTATGACAATCTCTAGGTTCCCTGACTGTTGCTGCCCTAGCAAGAAGTATCAAGTGCTGAGGCCAGACCCCAGTGATGCTGTCAAGGCATCAGAGATGCTCCACTTCCTTGTCCTGAGATTAAATCAACCTGAGACAATGTGACCCTGGTGGGTTATTTAACCATACATCTTTATCCTACCCCCACCTTTCTGAGCTCAGTACAGGCCAGAGTTCATGTACATTGATCCCCTACTTTTCTTTTTTTTTCTTTTTTTTTTTTTTTTTGATATTTCCTTTAATTATATTTCAAATGTTTTCCTCTTTAGCAATCCCCTGTACCATTCCCTCTCCCCTGCTTCTATGAGGGTGCTCCCCCACCCACCCACCCACTCCTGTCTTCCCTCCCTAGCATTCATCTATACTAGGACATTGAACACCCTCAGGGCTAAGGGCCTCTCCTCCCACTGATTTCCAACAAGGCCCTCCTCTGTCACATATGTGGCCAGCACCATGGGTCCCTCCATGTGCATTCTTCGGTTGGTGATCCAGTCTCTGGGGGCACCTGAGGGCCTGACCAGTTGACACTGTTGCTCCCTCCCCATGGGGCTGCAAACTCCCTCAGCTCCTTCAGTCCCTTCCCCAACTCCCCCACCTGGGACCCCACATTCGGTCCAACAGTTGCTGTGAATTGTTGAAAATGTTTTAGAAGATGGGACTTTTGAAGTTTGACTTAGTGTACTTTCCATTATGCTATGGATAGGTATGGCCATGATAGACTCATGTGTTTAAACAAGCCTATTAGAGCCAGGGAGTGTTGTGTGTGGTTTGAATATGCATGACCAAGGCAGTAACACTATTAAGAGTTGTGGCCTTATTGGTGGAGTTGTGTCATGGTGTGGTTGGGCTTTGCAACTCTCCTCCTAGCTACCAGCAAGACTGCCATCTCCTGTTTGCATTCAGAACATGATGTAGAATTCTCAGCTCCTCCAGCGCCATGCCATCCTAGGTGCTGCTTAACTTTCCTCCACATGTGCAGTCCATGGACTGAACCTCCGAACCTGTCAGCTAGCACCAATTAAATGTTCTCTCTTATGACAACGTTGCTTTGGTCTTTGTGTCTTTTCACGGTAACAGAAAGCCTAAGACACTGGTTTTTTTTTGTTGTTGTTGTTGTTGTTGTTTTTCCATGTAAACTTCAGAAGGTCTCTATAAAGGACTATGTTGGAATTTTAATGGGAACACATTTAATCTGTAGGTTTCTTTTCCTAAGCTGTACATTTTCACTGTGTTAATCCTATATATCCATGAACATGGGGACTCTTTCCTCAATTTCTTTCTTCAGAGATTTGAAAATCTTGTCATATACATCTTTAATTGCTTCATTATAGTTACAAGAAACTAGTTTATTATTTTTTGTGGTTATTGGAACATGTGGCTTTTCTAAGTTCTTTTTCAACCTGTTTATCATTTGTGTAAAGAGAGCCAATGATTTTTTGTTTTGTTTTTAGTATACTTTGTATCTGGCCACTTTGCTCTAGGTGTTTATCATTATTTGGAGTTCTTTGGTGATATTTGAATTCATATATATACATATATATATATATATATATATATATATATATATATGTATATGTTAGATATATAATATATTCTATTATATATATCCAATCATGTCATGGGCGAATAGCAATACTTTGAATTTTTCCCTTACCATTTATGTTCCCTTGATCTCTTTTAGCTGTCTGATTGCACTAACTAGAAATTTAAGTAGTATGTTGAATAGATAGGAAGAGAATAAGCCTTAACTTAGCCCTGATTTTAGTGAAAATGTTTTCAGTTTCTCTCCATTGAATTTTATATTGTCTATTGGCTTGGTGTTTATTGATTTTACTATGTTTAGGTATGCTCCCTCTATCCCTGTTCACTACAGGACTCCTAACATGAAGGGCAGTTGGATTTTCTCAATGGCTTTTCACCATCTCATGAGATGATCATGTGGTTATATTTCTTTCACTGTGGTTATTTCGGTAGATTACATTGACTGAATTTTCTATATTGTATCATGCCTGCATTGCTGAAAATAAAGCTTACTTGATAATGATAGAGTGGGTCCTTGGATTCTGTATGCCAGTATTTCATGGAGTATTGTTGCATCAGTTTTCTTAATGTAAATTGGTCTGAATTCCCATCTCATGTTATGTCTCTGTGTGGTTTAGATATCAGGTTGACTGTGGCCTCAGAGAATGAGTTTGTCTGTGTTCTTTCTGTTTCTATTCATTGGAATAGTTTGAAGAGTATTGGAATTAGTGCTTTTTGAAGCAGAAGTCTGGTAGAAGCCTGCACTAAAACCATATACTCTGTGCTATTTGGAGTGGGAGCCTTTGGATGACTGTTTCTATTTCTTAAGGAGTTCTAGCATTACATAGTTACTTGAGCAGATATGGTTTTAAGTTTGGTAATTGGGATCTGTGTAGAAAAACACATTTTCTTTTGAATTCACAATTTTCTGGAGTACAGCCTGAGGGTTCTTTGAATTTCCTCAGTGTCCATTGTTGTGTCCCCTTTTCATTTCTGATTTTGTTAATTTGGGTATTTTCAATCTCCCTTTTAGATAGTGTGGGTAAGGGGTTGTCTATCTTCTTGATTTTCTCAAAGAATCAGCTCTTGCTTTCTTTAACTCTTTGTATTATTCTCTTTCTTTCTAACTGATTGATTTCAGCCCTGAGTTTATTTGCTGCCATCAAATCCTAACAGTTCCTCAATGACATGAAGGTTTGCCTGTCATTGGGAACTGCAGCATGTAAGAAATGAAGCTCTTGCTGTTCTCTGTGGTAGTGATGTACACCACAGCCTCACTGAACACACTACGTAGCCAGCTTTCAGGATGTATTAAAGTAGCCCACCATGTCAGTGTTATCTGCAAAGTGTCATGAGACACTATCAGAGTTCTGTACTCACCTCTGTCTCTCAGAGGACTGTCAGAATGGGTGACAGAATGCTTTCAAGACTGGGAATACATAGCAATCTGAGAGACAAAATAAGGCACCGCAATTCACACAGTACATTAAGGACAGTTTAGTCTGGTAAGTGCTGATAAAAACTATTGTTTCATGTCATATGTGCCTGTTGAAAAATCCAGATGACAGTTTGTGTCTGGTAGCATTTATTAAACAAACCACAAACTCTTGTGAGGATCCATACATGAGTAGACTTAGCAAGATCCAGGCCACTTCCAGGCTCTAAAATGTTCAAGGAGACCCTACAAATACAATAGTAACCTGGGAGTGTGGTCTAAATCTAGTCTCGCCTTGTTACCAAGGTTCTACTGATGACCCTTTGTCTGACAGGATCTGCTCATAAAAGTCAGACGACCTAAGGTAGAGAGTAACCAAGCCTCTACCCTGATGCTCTGGTTGCTAAGCTAAATGCTCTGGTTTGCCAGAAACTGTTTGTGGACCCAATGGATTACTTCCTCCACATTTTAACACTCTGACTAACCTAAAGTGTCATTTAGTCAATTCCATTCAAAAAATAATAAAACAGGCACCTAGAAGAAACTATCCTCAATATATTCTCAGATCTGCTATGGCAGAAGTGCTGCTTTCATTGTCCCTCTTAGGTTCCACACCTACACAGGAATGCTCTCCATCAGAAACATGTGGTCACAGCTGCAGGCTCTATTCCCCATGGCTGCTCTAGAGCTTCCTTCCCAAACTGCTTAGATTAAGACGTTTTTCTTGTTATCTAAAGAGATTCATTATTCTAACACAGCCTACTGGAGCCTAGTCTGAATTCTTATTTTTACAGATGTGCCTAAAGTACATTGTCATCCTGGTTTAGAGGTGAAAGATCTGCTCTAAAATTGAAAAGGAGGAGCCAGGGAGTTGTGTGGCATGCCTTTAATCCCAACACTTGGGAGGCAGAGACAGGCAGATTTCTGAGTTCGAGGCCAGCCTGGTCTACAGAGTGAGATCCAGGACAGCCAGGGCTATACAGAGAAACCCTGTCTCAGAAAACCAAAAAAAAAAAAAAAAAAAGAGATGCTGCGGCATGTTCCTGAACACACAAAGAGCAGTGGTAACAACAGAGCCCTGCATACATCCGGGACAGGCTAAGACAGTGAGCATGTGCAGCTCAAGCACCTGTACCTACACATCTCCTGAGATCTCTCCACTCAATGCAGGTGATCCAGTCCACATACTACAGCACATGATCTAGAAAGATAAAATCCAACTGCAGGAGGTGTGGTGATGCCTCACAGGTCAGAGCATCTGCTGCTCTCTCAGAAGAGCCACATGGTGCCTAACAATCATCTACCACAGAGGATGTGATTCCTTCTCTGACCTCTGAGGGGACTGCTCTCAGGAGGGGCCACATACAGTAGGACATACAGTAGGAAAAACACCCATTCACATAAATGATAAAAATAAGACTAATCAGCAACAACAAAAGCACAGCAAATTTAAGTTGAAGGACAAGAGCTTCTATCAAAAGCTATTTCCCATATGACTTGGAAGGTCATTCTATCTGTTCTGTGATCATCACTGTTGCTGTATTGCCAGAAGAACTGAGGCACATGGCTCTGGGATTCCTCATTTAATCTATACTACTTTGTGAATGTTTTTTATTTCCTCAGCAGTTGTAGAACAATGATAGGATATTACTCAATATCTGGTCCACAGGGTCCATAATGAATGTGTGTTATAGAGTGCTATATTTTAGGAGTAACAGAATACATGACAGCATGGATATAGTATGGCAGTGAACTTACAGATATCCATCTCTGGCTCTGAAATCAAGGTCTACAGGAGGGGTCAGAACACCTGAATGAGGAAGAGAATCTTAAGAGTCAAGACTTGAAAATCAATTTTTATTCATAAGAAATAAAATTTTAAAAAACAGGCTTTAAAAAAATAGTTAATATAAAGAGTTAAAACAAAACCTAAAAATGAAAAAGAAATAACAAGAATATATAACTTCTCAATAACAGCATAAAAAAAAAACAAATTGAATGCAAAACTTCAACGAAAACTAACACAAAATATTGATAAGCAGCATTCCCTCACTGCATATTTAGCAGCAGAGACTACACCCTGTTTTCCTCTTGAACACTTGGTGGCAGGACAGTCACCTCAGTTCTCTGTCATGGGATGTTTTCAGAACAGGAAACAGAATAAAACCCTGAATCAGCCGGGCTGGCTTACTGGCAACATAGTTAGGGCCAATTTACACACATGCAATGATCTCTGAGTAAGAAGATCCATCCCAGGTATTCTGTAACTCTTGGGGCTGGAGCTCAGCAGGGGGCTCCTGAGGTGGCAACTCATTCTGCAGGAGGTTCTCTTCCTGGGATGGGGCCAATTCCAGCTCTGGTGCAGTTTCTGAGACCTGGGAGAGGAAGGCAGTTATTAAGACCCAGGCTTGGTGGGGACCTAAATACCAACACTCAGTCAGCCACCTCCCACCCCGTCAGCAGGACAGTTACCACTGATCTTTTAACTGACACCATTGCTGCTAAATCTGCAGGCAGGGCAAAATATCCAGGGATAGTCACAAAAACATGGGCTGGCAAGCTGTCACTCAATCTTCTATCAGTACAAACCAAGAACAGGGCAATGGAAGATACCTCACTAGGTTACAGGATAAAAGAAGAAGGCCACATGCCACCCAGGTTGATGACAATGAGAAGCACTCATTTGACATTTGCACTTGGTTCCCAAGGTACTTGAACCTTGGAGGTCACATGACCTCTGGATGACTCCTTTCTCAGGAATCAGAGCTCCCTGAAAGCTCTGCATAGAATCCCTCCTATCAAGAGGACATGCAGGAATGTGACATGTTTTTCATTTGTCATCCTTACTAGACTGCAGATTAAAGCAGAACAGCTAAGTACAGTTGCGAATAATTCAGTGTCTCACAAGAGGCTGAGGTCCAGAAATACGTATACATAGACAGAGCAATGAACAACTACATTATATGTGGTTGGTGACTGGTTGGGAGTTTGGATTAGAAAGGTGCTGAGTAAAAGCAACATGGATCTCATGGGCAAATGGTATCAGACAGTATTAACCTGACTGTGGCGCTTGTCCTTACCTGATGTTGTTGGGTCTGGAGGTTGGTCGTCTTCTCCTGTTCGTCTTTATCATTCAGGTTCATGTCAACCATGTATTGTTGGATGATGGCCCAATCAACCTGTATTTCCTTGGTCTCCTGCTTCAGGTTGAACAACTTCTTCTTTACAAGGGTCTTCTCTAACAGGAGCCGGCTATGCAGGTTGCTAGAAACACACTTTGCATAGTAAGATCCTGTAGCCTAATCCACCCATTCCTACTTCTATGTCCCCTTAACCCCACCAGGACCCAGTTTCCCAGGAAGATCTAATAAAATTCATTTCAATACATCCACGACATCTGCACCAACAGCAAACAGCCCCTTCAGGGAAGAAAAAAATGATTGCTGCAGTCCAAACACCAATAAGGGTCCATGTGTCTCCAAAAGAGGGAGGGACCTCCATCTGTCCATTACAGCCCAATGCACTGGGGAAACATCAATTAGTAGTGGGGAATACCATCAAGGGAGATCAGTAGAACCAAGAGGAGGGCATTCTAACCATGTGTTCCATCACACTCAGCTCTGTAAGTCCCTGCCTGGGACATGGAGGCCTAGTGCGGTATAATAACCCTCTCATGATCTGAATCACTTTCCTATCCAGAGGCTCCTGAGGAGACCTGGACAGTACTGGGAGGAATGACAGTCTCTTACACACTTATGAAAACTGAGTCCAAATTCCCAAGGCACAATGATAGCTAAAAAGCAGAAAGGATAAAACAGATCTGCAGACACTGATGTCCAAAAAATAGGAGGGCAAAAATGGCCATCCTACAACTGGTGGCCTCCCTGACCAGTACTTACCGATAGAAGTTCATCTCCTTCTGGAGCTCCTGGCACTTCTCACGGACCTCACTGTTCTCCATCTCTAAGTTGTGCAGAAACGACATGATCTCCTTCTCCTTTAACTTCAGTTTTTCATACAGTGCATTTGGTCTGTGGTAGGGCCTGGCCCCAGGAAGATAGAACTCCATGAACATGGGCATTTAGGGACACATGAACTCAGGTTGGGTGCTGTACTGCTCCAGCCTAGGAAGGCCACATTCTGGATTCTACAAACTGGGATCTTTTTTCATTGGAAACTTGTTATCATGGCCTGAGGACAGCAGAAGTAAGGTATCCAGATGGAGTGTGCCCTGGCTCCCTATGCTCACTCAGTAGGGCTGGAAGGGCAGTTCAGTCAGTTATGCTCTCAAGAGCCTAACCCATAGGCCTTTGTCCACCAGAAATCTGTGATTATAGTTTTCCTCTTTTCAGAACAGGAATTCTAAATCTTGGATAACTAATACTTCAGAAGCAGACATTACACATAATTCTGGAGATGAGACCAGATCTTGACACAGCTTTGTAATCTGTCCAAGGGATACAAATGTAGAGACAATTGTGAACTCATAGGCAAAGAGTAGTACTATTTAAAGCAGGGGCTCCCAGACATCAGCACTGACATCACCTTGAAACTGTTATACAGGAGAATTCCCAGGCCAAAACAAAGAACCCTAGATTCCAAAGTGTGGAGGGAAATATAAACATAGCAAACGGATAGACATGCATGTGCACGTACACACACAGAGACACAGACTGGGACACACCCACAAGGTGAAAAGGACAGAGTCAGAAAATGAGAAAAAGAGACAGACAGACACAAAGAAAGCACAATGAGAATCAGAAGAAATGCAGGCAACATTACTGGCTCAGAGTATCCTGGATTTCCCAGATCCCTGGATTTCAAAGAGGGGAGAGAAATATAAACATGAAAAAATCCATGCACATGAGGAAACAGAAGAATGTGCACACGTAGACGTACACACACACACACACACACACACACACACACACAGAGACACACACAAACAGACTTGGGTACACACATGAGATGGAAAAAGGGAGACAAACTCAGAGAATGAGAAAGAGTCAGAAAGAAAGACAGATTACAGTGAGGTGCAGAAGTAATACATGCAACATTACTGTCTCAGAGTGTAAGGCACACAAAAAGGAACAGGCGTGAGCCTTAGGCCTTCTAGTCAAGCACTGAGATGAACAATGTGGCACCAGGCCCCTCCAGGTGCTACCAGGATCTTCCAGCACTCAGTCACCTAACAGGCAAGTACAAAGACTCACCACAAACTCACAGCACCTAGAATCTCACAAAGTCAACCCCTGTCAAGGGATTACCAAATACACTCTGGGAAGTCACTCTCCACTGCCTCTATCCCTCTATTCTTCACTCAAATGACAAGGTGACACTTTCATTTGGAGGAAGCAGGAGAGACCATGTCCCATTTCATTCCTGAACAAGCTTCAGGCTCTGCCTCTCCTCTAAGAAGTATTTAGGGACATGAGGTAGGGCAGAGTTATATTCCTGAGGAACAGCTAGAACCACTAACTTAAAGGGTAAGATCAGAGTGACATTGCAGACCGAAGACTGACACTACAAGGTTTGGAGCAATGCACACCTCTTGTTCATGGATCCCTCTGTGACATAGATCAAGCGATCTCTCAGTTCGTTTCTCTCCTGGGTAATGAGCTGCAGCTCTGTGGTCAGCCTCTCCTCTTCCTTCTTGAACTGCTTCTTGCTGATGACAATGGAAGGTGATGATGTCTGTCTGCCAGCCTCTGTAGGTAGAAGAACACATGCCAACTTGCATAGTGAGAACACACAGAGTGTAGACAGACCAGCCAGAGACTCAAGCCGAAGGACAACATGCCTGGAACCCCACCAACCCCACAAGGAGTTTGGTCCCTACTTGAGATGCCCCCACAGGAGATCTCAACTCTCCGATCCCTCTATAGAGACCAGGAGAGGTGAGCAGCCAAGGGTCTCCTCTGTCTCCTTACACATTCTTATGGGGACCACAGAGATGGCTTCTCCTGCCTTATTAACAACTGCACAATGTACAGCATGGCTTCAGAGTCCTCAAGCCTATGGTTTCAGAAGTCAGATCATGAATTCACCATCCACAAGTCCATGGGTGCTTTGAAGATGCTCAGATCTCCTACCCTGTCACTATAGGCCCATGTCTTTGGATTAAAATGTCATACATGGGGAGCACTTGGTCAATAGACTGATCACTTCCCCTCCTGAAACACCTAACAACCCAGAGGTAGCAAAAGGATCCAGTCTCTGTCTGGGTGTATCCACACTGACAGTTGTTTGGTCACAGTAGAGAAATGCCTGCCAACAACAACCACTGATAAAGAGAGCTAAGGTTGGCACTGTTAGGGAGAGGGTCAGAGGTGTTCTGAGGACATAAGGTCAGGGCCTGGACCACATTTCTCTCCCTGTTACTACTGTCAGATAGCCACTGAAGCTAAAAGAAGCTGTGACAGTGAAGTACAGTGGGGGCCTGCCCTACATTGGCATAGGTTAGACCGTCTGTGACTTCTGATGGTCTCATTAT
>CM052700.1:140223965-140257074 GCA_028551405.1 Uromys caudimaculatus
AGTATTAGGGTGTGCATTCAATGCACCATTCCTGTCTGACATGCATAAGCGTTTGTGTGGTTTGTGGGTGATTCCTGAACAGGAACACTCCATGTTAGTCCCTTATTCTGACAACTGAAAAATGTCTAAAATATTGACCTAAACACTCTGCCTCCCCCACCCCACTACCCCATACCTGTTAAATATATTCTTTTTTTTTTCTCAGACATAATCTTTGCTGTGTCTCACAGAGCCCTGTAAGCAATCCTTCTTTGGTGTCATTGGTACAGAGAGGAAAGCCGCACACTCAGCCTGAGACCTTTTTCCATGGTGGCTTTACTATTTCAGTTTCTTGAAAACATATGTCCACATAATTGCCAGCACCATGATGGCTGCCCATCTCTCTCCTAAGGCATCATGGGGCAACCATCAAATGCTAAGCACAAGGCTTCTATGTCTGTAGTCCCTAACCCACACCAACATTCCAACCCGCCCTGCAGACTCTTGCTGGGTGTGTTTTCATACACCTGTGCAGGATGAGGCAGGGGATCGTTCCTCCTCCACATTCATCCCGGTGGGATTTCTCAGTAATTAATGGTTAATATTGCTGAATAAGAAAATTTTGAGGGAGGATGAGACTTTCTGTCAAGGATTGGAAAGGAAACACTCAGTTTCATATGCAGGAATCACTTAGGGGTTTCCAGTCAAGCCTAGAGCAAAATCTGGCTTTGTAAGGAGGAGGTGCTCAATGCCTATGTCCCAGGAGAGTCTCCAGGAAAAGGCACCTTAGCTTCCTGTCAGTACAGGGACAACATCCTCAGGGAGCCAAAGGCTGCTCCCCATGACATCAGCAGTCCCTTCTTGGACATTCTATTGTCTCCTGGAGAGGGCTTGGAATCCCCTGTGATGTCACCAGTGTTGTAGTAACCAGGAGTGCACTGATATCTCTCAGTATCTAGAAGATATGTCCAGAAACATGTTTTCTCGACTGAGAGGTCGTTTTAGCACCGCAAAGTTAAATTGTAAAGAGACTAGAGAGAGGCAGAATGAAGCTGGCCTTTCATCTCAGAGTCATGAAGGACGAAGGAGGTGGTCCTGGATAATATGGAGTAAGTCCTGGGAAGTGGATGTTGAGCTCCCTAGCAGGCATGGATTGAGCTGGCCTTTCTAGAAATGGGCCCCAGGAACTGGAGCCTCTGGGAATCAAAAGAGTTTCCATGATTATCTGAATTTTAATACATTAAGGATTTCAGAACATTACTTTCTCCAACTCCTAAGGCATGAGAGACAAGGCCAAACTTTTATTCTGTGAACTCCAAGACTTGACATTTACTGGGTATTGAGGATGTTACATGGGAATAAAATGAGACCATCAGAAGGCACAGACGGTCTAACCTATGCCAATTTAGGTCATGCCCCCACTGTACTTCACTGCCACAGTTTCTTTTAGCTTCACTGGCTATCTGACTGTAGTAACAGGGAGAGAATTGTGCGCCAGGACCTGACCTAAGAACACCTCTGACCTTCTCACAAACAGTGCCAACCTTAGCTTTATTTATCAGTGCGTGTTGTTGGCAGGCATTTCTCTACTGTGACCAAACAATTGTCAGTGTTGATACACCCAGATAGTGACTGGAACTTTTTACTACTTCTGGGGTGTTAGGTGTTTCAGTAGTAGAAGTGATCACTCTATTGACCAAGTGCTACCGATGTATTTCTATTTAATCCAAAGACATGGGCCTATAGTGACAGAGTAGGAGATCTGAACATCTTCAGAGCACCCATGGACTTGTGGATGGTGAATTCATGATCTGACTTCTGAAACCACAGGATTGAGGACTCTGAAGCAATGTTGTACACTGTGCAGTTGTTAATAAGGCAGGAGAAGCAATCTCTGTGGTTGCCCTAAGAAGGTGTCAGGAGACAGAGGAAACCCCTGGCTGCTCACCTCTCCTGGTCTCTATAGAGTGAAGGGAGAGTTGAGATCTACTGTAGAGGCATCTCAAGTAGGGACCAATCTCTGTGGGGTTTTGGGGTTCCAGGCATGTTGTCCTTCGGCTAAGTCTCTGGGTGGTCTGTCTACACTCAATGTGTTCTCACTATGCAAGTCAGCATGTGTTCTTCTACCTACAGAGGCTGGCAGACAGACATCATCACCTTCCATTGTCATCAGCAAGAAGCAGTTCAAGAAGGAAGAGGAGAGGCTGACCACAGAGCTGCAGCTCATTACCCAGGAGAGAAACAACTGAGAGATCGCTTGATCTATGCCACAGAGGGATCCATGAACAAGAGGTGTGCATTGCTCCAAACCCTGTGGTGTCAGTCTTGGGTCTGAAATGTCATCCTCATCTTACCCTGTAGGTTAGTGGGTCTAGGAAGCTTTACTTCTGTAACATAACTCTGCCCTACCTCATGGCCCTAAATATGTCTTAGAAGAAAGAAAGAGCCTGAAGCTTGGTCATGAATGAAATGGGACATGGTCTCTTCTGCTTCCTCCAACTGAAAGTGTCATCTTGTCATTTGAGTGAAGAATACGGAGATAGAGGCAGAGGAGAGTGATTCCCAGAGTGCATTTGGAAATCCCTTGACAGGGGGTGATTTTGTGAGATTCTAGGTGCTGTGAGTTTGTGGTGAGTCTTTGTACTTGACTGTTAGGTGACTGAGTGCTGGAAGGTCCTGGTAGCAGCTGGAGGGGCCTGGTGCCACATTGTTCATCTCAGTGCTTGACTAGAAGGCCTAAGGCTCACGCCTGTTCCTTTTTGTGTGCCTTACACTCTGAGACAGTAATGTTGCATGTATTACTTCTGCACCTCACTGTAATCTGTCCTTCTTTCTGACTCTATCTCATTCTCTGACTTTGTCTTTCTCCATCTCATGTGTTTACCCAAGTCTGTTTGTGTGTATCTGTGTGTGTGTGTGTGTGTGTGTGCACATGTGTACATTCTTGTGTTTTCTCATGTGCATGGATTTTTGCATGTTTATATTTCTCTCCCCTCTTTGAAATTCAGGGATCTGTGAAGTCCAGGATACTCTGAGACAGTAATGTTGCATGCATTTCTTCTGATTCTCATTGTGCTTTCTTTGTGTCTCTCTGTCTCTTTTTCTCATTCTCTGACTATGTGTCCTTTGCACCTTGTGGGTGTGTCCCAGTCTGAGTGTCTGCATGTTTGCATATGTGCACATGCATGTTTATACGTTTTGTATGTTTATATTTCCCTCCACACTTTGGAATCTAGGGTTCTGTGGTTTGGCCTGAGGATTCTCCTGTATAACAGTTTCAGGGTGATGTGAGTGCTGATGTCTGGGAGCCCCACTTTAAATAGTACTACTCTTTGCCTATGAGTTCACAATTGTCTCTACATTTGTATTCCTTGGACAGATTATAAAGCTGTGGCAAGGTCTGGTCTCATCTCCAGAATTATGTGTAATGTCTCCATCTGAAGTATTAGTTATCCAGGGTTTAGAATCCCTGTTCTGAAAATAGGAAAATTATAACCATAGGTTTCTGGTGTGCAAAGGCCTGTGGCCTACGCTCTTGAGAGCATAACTGACTGAACTGCCCTTCCAGCCCCACTGAGTGAACATAGAGAGCCAGGGCACCCTGCATCTGGATGCCTTCCTTCTGCTGTCCTGGGGCCAGGATAACAAGTTTCCAATGAAAAAAGATCCCATTTTGTAGAATCCAGAATGTGGCCTTCCCAGGCTGGAACAGTAGAAGACCTAGCCTGAGTTCATGTGTTCCTAAAAGCCCATGTTCATAGAGTTCTATTTTCCTGGGGCCAGGCCCTACCACAGGCCAAATGCACTGTATGAAAAACTGAAGTTAAAGGAGAAGGAGATCATGTCGTTTCTGCACAACTTAGAGATGGAGAACTATGAGGCCCGTGAGAACTGCCAGGAGCTCAAGAAGGAGATGAACTTCTATCAGTAAGTACTGGCCAGGGAGGCCACCAGTTGTAGGATGGCCATTTTTGTCTTCCTTTGTTTTTCGACCGGTTGAGTCTGAGGTTCTGGTTTTATCCCTTCTGCTTTGCAGCCATCCTTGTGCCTTCGGACTTTGGACCCAGTTTTCATAAGTGTGTAAGAGACTGTCATTCCTCCCAGTACTGTCCAGGTCTCCTCAGGAGCCTCTGGATAGGAAAGTGATTCAGATCATGAGAGGGTTCTTATACGGTACTAGGCCTCCATGTCCCAGGCAGGGATTTACCGAGCTGAGTTTGATGGAACACATGGATAGAGTGCCCTCCTCTTGGTTCTACTGATGTCCCTTGAGGGTTTTTGCCCCCTACTAATTGATGTTTCCCCAATGCATTGGGCTGTCATGGATAGATGGAGGTCCCTCTTTCTTTTGGAGACACATGGACCCTTATTGGTGTTTGGGCTGCAGCAATCATTTTTTTCTTCCCTGAAGGGGCTGTTTGCTGTTGGTGCAGATGTCATAGCTGTATTGAAATAAATTTTATTAGATCTTCCTGGGAAACTGGGTCCTGGTGTGGTTAATGGGACCAGGAAGTAGGAATGGGTGGAGGAGGCTACAGGATCTTACTATGCAAAGTGTGTTTCCAGCAACCTGCATAGCCGGCTCCTGTTAGAGAAGACTCTTGTAAAGAAGAAGTTGGTCAACCTGAAGCAGGAGACCAAGGAAATACAGGTTGATTGGACCATCATCCAACAATACTTGGTTGACATGAACCTGAATGATAAAGACGAACAGGAGAAGACCACCAACCTCCAGACCCAACATCAGGTAGGGACAAGCGCCACAGTCAGGCTAACACTGTCTGATACCATTTGCCCATTAGGTCTATGTTGCTTTTACTCAGCAGCTTTCTAATCCAAATTCCCAACCAGTCCCCAGTGACATATAAAATAGTTGTTCATTGCTCTATATATAAGTATTCCTGGACCTCAGCCTCTTGTGAGACACTGAATTATTGGCAAGTGTACCTTGCTACTCTGCTTTAATCCGTAGTCTCCTAAGGGTGACAAATGAAAAACATGTCACATTCCTTCATGTCCTCTTGATTGGTGGGATTCTAGGCAGAGCTTTTAGGGAGCTCTGAATCCTGAGAAAGGAGTCATCCGGAGGTCATGTGACCTCCAAGGTTCAAGTACCTTGGGAACCAAGTGCAAATGTCAAATGAGTGCTTCTCATTGTCATCAACCTGGGTGGCATGTGGCCTTTTCCTTTATTCCTGTCACCTAGTGAGGTATCTTCCATTGCCCTGTTCTGGTTTGCACTGATAGAAGCATGAGTAGCAGTTTGCCAGCCCATGTTTTTGTGACTGTCACTGGATATTTTGCCCTGCCTGCAGATTTAGCAGCAATGGTGTCAGTTAAAAGATCAGTGGTAACTGTCCTGCTGAGGGGGTGGGAGGCAGCAGCCTGAGTGTTGGTATTTAGGTCCCCACCAAGCCTGGGTCTTAATAACTGCCTTCCTCTCCCAGGTCTCAGAAACTGCAACAGAGCTGGAATTGGCCCCATCCCAGGAAGAGGGCCTCCTGCAGAATGAGTTGCCACCTCAGGAGCCCCCTGCTGAGCTCCAGCCCCCAAGAGTTACAGAACACCTGGGATGGATCTTCTCACTCAGTGTTCATTGCATGTGTGTAAATTGGCCCTAACAATGTAGCCAGTGAGGCAGCCTGGCAGATTCAGGGTCTTATTTTGTTTCCTGTTCTGACAACATCCCATGACAGAGAACTGAGGTGACTGCCCTGCCACCAAGTGTTCAAGAGAAAAACAGGGTGTAGTCTCTGCTGCTAAATGTGCAGTGAGGGAATGCTGCTTATCAATATTTTCTGTTAGTATTTTCGTTGAAGTTTTGCTTTTCGATTTGTTTGGTTTTATGATGTTATTGAGAAGTTATATATTCTTGTTATTTCTTTTTCAATTTTAGGTTTTGTTTTAACTCTATATATTAACTATTTTTTTTAAGCCTGTTTTTTAAAAATTGTATTTCTTATGAATAAAAATTGATTTTCAAGTCTTCACTCTTAAGATCATCTTCTTCATTCAGGTGTTCTGTCCCCTCCTGTAGACCTTGATTTTAGAGCCTGAGATGGATCTCTGTAAGTTCACTGGCATACAGAATCCATGCTGTCATGTATTCTGTTACTCCTAAAATATAGCACTCTATAACACACATTCATTATTGACCCTGTGGACCAGATTGAGTAAGATCCCATCATTGTTCTAAAACTGCAGAGGAAATAAAAAAACATTCACAAAGTAGTATAGATTAAATGCGGAATCCAAGTGCCATGTGTCTTAGCTCTTCTGGCAATACAGCATCAGTGATAACCAAGGAACAGATATAATGACCTTCCAAATCTGTTGAGAAATAGTGTTTGATAGATGCTGTTGTCCTTCACCTTATATTTGCTGGTTTTTTGTTGTTGCTGATTAGTCTTATTTTTACCATTTATGTGAATGGGTGTTTTTCCTACTGTATGTCCTACTGTATGTGGCCCCTCCTGAGAGCAGTCCCCTCAGAGGCCAGAGAGGGAATCACATCCTCTGTGGTAGATGATTGTTAGGCACCATGTGGCTCTTCTGAGAGAGCAGCAGATGCTCTGACCTGTGAGGCATCACCACATATCCTACAGCTGGCTTTTATCTTTCTAGATCATGTGCTGTTGTATGTGGACTGGATCACCTCCCATTGAGTGGAGAAATCTCAGGAGATGTGTAGGTACAGGTGCTTGAGCTGCGCATGCTCATTGTCTTAGCCTGTCCAGCATGTATGCAGGACTCTGTTGTTACCACTGCTCTTTGTGTGTTCAGGAACATGCCCCAGCATCCCTCATTTTCAATTTTAGATTAAATCTTTCACCTCTAATCTAGGATAACAATGTAGATAAGGCACATCTGTAAAATTCAGAATTGAGAGTAGGCTCCAGTAGGCTGCATTAGGATAATGAATCTCTCTTGATAACAAGGAAAACATCTTAATGTAAGAAGTTTGGGATGGAAGCTCAAGAGCAGCCATGGTGAATAGAGCCTGCAGCTGTGGCCACATGTTTCTGTTGGAGAGCATTCCTGTGTAGGTGTGGAACCTAAGAGGGACAGTGAAAGCTGCACTTCTGCCATAGCAGATCTGAGAATATATTGAGGATAGTTTCTTCTAGGTGCCTGTTTTTTTTATTTTTTGAATGGAATGGACTAAATGACACTTCAGGTTAGTCAGAGTGTTAAAATGTGGAGGAAGTAATACAGTGGGTCCACAAAAAGTTCCTAGGAAACCAGGGCATTTAGTTTAGTATGTAGAGCATCAGGGTAGAGGCTTGGTTACTCTCTACCTTAGGTCCTCTGGCTTTTATGAGCTGATCCTGTCAGAGAAAGGTCATCAGGAGAACATTGGCAAAAAGGTGAGATTAGATTTAAACCACACTGCTAGGTTACTATTGATTTTTTGGGTCTCCTTGAACATCTTAGAACCTGGAAGTGGCCCGGATCTTGCTAATTCTACTCATGTATGGATCTTTACAAGAGTTTGTGGTTTGTTTGATAAATGCTACCAGATGCATGCCTTAGTCTGGATTTTTCAGTAGGCATATATGACATGAAACAATAGTTTTTGTCAGCACTTACCAGACTATACTGTCCTTAATGTACAGTGTGAATTGTGGTGCTTTATTTTATCTCTCAGATTGCTAAGTATTCCCAGTTTTGAAAGCTTTCTGTCACCCGTTCTGACAGACCTCTGAGAGACAGAGGTGAATATAGACCTCTGATAGTATCTCATGACACTTTGCAGATAACACTGACATGGTGGGCTACTTTAATACATCCTGAAAGCTGGCTATGTAGTGTGTTCAGTGAGGCTGTGGTGTCCATCACCACCACAGAGAACAGCAAGAGCTTCATTTACTACATGCTACAATTCTCAATGTCAGGCAAACCCTCACTTCATTGAGGAACTGGTACGATTTGATGGCAGGAAATAAACATAGGGCTGAAATGAATCAGTTAGAAAAAAGATAACAATACAAAGAGTTAAGGAAAGAAAGAACTGGTTCTTTGAGAAAATCAATCAGATAGACATCCCCTTACTCAAACTATCTAAAAGGGAGAATGAAAATACCCAAATTATCAAAATCAGAAATGAAAAGGGGACACAACAATGGATACTGAGAAAATTCAAAGAACCATCAGGCCTGTAGTCTAGAAAACTGTGAAATCAAAAAGAAATGGGTGGTTTTCTACATAGATACCAATTACCAAACTTAAATCCAGTTCTGGTCAAGTAACTAAGTAATGCTAGAACTCCTTAAGAAATAGAAACAGTCATCCAAAGGCTCTGGCTCCAAACGGCACTGAGTATATGGTTTTAGTGCAGACTTCTACCAGAGTTTTTTTAAAAAAGTGCTAATACCAATACTCAAACTATTCCAATGAATAGCAACAGAAAGAACATTGCCAAACTCATTCTCTGAGGCCACAGTCAACCTGATATCTGAACCACACAAAGACTTAACAGGAGATGGGAATTCAGACCAATTTCCATTATGAACATTGATGTAACAATACTCAGTGAAATACTGGCATACAGAATCCAAGGGCACACTCTAACATCATCAAGTCAGCTTCAGTTTCGGGATGCAGGCATAACAGAAAATTCCAACAATGTAATCTACCAAAATAAACACACTGAAACAAATATAACCACATGATCATCTCGTGAGATGGTGAAAAGTCATTGAGAAAATCCAACTGCCCTTCATGTTAAGAGTCTGGTAGTCAACAGGGATAGAGGGAACATACCTAAACATAGTAAGATCACAAAACAACAAGCTAATAGACAACATAAAATTTAAAGGAGAGAAACTGAAAACATTTTCACTAAAATCAGGGCTAAGACAATGCTTATTCTCTTCCTATCTATTCAACACAGTACTTAAATTTCTAGTTAGTGCAATCAGACACCTAAAAGAGATCAAGGAAATATAAACGGCAAAGGAAAAATTCAAAGTATGGCTATTTGCCCATGAATGATTGGATATATATATATATAAATAAATATATATATATATTTATTTATATATATATTTATATATAATAGAATATGTTATCTATCTCTCCAAAGGTCACCAGAGAACTCCTAAAACTGAGAAACACCTACAGCATATTGGTCAGATACAAAGTGTATGAAAAACAAAAACAAAAAAAATCATTGTCTCTGTTTATTCAAGTGATAAACAGGCTGAAAAGGAACTTAGGAAAGCTACTTGTTAAAATAGCACAAAAAATATAAAATATCTTCTTGTAACTCTATTCAAGCAATTAAAGATCTATAAGAAAAAAATTTTAAATCTCTGAGGAAAGAAACTGAGGAAAGAGTACCCACGGTCATGGATAGATAGGATTAACACAGAGAAAATGTACAGCTTAGGAAAAGAAGCCTACAGATTAAACGTGTTCCCATTAAAATTACAACATAGTCCTTTATACATCACTTCTTGAGTTTACATGGAAAAACAACAAAAAAAAAAACAAAACAAAAATCCAGTGTCTTAGGCTCTCTATTCCTGTGAAAAGACACAGAGACCAAAACAATGTCATAAGAGAGAACATTTAATTGGTGCTAGCTGACAGGTTCAGAGGTTCACGCCATGGACTGCACATGTGGAGGAAAGTTAAGCAGCACCTAGGATGGCATGGCACTGGAGGAGTAGAGAGTTCTACATCTTGTTCTGAATGCAAACAGGAGAACGCAGTCTTGCTGGTAGCTAGGAGGAGAGTTGCAAAGCCCAACCCCACCATGACACAACTCAGCCAATAAGACCACAACTCTCAATAGTGCTACTGCCTTGGTCACACATATTCAAACCACACACAACACTCCCTGGCTCTAATAGGCTTGTTTAAACACATGAGTCTATTGTGGCCATATCTATCCATAGCATAATGGAAAATGCACTTAGTGTAACTTCAAAAGTCCCATAGTCTAAAACATTTTCAACAATGTTAAAAGTCCATAGTTCAAAGTATCTTCTTAGGTATAAACAATCTCTAAAGTGTAATCTCCTGTAAAATCAAAGTAAGATGCAGATCAAATACTTCCAATATCACAGGATATATATTGCTATTCCAAAGTATCATAGTGAGGAAATTCTGGACCAAACCAAGACAAGAAATATAAATAAATAAAATAAAGCCCCAGCTTCTCAAACTGCATCCTTGCATCCCCAGGTCTGAAGTCTCAATCCTTTCAGCTTTGTGGAGTATAACACACTTCTTTTTCTTGAGCTGGTTGTAGTGTCAGTTAGAGCATTGCTCACCAGGTATCTAATGGCTCCATCATCTCTTCTTAGGGTATCCAAATGTATTAGTTAGGATTCTCTCTAGTTTCAGAAATTATGGAATATTTCTCTCTATTAAAACAACTTATTGTAATTACTTAGATTCTGTAGTCTACCTAAGCCCACAATGGGCAGCTGTGAATCGGAAGTCAAAAATTCTAGTAGCTGGTCAGTCCCAACAGGGTCGCTGTTCTTGTCTGTACAAAGTGGAATCCTAATGAAGTAGTTTCCAACAGATGTGCTTTCACATAAGTGCAAACAGGTAAAGGGTGAGTCTTGCTTTTTCCATGGTCCTTATGTAGTCCTCCAGCAGCCAGTGTGGCCCAGATTAAAGGTGTGTACTGCCACATCTGGACAAGGAATTTGTTTTGTCCAAGGCTGACCTGGAGCTCAGATATGCTTGCACAGTCTCACAGGATTAAAGGCATATATAACTTTGCCTGGGGGGAAGCTTTTCTTGGTCATTGTGCCTCAAGATCTCCATGACAAGCTCTGGCTCAAAAGCCTGTGTCTTCCCCAGGCTCAAGATCTGGATCACAAGTGTGCCTTCCATTTCTGGATTGTAGCTCCATCCAGATAGAGTGAAGTTGACAACCAGGAATAGCCATCACACCAAGGCAACTTCAACTTTACTTGTTTTAATGTTTGAGATCATCCTCCAGGGAGCAGAGAGATCTTGAAAATACGATCCTTAGTGAGGTAGCTAAGTTACAAAAGAACAAAATGGTATGTACTCACTGTTAAGCAGATATTAGCCCAGAAGTTTGGAACACCCATGATTCAATTCAGAGCAACTATTGGACTGATTGTGGGGTCCCAGGTGGAGGAGTTGGGGAAGCGACTGAAGGAGCTGAGGGCGTTTGCAGACCCATGGGGAGGGAGCAACAGTGTCAACTGGTCAGGCCACCATGGGCTCCCAGACACTGGACCACCAACCAAAGAATGCACATGGAGGGACCCATGGTGCTGGCCACATATGTGACAGAGGAGGGCCTTGTTGGCCATCAGTGGGAGAAGAGGTCCTTGTGCCAGAGGGTGTTCAATGTCCTAGTATAGATGAATGCTAGAGAGGGAAAGAGGAGTGGGAGGGTTGGTGGGGGAGCACCCTCATAGAGGCAGGGGAATGGAATGGGGTATTGCTAAAGCGGAAAACATTTGAAATATAATTAAAGGAAATATCAAAAAAAAAAAAAAAAGACAAGTCTGGGAACAAGGTTCATGAACTCTGGCCTGTAATGAACTCAGAAAGGTGGGGGTGGGAGAAAGATGAATGGTTAAATAACCCACCAGGGTCACATTGTCTCAGCTTGATTTAATCTCAGGACAAGGAAGTGGAGCATTTCTGATGCCTTGAGAGGATCACTGGGGTCTGGCCTCAGCACTTGATACTTCTTGCTAGGGCAGCAACAGTAAGGGAACCTAGAGATTGTCATAGGCACAGTATTATGCTAGCAGCAATAGATACTACTCAGTTGTTCACATGGGGATACTCACTCTCATCTGTTCTTAATGTGAACCTAGGGATAGAGAGAACAAGATCCTTAGAACTGAAAGATCATTGCCAATTCCTTCCAGTCTTCCCAGGATGAAAGACTGGTAGGGAGAGAATGGACAGAAGTCAAGGCTTGGTAGGTGAGGCCTTTGATGTAGGGTATGTTTCAGTTTTTTTTTTTTTTTTTTTTTGACAGGGTCTCATGGATCCCATGTTGTCCTCTACCTGGCTTGCCAGGTTGACCTCAGATAATCCTGCTTCATATTTCCAATAGTTGGCTTACACATCCAGGCTCCAAGGACTGTTAGGACAGCAGGAGTCACCAAGAGAGACCTGGGTTTCCTAATGTTGAGGTGTGTACTCTCAGTATAGCTATAGGCATTTGGTTACATTTCTGCAACATTATTTCATATTGTTGCTGTAATATACCTGCTATTCAAGAACACAGAAAAATACCTTGACTCAGAACAAGGTCATGGTGATCACATTATGTTAAGTTCTGTATGTTCTGTATGACATTTGTTAATCTTAAGACATTACACAAAGATTTATATATGACACATCAAATTAATGTCCAATATGCACTGATATATCTAAAATGGCCTGATCAGAACTCACCTCTGGACAATAATTACTGCAAATTCATATGAGCTCTGTGTGTTTTTTGTTTTTTGATTTGTTTGTTTTGTTTTTCGTTTACAAGTTGACAAAGAAAGATGTTCAGGAGCGTGGTTCAGGCTCCGAACCCTGAGTTATGGTTGTAATCAATCAGGATTAGGGTGTGCATTCAATGCACCATTCCTGTCTGACATGCATAGGTGCTTGTGTGGTTTGTGGGTGATTCCTGAACAGCAACACTACATGTTAGTCCCTTATTCTGACAACTGAAATATGTCTAAAATATTGACCTACACACTTTGACTCCCCCACCCTACTACCCCACACCTGTTAAATATATTCTTTTTTTTTTCTCAGACATAATCTATGGTATGTCTCACAGAACCTTGAAAGCAATCCCCCTTTGGTGTCATTGGTACAGAGAGGAAAGCCCCACATTCAGTCTGAGGCCTTTTTCCATGGTGGCTTTACTATTTCAGTTTCCTGTCAACAGATGTCCACACAGTTGCCAGCGCCATGATGGCTGCCCATCTCTCTCCTAAGGCATCATGGGGCAACAGTCAAATGCTAAGCACCACACTTCTATGTCTGTAGCCCCTAACCCACACCAACATTCCAACCTTCCTTGCAGACTCTTCCTGGGTGTGTTTTCATACACCTGTACATGATGGGGCAGGAGATCGTTCCTCCTCCACATTCATCCCGGTGTGATTTCTCAGGAATTTTATTGGGTAATATTGCTCAATAAGAAAAATTTGAGGTAGGATGAGCCATTTTTGTCAAGGAATGGAAAGGAAACACTCAGATCCATACACAGGAATTCCTGAGGGGGTTCCAGTCAAGCCTAGAGCAAAATCTGACTTTGTAAGGTGGAGGTGCTCAATGCCTATGTCCCAGGAGAGTCTGCAGGAAAAGGCACGTCAGCTTCCTGTAAGTACAGTGAGAACATCCTCAGGGAGCCAAAGGCTGCTCCCCATGACATCAGCAGTCCCTTCTTGGACATTCTATTGTCTCCAGGAGAGGGCTTGGAATCCCCAGTGATGTCACCAGTGTTGTAGTAACCTGGAGTGCACTGATATCTCTCAGTTAGTATCTAGAAGATATGTCCAGAAACATGTTTTCTCGACTGAGAGGTCGTTTTAGCACCGCAAAGTTCAATTGTACAGAGACTAGAGAGAGGCAGAATGAAGCTGGCCTTTCATCTCAGAGTCATGAAGGATGAAGGAGGTGGTCCTGGAGAATATGGAGTAAGTCCTGGGAAGTGGATGTTGAGCTTCCTAGCAGGGGTGGATTGAGCTGGCCTTTCTAGCAATGGGTCCGAGGAACTGGAGCCTCTGGGAATCAAAATGGTTTCCATGATTATCTGAATTTTAATACATTAAGGATTTCAGAACATTATTTTCTCCATCTCCTAAGGCAAGGAGGCAAGGCCAAAGCTGTTATTCTGCGAACTCCAAGTCTTGACATTTACTGGGTATTGAGGATGCTACATGGGGATATAATGAGACCATCAGAAGTCACAGAGGGTCTAACCTATGCCAATATAGGGCAGGCCCCCACTGTATTTCACTGTCACAGCTTCTATTAGCTTCAGTGGCTATCTGAGAGTAGTAACAGGGAGAAGATTTTGCTCCAGCCCCTGACCTTATGTCCTCAGAACACCTCTGACTCTCTCCCTAACAGTGCCAACCTTAGCTTTCTTTATCAGTGGTTGTTGTTGGCAGGCATTGCTCTACTGTAACCATACAACTGTCAGTGTTGATACACCCAGACAGAGACTGGATCCTTTTGCTACCTCTGGGGTGTTAGGTGTTTCAGTGGGAGTAGTGATCAGTCTATTGACCAAGTGCTCCCCATGTATAGCTATTTAATTCAAAGACATGGGCCTATAGTGACAGGGTAGGAGATCTGAGCATCTTCAGAGCACCCATGGTCTTTTGGATGGTGAGTTCATGATCTGAGTTCTGAAACCACAGGCTTGAGGACTCTGAAGCCATGTTGTACATTGTACAGTTGTTAATAAGGCAGGAGACGCCATCTCTGTGGTCGCCCTAAGAATGTGTAAGGAGAGAGAGGAAACCCCTGGCTGCTCACCTCTCCTGGTCTCTATAGAGGGATGGGAGAGTTGAGATCTACTGTGGAGGCATCTCAAGTAGGGACCAAACTCTTTGTGGGCTTTTGGGGTTCCAGGCATGTTGTCCTTCGGCTGAGTCTCTGGGGGGTCTGTCTACACTCTATGTGTTCTCACTATGCAAGTCGGAATGTGTTCTTCTACCTACAGAGGCTGGCAGACAGACATCATCACCTTCCACTGTCATCAGCAAGAAGCAGTTCAAGAAGGAAGAGGAGAGGCTGACCACAGAGCTGCAGCTCATTACCCAGGAGAGAAACGAACTGAGAGATCGCTTGATCTATGCCACAGAGGGATCCATGAACAAGAGGTGTGCATTGCTCCCAACCCTGTTGTGTCAGTCTTGGGTCTGCAATGTCACCCTGATCTTACCCTTTTGAAGTAGTGGGTCTAGGAATCTGTACTTCTATAACATAACTCTGCCCTACCTCATGTCCCTAAATACGTCTTAGAGGAATGAAAGAGCATGAAGCTTGGTCAGGAATGAAATGGGACATGGTCTCTTCTGCTTCCTCCAAATGAAAAGGTCATCTTGTGGTCTGAGTGAAGAATACAGGGATAAAGGCAGTGGCTAGTGATTTCCCAGAGTACATTTGAAAAGCCCTTGACAGGGGGTTACATTGTGAGGTTCTAGGTGCTGTGAGTTTATTGTGAGTCTTTGTACTTGCCAGGCAGGTTACTGAGAACTGGAAGCTCCTGGTAGCAGCTAGAGGGGCCTGGTGCCACATTGTTCATCTCAGTGCTTGACTAGAAGGCCTAAGGCTCACGCCTGTACCTTTCTGTGTGCCTTACACTCTGAGACAGTAATGTTGCATGTATTACTTCTGCACCTCACTGTAATGTCTCCTTTCTGACTCTTTCTCATTCTCTGAGTTCATCTGCCTTTCTACCTTTCATGTGTCTACCCAACTCTGTCTGTGTGTGTCTCTGTGTGTGTGTGTGTACGTGCATGTGTGCACATTCTTTGTTTTCTCATGTGCATGGATTTTTGCATGTTTATATTTCTCTCCACTCTTTGAAATCCAGGGATCTGTGAAATCCAGGATACTCTGAGACAGTAATCTTGCAATCATTTCTTTTGATTCTTATTGTGCTTTCTTTGTGTCTCTCTGTCTCTTTTTCTCATTCTCTGACTATGTGTCCTTTGTACCTTGTGGGTGTGTCCCAGTCTGTGTGTCTGCATGTTTGCACATGTGCACATGCATGTCTATACGTTTTGTATGTTTATACTTCCCTCCACACTTTGGAATCTAGGGTTCTGTGTTTTGGTCTGAGGATTCTCCTGTATAACAGTTTCAATGTGATATCAGTGCTGATGTCTGGGAGCTGCCACTTTAAATAGTACTACTCTTTGCCTATGAGTTCACAACTGTCTCTACATTTGTATCCCTTGGACAGAGTATAAAGCTGTGGCAAGGTCTGGTCTCATCTCCAGAATTATGTGTAATGTCTGCTTCTGAAGTATTAGTTATCCAGGATTTAGAATTCCTGTTCTGAAATAGGAAAAGTATAACCACAGGTTTCTGGTGGGGTAAGGCCTATGGGTTAGGCTCTTGAGAGCATAACTGACTGAACTGCCCTTCCAGGCCTACTGAGTGAAAAAAGGGAGCCAGGGCACCTTGCATGTGGATGCCTTGCTTCTGCTGTCCTGGGGCCAGGATAACAATTTTCCAATGAAAAAAATCCCAGTTTTTAGAATCCAGAATTTGGCCTTCACAGGCTGGAGCAGTACAGGACCCAGCCTGAGTTCATGTGTCCTTAAGAGCCCATGCTCATGGAGTTCTATCTTCCTGGGGCCAGGCCCTACCACAGGCCAAATGCACTGTATGAAAAACTGAAGTTAAAGGAGAAGGAGATCATGTCGTTTCTGCGCAACTTAGAGAAGGAGAACATTGAGGCCCGAGAGAACTGCCAGGAGCTCAAGAAGGAGATGAACTTCTATCGGTAAGTACTGGTCAGGGAGGCCACCAGTTGTAGGATGGCCATTTTTGCCTTCCTTTTTTTTGGACTGGAGAGACTGCAGATCTGGTTTTATCCCTTCTGCTTTTTAGCCATCTTTGTGCCTTGCGAATTTGGACTCAGTTTTCATAACTGTGTAAGAGACTGTCATTCCTTCCAGTACTGTCCAGGTCTCCTCAGGAGCCTCTGGATAGGAAAGTGATTCAGATCATGAGAGGGCTATTATAGAGCACTAGGCCTCTGTGTCCCAGGCAGGGATTTACAGAGCTGAATGTGAAGGAGTCCATGGATAGAATGCCCCCCTATTGGTTTTACTGATGTCCCTTGATGGTTTTTGTCCTCTAGTAATTGATGTTTCCCCAATGCATTGGGCTGTCATGGATAGATGGAGGTCCCGCTTTCTTTTGGAGACACATGGACCCTTATTCGGGTTTGGGCTGTAGCAATCATTTTTTTCTTCCTTGAAGGGGCTGTTTGCTGTTGGTGCCGATGTCATGGATGTATTGAAGTGAATTTTATTAGATCTTCATGGGAAACTGGGTCTTGGTGGGGTTAATGGGACCTGGAAGTAGGAATGGGTGGAGGAGGCTACAGGATCTTACTATGCAAAGTGTGTTTCCAGCAACCTGCATAGCCGGCTCCTGTTAGAGAAGACTCTTGTAAAGAAGAAGTTGGTCAACCTGAAGCAGGAGACCAAGGAAATACAGGTTGATTGGACCATCATCCAACAATACATGGTTGACATGAACCCTAATGAGAAAGATGAACAGGAGAAGACGACCAACCTCCAGACCCAACAACATCAGGTAGGGACAAGCTGCACAGTCAGGTTAATATTGTCTGGTACCATTTGCCCATGAGATCCATGTTGCTTTTACTCAGCACCTTTCTAATCCAAACTCCCAACCATCCTCCAGTCACATATAATGTAGTTGTTCCTTGCTCTGCCTATGTATAAGTATTCCTGGACCTCACCTCTTGTGAGACACCGAATTATTGGCAATTGTACCTTGCTGCTCTGCTTTAATCTGCAGTCTACTAAGGGTGACAAATGAAAAACATGTCACATTCCTGCATGTCCTCTTGATAAGTGGGTTTCTATGCAGAGCTTTCAGGGAGCTCTGAGTCCTGAGAAAAGAGTCATGCAGAGGTCATGTGACCTCCAAGATTCAAGTACTTTGGGAACCAAATGCAAATGTCAAATGAGTGCTTCTCATTGTCATCAACCTGGGTGGCATGTGGCCTTTTCTTTGTTCCTGTCATCTAGTGAGGTATCTTCCATTGCCCTGCTCTGGCTTGCACTGATAGAAGACTGAGTGGCAGCTTGTCAGCCCATTTATTTGCATGTGTATCTGGGTATGTTGCCCTGCCTGCAGATTTAGCAGCAATGGTGTCAGTTAAAAGATCAGTGGTAACTGTCCTGCTGAGGGGGTGGGAGGCAGCAGCCTGAGTGTTGGTATTTAGGTCCCCACCAAGCCTGGGTCTTAATAACTGCCTTCCTCTCCCAGGTCTCAGAAACTGCAACGGAGCTGGAATTGGCCCCATCCCAGGAAGAGGGCCTCCTGCAGAATGACTTGCTACCTCAGGAGCCCCCTGCTGAACTCCAGCCCCAAGAGTTACAGAATACCTGGGATGAATCTTCTCACTCAGTGTTCATTGCATGTGTGTAAATTGGCCCTAACTATGTTGTCACAGAGCCAGTCTTGCTGATTGTTTCCTGTTCTGACAACATCCCATGACAGAGAATCGAGATGACTGCCATTCCACCAAGTGTCCAAGAGAAAAACAAGGTGTAGTCTCTGCTGCTGAATGTGCAGTGAGGGAATGCTACTTATCAATATTTTCTGTTAGTATTTCCATTGAAGTTTTGCTTTTTGATTTGTTTGGTTTTATCCTGTTATTGAGAAGTTATATATTCTTGCTATTTGTTTTCATTTTTAGGTTTTGTTTTAACTCTTTATATTAACTATTTTTATGCCTGTTTTTTAAAAATTATATTTCTTATGAATAAAAATTGATTTTCAAGTCTTGACTCTTGAGATCATCTTCCTCATTCAGGTGTTCTGACCCCTCCTGTGGACATTGAATTCAAGCCAGAGATGGATCTCTGTAAGTTCACTGGCATACTGTATCCATTCTGTCATGTATTCGGTTACTCCTAAAATATAGCACTCTATAACACACATTCATTATTGACCCTGTGGATCAGATATTGAGTAATATCCCATCATTGTTCTAGAACTGCTGAGGAAATAAAAAACATTCACAAAGTTGTATAGATTAAATGAGGAATCCCAGAGCCATTTGCCTCAGCTCTTCTGGCAATAGCATATCAGTGATGATCACAAAGCAGATAGAATGACCTTCCAAGTCATGGAGGAAAATAGCTTTTAGTAGATTCTATTGTCCTTCACCTTATATTTGCTGTGTTTTTGTTGTTGCTGATTAGTCTTATTTTTTTCATTTATGTGAATGGGTGTTTTTCCTACTGTATGTCCTACTGTATGTGGCCCCTCCTGAGAGCAGTCTCCTCAGAGGCCAGAGAAGGAATCACATCCTCTGTTGTAGATGATTGTTAAGCACCATGTGGCTGTTCTGAGAGAGCAGCAGATGCTCTAACCTGTGAGGCATCACCACACGACCTGCAGTTGGCTTTTGTCTTTCTAGATCATGTGCTGTAGTATGTGGACTGCAATACTTCCCATTGAGTGGAGACATCTCAGATGTGTAGGTACAAGTGCTTGAGCTGTGCATGCTCATTGTCTTAGCCTGTCCTGCATGTATGCAGGGCTCTGTTGTTCCCACTGCTCTTTGTGTGTTCAGGAACATGCCCTAGCATCCCTCATTTTCAATTTTAGAGCAGATCTTTCACCTCTACACCAGGATGACAATGTAGATTAGTCACATCTGTAAAATGTATAAATCAGAATAGGCTCCAGTAGGCAGTGTTAGGATAATGAATCTCTTTAGATAACAAGAAAAACATCTCAATCTGAGCAGTTTGGGAAGGAAGCTCAAGAGCAGCCATGGTGAATCGAGCCTGCAGCTGTGGCCACATGTTTCTGATGGAGAGCATTCCTGTGTAGGTGTGGAACCTAAGAGGGACAGTGAAAACTGCACTTCTGCCATAGCAGATCTGAGAATATATTGAGGTTAGCTTCTTCTAGGTGTCTGTTTTATTATTTTTTGATTGGAATTGGCTAAATGACACTTTAGGTTAGTCAGAGTATTAAAATGTGGAGGAAGTAATCCATTGGGTCCACAAACAGTTCCTGGCAAACCAGGGCATTTAGCTTAGCAACCAGAGCATCAGGGTAGAGCCTTGGTTACTCTCTACCTTAGGTCATCTGGCTTTTATGAGCTGATCCTGTCAGAGAAAGGGTCATCAGTAGAACATTGGTAACAAGGTGAGATTAGATTTAGACCACACTCCCAGGTTACTATTGTATTTGCGGAGTGTCCTTGAACATCTTAGAACCTTGAAGTGGCCTGGATCTTGATAAGTCAACTCCTGTATGGATCCTTACAAGAGTTTGTGGTATGTTTGATCAATGCTACCAGATGCATACCGTAGTCTGGATTTTTCAACAGGCACATATGAAATGAACAATAGTTTTTGTCAGCACTTACCAGACTATACTGTCCTTAATGTACAGTGTGAATTGCGTTGCCTTATTTTGTTTCTCAGTTTGCTAACTATTCCCAGTCTTGAAAGCATTCTATCACCCATTCTGACAGACCTCTGAGAGACAGAGATGAGTATAGACCTCTGATAGTGTCTCATGACACTTTGCAGATAACACAGACATGGTGGACTACTTTAATACATCCTGAAAGCTGGCTATGTAGTGTGTTCAGAGAAGCTGTGGTATCCATTACCACCACAGAGAACAGCAAGAGCTTCATTTATTACATGCTGCAATTCCCAATGTCAGGCAAACCCTTATGTCATTGAGGAACTGGTAGGATTTGTTGGCAGGAAATAAACTCAGGGCTGAAATCAATCAGTTAGAAAGAAAGAGAATAATACAAAGAGTCAAGGAAAGCAATAGCTAGTTCTTTTAGAAAGTCAACCAGATAGACAACACCTTACCAAAACTATCTAAAAGGGAGAATGAAAATACCCAAATTATCAAAATCAGAAATGAAAAGGGGACACAACAATGGACACTGAAGAAATTCAAAGAACCATCATGCCTGTACTCCAGAAAATTGTGAAATCAAAAGAAAATGTTTTTTTTTTACACAGATACAAATTATCAAACTTAAAACCAGATCTGCTCATGTAACTAACTAATGCTAGAACTCCGTAAGAAACAGAAATAGTCATCCAAACAATCCCACTCCAAATAGCAGAGAGTACATGGTTTTAGTGCAGACTTCTACCAGAGTTCTTTTTTAAAAAGCGCTAATACCAATACTCTTCAAACTATTCCAATGAATAGAAACAGAAAGAACATTGCCAATCTCATTCTCTGAGGCCACAGTCAACCTGATATCTAAACCACACAAAGACTTAACAGGAGATGGGAATTCAGACCAATTTCCATTATGAACACTGATGTAACAATACTCAGTGAATTACTGGCATACGGAATCCAAGGACCCACTCTAATATCATCAAGTCAGCTTCAGTTTCAGAATGCAGGCATAATAGAAAATTCCATCAATGTAATCTACCAAAATAACCACACTGAAAGAAGTATAACCACATGATCATCTCGTGAGATGGTGAAAAGTCACTGAGAAAATGCAACTCCCCTTCATGTTAAGAGTCCGATAGTGAACAGGGATAGAGGGAGCATACCTAAACATAGGAAAATCAATAAACACCAAGCCAATAGACAATATAAAATTCAATGGAGAGAAACTGAAAACATTTTCACTAAATCATGGCTAAGACAAGGCCTATTCTCTTCCTATCTATTCAACACAGTACTCAAATTTCTAGTTAGTGCAATCAGCTAAAAGTGATCTAGGGAATATAAATGGTAAAGGAAAAATTCAAAGCATTGTTATTTGCCCATGATATGATTGGATATATATAATAGAATATATTATACATCTAACATTATACATATATATATGTATATATACATATATATGTATATATGTGTATGCACATGTGGAGGAAAGTTAAGCAGCACCTAGGATGGCATGGCCTGGAGGAGTAGAGAGTTCTACATCTTGTTGTGAATGCAAACAGGATAAGGCTGTCTTGCTGGTAGCTACGAGGATAGTTGTAAAGCCCAACCCCACCATATACATTATACATGAATATATATATATGAATTCAATATCACCAAAGAACTAATACTGATAAACACCTACAGCAAAGGGGCCAGATACAAAGTATACCAAAAACAAAACAAAAAATCATTGACTCTCTTCATTCAAATGATATACAGGCTGAAAAAGAACTTAGAAAAGCCACTTGTTATACAATAGCCACAAAAAATAATAAAATAGCTTTTGTAACTATAATCAAGCAATTAAAGATCTATATGAAAAGATTTTCAAACCTCTGAAGAAAGAAACTGAGGAAAGAGTCCCCATGTTCATGGATAGATAGGATTAACACAGTAAAAATGAACAGCTTAGGAAAAGAAACCTACAGATTAAATGTGTTCCCGTTAATATTCCAACAGAGTCCTTTATAGAGCCCTTCTTAAGTTTACACGGGAAAACAAACAAACAAACAAACAAAAAAACCCAGTGTCTTAGGCTTTCTGTTACTGTGAAAAGACACAAAGACCAAAGCAACGTTGTCATAAGAGAGAACATTTAATTGGTGCTAGCTGACAGGTTCAGAGGTTCACGCCATGGACTGCACATGTGGAGGAAAGTTAAGCAGCACCTAGGATGGCATGGCACTGGAGGAGTAGAGAGTTCTACATCTTGTTCTGAATGCAAACAGAAGAAGGCAGTCTTGCTGGTAGCTAGAAGGAGAGTTGCAAAGCCCAACCCCACCATGACCCAACTCCACCAATAAGACCACAACTCTTAATAGTGCTACTACCATGGTCATGCATCTTCAACCCACAAACAAAACTCCCTGGCTCTAATAGGCTTGTTTAAACACATGAGTCTATAGGGGCCATACTTATCCATAGCATAATGGAAAATACACATAGTCAAACGTCAAAAGTCCCATCTTCTAAAACATTTTCAACAATTCACAGCAACTGTTGGACCGAATGTGGGGTCCCAGGTGGAGGAGTTGGGGAAGGGACTGAAGGAGCTGAGGGCGTCTGCAGTCCCATGGGGAGGGAGCAACAGTGTCAACTGCTCAGGCCCTCAGGTGCTCCCAGAGACTGGATCACTAACCAAAGAATGCACATGGAGGGACCCATGGTGCTGGCCACATATGTGACCGAGGAGAGCCTTGTTGGAAATCAGTGGGAGGAGAGGCCCTTAGGTCTGAGGGTGATCAATGTCCTAGTGTAGATGTATGCTAGGGAGGGAAGACAGGAGTGGGTGCGTGGGTGGGGGAGCACCCTCATAGAGGCAGGGGAGGGGGAATGCAATGGGGGATTGCTAAAGGGGAAAACATTTGAAATGTAATGAAAGTAAATATGAAAAAAAAAAAAAGAGTTAAGTATGGGTTCAACGTTCATGAACTCTGGCCTGTACTAAACTCAGAAAGGTGGGGGTGGGAGAAAGATGTAAGGTTAAGTAACCCACCAGGGTCACATGGCCTCAGGTTGATCTAATCTCAGGACAAGGAAGTGTAGTATCTCTGATGCCTTGACAGCATCACTGGGTCTGGCCTCAGCACTTGATACTTCTTGCTAGGGCAGCAACAGTCAGGGAACCTAGAGATTGTCATAGGCACAGTATTATGCTAGCAGCAATAGATACTACTCAGTTGTTCACATGGGGATACTCACTCTCCTTTTTTCTTAATGTGAACCTAGGGATAGAGAGAACAAGATCCTTAGAACTGAAAGATCATTGCCAATTCCTTCCAGTCTTCCCAGAATGAAAGACTGGTAGGGGCAGAAAGGTAAGAAGTGAAGGCTTAGTAGGTGAGGCTTTGGATGTAGGGTGTGTTTCAGTTTTATTTTTGATGGGGTCTCATGGTTCCCATGTTGTCCACTACCTGACTTGCCAGGTTGACCTGAGATAATCCTGCTTCCTATTTCCAATGGCTAGGCTTACAAGTGGGGCCTCAATGGACTGTGAGGACAGCACGAGTCACCGAGAGAGACCTGGGTTTCCTAATGTTGAGGTGTGTACTCTCAGTATAGCTACAGCCATTTGGTTACATTTCTGCAACCTTATTTCATATCGTTGCTGTAATATGCCTGCCAATCATGGACGCAGGAAAATAACTTGACTCAGAACAAGGTCATGGTGATTACATTGTGTTAAGTTCTGTATGTTCTGTATGACATTTGTTAATCTTAAGACAATACACATATATGACACATCAAATTAATGTCCAATATGCACTGTTATATCTAAAATGGCCTGATCAGAACTCACCTCTGAACAACACTTACTGCAAATTCATATGAGCTACGTGTGTTTTTTGATTTTGTTTTGTTTGTTTTGTTGTTGCTTTATAAGTTGACAAAGAAAGATGTTCAGGAGTGTGGTTCAGGCCCCAAACCCTGAATTATGGTTGTCATCAATCAGTATTAGGGTGTGAATTCAATGCAGCATTCCTGTCTGACATGCATAGGTGTTTGTGTGGTTTGTGGGTGATTCCTGAACAGGAACACTACATGTTAGTCCCTTATTCTGACAACTGAAATATGTCTAAGATATTGACCTACACACTTTGCCTCCCCCACCCCACTACCCCATACTAGTTAAATATATTCTTTTTTTTCTCACACAAAATCTATGGTGTGTCTCAGAGAGCCCTGTAAGCAATCCCGCTTTGGTGTCATTGGTGCAGAGAAGAGAGCCCTACACTCAGTCTGAGGCCTTTTTCCATGGTGGCTTTACTATTTCAGTTTCCTGTCAACAGATGTCCAAACAGTTGCCAGCACCATGATGGCTGCCCATCTCTCTCCTAAGGCATCATGGGGCAACAGTCAAATGCTAAGCACCACACTTCTATGTCTGTAGCCCCTAACCCACACCAACATTCCAACCTGCCCTGCAGACTCTTCCTGGGTGTGTTTTCATACACCTGTGCATGATGAGGCAGGAGCTCTTCCTCCTCCACATTCATCCCGGTGTGATTTCTCAGGAATTTTAATGGCTAATATTGCTGAATAAGAAAAATTTGAGGTAGGATGAGACAGTTTTGTCAAGGTTTGGAAAGGAAAGACTCAGTTCCATACGAGGAATTACTTAGGGGTTTCCAGTCAAGCCTAGAGCAAAATCTGGCTTTGTAAGGAGGAGGTGCTCAATGCCTATGTCCCAGGAGAGTCTCCAGGAAAAGACACCTCAGCTTCCTGTCAGTACAGGGAGAACATTAGCAGGGAGCTAAAGGCTGCTCCCGATGACATCAGTAGGCCCTTCTTGGACATTCTACTGTGTCCTGGAGAGGGCTTGGAATCCCCTGTGATGTCACCAGTGTTGTAGTAACCACAAGTGCACTGATATCTCTCAGTTAGTATCTAGAAGATATGTCCAGAAACATGTTTTCTCGACTGAGAGGTCGTTTTAGCACCGCAATGTTAAATTGTACAGAGACTAGAGAGAGGCAGAATGAAGCTGGCCTTTCATCTCAGAGTCATGAAGGACGAAGGAGGTAGTCCTGGGGAATATGGAGTAAGTCCTGGGAAGTGGATGTTGAGCTCCCTAGCAGGGGTGGATTGAGCTGTCCTTTCTAGCAATGGGTCCCAGGAACTGGAGCCTCTGGGAAGTGAAAGGATTTCCATGATTATCTGAATTTTAATACATTAAGGACTTCAGAACATTACTTTCTCCATCTCTTAAGGCATGAGAGGCAAGGCCAAAGCTGTTATTCTGCAAACTCCAAGTCTTGACATTTACTGGGTACTGAGGATGTTACATGGAGATATAATGAGACCATCAGAAGTCACAGAGGGTCTAACCTATGTCAGTGTCAGTGTAGGGCAGGCCCGCACTGTACTTCACTGTCACAGCTTCTTTTAGCTTCAGTGGCTATCTGACAGTAGTAACAGGGAGAGAAATGTGCTCCAGGCCCTGACCTTATGTCCTCAGAACACCTCTGACCCTCTCCCTAACAGTGCCAACCTTAGCTTTCTTTATCAGTGGTTCTTGTTGGCAGGCATTTCTCTACTGTAACCAAACAACTGTCAGTGTTGATACACCCAGGCAGAGACTGGATCCTTTTGCTACCTCTGGGGTGTTAGGTGTTTCAGTAGGGGGAAGTGATCAGTCTATTGACCAAGTGCTCCCCATGTATAACTATTTAATCCAAAGAAATGGGCCTATAGTGACAGGGTAGGAGAAGCCATCTCTGTGGTCGCCCTAAGAATGTGTAAGGAGACAGAGGAAACCCCTGGCTGCTCACCTCTCCTGGTCTCTATAGAGGGATGGGATAGTTGAGATCTACTGTGGAGGCATCTCAAGTAGGGACCAAACTCTTTGTGGGGTTTTGGGGTTCCAGGCATGTTGTCCTTCGGCTGAGTCTCTGGGTGGTCTGTCTACACTCTATGTGTTCTCACTATGCAAGTCGGCATGTGTTCTTCTACGTACAGAGGCTGGCAGACAGACATCATCACCTTCCACTGTCCTAAGCAAGAAGCAGTTCAAGAAGGAAGAGGAGAGGCTGACCACAGAGCTCCAGCTCATTACCCAGGAGAGAAACGAACTGAGAGATCGCCTGATCTATGCCACAGAGGGATCCATGAACAAGAGGCATGTATTGCTCCAAGGCCTGTGGTGTCAGTGTTCGGTGTGCAATGTCACCCTGATCTTACTCTTTTAAGGTAGTGGGTCTAGGAAGCTGTACCTCAGGAACATAACTGTGCCCTACCTCTTGTCCCGAAATCCTTCTTATTGGAGAGGCAGAGCCTGAAGCTTGGTCAGGAATGAAATGGGACATGGTCTCTTCTGCTTCCTCCAACTGAAAGTGTCATCTTATAGTTTGAGTGAAGAATACAGGGATAGAGGCAGTGGAGAGTGACTTCCCAGAGTGCATTTGGAAATCCCTTGACAGTGGGTGACTTTGTGTAATTCTCTGTGCTGTGAATTTGTGGTGAGTCTTTGTACTTGCCTGTTAGGTGACTGAGTGCTGGAAGCTCCTGGTAGCAGCTGGAGGGGCCTGGTCCCACATAATGTTGCATGTATTATTTCTGCACATCGCGGTAATCTGTCCTTCTTTCTGACTCTTTCTCATTCTCTGAGTTTGTCTCCCATTCTCCATCTCATGTGTGTACCCAAGTGTGTTTGTGTGTGTGTGTCTCTCTCTCTGTCTCTCTATCTCTGTGTGGGTGTGTGTGTGTGTACTTGCACGTGTGCACATTCTTCTGTTTTCTCATGGGCATGGATTTTTGCATGTTTATATTTCTTTCCCCTCTTTGAAATCCAGAAATCTCTGAAATCCAGGATACTCTGAGACAATAATGTTGCATGCATTTCTCCTGATTCTCATTGTGCTTTATTTGGGTCTGTCTTTCTCTTTTTCTCATTCTCTGACTCTGTCCTTTTCACATTGTAAGTGTGTCCCAGTCTGTGTGTCTGTGTGTTTGCACATGTGTACATGCATGTTTATACGTTTTGTATGTTTATATTTCCCTCCACACTTTGGAATCTAGGGTTCTGTGTTTTGGCCTGGGGATTCTCCTGTATAACAGCTTCAAGGTGATGTCAGTGACGATGTCTTGGAGCTGCCACTTTAAATAGTACTACTCTTTGACTATGAGTTCACAATTGTCTCTACATTCCTATCCCTTGGACAGATTATAAAACTGTGGCAAGGTCTGGTCTCATCTCCAGAATTATGTGTAATGTCTGCTTCTGAAGTATTAGTTATCCAGGATTTAGATTTCCTGTTCTGAAAAGAGGAAAACTATAAACACCGGTTTCTGGTGGGCTAAGGCCTGTGGCATAGGCCCTTGAGAGTATAACTGACTGGACTGCCCTTCCAGGCCTACTGAGTGAACATAGGGAGCCAGGGCACCCTGCATCTGCATGCCTTGCTTCTGCTGTCCTGGGGCCACGATAACAAGTTTCCAATGAAAAAGATCCCAGTTTGTAGATTCCAGAATGTGGCCTTCCCAGGCTGGGAAGTACCCAGGACCCAGTACAGGACCCAGCCTGAGTTCATGTGTCCCTAAAAGCCCATGCTCATGGATTTCCATCTTCCTGTGGCCAGGCCCTACCACAGGCCAAATGCACTGTATGAAAAACTGAAGTTAAAGGAGAAGGAGATCATGTCGTTTCTGCACAACTTAGAGATGGAGAACATTGAGGCCCGTGAGAAGTGCCAGGAGCTCAAGAAGGAGATGAACTTCTATCGGTAAGTACTGGTCAGGGAGACCACCAGTTGTAGGATGGCCATTTTTGCCTTCCTTTGTTTTTGGACTGGAGAGTCTGCAGATCTGGTTTTATCCCTTCTGCTTTTTTAGCCATCGTTGTGCCTTGGGAATTTGGACTCAGTTTTCATAAGTGTGTAAGAGACTGTCATTCCTCCCAGTACTGTCCAGGTCTCCTCAGGAGCCTCTGGATAGGAAAGTGATTCAGATCACGAGAGGATTATTATACAGCACTAGGCCTCCGTGTCCCAGGCAGGGATTTACAGAGCTGAGTGTGATGGAACACATGGATAGAATGCCCTCCTCTTGGTTCTACTGATCTCCCTTGATGGTATTTGCCCCCTAGTAATTGATGTTTCCCCAATGCATTGGGCTGTCATGGATAGATGGAGGTCCCTCTGTCTTTTGGGGACACATGGATCCTTACTGATGTTTGGGCAGCAGCAATCATTTTTTCTTCCCTGAAGGGGCTGTTTGCTGTTGATGCAAATGTCATGGGTGTATTGAAACTTATTTTATTAGATCTTCCTGGGAAACTGGGTCCTGGTGGGTTTAATGTTATCTGGAAGTAGGAATGGGTGGAGGAGGCTACAGGATCTTACTATGCAAAGTGTGTTTCCAGCAACCTGCATAGCCGGCTCCTGTTAGAGAAGACTCTTGTAAAGAAGAAGTTGGTCAACCTGAAGCAGGAGACCAAGGAAATACAGGTTGATTGGGCCATCATCCAACAATACTTGGTTGACATGAACCTGAATGATAAAGACGAACAGGAGAAGACCACCAACCTCCAGACCCAACAATATCAGGTAGGCACAAGTAGCACAGTCTGGTTAATACTGTCTGATACCATTTGCCCATTAGATCCATGTTGCTTTTACTCAGCACCTTTCTAATCCAAACTCCAAACAAGCCACTAACCACATATAATGTAGTTGTTCAATGCTCTGTCTATGCATAAGTATTCTGTGACCTCATCCTCTTGTGAGACACTGAATTATTGGCAAGTGTACCTTGCTGCTCTGCTTTAATCTGCAGTCTAGTAAGGGTGAAAAATAAAAAACATGTCACATTCCTGCATGTCCTCTTGATAGGTGGGATTCTATGCAGAGCTTTTAGGGAGCTCTGAGTCTTGAGAAAGGATTCATCCAGAGGTCATGTGACCTCCAAGGTTCAAGTACCTTGGCAACCAAGTGCAAATGTCAAAGGAGTGCTTGTCATTGTCATCAACCTGTGTGACATGTGGCCTTCTCCTTTTATCCTGTAAGGAAGTGACGTGTCTTAAATTGCCCTTTTCTTGGTTTGCACTGATAGAAGACTGAGTGGCAGCTTGCCAGCCCATGTTATTGTGACTGTCCCTGGGTATTTTGGCCTGCCTGCAGATTTAGCAGCAATGGTGTCAGTTAAAAGATCAGTGGTAACTGTCCTGCTGAGGGGGTGGGAGGCAGCAGCCTGAGTGTTGGTTTTTAGGTCCTCACCAAGCCTGGGTCTTAATAACTGCCTTCCTCTCCCAGGTCTCAGAAACTGCAACAGAGCTGGAATTGGCCCCATCCCAGGAAGAGGGCCTCCTGCAGAATGAGTTGCCACCTCAGGAGCCCCCTGGTGAGCTCCAGCCCCAAGAGTTACAGAACACCTGGGATGGATCTTCTCACTCAGTGTTCATTGCATGTGTGTAAATTGGCCCTAACAATGTAGCCAGTGAGCCAGCCTGGCTGATTCAGGGTCTTATTCTGTTTCCTGTTCTGACAACATCCCATGACAGAGAACTGAGGTGACTGCCCTGCCACCAAGTGTTCAAGAGGAAAACAGGGTGTAGTCTCTGCGCTAAATGTGCAGTTAGGGAATGCTGCTTATCAATATTTTCTGTTAGAGTTTTCATTGAAGTTTTCTTTTCGATTTGTTTGGTTTTATGCTATGTTATTGCGATGTTATATATTCTTGTTATTTCTTATTCATTTTTAGGTTTTGTTTTAACTCTTTATATTAACTATTTTTTAAAGCCTGTTTTTTAAAAATTGTATTTCTTATGAATAAAAATTGATTTTCAAGTCTTGACTCTTAAGATCATCTTCCTCATTCAGGTGTTCTGACCCCTCCTGTAGACCTTGATTTCAGAGCCAGAGATGGATGTCTGTAAGTTCACTGGCATACTGTATCCATGCTGTCACGTATTCTGTAATTGCTAAAATATAGCACTCTATAATACACATTCATTATTGACCCTGTGGATCAGATATTGAGTAATATCCCATCATTGTTCTAGAACTGCTGAGGAAATAAAAAACATTCACGAAGCAGTATAGATTAAATGAGGAATCCCAGAGCCATGTGCCTCAGCTCTTCTTGCAATACAGCATCAGTGATGATCACAAACCAGATAGAATGACCTTCTAAGTCATGTTGGGAATTAGCTTTTGATAGATGCTGTTGTCCTTCACCTTATATTTGCTGTGTTTTGTTGTTGCCTTTAGTCTTATTTTTATCATTTATGTGAATGGGTGTTTTTCCTACTGTATGTCCTACTGTATGTGGCCCCTCCTGAGAGCAGTCCCCTCAGAGGCCAGAGAAGGAATCACATCCTCTGTGGTAGATGATTGTTAGGCACCATGTGGCTCTTCTGAGAAAGCAGCAGATGCTCTGACCTGTGAGGCATCACCACACTTCCTGCAGTTCGCTTTTGTCTTTCTAGATCATCTGCTGTAGTATGTGGACTGGATCATCTCCCATTGAGTGGAGAAATCTTAGGAGATGTGTAGGTACAGGTGCTTGAGCTGTGCATGCTCATTGTCTTGGCCTGTCCTGGATGTATGCAGGGCTCTGTTGTTACCACTGCTCTTTGTGTGTTTAGGAACATGTTCCAGCATACCTCATTTTCAATTTTAGAGTAGATCTTTCACCTCTAATCTAGGATGACAATATAGATAAGGCACATCTGTATAATTCAGAATTGAGACTAGGCTCCAGTAGGCTGCATTAGGATAATGAATCTCTCTTGATAACAAGGAAAACATCTTAATCTAAGAAGTTTGGGATAGAAGCTCAAGGGCAGCCATGGTGAATCGAGCCTGCAGCTGTGGCCACCTGTTTCTGATGGAGAACATTCCTGTGTAGGCGTGGAACCTAAGAGGGACAGTGAAAGTTGCACTTCTGCCATAGCAGATCTGAGAATATATTGAGGGTAGTTTCTTCTAGGTACCTGTTTTATTATTTTTTGAATGGAATTGACTAAATGACACTTTAGGTTAGTCAGAGTGTTAAAATGGGGAGGATGTAATCCCGTGGGTTCGCAAAAAGTTCCTGGCAAACCAGGGCATTTAGTTTAGCAACGAGAGCATCAGGGTAGAGGCTTGGTTACTCTCTACCTTAGGTCCTCTGACTTTTATGAGCTGATCCTGTAGGGGAAAGTTTATCAGTAGAACATTGGTAACAAGGTGAGACTAGATTTCGACCACACTTCCAGGTTACTATTGTATGTGTGGGGTCTCCTTGAACATCTTAGAACCTGGAAGTGGCCTGGATCTTGCTAAGTCTACTCATGTATGGATCCTCACAAGAGTTTGTGGTTTGTTTGATAGAAGCTGCCAGATGCGTACCGTAGTCTGGATTTTTCAACAGGAACATATGACATGAAACAACAGTTTTTGTCAGCACTTACGAGACTAAACTGTCCTTAATGTACAGTGTTAATTGTGGTGCCTTATTTTGTCTCTCAGATTGCTAATTATTCCCAGTATTGAAAGCTTTCTGTCACCCATTCTGACAGACCTCTAAGAGACATAGGTGAGTACAGAACTCTGATAGTATCTCATGACACTTTGCAGATAACACTGTCCTGGTGGGCTACTTTAATACATCCTGAAAGCTGGCTATCTAGTGTGTTCACTGAGGTTGTGGTGTCCATCACCACCACAGAGAACAGCAAGAGCTTCATTTATTACATGCTACAATTCTATATGTCAGGCAAACCCTCACTTCATTGAGGAACTGTTAGGATTTGATGGCAGGAAATAAACTCAGGGCTGAAATGAATCAGTTAGAAAAAAGAGAATAATACAAAGAATTAAGGTAAGCAAGAGCTGGTTCTTTGAGAAAATCAACCACATAGACAACCCTCACTCAAACTATCTATAAGGGAGAGTGAAAATACCCAAATTATCAATATCAGAAATGAAAAGGGGACACAACAATGGACACTGAGGAAATTCAAAGAACCCTCAGGCCTGTACTCTAGAAAATTGTGAAATAAAAAAGAAATGGATGGTTTTCTACACAGATACCAATTACCAAATTTAAATCCAGATCTGGTCAAGTAACTAAGTAATGCTAGAACTCCTTAAGAAATAGAAACAGTCATCTAAAGGCTCTGACTCCAAACAGCATAGAGTATATGGTTTTAGTGCAGACTTCTACCAGAGTTCTTTTTTAAAAAGTGCTAATACCAATACTCTTCAAACTATCCCAATGAATAGAAACAGAAAGAACATTGCCAAACTCATTCTCTGAGGCCACAGTCAACCTGATATTTGAACCACACAAAGACTTAAGAGGAGATGGGAATTCAGACCAATTTCCATTATGATTATTGATGTAACAATACTCAGTGAAATACTGGCATACAGAATCCAAGGGCACACTCAAACATTATCAAGTAGACTTCATTTTCGGAATGCAAGCATGGTACAATATAGAAAATTCCATCAATGTAATCTACCAAAATAACCACACTGGAAGGGGTACCCGCCCAGGAGCCTGGAAAGATTGTGAGTGGGGTTGAGGGGAGCAGCACCTCTCGCCCAGACCTGCCCGGATCTGCCGGGATCCGGGGCCTGAGAACCCAGGGACAGAAAGACTCCAAAACTTCAGGATCTCACTTGCAGGGGGAAACCTCTGCCTGGGGCACCAGGAGTCAGTAGCCAACGAGCGCCATAGAAAGGTGTAAACCTCTGTCTGCGCCGCCAGGAGTAGGTAGCCATTGAGCACCGGAGAGGGGTGCCCCCCCAGGAGCCTGGAAAGGCCGTGAGTGGGGTTGAGGGGAGCAGCACCTCTCGCCCAGACCCGCCCGGATCTGCCGAGATCCGGGGCCTGAGAACCCGGGGACAGAAAGACTCTGAAACTTCCGGATCTCACTTGCAGGGGGAAACCTCTGCCTGGGACACCAGGAGTCGGTAGCCAATGAGCGCCATAGAAAGGGGGAAACCTCTGCCTG
>CM052700.1:140257574-140272870 GCA_028551405.1 Uromys caudimaculatus
TTTGGACCACATATGTGGCAGAGGATGACCTCGATGGCCATCAGGGAGAGACGAAAGGCCCTTGGGCCTGAGGATGTTAGAGGCCTCAGTAAAGGGGAATATCAAGGCGGGAAAATGGGGATGGGTGGATGGGGGTGGGGTGGGGTGGGGTGGGAGATGGAATTCCCACCTAGAGGCAGGTTGGGGAGGGGATGGGGGTATACAAAGAGGAGACTCAGAAAAGGGGAAACATTGGAAATGTATATAAAGTATCAAAAATAAAAAAGGAGGAAAAAAAAAATCAGGCCTGTACTGGAATTCTCTTCTGAAATATGTTCAGCCAGAAGAGTAGAAAGCCATGCGGACTACTTCAAAAGGAACCAAAAAAAAAAAAATAAAAAAATAACCACACTGAAAGAAATACAACCATGTGGTCATCTCATTAGATGGGGAAAAAGTCATTGACAAAACGCAACTGCCTTCATGTTAAGAGTCTGGTAGTGAACAAGGATAGATGGAGCATACCTAAACATAGTAAAATCAATAAACACCAAGCCAATAAACAACATAAAATTCAATGGAGAGAAACTGAAAACATTTTCACTAAAATCAGGGCTAAGACAAGGCTTATTCTATTCCTATCTATTCAACACAGTACTCAAGTTTCTAGTTAGTGCAATCAGACACCTAAAAGAGATAAAGGAAATATAAAGGGCAAAGGAAAAATTCAAAGTATTGCTATTTGCCCATGAATGATTGGATATATATATATATAATAGAATATATTATCTATCTCTCCAAAGATCACCAGAGAACTCCTAAAACTGATAAACACCTAGAACAAATTGGCCAGATACAAGGTATACGAAAAACAAAAACAAAAAAAATCATTGATTCTGTTTATTCAAGTGATAAACAGGCTGAAAAAGAACTTAGGAAAGCCACTTGTTACAATAGCACAAAAAATATAAAATATCTTCTTATAAATGTAATCAAGCAATTAAAGAGCTATATGAAAAAATTTTTAATTCTCTGAGGAAAGAAACTGAGGAAAGAGTCCCCATGGTCATGGATAGATAGGATTAACACAGTGAAAATGTACAGCTTAGGAAAAGAAGCCTACAGATTAAATGTTTTTCCATTAAAATTACAACATAGTCCTTTATAGAGCCCTTCTTAAGTTTACATGGAAAAAAAACAAAACAAAACAGTGTCTTAGGCTTTCTATTACTGTGAAAAGACACACAGACCAAAGCAACGTTGTCATAAGAGAGAACATTTAATTGATGCTAGCTGACAGGTTCAGAGGTTCACGCCATGGACTGCACATGTGGAGGAAAGTTAAGCAGCACCTAGGATGGCATGGCACTGGAGGAGCAGAGAGTTCTACATCTTGTTCTGAATGCAAACAGAAGAAGGCAGTCTTGCTGGTAGCTAGGAGGAGAGTTGCAAAGCCCAATCCCACCATGACACAACTCCACCAATAAGACCACAACACTTAATAGTGCTACTGCCTTTGTCATGCATCTTCAACCCACACACAACACTCCCTGGCTCTAATAGGCTTGTTTAAACACATGAGTCTATCGTGGCCATACCTATCCATAGCATAATGGAAAATACACATAGTCAAATGTCAAAAGTCCCATCTTGTAAAACATTTTCAACAATTCACAGCAACTGTTGGACCTATTGTGGGGTCCCAAGTGGAGGAGTTGGGGAAGGGACTGAAGGAGCTGAGGGCGTCTGCAGTCCCATGGGGAGGGAGCAACAGTGTCAACTGGTCAGGCCCTCAGGTGCTCCCAGAGACTGGATCACCAACCAAAGATGCACATGGAGGGACCCATGGTTCTGGCCACATATGTGACCGAGGAGAGCCTTGTTGGAAATCAGTGGGAGGAGAGGCCCTTAGGCCTGAGGGTGATCAATGTCCTAGTGTAGATGTATGCTAGGGGGGGAAGACAGGAGTGGGTGGGTGGGTGGGGGAGCACACTCATAGAGGCAGGGGAGGGGGAATGTAATGGGGGACTACTAAAGGGGAAAACATTTGAAATGTAATTAAAGTAAATATCAAAAAAAAAAAAAGAGTTAAGTATGGGTTCAATGTACATGAACTCTGGCCTGTACTGAACTCAGAAAGGTGGGGTGGGAGAAAGATGTATGGTTAAATAACCCACCAGGGTCACATGGTCTCAGGTTGATTTAATCGCAGGACAAGGAAGTGGAACATCTCTGATGCCTTGACAGCATCACTGGGTCTGGCCTCAGCACTTGATACTTCTTGCTAGGGCAGCAGCAGTCAGGGAACCTAGAGATTGTCATACGCACACTATTATGCTAGCAGCAATAGATACTACTCAGTTGTTCACATGGTGATACTCACTCTCCTTTGTTCTTAATGTGAACCTAGGATAGAGAGAACAAGATCCTTAGAACTGAAAGATCATTGCCAATTGCTTCCAATCTTCCCAGAATGAAAGACTGGTAGGGAGAGAATGGAAAGAAGTCAAGGCTTGGTAGGTGAGGCCTTGGATGTAGGGTGAGTTTCAGTTTTGTTTTTGACAGGGTTTCATGGTTCCCATGTTGTCCACTACCTGGCTTCTCAGGCTGACCTCAGATAATCCTGCTTCCTATTTCCAATAGCTAGGCTTACAAGTGAGGCCTCCAAGGACTGTGAGGACAGCACGAGTCACCAAGACAGATCTGGGTTTCCTAATGGTGAGGTGTGCACTCTCAGTATAGTTATAGTCATTTGGTTACATTTCTGCAACCTTATTTCATATCATTGCTGTAGTATGCCTGCCAATCATGGACACAGAAAAATGACTTGAATCAGAACAAGTTCATGGTGATCACATTATGTTAAGTTCTGTATGTATGACATTTGTTAATTTTAAGACATTACACAAAGCTTTATATAGGACACATCAATTTAATGTCCAATAGGTACTGTTATATCTAAAATGGCATGATCAGAACTCACCTCTGGCCAATACTTACTGCAAATTCATATGAGCTATGTGTGTTTTTTGATTTTTGTTTTTTGTTTTTTGTTCCTGTGTTATAAGGAGACCAAGAAAGATGTTCAGGAGCATGGTTCAGGCCCCGAACCCTGAGTTATGGTTGTGATCAATCAGTATTAGGGTGTGCATTCAATGCACCATTCCTGTCTGACATGCATAGGTGTTTGTGTGGTTTGTGGGTGATTCCTGAACAGGAACACTACATGTTAGTCCCTTATTCTGACAACTGAAATATGTCTAAAATATTGACCTACACATTTTGCCTTCCACACCCCACTACCTCATACCTGTTAAATATATTCTTTTTTTCCCGCAAACATAATATATGGTGTGTCTCAAAGAGCCCTGTAAGCAATCCCTCTTTGGTGTCATTGGTGCAGAGAGGAAAGCCCCACACTCAGTCTGAAGCCTTTTTCCATGGTGGCTTTATTATTTCAGTTTCCTGTCAACAGATGTCCACACAGTTGCCAGCACAATGATGGCTGCCCATCTCTTTCCTAAGACATCATGGGGCAACAGTCAAATGCTAAGCACCAGGCTGCTATGTCTGTAGCCCCTAACCCATACCAACATTCCAACCTGCCCTGCAGATTCTTCCTGGGTGTGTTTTCATACACCTGTGCATGATGAGGCAGGAGCTCTTCCTCCTCCACATTCATCCCAGTGGGATTTCTCAGTAATTTTAATGACTAATATTGCTGAATAAGAAAAATTTGAGGTAGGATGAGACATTTTTGTCAAGGTTTGGAAAGGAAAGACTCAGTTCCATACGTAGGAATTACTTAGGGGTTTCCAGTCAAGCCTAGAGCAAAATCTGGCTTTGTAAGGAGGAGGTGCTCAATGCCTATGTCCCAGGAGAGTCTCCAGGAAAAGGCACCTTAGCTTCCTGTCAGTACAGGGAGAACATCCTCAGGGAGCCAAAGGCTGCTCCCCATGACATCAGCAGCCCCTTCTTGGACATTCTATTGTCTCCTGGAGAGGGCTTGGAATCCCCAGTGATGTCACCAATGTTGTAGTAACTACGAGTGCACGGATATCTCTCAGTTAGTATCTACAAGATATGTCCAGAAACATGTTTTCTCGACTGAGAGCTCGTTTTAGCACCGCAAAGTTAAATTGTACAGAGACTAGAGAGAGGCAGAATGAAGCTGGCCTTTCATCTCAGAGTCATGAAGGACGATGGAGGTGGTCCTGGGGAATATGGAGTAAGTCCTGGGAAGTGGATGTTGAGCTCCCTAGCAGGGGTGGATTGAGCTGTCCTTTCTAGCAATGGGTCCCAGGAACTGGAGTCTCTGGGATTCAAAAGGATTTCCATGACTATCTGAATTTTAATACATTAAGGACTTCAGAACATTACTTTCTCCCTAAGGCAAGAGAGGCAAGGCCAAAGCTCTTATTCTGTGAACTCCAAGTCTTGACATTTACTGGGTATTAAAGATGATACATGGGGATATAATGAGACCATCAGAAGTCACAGAAGGTCTAACCTATGCCAATGTAGGGCAGTCCCCCACTGTACTTCACTGCCACAGCTTCTATTAGCTTCAGTGGCTATCTGACAGTAGTAACAGGGAGAAGATTTTGCTCCAGCCCCTGACCTTATGTCCTCAGAACACCTCTGACCCTCTCCCTAACAGTGCCAACCTTAGCTTTCTTTATCAGTGGTTGTTGTTGGCAGGCATTATTCTACTGTAACCAAACAACTGTCAGTGTGGATACACCCAGACAGAGACTGGATCCTTTTGCTACCTCTGGGGTGTTAGGTGTTCAGTAGGAGAAGTGATCAGTCTATTGACCACGTGGTCCCCATGTGTGACATTTTAATCCAAAGACATGGGCCTATAGTGACAGGGTAGGAGATCTGAGCATCTTCAAACACCCATGGACTTGTGGATGGTGACTTCAAGATCTGAGTTCTGAAACCACAAGCTTGAGGACTCTGAAGCCATGTTGTACACTGTACAGTTGTTAATAAGGCAGGAGAAGCCATCTCTGTGCTCGCCATAAGAATGTGTAAGGAGACAGAGGAAACCCCTGGCTGCTCACCTCTCCTGGTCTCTACAGAGGGATGGGAGAGTTGAGATCTACTGTGGACGAATCTCAAGTAGGGACCAAACTCTTTGTGGGGTTTTGGGTTCAAAGCATGTTGTCCTTCAGCTTCAGTCTCTGGGGGGTCTGTCTACACTCTATGTGTTCTCACTATGCAAGTCGGCATGTGTTCTTCTACCTACAGAGGCTGGCAGACAGACATCATCAACTTCCACTGTCCTAAGCAAGAAGCAGTTCAAGAAGGAAGAGGAGAGGCTGACCACAGAGCTGCAGCTCATTACCCAGGAGAGAAACGAACTGAGAGATCGCTTGATCTATGCCACAGAAGGATCCATGAACAAGAGGTGTGCATTGCTCCAAGGCCTGTGGTGTCAGTCTTGGGTCTACAGTGTCACCCTGATCTTACCCTTTTCAGGAAGTGGGTCTAGGAAGCTGTACTTCTATAACATAACTGTGCCCTACCTCATGTCCCTAAATCCTTCTTAGTGGAGAGGCAGAGCCTGAAGCTTGTTCAGGAATGAAATGGGACATGGTCTCTTCTGCTTCCTCCAACTGAAAGTGTCATCTTGTCGTTTGAGTGAAGAATAGAGGGATAGAGGCAGTGGAGAGTGATTTCCCAGAGTACATTTGGATATCCCTTGATAGGGGGTGACTTTGTGAGATTCTAGGGGCTGTGTGTTTGTTGTGAGTCTTTGTACTTGCCTGTTAGGTGACTGAGTGCTGGAAGCTCCTGGTAGCAGCTGGCGGGGCCTGGTGCCACATTGTTCATCTCAGTGCTTGACTAGAAGGCCTAAGGCTCATGCCTGTTCGTTTTTGTGTGCCTTACACTCTGAGACAGTAATGTTGCATGTATTACTTCTGCACCTCACTGTAATCTGTCTTTCTTTCTGACTCTTTCTCATTCTCTGAGTTTGTCACCCCTTCTACAGCTCATGTGTGTACCAAAGTCTGTTTGTGTGTGTCTCTCTGTGGGTGTTTTTGTGTGTGTTCTTGCTCGTGTGCACAATCTTCTGTTTTCTCATGTGCATGGATTTTTGCATGTTTATTTTTCTCCCTTCTTTGAAATCCAGGGATCTGTGAAATCCAGGATACTCTGAGACAGGAATGTTGCCTGCATTTCTTCCGATTCTCATTGTGCTTTCTTGTTGTCTCTCTGTCACTTTTTCTCATTCTCTGACTATGTGTCCTTTGCACCTTGTGGGTGTGTCCCAGTCTGTGTGTCTGCACTTGTGCACATGCATGTCTATACGTTTGGTATTTTTATATTTCCCTCCACTCTTTGGAATCTAGGGTTTTGTGTTTTGGCCTGAGGATTCTCCTGTATAACAGTTTCAAGGTGATGTGAGTCCTGATGTCTGGGTGCCCCGCTTTAAATAGTACTAATCTTTACCTATGAGTTCACAGTTGTCTCTACATTTGTATCCCTTGGACAGATTATAAAGCTGTGGCAAGGTCTGGTCTCATCTCCAGAATTATGTCTAATGACTGCTTGTGAAGTTTTAGTTATCCAGGATTTAGAATTCCTGTTCTGAAAATAGGAAAAGTATAACCACAGGTGTCTAGTGGGCAAAGGCCTGTGGCCTAGGCTCTTGAGAGCATAACTGCCTGAACTGCCCTTCCAGCCGTACTGAGTGAACATAGGAAGCCAGGGCACCCTGTATCTGCATGCCTTGCTTCTGCTGTCCTGGGGCCAGGATAACAACTTTCCAATGAAAAAAGATCCCAGTTTGTAGAATCCAGAATGTGGCCTTCCCAGGCTAAAGGAGTATAAGACCTAGCCTGAGTTCATGTGTTCCTAAAAGCCCATGCTCATGGAGTTTTATCTTCTTGGGGCCAGGCCCTACCACAGGCCTAATGCACTGTATGAAAAACTGAAGTTAAAGGAGAAGGAGATCATGTCATTTCTGCACAATTTAGAGATGGAGAACATTGAGGCCCGTGAGAAGTGCCAGGAGCTCAAGAAGGAGATGAACTTCTATCGGTAAGTACTGGTCAGGGAGGCCACCAGTTGTGAGATGGCCATTTTTGACTTCCTTTGTTTTTGGACTGGAGAGTCTGCAGATCTGGTTTTATCCCTTCTGCTTTTTAGCCATTGTTTTGCCTTGGGAATTTGGACTCAGTTTTCATAAGTGTGTAAGAGACTGTCATTCCTCCCAGTACTGTCCAGGCCTCCTCAGGAGCCTGTGGATAGGAAAGTGATTCAGATCATGAGAGGGTTATTATACAACACTAGGCCTCTGTGTCCCAGGCAGGGATTTACAGAGCTGAGTGTGATGGAACACATGGATAGAATGCCCTCCTTTTGATTCTAAAGATATCCCTTGAGGGTATTTGCCCCCTACTAATTGATGTTTCCCAAATGCTTTGGGCTGTCATGGACAGATGGAGGTCCCTCTTTCTTTTGGAGACCCATGGACCCTTATTGGAGTTTGGGCTGCAGCAATCATTTTTTTCTTCCCTGAAGGGGCTGTTTGCTGTTGGTGCAGATGTCATGGATGTATTGAAATGAATTTTATTAGATCTTCATGGGAAACTGGGTCCTGGTGGGGTTAATGTTACCTGGAAGTAGGAATGGGTGGAGGAGGCTACAGGATCTTACTATGCAAAGTGTGTTCCCAGCAACCTGCATAGCCGGCTCCTGTTAGAGAAGACTCTTGTAAAGATGAAGTTGGTCAACCTGAAGCAGGAGACCAAGGAAATACAGGTTGATTGGGCCACCATCCAACAATACATGGTTGACATGAACCCGAATGATAAAGACGAACAGGAGAAGAAGCCCAACCTCCAGACCCAACAACATCAGGTAGGAACAAGAACCACAGTCAGGTTAATATTGTCTGATACCATTTGCCCATGAGATCCATGTTGCTTTTACTCAGCACCTTTCTAATCCAAACTCCCAACCAGTCCCCAGCCACATATAATGTAGTTTTTCATTGCTCTGTCTATGTATAAGTATTCCTAGACCTCAGCTTCTTGTGAGACCCTGAATTATTGGCAAGTGTACCTTGCTGCTCTGCTTTAATCTGCAGTCTCCTAAGGGTGACAAATGAAAAACATGTGACATTCCTACATGTCCTCTTGATAGGTGGGATGATATGCAGAGCTCTCAGGGAGCTCTGAGTCCTGAGAAAAGAGTCATGCAGAGGTCATGTGACCTCCAAAGTTCAAGTACATTGGGAACCAAGTGCAAATGTCAAATGAGTGCTTCTCATTGTCATCAACTTGGGTGGCATGTGGCCTTCTCCTTTGTTCCTGTAACCTAGTGAGGTATCTTCTATTGCCCTGTTCTTGGTTTGCACTGATAGAAGACTGAGTGGCAGCTTGTCAGCCCATTTATTTGCATGTGTATCTGGGTATGTTGCCCTGCCTGCAGATTTAGCAGCAATGGTGTCAGTTAAAGATCAGTGGTAACTGTCCTGCTGAGGGGGTGGGAGGCAGTAGCCTGAGTGTTGGTATTTAGGTCCCCACCAAGCCTGGGTCTTAATAACTGCCTTCCTCTCCCAGGTCTCAGAAACTGCAACAGAGCTGGAATTGGCCCCATCCCAGGAAGAAAATCTCCTGCAGAATGAGTTGCCATCTCAGGAGCCCCCTGCTGAGCTCCAGCCCCAAGAGATGCAGAATACTTGGGATGGATCTTCTTACTCAGAGTACATTGCCTATGTGTAAATAGGCCCTAACTATGTAGCCAGTGAGCCATCCTGGCTGATTCAGGGTCTTATTCTGTTTCCTGTTCTGACAACATCCCATGACAGAGAACTGAGGTGACTGCCCTTCCACCAAGTGTCCAAGAGGAAAACAGGGTGTAGTCTCTGCTGCTAAATGTGCAGTGAGGGAATGCTGCTTATCAATATTTTCTGTTAGAGTTCTCGTTGAAGCTTTGTTTTTCGATTTGTTTGGTTTTATGCTATGTTATTGAGACGTTATATATTCTTGTTATTTCTTATTCATTTTTAGGTTTTGTTTTAACTCTTTATATTAACTATTTTTTTAAGCTGGTTTTTTAAAAATTGTATTTCTTATGAATAAAAATTGATTTTCAAGTTTTCACTCTTAAGATCATCATCCTCATTCAGGTGTTCTGTCTCCTCCTGTAGACCTTGAATTCAAGCCAGAGATGGATCTCTGTAAGTTCACTGGCATACTGTATCCATGCTGTCATGTATTCTGTTACTCCTAAAATATAGCACTGTATAATACACATTCATTGTGGACCAGATATTGTATAATAACCCATGATTTTCCTACAAGTGCTGTGGAAATAAAAAACATTCACAAAGGAGAATAGATTAAATGAGGAATCCCACAGCCATGTGCCTCAGCTCTTCTGGCAATACAGCAACCGAGATAACCACAGAACAGACATAATGACCTTCCAAATAATCTGGGAAATAATGTTTGAAAGATGCTGTTGTCCTTCACCTTATATTTGCTGTGCTTTTGTTGTTGCTGATTAGTCTTATTTTTATCATTTATGTGAATGGGTGTTTTTCCTACTGTATGTCCTACTGTATGTGGCCCCTCCTGAGAGCAGTCCCCTCAGAGGCCAGAGAAGGAATCACATCCTCTGTGGTAGATGATTGTTAAGCACCATGTGGCTCTCCTGAGAAAGCAGCAGATGCTCTGACCTATGAGGCATCACCACATCTCCTACAGCTGGCTTTTATCTTTCTAGATCATGTGCTGTTGTATGTGGACTGGATCACCTTCATTGAGTGGAGAAATCTCAGGAGATGTGTAGGTACAGGTGCTTGAGCTGCGCATGCTCATTGTCTTAACCTGTCCCGCATGTGTGCAGGGCACTGTTGTTACCACTGCTCTTTGTGTGTTCAGGAACATGCCCCAGCATCCCTCATTTTCAATTTTAGAGCAGATCTTTCACCTCTAATCTAGGATAACAATGTAGATAAGGCACATCTGTAAAATTTAGAATTGAGACTAGGCTCCAGTAGGCTTTGTTAGGATAATGAATCTCTCTTGATAACAAGGAAAACATCTTAATCTACGAAGTTTGGGATGGCAGCTCAAGAGCAGCCATGGTAAATTGAGCCTGCAGCTGTGGCCACATGTTTGTGATGGAGAGCATTTCTGTGTAGGTGTGGAACCTAAGAGGGACAGTGAAAGCTGCACTTCAGCCATAGTAGATCTGAGAATATATTGAGGATAGTTTCTTCTAGGTGCCTGTTTTATTATTTTTTGAATGGAATTGACTAAATGACACTTCAGGTTAGTCAGAGTGTTAAAATTTGGAGGAAGTAATCTAGTGGGTCCACAAAGAGGTCCTGGCAAACGAGGACATTTAGCTTAGCCACCCGAGCATCATGGTAGAGGCTTGTTTACTCTCTACCTCAGATCCTCTGGCTTTTATGAGCTGTTCCTGCCAGAGAAACATCATCAGTAGAACATTAGTAACAAGGTTAGATTAGATTTAGACCACACTCCCAGGTTACCATTTCATTTCTAGGGTCTCCTTGAATATCTTAGAACCTGGAAGTGGCCTCGATCTGGCTAAGTCTACTCATGTATGGATCCTCACAAGAGTTCATGGTTTGTTTGATAAATGCTACCAGATGCATACTGTAGTCTGGATTCTTCAACAGTCGTATATGACATGAAACAACAGTTTTTGTCAGCACTTACCAGACTAAACTGTCCTTAAACTACAGTGTGATTTGTGGTGCCTTATTTTGTCTCTCAGATTGCTAAGTATTCTCAGTCTTGAAAGCTTTCTGTCACCCATTCTGACAGAATTCTGAGAGACAGAGGTGAGTACAGACCTCTGATAGTGTCTCATGACACTTTGCAGATAACACTGACATAGTGGGCTACTTTAATACGTCCTGAAAACTGGCTATGTAGTGTGTTCAGTGAGGCTGTGGTGTCCATCACCACCACAGAGAACAGCAAGAGCTTCAATTATTACATGCTGCAATTCCCAGTGTCAGGCAAACCCTTACTTCATTGAGGAACTGGTAGGTTTTGATGGCAGGAAATAAACTCAGGGCTGGAATGAATCAGTTAGAAAAAAGAGAATAATACAAAGAGTTAAGGAAAGCAAGGGCTGGTTCTTTGAGAAAATCAACCAGATAGACAACCCCTTACCCAAACTATCTAAAAGGGAGAATGAAAATACCCAAATTATCAATATCAGAAATGAATAGGGACACAACAATGGACACTGAAGAAATTCAAAGAACCATCAGGCCTGTAATCCAGAAAATTGTGAAATCAAAAGAAATGGGTGGTTTTCTACACAGATACCAATTACCAAACTTAAATCAAGATCTGTTCAAGAAGCTAAATAACTAGTATTCCTAGAACTCCTTAAGAAATAGAAACAGTCATCCAAAGGCTCCCACTCCAAATAGCACAGAGTACATGGTATTAGTCCAGACTCCTACCAGACTTGTTTTTTAAAAGTGCTAATGCCAATACTCTTCAAACTATTCCAATGAATAGAAACAGAAAGAACATTGCCAAATTCATTCTCTGAGGCCACAGTCAACCTGATATCTAAACCACACAAAGACTTAACCGGAGATGGGAATTCAGACGAATTTCCATTATGAACATTGATGTAACAATACTCAGTGAAATACTGGCATACAGAATCCAAGGACACACTCTAACATTAACAATTAGACTTCATATTTGAGAATGCAGGCATGATACAATATAGAAAATTCCATCAATGTAATCTACCAAAATAATCACAATGAAATAAATATAACCACATGACATGATCATCTCATGAGATGGTGAAAAGTTCATTGAGAAAATCCAACTGCTCTTCGTGTTAAGAGTCCAGTAGTGAACAGGGATAAAGGGAGCATACCTAAATATAGTAAAATCAATAAACACCAAGCCAATAGACAATATAAAATTCAATGGAGAGAAAGTGAAAACATTTTCACTAAAATCAGGGCTAAGACAAGGCTTATCCTCTTCCTATCTATTCAACATAATACTTACATTTCTAGTTAGTGCAATCAGACAGCTAAAAGAGATCAAAAGAACATAAATGGTAAAGGAAAAATTCAAAGTATTGCTATTTGCCCATGATACGATTGGAGATATAAAATAGAATATATTATATATCAATCCAATAGTCACCAGAGAACTCCTAAAACTGATAAACACCTACAGCAAACTGGCCAGATACAAAGCATACTAAAAACAAAACAAAGAAACAAAATCATTGGCTCTGTTTATTCAAATGATAAACAGGCTGAAAAAGAACTTAGGAAGGCCACTTGTTACAATAGCCACAAAAAATATAAAATATCTTCCTGTAACTCTAATCAAGCAATTAAAGATCTATATGACAAGATTTTCAAATCTCTGAAGAAAGAAACTTAGGAAAGAGTCCCCATGTTCATGGATAGATAGGATTAACACAGTGAAAATGTACAGCTTAGGAAAAGAAACCTACAGATTAACAGTGTTCCCATCCAAATCACAACATAGTCCTTTGATCACTTCTTAGGTTTACATGGAAAAAAAAAGAAAACAACAGTGTCTTAGGCTTTCTATTACTGTGAAAAGACACAGAGACCAAAGCAACGTTGTCATAAGAGAGAACATTTAATTGGTGCTCGCTGACAGGTTCAGAGGTTCAGTCCATGGACTGCACATGTGGAGGAAAGTTAAGCAGCACCTAGGATGTCATGGCACTGGAGGAGTAGAGAGTTCTACATCTTGTTCTGAATGCAAATAGAAGAAGGCTGTCTTGCTGGTTGCTAGGAGGAGGTTTGCAAAGCACAATCCCACCATGACACAACTCCGCCAATAAGACCACAACTCTTAATAGTGCTACTGCCATGGTCACACATATTCAAACCACACACAACACTCCCTGGCTTTAATAGGCTTGTTTAAACACATGAGTCTATTGTGGCCATACCTATCCATAGCATAATGGAAAATACACTGAGTGTAACTGCTAAAGTCCCATAGTCTAAAACATTTTCAACAATGTTAAAGGTCCAAATTTCAAAGTGTCTTCGTAGGTATAAACAATCTCTAAAGTGTAATCTACTGTAAAATCTAAATAATATACAGATCACATACTTCCATAATCACAGGATATATATTGCCATTCCAAAGTGTCATAGTGAGGAAATACTGGACCAAACCAAGACACAAAATATAAATAAATAAAATAAAGCCCCAGCTTCTCAAACTGCATCCTGGCATCCCCAGGACTGAAGTCTCACTCCTTTCAGCTTTGAGGAGTATAACACACTTCATTTTCTGGAGCTGGTTGTAGTGTCAGTTAAAGCATTCCTCAGCAGATATCTAATGGCTCTGGCATCTCTTCTTGGGGTATCCAAATGTATTAGTCAGGAATATCTAGAGTTTCAGAAGTTATGGAATATCGCTCCCTATGAAAACAACTTATTGTAAATACTTAGACTCTGTAGTCTAACTAAGTCCACAATGGGCAGCTGTGAATTGGAAGTCAAAAATTCTAGTAGCAGTTCAGTCCCCAAAGGGTAGCTGTTTGCTCTTGTCTGCTGTACAAAGTGGAATCCTAATGAAGTAGTTTCCAACAGATGTGCTTTCACATAAGTGCAAACAGGTAAAGAGTGAGTCTTGCTTTTTTCCATTGTCCTTATGTAGTCCTCCAGCAGCCAGTGTGGCCCAGATTAAAGGTGTGTACTACCACACATGGACAAGGTATTTGTTTTGTCCAAGGCTGATCATGAGCTCAGATATACTTGCCAGAGTCTCACAGGATTAAAGGCATATATAACTTTGCCTGGGGGGGAAGATTTTCTTGGTCACTGTGCCTCAAGATCTTCATGGCAAGCTCTGGGTCAAAAGCCTGTGTCTTCCCCAGCCTCAATATCTGGATAACAAGTGTGCCTTCCATTTCTGAATTGTAGTTCCATCCAGATAGAGTGAAGTTGACAACTAGGAATAGCCATCACACCAAGGCAACTAGAACTTTACTTGTTTTAGTGTTTGGGATCACCCTTCAGGGAGGGGAGAAAACTTGAAAATACCGTCCTTAGTGAGGTAGCTAAGTCACAAAAGAACAAAATGGTATGTACTCACAGTTAAGCAGATATTAGCCCAGAAGTTAGGAACACCCATAATTCAATTCACAGCAACTGTTGGACCGATTGTGGGGTCCCAGGTGGAGGAGGTGGGGAAGGGACTGAAAGAGCTGAGGGAGTTTTCAACCCCATGAGGAGGGAGCAACAGTGTCAACAGGTCAGGCCCCCAGGTGCTCCCAGAGACTGGACCACCAACCAAAGAATGCACATGGAGGGACCCATGGAGCTGGCCACATATGTGGCAGAGGAGGGCCTTGTTGGAAATCAGTGGGAGGAGAGGCCCTTAGGCCTGAGGGTGTTCAATGTCCTAGTGTAGATGAATGCTAGGGAGGGAAGACAGGAGTGGGTGGTTGGGTGGGGGAGCACCCTCATAGAGGGAGGGGAGGGGGGGAATGGAACTGGGATTTGCTAAAGGGGAAAACATTTGAAATGTAATTAAAGGAAATATCAAAAAAAAAAAAAAGATAAGCAGGAGATCAAGGTTCATGAGCTCTGGCCTGTACTGAACTCAGAAAAGTGGGGGTGGGAGAAAGATGTATGGTTAAATGACCCACCAGGGTCACACTGTCTCAGGTTGATCTAATCTCAGAACAAGGAAGTGGAGGATCTCTGATGCCTTGACAGCATCACTGGGTCTGGCCTCAGCACTTGATACTTCTTGCTAGGGCAGCAACAGTCAGGAAACCTAGAGATTGTCACAGGCACACTATTATGCTAGCAGCAATAGATACTACTCAGTTGTTCACATGGGGATACTCACTCTCATCTGTTCTTAATGTGAACCTAGGGATAGAGAGAACAAGATCCTTAGAACTGAAAGATCATTGCCAATTCCTTCCAATCTTCCCAGAATGAAAGACTGGTAGGGAGAGAATGGAAAGAAGTCAAGGCTTGGTAGGTGAGGCCTTGGATGTAGGGTGAGTTTCAGTTCTGTTTTCGACAGGGTCTCATGGATTCCATGTTGTCCACTCCCTGGCTTGCCAGGTTGACCTCACATAATCCAGCTTCCTATTTCCAATAGCTAGGATTACATGTGGGCCTCCAAAGACTGTGAGGACAGCGCGAGTCACCGAGAGAGACCTGCGTTTCCTAATGGTGAGGTGTGTACTCTCAGTATAGCTATAACCATTTGGTTACATTTCTGCAACATTATTTCATATCATTGCTGTAATATGCCTGCCAA
>CM052700.1:140273370-140285141 GCA_028551405.1 Uromys caudimaculatus
GGAATGGAACTGGGATTTGCTAAAGGGGAAAACATTTGAAATGTAATTAAAGGAAATATCAAAAAAAAAAAAAAAGATAAGCTGGAGATCAAGGTTCATGAGCTCTGGCCTGTACTGAACTCAGAAAAGTGGGGGTGGGAGAAGGATGTATGGTTAAATGACCCACCAGGGTCACATTGTCTCAGGTTGATCTAATCTCAGGACAAGGAAGTGGAGGATCTCTGATGCCTTGATAGCATCACTGGGGTCTGGCCTCAGCACTTGATACTTCTTGCTAGGGCAGCAACAGTCAGGGACCTAGAGATTGTCATAGGCACAGTATTATGCTAGCAGCAATAGATACTACTCAGTTGTTCACATGGGGATACTCACTCTCCTTTGTTCTTAATGTGAACCTAGGGATAGAGAGAACAAGATCCTTAGAACTGAAAGATCATTGCCAATTCCTTCCAATCTTCCCAGAATGAAAGACTGGTAGGGAGAGAATGGAAAGAAGTCAAGGCTTGGTAGGTGAGGCCTTGGATGTGGGGTGAGTTTCAGTTTTGTTTTTGACAGGGTCTCATGGTTCCCATGTTGTCCTCTACCTGGCTTGCCAGGCTGACCTTAGATAATCCTGCTTCCTATTTCCAATAGCTAGGCTTACACGTGGGGCCTCCATGGACTGTGGGGACAGCACGAGTCACCGAGAGAGACCTGGGTATCCTAATGGTGAGGTGTGCATTCTCAGTACAGCTACAGCCATTTGGTTACATTTCTGCAACCTTATTTCATATCATTGCTGTAATATGCCTGCCAATCATGGACACAGGAAAATAACTTGACTCAGAACAAGGTCATGGTGATCACATTATGTTAAGTTCTGTATGTTCTGCATGACATTTGTTAATCTTAAGACATTACACAAAGTTTTATATAGGACACATTCAATTAATGTCCAATATGCACTGTTATATCTAAAATGGCATGATCAGAACTCACCTCTGGACATCGCTTACTGCAAATTGCCATGAGGTATGTGTGTTTTTTGATTGTTGATTTATTTGTTTTGTTTTTGCTTTGCAAATTGACAAAGAAAGATGTTCAGGAGCGTGGTTCAGGCCCCAAACGCTGAGTTATGGTTGTGATCAGTCAGTATTAGGGTGTGCATTCAATGCGCCATTCCTGTCTGACATGCATAGGTGTTTGTGTGGTTTGTGGGTGATTCCTCAACAGGAACACTACATGTTAGTCCCTTATTCAGAAAACTGAAATATGTCTAAAATATTGACCTACACATTTTGCCTCCCCCACCCCACTACGCCATACCTGTTAAATATATTCTTTTTTTTTTTTCTCTCAGACATAAATTATGGTGTGTCTGACAGAGTCCTGTAAGCAATCCTTCTTTGGTGTCATTGGTGTGGAGAGGAGAGCCCCATAATCAGTCTGAGGCCTTTTTCCATGGTGGCTTTATTATTTCAGTTTCCTGTCAACAGATGTCCACACAGTTGCCAGCACCATGATGACTGCCCATCTCTCTCTTAAGGAATCTTGGGGAACAGTTAAATGCTAAGCACCAGGCTTCTATGTCTGTAGCCGGTAACCCACACCAACATTCCAACCTGCCCTGCAGACTCTTCCTGGGTGTGTTTTCATACACCTGTGCATGATGAGGCAGGAGATCGTTCCTTCTCCACATTCATCCCGGTGTGATTTCTCAGTAATTTTAACGGTTAATATTGTTGAATAAGAAAAATTTGACATAGGATGAGACATTTTTGTCAAGGATTGGAAAGGAAACACTCAGTTCCATACACAGGAATTACTTAGGGGTTTCCAGTCAAGCCTAGAGCAAAATCTGGCTTTGTAAGGAGGAGGTGCTCAATGCCTATGTCCCAGGAGAGTCTCCAGGAAAAGGCAACTCAGCTTCCTGTCAGTACAGGGAGAACATACTCAGGGAGCCAAAGGCTGCTCCCCATGACATCAGCAGCCCCTCCTCAGACATTCTATTGTCTCCTGGAGAGGGCTTGGAATACCCAGTGATGTCACCAGTGTTGTAGTAGCCAGGAGTGCACTGATATCTCTCAGTATCTACAAGATATGTCCAGAAACATGTTTTCTCGACTGAGAGGTCGTTTTAACACAGCAAAGTAAAATTGTACAGAGACTAGAGAGAGGCAGAATGAAGCTGGCCTTTCATCTCAGAGTCATGAAGGATGAAGGAGGTGGACCTGGAGAATATGGAGTAAGTGTGGGGAAGTGGATGTTGAGCTTCCTAGCAGGGGTGGATTGAGCTGGCCTTTCTAGCAATGGGTCCCAGGAACTGGAGACTCTGTGAATCAAAAGGGTTTCCATGATTATCTGAATTTCAATACATTAAGGATTTCAGAACATTACTTTCTCCATCTCCTAAGGCATGAGAGGCAAGGCCAAAGCTGTTATTCTGCGAACTCCAAATCTTGACATTTACTGGGTACTGAGGATGTTACATGGGGATATAATGTGATCATCAGGAGTCAAGGAGGGTCTATCCTATGCCAATGTAGGGCAGGCCCCAACTGTACTTCACTGTCACAGCTTCTTTTAGCTTCAGTGGCTATCTGACAGTAGTATCAGGCAGAGAATTGTGCTCCAGCCCCTGACCTTATGTCCTCAGAACACCTCTGACCCTCTTCCTGACAGTGCCAACCTTAGCTTTCTTTATCAGTGGTTGTTGTTGGCAGGCATTTCTCTACTGTAACCAAACAACTGTCAGTGTAGATACACCCAGGCAGAGACTTGATCCTTTTGCTACCTCTGGGGTGTTAGGTGTTTCAGTAGGAGAAGTGATCAGTCTATTGACCAAGTGTTCCCCATGTATAACTATTTAATCCAAAAACATGGGCCTATAGTGACAGGGTAGGAGATCTGAGCATCTTTACAGCACCCATGGACTTGTGGATGGTAAATTAATGATCTGAGTTGTGAAACCACAGGTTTGAGGACTCTGAAGCCATGTAGTACATTGTACAGTTGTTAATAAGGCAGGAGAAGCCATCTCTGTGGTCGCCATAAGAATGTTAAGGAGACAGAGGAAAACCTGGCTGCTCACCTCTCCTGGTCTCTATACAGGGATGGGAGAGTTGAGATCTACTGTGGAGGCATCTCAAGTAGGGACCCAACTCTTTGTGGGGTTTTGGGGTTCCAGGCATGTTGTCCCTTGGCTTGAGTCTGTGGGGGTCTGTCTACACTTTGTCTGTTCTCACTATGCAAGTTCGCATGTGTTCTTCTACCTACAGAGGCTGGCAGACAGACATCGTCACCTTCCACTGTCATCAGCAAGAAGCAGTTCAAGAAGGAAGAGGAGAGGCTGACCACAGAGCTGCAGCTCATTACCCAGGAGAGAAACGAACTGAGAGATCGCTTGATCTATGCCACAGAGGGATCCATGAACAAGAGGTGTGCATTGCTCCAAACCCTGTGGTGTCAGTCTTGGGTCTGCAATGTCACCCTCATCTTACCCTTTTAAAGTAGTGGGTCTAGGAAGCTGTACTTCTATAACATAACTCTGCCCTACCTCATGTCCCTAAATCCTTCTTAGAGGAAAGAAAGAGCCTGAAGCTTGTTCAGGAATGAAATGGGACATGGTCTCTTCTGCTTCCTCCAACTGAAAGTGTCATCTTATCGTTTGAGTGAAGAATACAGGGATAGAGGCAGGGGAGAGTAATTTCCAAGAGTGCATTTGAAAATCCCTTGAAAGGGGGTGACTTTGTGAGATTCTAGGTGCTGTGAGTTTGTGGTGAGTCTTTGTACTTGCCTGTTAGGTGACTGAGTGCTGGTAGCAGCTGGAGGGGCCTGGTGCCACATTGTTCATCTCAGTGCTTGACTAGAAGGCCTAAGGCTCACGCCTGTTCCGTTTTGTGTGCCTGACACTCTGAGACAGTAATGTTGCATGTATTACTTCTGCACCTCACTGTAATCTGTCTTTCTTTGTGACTCTTTCTCATTCTCTGAGTTTGTCTCCTTTTCTCCATCTCAAGTGTGTATCCAAGTCTGTTTTTGTGTGTATCTCTCTCTCTCTCTCTCTCTCTCTCTCTCTCTCTCTCTCTCTCTCTCTCTCTCTGTGTGTGTGTGTGTACATGCACGTTTGCACATTCTTCTGTTTTCTCATGTGTATGGATTTTCCATGTTTATATTTCACTCTCCTCTTTGAAATCCAGGAATTTGTGAAATCCAGGATACTCTGAGCCAGTAATGTTGCATGCATTTCTTCTGATTCTCATTGTGCTTTCTTTGTGTCTGTCTGTCTCTTTTTCAAATTCTCTGACTCTGTGTCCTTTTCACCTTGTGGGTGTGTCCCAGTCTGTGTGTCTGTGTGTTTGTACATGTGTACAGGCATGTTTATACGTTTTGTATGTTTATATTTCCCTCCACACTTTGGAATCTAGGGTTCTGTGATTTGGCCTGAGGATTCTCCTTTATAACAGTTTCAAGGTGATGTGAGTGCTGATGTCTGGGAGCCCCACTTTAAATAGTACTACTCTTTGCCTGTGAGTTCACAATTGTCTCTACATTTGTATCCATTGGACAGATTATGAAGCTGTGGCAAGGTCTGGTCTCATCTCCAGAATTATGTGTAATGTTGGCTTCTGAAGTATTAGTTTTCCAAGATTTAGAATTCCTATTCAGAAAAAAGGAAAATTATACCCAAAAGTTTCTGGTGGGCAAAGGCATATGGTCTAGGCACTTGAGAGCATAACTGACTGAACTGCCCTTCCAGCCCTACTGAATGAACATAGGGAGCAAGGGCACCCTGCATCTGGATGCCTTGCGTCTGCTGTCCTCGGGCCAGGATAAAAGGTTTCCAATGAAAAAAGATCCCAGTTTTTAGAATCCAGAATGTGGCCTTCCGAGGCTGGGGTAGTACAAGCCCTAGCCAGAGGTCATGTTTTCCTAAAAGCCCATGCTCATGGAGTTTTATCTTCCTGGGGCCAGGCCCTACCACAGGCCAAATGCACTGTACGAAAAATTGAAGTTAAAGGAGAAGGAGATCATGTCGTTTCTGCACAACTTAGAGTTGGAGAACATTGAGGCCTGTGAGAAGTGCCAGGAGCTCAAGAAGGAGATCAACTTCTATCGGTAAGTACTGGTCAGGGAGGCCACCAGTTGTAGGATGGTCATTTTTGCCCTCTTATTTTTGGACTTGAGAGTCTGCAGATCTGGTTTTATCCCTTCTGCTTTTTAGCCATCGTTGTACCTTTGGAATTTGGACTCAGTTTTCATAAGTGTGTAAGAGACTGTCATTCCTCCCAGTACTGTCCAGGCCTCCTCAGGAGCCTCTGGATAGGAAAGTGATTCAGATCGTGAGAGGGTTATTATACAGCGCTAGGCCTCTGTGTCCCAGGCAGGGATTTACAGAACTGAGTGTGATGGAACACATGGATAGAGTGCCCTCCTCTTGGTTCTACTGATCTCCCTTGATGGTATTAACTCCCTACTAATTGATGTTTCCCCAATGCATTGGGCTGGCATGGATAGATTTAGGTCCCTCTTTCTTTTGGAGACACATGGACCGTTATTGGTCTTTGGGCTGCAGCAATCATTTTTTTCTTCCCTGAAGGGGCTGTTTGCTGTTGGTGCAAATGTCATGGATGTATTGAAATGAATTTTATTAGATCTTCCTGGGAAACTGGGTCCTGGTGGGGTTAATGCATCTGGAAGTAGGAATGGGTGGAGGAGGCTACAGGATCTTACTATGCAAAGTGTTTTTCTAGCAACCTGCATAGCCGGCTCCTGTTAGAGAAGACTCTTGTAAAGAAGAAGTTGGTCAACCTGAAGCAGGAAACCAACGAAATACAGGTTGATTGGACCATCATCCAACAATACTTGGTTGACATGAATGCTAGTGATAAAGATGAAGGGGAGAAGATGACCAACCTCCAGACCCAACAACATCAGGTAGGGACAAGCGCCACTGTCAGGTTAATACTGTCTGATACCATTTGCCTATGAGATCCATGTTGCTTTTACTCAGCACCTTTCTAGTCCAAACTCCCAACCAGCCCCCAGTCACATATAATGTAGTTGTTCATTGCTCTGTCTATGTATACATATTCTTGAACCTCAGCCTCTTGTGAGACACTGAATTATTGGCAAGTGTACGTTGCTGTTCTGCTTTAATCTGCAATCTTAAGGGTGACAAATGAAAAACATGTCACATTCCTGCATGTCCTCTTGATAGGTGGGATGATATGCAGAGCTTTCAGGGAGCTCTGAATCCTAAGAAAGGAGTCATCCAGAGGTCATGTAACCTCCAAGGTTCAAGTACCTTGGGAACCAAGTGCAAATGTCAAATGAGTGCTTGTCATTTTCATCAACCTGGGTGGCAGGTGGCCTTCTCCTTTTATCCTGTAACCTATTTAGGTATCTTCCATTGCCCTGTTCTTGGTTTGTACTGATAGAAGACTGAGTGCCAGCCCATGTTATTGTGACTGCCCCTCGATATTTTGCCCTGCCTGCAGATTTAGCAGCAATGGTGTCAGTTAAAAGATCAGTGGTAACTGTCCTGCTGAGGGGGAGGGAGGCAGCAGCCTGAGTGTTGGTATTTAGGTCCCCACCAAGCCTGGGTCTTAATAACTGCCTTCCTCTCCCAGGGCTCAGAAACTGCAATAGAGCTGGAATTGGCCCCATCCCAGGAAGAAAGTCTCCTGCAGAATGACTTGCCACCTCAGGAGCCCCCTGCTGAGCTCCAACCCCAAGAGTTACAGAATACCTGGGGTGGATGTTCTTACTCAGAGTTCATTGCATATGTGTAAATGGGCCCTAACTGTGTAGCCAGTGAGCCAGCCATTGCTGATTCAGGGTCTTATTCTGTTTCCTGTTCTGACAACATCCCATGACAAGAATTGAAGTGACTGCCCTGCCACCAAGTGTTCAAGAGGAAAACAGGGTATAGTCTCTGCTGCTAAATGTCAGTGAGGGTATGCTGCTTATCAATATTTTCTGTTAATGTTTTCATTGAAGTTTTGCTTTTGATTTGTTTGGTTTTATGTTGTTATTGAGAAGTTATATATTCTTGTTATTTCTTTTTAATTTTTATGTTTTGTTTTAACTCTTTATATTAACTATTTTATAAAGCCTGTTTTTAAAAAACTGTATTTCTTATGAATAAAAATTGATTTTCAAGTCTTGACTTTTAAGATCATTTTCCTCATTCAGGTGTTCTGACCCCTCCTGTAGACCTTGAATTCAGAGCCAGAGATGGATCTCTGTAAGGTCACTGGCATACTGTATCCATGCTGTCATGTATTCTGTTACTCTGAAAATGTAGCACTTTAGAACACACATTCATTATTGATCCTGTGGACCAGATATTGAGTCATATCCCATAATTGTTCTACAACTGCTGAGGAAATAAAAAACATTCACAAAGTAGTATACATTAAGTGAGGAATCCCAGAGCCATGTGCCTCAGCTCTTCTGGCAATACAGCATCAGTGATGATCACAGAACAGATATAAGGATCTTCCAAGTCATGCTAGGAAATAGCATTTGATAGATGCTGTTGTCCTTCACCTTATATTTGCTGTGTTTTTGTTGTTGCTGATTAGTCTTATTTTTATCATTTATGTGAATGGGTGTTTTTCCTACTGTATGTCCTACTGTGTGGCCCCTCCTGAGAGCAGTCCCCTCAGAGGCCAGAGAAGGAATCACATCCTCTGTGGTAGATGATTGTTAGGCACCGTGTGGCTCTTCTGAGAGAGCAGCAGATGCTCTGACCTGTGAGGCATCACCACACCTCCTGCAGTTGGCTTTTGTCTTTCTACATTATGTGCTGTAGTATGTGGACTGGATTATGTTCCATTGAGTAGAGAAATCTTACAAGATGTGTAGGTACAGGTGCTTGAGCTGCGCATGCTCATTGTCTTAGCCCGTGCAGCATGTATGAAGAGCTCTGTTGTTACCACTGCTCTTTGTGTGTTCAGGAACATGGCACAGCATCTCTTATTTTCTTCTTCTTCTTCTTTTTTTTTTTTTTTTTTTTTTTTTTTTTTTTTTTTTTTTTTTTTTTTTTTTTTTTTTTTTTTTTTTTTTTTTTTGTTTGTTTGTTTGTTTGTTTTTTTTGAGACAGGGTTTCTCTGTATAGCCTTGGCTGTCCTGGAAGTCACTCTGTAGACCAGGCTGGCCTCGAACTCAGAAAACCGCCTGCCTCTGCCTCCCAAGTGCTGGAATTAAAGGCTTGTGCTCCCACTGCCTGACTCCTCCTTTTCAATTTTAGAGCAGATCTTTCACCTCTAAACCAGGATGACATTGTAGTTTAGGCACATCTGTAAAATTAAGAATTCAGACTCGGCTCCAGTAGGCTATGTTAGGATAATGAATTTTTTTTTGATAACAAGAAAAACATCTTAATCTAAGCAGTTTGGGAAGGAAGCTCAAGAGCAGCCATGGTGAATAGAGCCTGCAGCTGTGGCCACATGTTTCTGATGGAGAGCATTCCTGTGTAGGTGTGGAACCTAAGAGGGACAATGAAAGCTGCACTTCTGCCATAGCAGATCTGAGAATATAATGAGGATAGTTTCTTCTAGGTGCCTGTTTTATTATTTTTTGAATGGAATTGGCTAAATGACACTTCAGGTTAGTCAGAGTGTTAAAATGTGGAGGAAGTAATCCAGTGGGTCCACAAACAGTTCCTGTAAATCCAGGGCATTCAGCTTAGCAACCAGAGCATCAGGGTAGAGGCTTGGTTACTCTCTACCTTAGGTCCTCTGGCTTTTATGAGCCGATCCTGCCAGAGAAAGGGTCATCAGTAGAACATTGGTAACAAGGTGAGGTTAGATTTAGAACACACTCCCAGGTTACTATTGTATTTGTGGGGACTCCTTGAACATCTTAGAACCTGGAAGTGGCGTGGATCTTGCTAAGTCTACTCATGTATGGATCCTCACAAGAGATTGTGGTATGTTTGATAAATACTATCAGATGCATATCATAGTCTGGATTTTTCAACAGGCACATATGACATGAAACAATTGTTTTTGTCAGCACTCACCAGACTAAACTGTCCTTAAAGTACAGTATTGTGCTGCCTTATTTTGTCTCTCAGATTGCTAAGTATTCCCAGTCTTGAAAGCATTCTGTCACCCATTCTGACAGACCTCTGAGAGACAGAGGTGAGTACAGACCTCTGATAGTGTCTCATGACACTTTGCAGATAACACTGACATGGTGGGCTACTTTAATACATCCTGAAAGCTGGCTATGTAGTGTGATCAGTGAGGCTGTGGTGTCCATCACCACCACAGAGAACAGCAAGAGCTTCATTTCTTACATGCTGCAATTCCCAATGTCAGGCAAACCCTCATGTCACTGAGGAACTGGTAGGATTTGATGGGAGCAAATAAATTCAGGGCTGAAATCAATCAGTTAGAAAGAAAGAGAATAATACAAAGAGTCAAGGAAAGCAAGAGCTGGTTCTTTGAGAAAAACAACCAGATAGACAACCCCTTACCCAATCTATCTTAAAGGGAAAATGAAAATACCCAAATTATCAATATCAGAAATGAATAGGGACACAACAATGGACACTGAAGAAATTCAAAGTACCATCAGGCCTGTAATCCAGAAAACTGTGAAATCAAAATAAATGGGTGGTTTTCTACACAGATACCAATTACCAAACTTAGATCCAGATCTGGTCAAAAAGCTAAATAACTAGTAATCCTAGAACTCCTTAAGAAATAGAAAAGTCATCCAAAGCTTCCACTCCAAATAGCACAGAGTACATGGTTTTAGTGTAGACTTCTACCAGATTTCTGTTTTAAAAAGCGCTAATACCAATACTCTTCAAACTATTCTAATGAATAGTTACAGAAAGAACACAGCCAAACTCATTCTCTGAGGCCACAGTCAACCTGATATCTAAACCACACAAAGACATAACAGGAGATGGGAATTCAGACCAATTTCCATTATGAACATTGAGGTAACAATACTCAGTGAAATACTTGCATACAGAATCCAAAGACCCACTCTATCATTATCAAGTAAGCTTTATTTTTGGGAATGCAGGCATGATACAATATAGAAAATTCTGTCAATGTAATCTACCAAAATAACCACACTGAAAGAAATATAACCACATGATCATCTCATGAGATGGTGAAAATCATTGAAAAAATCCAACTGCCCTTCATGTTAAGAGTCTGGTAGTGAACAGGGATAGAGGGAGCATACCTAAACATAGTAAAATCAATAAACACCAAGCCAATAGACAATATAAAATTCAATGGAGAGAAACTGAAAACATTTTCACTAAAATCAGGGCTAAGACAAGGCATATTCTCTTCCTATCTATTCAATACAATACTTAAATTTGTAGTTAGTGCAATCAGACACCTAAAAGAGATCAAGGGAATATAAATGGTAAAGGAAAAATTCAAAGTATTGCTATTTGCCCATGATATGATAGGATATATATAATAAAATATATTATATATCTAACATTATACATATATATGTGTGTGTGTGTGTATGTGTGTGTGTGTGTGTGTGTGTGTGTGTGTGTGTGTGTGTATATATATATATATATATATATATATACACACACATATATATGAATTCAAATATCACCCAAGAACTCCAAATACTGATAAACACCTAGAGCAAAGTGGCCAGATACAAAGTATACTAAAAACAAAACAAAAAAACATTGTCTCTCTTTATTCAAATGATAAAGAAGCTGAACAAGAACTTAGAAAAGCCACTTGTTCCCATAGCCACAAAAAATAATAAAATAGCTTCTTGTAACTATAATCAAGCAATTAAAGATGTATATGACAAGATTTTTCAAATCTCTGAAGAAAGAAACTGAGGAAAGATTCCCCACGTTCATGGATAGATAGGATTAACACAGTGAAAATGTACAGCTTAGGAAAAGAAACCTACAGATTAAATATGTTCCCATTAAAATTCCAACATAGTCCTTTATAGACCACTTCTTAAGTTTACATGGAAAAACAACAACAACAACAACGAGAAAACCAGTGTCTTAGGCTTTCTGTTACTGTGAAAAGACATAAACACCAAAGCAACGTTGTCCTAAAGAGAACATTTAATTGGTGTTAGCTGACAGGTTCGGAGGTTCAGTCCATGGACTGCACATGTGGAGGAAAGTTAAGCAGCACCTAGGAAGGCATGGCACTGGAGGAGCCAAGAGTGCTACATCTTGTTCTGAATGCAAACAGGAGAAGGCAGTCAAGCTGGTAGCTAGGAGGAGGTTTGCAAAGCCCAACCCCACCATGACACAACTCCACCAATAAGACCACAACTCTTAATAGTGCTAGTGCCTTGGTCACACATGTTCAAACCACACACAACACTCCCTGGCTCTAATAATCTTGTTTAAACACATGAGTCTATTGTGGCCATACCTATCCATAGCATAACGGAAAATACACTTAGTCAAATTAAAAAGTCCCATCTTCTAAAACATTTTCAACAATTCACAGCAACTGTTGGACCGATTGTGGGGTCCCAGGTGGAGGAGTTGGGGAAGGAACTGAAGGAGCTGAGGGAGTTTGCAGCCCTATTGGGAGGAAGCAACAGTGTTAACTGGTCAGGCCCCCAGGTGCTCACAGAGACTGGATCACCAACCAAAGAATGCACATGGAGGGACCCATGGTGCTGGCCACATATGTGACAGAGGAGGGCCTTGTTGGCAAACAGTGGGAGGAGAGGCCCTTAGGCCTGAGGGTGTTCAATGTCCTAGTATAGATGAATGCTAGGGAGGGAAGACAGGAGTGGGTGGGTGG
>CM052700.1:140294290-140321204 GCA_028551405.1 Uromys caudimaculatus
TTTATAATAGCCAGAAGCTGGAAACAACCCAGATGTCCCTCATCAGAGGAATGGATACAGAAAATGTGGTACATCTACACAATGGATTACTACTCAGCTATTAAAAACAATGACTTCATGAAATTTGCAGGTAAATGGATGGAACTTGAAAATATCATCCTGAGAGAGGTAACTGAGTCACAAAAGAAGGAACATGGTATGTACTCACTGATAAGTGGATATTAGCCCAAAAGTTCAGAATGCCCAAGTTTTACTTAACAGTAACCGCTGGACTGAGAGTGAGGTCCCAGATCGAGGAGTTGGAGAAAGGTCTGAAGGAGCTGAGGGAATTTGCAGCCCCATGGAGGGAGCAAGAGCATCAATGGGCCTGACTCCCCCCCCTCCCCGTCGTCCTGGAGTTTGTACCACCAACCAAAGAATACACATCTATGGACCCATGGTTCGGACCACATATGTGGCAGAGGATGACCTCGATGGCCATCAGGGAGAGAGGGAGGCCCTTGGGCCTGAGGGTGTTAGAGGCCCCAGTAAAGGGGAATGTCAAGGTGGGAATATGGGGATGGGTGGGTGGGTGAGTGGGAGGTGGAATTCCCTCATAGAGGTGGGGATGGGGAGGGGATAGGGGTTTCCAAAGAGGAGACCCAGAAAAGGGGAAACATTAGAAATGTAAATAAAGTATCAAAAATAAAAAAATAAAATAAAATAAAGTAAAAAAAAAGAATTTATACACATGAATAAACCCCTATAACATCTCCATTCAAAACCCTAAATTTGGACATGCCAATGGAGTTTAAAATGTGACTTTTTAAAGCATATTTCAGCCTGTGTAAGGAAGTTATTATCCCTGAGTCAACTACAAATGCGTGGCATTAAATCAGTGAATCTTGTAAGTAAAATACGTGGAGATTTATAAAATCAGGGCTCAAGGTATCATAATATTTAATGTATCATGTTAACCATTAAGCAAGATCAGTCCTCCAATTAGAAAAAGAAATATTTTATGTTTTACAAGTCTGCCGCACGTCAGAGATTATCAAAGGGTAGAATATAATTGATGGTCCACTTCAAATGGTTCCAGGCTGAAAAGTATGATGTCATTCACTGTTTGACTCAAATCAACTGAACAGAATGAGAGCCATTTACAATGAGAATACCAAGTAAAATCCTTTCAAGACATCTTCTAGTGGGCAAAGTAACATAAGCTCCATGAGCTGTGTCAGGACGGATCAGCATTAACAAAGCAATAGCAATTGTCAACTCATGATTTGAGCTGCCAAAAGTCAGACTTCCAGTACTGAGAGACACATTCCAAAAGGTTTATTTTGAAATGCGGATTGGTTCTTCCCATGGAAATAACGTATATTATAATTACGTTCTTGGGCCACATTGATCTTGTAATGAGTCAGGCACCTGAAGAACATTATTCATGGATTGTCTGTCAGAAGCAAGCTGTTGTGTATAGCAAGGCTTCTAAGAGAAGTAGGGGTGGGGTGGGTGGACGGTACAGTGTAATGGCTAAGTTTCCAAGCCAGACCAACACATCTGAAAGCCTCAAAGCCTTCCCTCATGGCAGAATGGAAGCAGTACCAGTTCTGAAACCCTGCTAAGAAGACTTTCCATTACAGTGGAAGGTTCTAGGATGAGAATGGGGTTAGACTTGTGTATAGGAGGGGCAGCCTATTAGCTAGATTGGTTCCCTTCATTCTTGATGATGGCAGGACAAGGAACACTGTTAATTTGTCTTCTTACAGGCCTGTACCCCAGAAGTGTTTTTTCTTATATGTGCTTTGGTTCTCAATTTATTCTGATATCCTTGACTTCAGTTCATATTGCTGCAAATAGTTTTATTTCATTATAAAATAAACTTCTAACTTTTTCTCCACTCCCTGTCTTGTGAGCAAACATAACTTATTTTGTGCTTGCTTCCTTTGACATTCTTGAGAATATGTCGCTATTCATAAAATTACAAAATCAATCTGAACTATCTTTTGTTACAGTGATTTTTGCAAGCACTACCCTTTTATCATATGGATCCTATTCCCTATACATACTCCTTATATATCTGTATATAAGTATATACAGATCCTGGAAGTAAGACAGACAAGGGCAGGTGTGATCAGCAGGGAAGAGTGGAAGGTGAAATGTCTAAGGACAATGGGGTAGACTTATTTTCATTCTTTACAGGAAACAGACTCATAGTCAGTGGACTGTACCATTTAAAGAATGTTTCTGTGCATATAACATCAGGTGCCTGTGTGCTAAGGAAGCAGAAGTAGGGAGAAATGGAAAGTAAGCAATCAGTCACTGAGTGCTACTGAAGTACAATAGACCGGAGGTGGAGGAAGCACAGGGAAAGATCTCGTCACCAGTTTTAGTCTTTTAAGTTCTGACTGCTCTTAACTTTGAAGGACAAGCCATCCATCTGATAGACGAGAAGCACAAATTGGAGTTGAACGACTAAAACTGCACCAAGTCAGAGACTGTGGCTGGAAAGGAAGTGGGGGATAAGACCTCAAGTACTGAAGCTGGACAAGAAAACTGTTTCTGATGCCAACTGGCAGAATATGTTGTGCCCTCAATTGGCTATGAGCGAAGTATATGAGCCAAGCCACAAGTGGTCAAAACGCTGTGAAGACAAGCTGTAGAGTACTGGATTATATTTTGAATTAGAAATTACTTCCTCCAACTACTGTAATAGAAGCTATTTGTGGGGTTGCCCGTAGACAAGCTAAATAGACTGTGGCTTCATATTAGTGGTTGTGATAGAGTTAGCACTCTGCCGTGGTAAAGTTGTTCTCATGAATGTGAGAACAAAGAGCGCTTAGTGCAATCAACGCTCTTGAGACAACAGAGAGATCAAAGGGTAGTAATGCTGCCAACATCACTGGCAGCCAGAGTCAAAACTGGAGTCAGAGATAGACAGAGAAGTGCTTTCTCCACCCCTCACTGGCTGTACAGTGATGCGTAGATTAAGAACAGAGAATACTCATTTCTCTAGTTGGACCAGAGGACAGGCTGAGAGTGTGTGCATCCCCTATTGACTCGGCTCATGATAGCCCAGAGAATTAGTGAATCTCAGCAGCAATGACCACAGCCTTTATCTAGTTTCTGCCACAAGCCTATAAAATCTCTAGCCAAAGGAAACTCAACATTTTTGATCTCTCAGAAATGCCTCTCAACCCTTGGCAGTTTCCTGCCACATTTCCTCAGTTTCCCACTTTTCTGGAATAATTCCAAAACATCCTGATTCTGCTTTGCTAGAGTCCATGACTTTCCTTTTCTCCAGTGTGAGACAATGAACTTGGAGACACTGATTCAGATCAATCTTTGAGGAATATGAGTGTCCAGCTTCTTAGGTTCTTATGTCATACACAATAGAGTCTCAAAAGGTTTTATCAGTCTTGAAATCTCTGCATCTTTATAGAGCCTAAGGTCCAGATGGGTATTAGATAAAATTCTAGAAGTGCCTAGTTAAGCTTGAAAGGTCTCAGCTCTAGATTCCATATATGCTAACACAATATCTACCATAAAAAAAACATATGTTCCTTCCTTGATGTAACTTACTTACCTCATATTCCCACTAATGTAATTGGTAAATGTATTGACTTGTGACTTTCTTTTGTTTTATGAATGTAAAAGTCCTTTATTGTAATGTGTTATTTAGTGTAACAAAGCTAGGATCCCAAGCCAATGTCACTCACCATTAGGTGCAGATTAAACTATGTTATTTTATGTTAGAGTTATCATCTTCTATTGGCAATGGAAACGGAGTTGGATTTGCTCAGTACAGAATCAACATTTTTGCCATGATTTCCAGCAGAGTTACAGAGAAAACAGAAAGGCTTTGACTCCTACAGGGTCATTGAGAAAGGAAATCGTTGTTTGCATGGGCGTGGCAATGTGACCAGTCACATTACATGGCTCTTTTGTTTAATTTGGTTGTATTTCAACACACAATGAATTTGGGGAACAGAACAAGAAAACAGGTTCAAACAAGTTAAATTACTGTGCATAGTTAAGTGCTTAATTACAGACAGAGTGGGAGGCAGAAAAGACTGTGCTGATGGGTGTGGCCTGCTCCTAGAGGGTCCTATCCATGGTATTTATATAACACTAAGAGGCAGGCACTGAGGAAACAGACACTGAAATCGTTGTTCTTAGGAATGAGATTCTCCAAAATTCATTTTAAGAAGTTGCATTTGAATTCAGATGACTAGTGTATTTATATATTGCAGGACAACTTATGTGCAAACATTACTGGCACAAGTCCTTGATTAAATGGCAAAAGCTTAGAATACTGATGTGGAACTGATTACTTTCACAAGCAGTTCCCAGACAGCATGGAGCAAGTTCAATAAATCATCCCTTCCCCTTTTCCTCATTTTTATTCTTCTAAACAACCATTACCGTATCAACATGCTAAAGAGTTGGAGATAACAATCCCGTGCTTCACTGACGTGATCTAAATCATCAAAACTCTGCTGTCAATCCGTCCCATGCTCTAGCGTATGATGCTTCAAGTTACCTGTGAGTATTTTACCTGGTCCGTATCTCTGCGCAAGTATTACTGCCCATGAACTCTCTGAATTCATGACCCATCAGTTCCTGTTACCCTCTTCCACTCTTCAGTATGACTATATGCTTTATGTACTTTTATCTGTTCTGCAACAGTGAAGGTACTGTGGACTTCTTGCATTTTCTATGTGATACTTTCAATTTGGAGAATTTAAAAATTAAAGTTGTAAACAGCAGATGTATATTGACTATCATATACCATTTATAGCAAAAAACTGAAACACAGTAAACTGAACTTTTTATTATCATGTACTTTTTAGTTTCCAAAAACTTTAAAACCTTGTGCTTTAATTATAGACTGCTTTATTATTAACAGATGAAATTAAATACGTGTTTTAATTCAGGAAACCAGGTTCAGTCATCATTTTGCCTTATAAAGATACATTTAATGAAGACATAAATTTGACCTCAAAGTGCCACCAATTAGCAACTGCAATTGAAACATGAAAGGTTGACATAAATTATAATATTTACTAATTTCCCTTTATAGAGCTTATTTAACATTACAATATAGAAAAATTGAGTATTTTGAGACATAATGAAGCGTGTTATAGTATCGTGGCATTACTGGTCTATTTTGTTCTTTCATCCATTTAATTTGTAATTGAGCAAGCACCTAGTGACAACTCCCTAAATTTCAGACTTCTCTCACATGAAACTTAGTGTCAGTGCACATGAGAACTAGGAAGATGTGACATAATTTTAGAGTGGTAGGTGCACTGTAACAAACAAATCGTAAGTGTGTGTGAAGCAGAGATTTGCCAACCTTGCTAATCTTTCTTAAGAACCAAGTATTTGTTTCCTTGATTCTTTGCCATGTTATTTTTCATTTCTGCTTCATTTACTTCAAACCATAACTTTGTTTACCTCTCCACATGTACTTATTTTGGGTGTTTAGTGTTTTTCTTTTTTCTAAGGCCTGCAGGTATATCATTATGTTCTAGATCTGAGATGAGAAAAATACCAGTATCCTTCAAGGCAAATACATTTGAATATACTAAATCAGAATACAAACTTCTGACCTTGTGAGTCATGATGAGGAAAGCTAGACAAGCAGTGCAAATCCTTACAGCGCCTGTAGATTTATATACTTCAAAACTCTTTTTATGAAACAAAGATGATTAACTTGGTTTGATTCACTATAAGACTAACAGATATATTATCACTTCTGAGAAGAAGAACATGAAATTGCAGCTTAGCTTCATTTATTAGCTATCAACCTATTCTCAAAAATATTTAAAATTTGAAAACATAAAAATCATGCTTTAAATATTTTTTCTATTAAAGGAAGCCTTCAGCAAAGGACTTTAGTCGAAGGAAAACTTCTAAGAAGAATATCACCCAAAGAAGTAAGCATGAGAGCAGGAATTCAGGGGTTCTGCCAGCCATTTTCTGTATTGGAAGAACAAACTTCTTTACTCTCTAAAGCCTAGAATGATTACAATTCCAACATTCTGAAGGCTCCCTAAAAACAATGGGATACTGCCATGGCACATCTCTAGGACATGCCAGAGATCTGGGATCTGGGAGGCTCCAGAGAGTGCATGAGGGTGACTCTAGCCGGGACTCCTTAGCAGTGTGGGATATAGAGACTGAAGTGGCCACCTCCTCTAGCCAGGCAGGACACCCAAAGTAGAGATAAGGACACTACTAACGCACTGACAAGACCTTTGACCCCAAATTTATCCTGCCTACAAGATGTGCGGGGACAAAGACAGAGAAGAGGCTGAGAGATTGGCCAATGACTGCCCAACTTCAGATCCATCTTGTTAGCTATTCACACTCAAGTGGTGGGAAAGCCTTTCCTGAGGTGGACTGTCTTTGTAAACATTGTACACTTCGTAAACTTTGTAAACCCTCAATTCAGAAAGTGGCCAAGGCCCTGCCTGAGGAACTCCAGAGCCAGGCCTCTACCCCAAACTTCCCTGTCATAATAGTCACAAAACTCATCCCAGCCTCTCAGCAGGGCCCTCCCCAGGTTTATGCTAATTTTAGGTTAAAAAGTCTGAACAAAAGCCACCAATCTCTAAACTTCCCACAGCAATCCATGTCTCTCTGAGCATGAAAACCCACCAATCCCTGAACAGAAAAACCCATCACTCTCTGAGATCCCTCAAGCACAGGACTTGAAGCCACACCAGTCTTCACCCTGAAAATCTTTACCCTAGAAAGGTCTGCCTAAGCAAGAACTCCTACTGAGTCACTGAACTTTTTCTAATTCCCTGCTGCTGTCTGTTCCTGCCCGGGTGCATAAGCAGCCACTCCTGGATTCGCCTCTCCTCACTTTGGATCCTCCAATAAATCTCTTTCATGACATTTGCTGCCTGATGTGACCCCCCTGTCAGAAGAAGACAAGCATTGAAGAGAAGAAGGGAAGAAGAGAAGGAGCAGACCCGAGGCTCCTGAACTCAGCTGGGATAACCTTCCATAAAAACTGCAACACCTCTGCTGAAGAAGCTTCCTCTCAGAGCTGTGTGGTTCCTGCCTCCCTCCCCCCATTGTCTCAGGATGCACTTCCACTGGATACCTTCTCCCCTCAGAGCTGTATGGTTCCTGGGCTTCAAATTCCCAGGATACCTTCCCATCACAGCAGAAAGGCCAACACATTCTATGATCAAGAACCAATCCCTGACACCACTAATTGTATTCTGTTATGCTTATAGATGGAATCTAGCATTCACTGTCCTATGAAAGGTTCCACCTAGCAGCGGACTGAAACAGATGCAGAGACCTATAGCCAAACATTAGACAGAGTTCAGGCACTCTTGAAGAATAGTTTAGGGGAATGATTGGGGCTCCAAAGGGGATATGAACTCTACAAGAAGACCAAGAGTCAATTTACATAGAACCTTGGAGGCTCTCAGAGACTGAACCAACAAGCAAAGAGCATACAAGGGCTGAACCTAGGCCCCTGCACATATGTAGATTTGCAGCTTGGTCTTCATGTAAGTCTACCAACAACTGAAATGGGGCTTTTATGCTGCCTCTGTTGCCTTCTTGTGGATTCTGCTCCCCAAATTGGGCTGTCTTGTCTGGGAGAGGATGCGCCTAGTCCTGCAGTGACTTGAGGTGCCAGGGTGGGTTGGTACCCAGGGGAGAGCTCCCCTTTTTCAGAGGTGAAGGGAATGGGGGGATTGAGGAAGGGGCCTTTGAGGGGAGACTGGGAGGAGGCAGAGGCCATGATCCAGATGTAAAGTGAATAAATAAATTAATGTAGAAAATGTATGCCAAAATATAGACTCATTACTTGGAGCACAGATCTTAGTATATATCCTCTGTGGTGGAAAACTATATATGAAGCTATAAACGATACACAGAGAACTCTTAGTGCATTACAACTAATGCACCCTCAGCTATCTCACTTGTCACAATGTTAGAACATGACAACATGGCAGCAGGCAAGAACCAACAAATTCAACAGTGACCACAGCCACGGCGAGAAAACTCACACGTGAGCTTGAGCATTGTAGAAATCAAATTCAACAGTGCTTCAAAGACGAGGATAATAGCCCGGCCATAGCGATTGACTGCGTCCCCACACTCAGGTCTAGCAGGGAATCTTAAGTGTAAGCCCTGAAGATGACCACTTAGTTTTTCAAGCTTCTGCAGCCACGCTGCTAGGCATCTTCCAACCAAAACAATCACCTTTTCAGGCGTTTCTTGACACAGAGTGAATGGAAAAGCTACAGTCCTTACAATACGTTATGTGGTCATAATATCTCTTCTCTCCAACCAAGGACATTTCTGAAGCTCAATATTCCTGTAAAAAAGAGTGGCTGCCACATTGAAATTTGAATGATTTACTGAGTTTTAGTTTATGAGACATTTGGAAGGAAAAGAAACAGAAACTTATTAATACTCAACTGTTATGTGTCCTATATGATGCAGGAGCTATTCCCCAAGATATTTGAAAACTCAGGATTTATCCATTTAACTACTTTATATCACAAAATACTTGGACAGCCCTAACCTGGCACTAAATTAACATATGTGAAAAGAATATTTTATATGGTTTTCCTAAATATAACTACATACAGAATGACATAAACTCCAAAAGAGATTTTCAAAATCTAAACTACCTACTAATCTTGTTCAACCATCATCAAACTATTCAAGACATAAAAATACTTGAGCCTTAAACCAAGATTACATTTATTATTTATTATTAAAAATTGATTTGAAAATTGAGATAATTTTTACCTCCAAAGAATTCCAGTTTTCTACATCCATAGACAGCATTAAGTTCATATTCTCAATGTAAGTATATTTGTAAAGCCAGGAATGTAACATCATCATAAAGAATAAAGCTGTGGTTTTGAGCTCTAGTATTGGAAAATTAATATCTAAAAATATGTCTCTAAAGAATCCATGATGATAGGATGGTTCCACAGATGCAAAGATGTCATGAAAATTAGTATTTTAAATTTAGGCTTTATGAAGAATTTCAAACTTATGACTTTGGTAAGTGACATTTGATGACTAATCAGTGAATAATATTAAATCTTCTCAATAAAAATATACTTGTTTAGACACCACGATGTTCTGTAGTCACAATAATGCAAAACACTGATTGGAAGAATTGCAAACTAGAACCTGACTGGCCACTCTATTTTTTCCTAAAAGCCATATCGTACAGTTTGGCTGGCAAATTAAGAGGAACAAGTTAAATTAACCCCCATATATAAACCTTTACATTGGTAGGAGCTTTTACAAGTACTGTCCCATTTCAGCTCAAAATTCCTGGAAGAACAAAACAAGCAGAGACCTTTTGTTCAAATCCAAGCCAATGTGAAATAAAGCATAGCAATTGCTTTGAGAATTATTAGATGGTGGATTTGAAGATTCACTGGTGTTTTTGCTCAGTTCCTTTTCACATATCTATGTAATCACAGATTTATGATCCTAGCCTGTGACAACTGCTAGATTAATCTATGCTATGGAACTGCAGATGTTAGGTACTGGCAAAAGGGCTCAGTCTAACTGTGGATAAACAGAGTAGTTTAGCATTCTTCTCTTTTAAAGCTATCAGGTGTAGCTTAGGCTGGTCTACCTAGCTAAAGAGTTCGATCATTCCATTCTACAACCCTCACACATTCTTCTCCTCCTCCTCCTCCTCCTCCTCCTCCTCCTCCTCCTCCTCCTCCTCCTCCTCCTCCTCCTCCTCCTCATTATTATTATTAAAGGTCTTTTGAGACAGAGTATGAAACCACAGCCCAGGCTGGCCTAGAATTCCCTATGCAGTCAAACTCATGACAATCCTCCTGCCTCAGTCAGCCAAGTGTTGAGATTACAGGAATGCATCACAATCATCTTAAATCCCCTGTCCTTGTAACAATCAGAAGTCTGTGGGAGATTGGTGACACGTCTGAATTATGAGAAACTTTCCATTTAGTGATCCCTGATGTGCAAAACAAACGTAAGAATTCTAATTCCAGGAAAGAAGGGTGGTAGTAGGATAAACGGGTGAGCAAAGTATCTACAGTGCAGGAGGGGAGCGTCAATCGACCTGTAAGTATCAGAACTGCCAGGGAAAGGGTTTAATATCGATGATTCCCAGGAAAGTGCAATTGCAAAAAGTCAATTTTAACAAATTGTTCAATTTCTTACAATCAAATGTAAAAGGTATGCTGTTGACCTCATGTCTTGTCCTACTTTTAGAAAAGGTGCCTGCCTTTCACTCCTGAAAGTGTTTGCTGTCAAGTAACATTGAAACTTTATAAAGAAGATGAAAGTTTACATTTTGACACTTTGTTCTTGATAGCTGGTCAGAACTAAAAGTCTAGCCAACCATGATTTTTTGACAGAATGACAGAAACACACAGAGCAGTTTCTCCCCCTCTTTTTATACAACAACCAAGACACCTTTCACAAAGTGTGTTCATACACGTAAATAGTTACAATGCATGGAAAAGAAAATCATTCTGGGGACAACTTACATGCTAATCTTATGGGAAACAAATTTTGAAAGTTGATCCTGTTTCAAAATCATTAAAATTAATCAAAAGACTGCTTTTGCTTGTTTTTAAATCACAATACCAATGTTACCAGGAGAAAATAAGATAAAGCATTAATAGAATCAAATATCTCAGTCACATCTGAAATTTTTCACATGACAAAAATTTTATATATATAATATATACATAAAATATAAATGCATATATCAGGAATAACAGCAGTAGGACACCGCTTGTACTTTGATGACAAACAACTCTAAAAGAGCTTTCTCATGCCTGGTCCTGAGGGTTTTTTTGCATGGCCTGTGTCTCAGGAAAAGCATGGTCAGACCAAGTGGCGTACCTTCTTTTAAATCTATATACTTTTATGTGCCTGTATGTGTATGTTTGTGTGTTGATCTTCACTAAACATTCAATCTTTCCTGAAGGCTTTTCCAGACACCCTTAGTGATATTTTAATTTTTTTCCTGTTTTTCCTTCAATGCTGACATCCCACTATCTCTCAATTAAAGCCTCTTCTTCACTCAATACAGTATTTTCCAGCTACATTTAAATACTTATCTTTATACAGACAGATATATGTAGCTTGTACCCTTCATCAAATAAGTTTCTCTTTGCACTAAGTGGAGAATGGAACAGAAAATCATAACTGGTCAAAATACAGAGAATGACTGATCATAGGGTACCTAGCCCTCATGGATACATCTACAACACAAGTCCTTCACATATGGTTCAGGGAACTTTGTGGAAGAGAGGGATGGAAAAATTGTGAGAGCCAGAGGACTGAAAGTCAGCTCTGAGATTGTATTTTCTAGAAAAGAAAGGGAAGCTACTGACTTATGATACTATAACAATATGTAGTTGCCTAACAACTGAACAGCTGCCTAGAGAAGAGCCAAACACTGATTACAGGAAGAGACGTGCTAACATGGAAAGGAGATATCTCACAGGCCCCATCCATAGAGAAAGAACTACAAGGCAACTAATGACTGCTCAGAGAGGGAGAATTTGTCTTCTATGGGGATAAGTCTCCTAATTGGTTATTGAATACTAAGAGATTTGTAGTCAGTTCTGAAGTCATATTCATAAAAGCTATACCAAATGGATTCATCAAATTGTGTTGTATATTAATATAATTTACATATTAATGTGTGCATATATACACACACACACATATATATATACATATTCGTGTGTATATGTGTGGTATGTGTGTGTTTGTAGAATTGTGTGTGTGATGTGTGTATGGTGTGTGTGTGTGTATGTGTGTGTGTGTGTGTGTGTGTGTGTACATACAGGAAAAAGAAACCATCAATCCTAGAAGTAAAGTGGAGCATGGGTAGGAGGAGAAGACACAGGAGAAGTCGGGGGAGTAAACGAAAAGGAACTGCTGTAATTATATTTAAATAAAATAAAAATGTTATTAAGAAAAAAAGAACAAAAGAAGAACATTCCACACATTGATTTGGTTGATGTTTCTTTTGAGGTTATTTTAATATGTACTTTCCTTATATTTTTATCTTATCACTTATCATTGATTTTAAACTGAGTAACGTATCCCCTAGAATTTCAGCCTTGGGTACTGTACTGGCTGGTTTTGTGTCAACTTGACACAAGCTGGAGTTATCAAAGAAAGGAGTTTCAGTTGAGAAAATGCTTCCATGAGATCCAACTGTAAGGTATTTTCTCAATTAATGATCAAGGGGGGAGGGCCCCTTGTGGTTGGTACCATACCTGGGCTGGTAGTCTTGGGTTCTATAAGAAAGCAGGCTGAGCAAGCCAGGAGAAGCAAGCAAGACAGTAAGTTACATCCCTCCATGGCCTCTGCATCAGCTCCTGCTTCCTGACCTGCTTGAGTTCCAGTCCTGACTTCCCTTAATAATAAACAGCAGTGTGGAAGTATAAGCTGAATAAACCCTTTCCTCCCCAACTTGCTTCTTGTTCATGATGTTTGTGCAGGAATAGAAAGCCTGGCTAAGACAGGTACTATATCTTAGGAAACCATGTAGCATGTAGTTCTGTTCCTAAAGAGAAATCTAAAGACTTGAATTGCTTCAGGGTTCAATTTTGGCAAAACTGCTGTCTAAATGATACTGTCATCTCTCCTCAAGAGCCACGCAACATTATCATGGTTACTAGTAACCTCTAAAGATGATGTTATGGTCTTGTTAATTTATTAAAGGTTTAAACATTTGAGTGATAATCTATTTTGCCCTTGCTTTTTCAGTATCTAGAACATTTGTTTAATAAAGAAAGTTACTCTCATCAACTCTCTGGCATTCATTTTTAAAGGAAAGTCAAGGGGGATTGCCTCCACTACCTTTCCTGTTCCCCCAAATGATTAGCCAGATAGCATCCTTTGAGGTTGCTAGGCATTCCTCTTTTATTTAAAATTCATTTATATTTGGCCATCGAAACATCTGGGCTGTGAAATATGTGGTATCATTTAATCTACTGTCTTATTATTTTCACTAGTGGTCAGTTTTGCCATTTGGGGACCTGAGAAACCTTATTAGTTGGTTGTTGACTATTTCTGTCTGTATTGGTGATGTTTAGCGGTTTCCTTGCTTTCTGGTATTGTTTATTTTTCTAGTTGGAAAAGAACATATCTGTATTCTCTCTCTCAAATTTTGACAAGAACTTCTCATTAATTTTCTATCTCAGCAAGAACCACAGCTTTGTTATGACACCTTTACTTTTCTTCACATGCACAGAAGATCAGGGAACAGTTAGGTTGTTTCAAGTTTTTCCTTCCCTCAACGATGGTGCTATGATATTGGCTTGTCAGTACTGTTTTAAAGAAATATCCTTGTTGTTTCTTGTTTGTCTGCATTGTTTATTTTAATGGTGGTATGGTAATTCTTGCCACCAACAAAAGAACACAATCTATGTAAACTACTTTATAACTGCAATTTTGCTACCATTATAAATTGTAATGTAAATGTCTAATATGTAGGATATCTGAAATGTGATCCCTGTGAAAGGATCATCTGATCACCCCAAAAAAAGCTAACTATTGACATACAGGCCAAGAAGCATGTATCCAAGCCCCACTCCTAATGGTAAATGTGATAAAAAAGACTGCTAAGCACAAACTTCATAAAAATATCAATAAACATATGTAAAGATGCTAAATGTCATGGGTTGTTGGAGAAGTATAAAATAAAGCCATAACATAAAAGCTACTACATGGTGTTTACAATGACAAAAATTAGAACACTTATAAGTACACACCTACACACACACACACACACATAAATGTCATCTTAACTCTGAAAATACATACCCCAAACATAAGTGTATATACAGTGATAAAAAAGACACATTACTAAAGTTTAAACTATATACTGAACCCTAAACATTACTAGTACACTCTCACCAATGGACAGGTCATTGAGACTGAAACTAAACAGAGAAATAATGAAACTAACATAGGTTATGAAACAAATGGATCTAATAGATATTTATAGGACATTTCACCCAAACACAAAATATACCTTTTTTTTTTTTTTTTTGCAGTACCTCATGGAACCTTCTCCAAAACTGACCATATAGTTGGTCAAAAAGCAAGTCTCAATAGATACAAAAAAACTGAAATCACTCCTTGGTATTTTATCAGACTACCATAGTTAAAGGTAGACTTCAACAACAACAGAAACAACAGAAAGTCTACAAACTCAGAAAAAAAACCAAAAAACAAACAAACAAACAAACAAACAAAAGAGCCTTGAACAACTCTGTACTCAATGATCACTGGGTCATGGAAGAAATAAAGACATTAAAGACTTTCTAGAATTCAATAAAAATTAGGGCATAACTACTAAAACTTATGGGACATGAAGATGGTATTACTAAGAGGAAAGTTTATAGCACTAAGTGCCTTCATAAACTGATTGAAGAATTCTCATACTAGCAATTTATAAGTGCCTGCAAGTTCTAGAACCAAAGGAAGCAAACACACACAAGAGGAGTAGACAGAATTATATAGTCAAATGCAGGGCTGAAATCAATCAATTAGAAACAAAGAGAAAAATACGAAGAATTAAAGAAACCAAGAGCTGGATCTTTGAGAAAATCAACAACATAGATAAACCCTTAGCTAAACTAACTAAAAGGCAGAAAGATAGTATCCAAATTAACAAAATCAGAAATGAAAAGGGAGACCTAACAACAGACACTGAGGAAATTAAAAGACTCATTAGATCTGATTTTAAAAGGCTATACTCCACAGAATTGGAAAATCTAAACAAAATGGATCATTTTCTAGATGGATACAATTTACCAACATTAAATTAAGATCCGGTAAACTATTTAAACAGTCGTATAAGCCCCAAGGAAATAGAAGCAGGCATTAAAAAATCTCTCAATCAAAAAAAGCCCAGAGCCAGATGGTTTTAGTACAGAATTCTACCAGACTTTCAAGGAAGAGCTAATAACAATACTCCTCAAACTATTCCACAAAATGGAAACAGAAAAACTTTGCCAAACTCATTTTATGAGGGCACAGTCATCCAGATACCTAAACCACACAAAGACTCAACAAAAAAGAGAATTTCAGGCTTTATGAACATTAATGCAAAAATATTCAACAAAATATTTGCAAACCAAATCCAAGAACACATCAAAAACAGCCCCCAGCATGATCAAGTAGGCTTTATACCAGGAACACAGGAATGGTTCAATATATAAAAAAAATCAATCAACATAATCAACCATATAACGAAGCTGAAAGAAAAAAAATCACATGATCATCTCATTAGATCCTGAAAAAGCCTTTGGAAATAACCCAACACCCCTTTATGTTAAAAGACCAGGGATACAAGGCACATACCTAATAGAATCAAAGCAAGCCAATAGCCAACATCAAATTAATGGAGTGAAACTTAAACAACTGCACTAAAATCAGGAACAAGACAAGTCTGCCCACTTTTTCTCTATCTATTTAACATAGAACTTGAAGTCTATGACTAGAGTAATAAGACAACTAAAAGAGATCAAGAAGATACAAATTGGAATGGAAGTAGTCAAAACTATTCATATTTGCAGATGATATGATAGTATATAAAAGTGGTCCTAAAATTTTTACCAGAGTACTCCTATAACTGATAAACACCTTCAACAAATTGGTTGAATACAAAATCAACTTAAAAATTCTGTAGCCCTACTTTATAAAAAACTGATAAGGAAATTAGGAAAACAAAACACTTTACAACAGCCACAAATAGTGTAAAATATTTTTGCATAACTCTAAGCAAGCAAGTGAAAGACCTGTATGACAAGATCTTCAAGTCTTTGAAGAAAGAAATTGAGGAAAATATCAGAAAATGGAAAGATCTTCCCTGCTCTTGTAGATAAACAAAAAACTCAGGATAGATGAAACAATCATGAACAAACAAACCATCCAAACCAAACACAAAACAAATTCCTTGGATATCACCATCTCTGATTTCAAACTATACTAAAGAGTAATAAAACTATACTAAATATACTAAAGTACTAATAAAAACTGCATGGTACCACCATAAAAACAGACATATTGAACAATAGAAAAGAATCAAAGACCCAAAAAAACACCTACACGCCTATGGGACAGTTGATATTTGCCATTGAACTATATTTGACAAACTAAACAATGGAAAAAGGAAAGCAATTTCACCAAATGGTGTTGTCTAGTTGGATATTTGCATGTAGGAGAATGCAAACAGATCATGTCTATTGTCCTGTACAAACCTCAAGTCCAAGTGGATCACAGACCTCAACATAAAACTGGACAAACTAAATCTAATAGAAGAGAACATGGAAAATGGCTTTGAAGTCACCAGCACAGGAGACAACTTCCTGAACAGAATATTGATAGCACAGTTACTAAGATCTACAATTAAAATAGGACTTATGAAACTGAAAAGCTTCAGTAAGGCAAAGGACACTGTCAATAGAACAAAACAGCAAACAACAGATTGAGAAATGATCTTTACCAATCCTACATCCCATAGAGGGCTAATATCCAATATATACAAGGAACTCAAGTTAGACTCCAGAGAACCAAATAACCCTATTTCAAAATGGGGAACAGAGCTAAACAGAGAATTCTCAACTGAGGAAACTGGAAGGGCTGAGAGGCACCTAAAGAAATGTTCAACATCCTTAGTCATCAGGGAAAAGCAAATCAAAACAACCCTGAGATTCCACCTCACACCAGTCAGAATGGCTAAGATCAAAAACTCAGGTGACAGCAGATGCTGGCAAGGATGTGGAGAAAGAAGAACACTCCTTCATTGTTGGTGGGATTGCAAGCTGGTACAACTACTCTGGAAATCAGTTTGGTAGATCCTCAGAAAATTACACATAGTAATACCTGAGGACCCAGCTATACCACTCCTGCGTATATACCCAGAAGATGCTCTAACACGTAATAAGGACAGATGCTCCACTATGTTCATAACAGTCATATTTATAATAGCCAGAAGTTGAAAAAAGTCCAGATGTCCCTCAACAGAGGAATGGATACAGAAAATGTGGTACATTTACACATGGAATACTACACAGCTTTTAAAACAATGACTTCTTGATATTCATAGACAAATGGATGGAACTTGAAAGTATCATCCTGAATGAGGTAACTCAGTCACAAAAGAAAAAACACAATTTACACAATGATAAGTGGATATTCGCCCAAAAGCTCAGAATACCCAAGATTCACAGACCATATGAAGCCTAAGAAGAAGAAAGACCAAAATGTGGTCTCACAGGAGTAAATATGGATAAAAATTGTGGAGCAGAGACTCAAGGAAAGGCCATCCAGAGACTGCCCCACCTGAGGATCCATCCCATATACAGCCAGCAAACCTGGACATGATTGTGGATGCTGGGAAGTGCTTGCTGATGGAACCATGATAAGCTGTATCCAGAGAGGCTCAGGCAGAGCCTGACAAATAGAGGGAGATGCTTGCAGCCAACCATTGGACTGTGTGTGTGGGGTCCCTGATAGAGAAGTTAGAGAAGGGACTTAAGGAGCAGAGGGGATTTGTAGCCCCATGGAGGGAGCAACAGTGTCAACTAGGCAGACCCCCCAGAGCTCCTAGAGACTGGACCACCAGCCAAAGTATGTCAATGGAGGGACCCATGGTGCTGTCCACATATGTGGCAGAGGAGGGCCAGGTTGGCCATCAGTGGGAGGAGAGGCCCTTAGGCCTGAGGGTGTTCAATGTCCTAGTATAGATGAATGCTAGGGAGGGAAGACAGGAGTGGGTGGGTGGGTGGGGGAGCACCCTCATCAGGGGAGGGGGAATGGAATGGGGGATTGCTAAAGGAGACAGCATTTGAAATGTAATTAAAGGAAATATCAAAAAAAGAAAACAAAAAGACAAGTAGGAGTTCAAGGTTCATGAACTCTGGCCTGTACTGAACTCAGAAAGGTGGGGGTGGGAGAAAGATGTATGGTTAAATAACCCACCAGGGTCACATTGTCTCAGGTTGATTTAATCTCAGGACAAGGAAGTGGAGGATCTCTGATGCCTTGACAGGATCACTGGGGTCTGGCCTCAGCACGTGATACTTCTTGCTAGGGCAGCAACAGTCAGGGAACCTAGAGATTGTCAGAGGCACAGTCTTATGCTAGCAGCAATAGATACTACTCAGTTGTTCACATGGGGATACTCACTCTCCTTTGTTCTTAATGTGAACCTAGGGATAGAGAGAACAAGATCCTTAGAACTGAAAGATCATTGCCAATTCCTTCAATCTTCCCAGAATGAAAGACTGGTAGGGAGAGAATGGAAAGAAATCAAGGCTTGGTAGGTGAGGCCTTGGATGTAGGGTGAGTTTCAGTTCTGTTTTTGAGAGGGTCTCATGGATCCCATGTTGTCCTCTACCTGGCTTGCCAGGTTGACCTCAGAGAATACTGCTTCCAATTTCCCAAACCTAGGCTTACGAGTGGGGCCTCCAAGGACTGTGAGGACATCACTAGTCACCGAGAGAGACCTGGGTTTCCTAATGTTGAGGTGTATACCCTCTGTATAGCTATAGCCTTTGGTTCCTTATCTGCCACCTTTAATCTATATCTTTGCTGTAATAGGCCTGCCAATCGTTGACACAGAAAAATAACTTGACTCAGAACAAGTTCACAGTGATCACATTATATTATGTTCTGTATGACATTTGTAAATCTGAAGAAATTCCATAAAGCTTTACATAGAACACATCAAATCAATGCCCAGTATGCACTGTTATATCTAAAAGGGCCTGATCAGAACTCACCTCTGGAAAACCCTGACTAGAATTCATATGAGCTACATATGTTTTTTGTTTTTTGTTTTGTTTGTTTGTTTGTTTGTTTTTTTGGTTTATAAGTTGACAAAGAAAGATGTTCAGGACCGTGGTTCGGGCCCCGAACCCTGAGTTATGGTTGTGATCAATCAGTATTAGGGTGTACATTCAATGCACCATTCCTGTCTGACATGCATAGGTGCTTGTGTGGTTTGTGGGTGATTCCTGAACAGGAACCCTACATGTTAGTCCCTTATTCTGAAACTGAAATATGTCTAAAATATTGACCTACACACTCTGCCTCCCCCACCCCACTACCCCATACCTGTTAAATATATTCTTTTTTTTTTCTCAGACATAATATATGGTGTGTCTCACAGAGCCCGGCAAGCAATCCTTCTTTGGTGTCATTGGTGCAGGGAGGAAAGCCCCACACTCAGTCTGAGGCCTTTTTCCATGGTGGCTTTACTATTTCAGTGTCCTGTCAACAGATGTCCACACAGTTGCCAGCACTATGATGGCTGCCCATCTCTCTCCTAAGGCATCATGGAGCAACACTCAAATGCTAAGCACCAGGCTTCTATGTCTGTAGTCCCTAACCCACACCAACATTCCAACCTGCCCTGCAGACTCTTCCTGGGTGTGTTTTCATACACCTGTGCATGATGAGGCAGGAGGTCTTTCCTCCTCCACATTCAGCCCGCTGTGATTTCTCAGTAATTTTAATGGCTAATATTGCTGAATAAGAAAAATTTGAGGTAGGATGAGACATTTTTGTCAAGGTTTGGAAAGGAAAGACTCAGTTCCATACACAGGAATTACTTAGGGGTTTCCAGTCAAGCCTAGAGCAAAATCTGGCTTTGTAAGGAGGAGGTGCTCAATGCCTATGTCCCAGGAGAGTCTCCAGGAAAAGGCACCTGAACTTCCTGTCAGTACAGGAAGAACAACCTCAGGGAGTCAAAGGCTGCTCCCCATGACATCAGCAGCCCCTTCTTGGACATTCTATTGTCTCCTGGAGAGGGCTTGGAATCTCCTGTGTGATGTCACCAGTGTTGTAGTAACCAGGAGTGCACTGATATCTCTCTGTTACTATCTAGAAGATATGTCCAGAAACATGTTTTCTCGACTGAGAGGTCGTTTTAGCACCGCAAAGTTAAATTGTACAGAGACTAGAGAGAGGCAGAATGAAGCTGGCCTTTCATCTCAGAGTCATGAAGGACGAAGGAGGTGGTCCTGGAGAATATGGAGTAAGTCCTGGGAAAGTGGATTATGAGCTTCCTAGCAGGGGTGGATTGAGCTGGCCTTTCTAGCAATGGGCCCCAGGAACTGGAGCCTCTGGGAATCAAAAGGGTTTCCATGATTATCTGAATTTCAATACATTAAGGATTTCAGAACATTACTTTCTCCATCTACTAAGGCGTGAGAGGCAAGGCCAAAGCTGTTATTCTGTGAACTCCAAGTCTTGACATTTACTGGTTATTGAGGATGTTACATGGGGATATAATGAGACCATCAGATGTCACAGAAGGTCTAACCTATGCCAATGTAGGGCAGGCCTCCCCTGTACTTCACTGCCACAGCTTCTTTTAGCTTCAGTGGCTATCTGACTGTCGTAACAGGGAGAGAAATGTGCTCCAGGCCCTGACCTTATGTCCTCAGAACACCTCTGACCCTCTCCCTAACAGTGTCAACCTTAGCTTTCTTTATCAGTGGTTGTTGTTGGCAGGCATTGCTCTACTGTAACCAAACAACTGTCAGTGTTGATACACCCAGACAGAGACTGGATCCTTTTGCTACCGCTGGGGTGTTAGGTGTTTCAGTAGGGGAAGTGATCAGTCTATTGACCAAGTGCTCCCTATGTATGACATTTTAATCCAAAGACATGGGCCTATAGTGACAGGGTAGGAGATCTGAGTATCTTCAGAGCACCCATGGACTTGTGGATGGTGACTTCATTATCTGAATTCTGAAAGCACAGGCTTGAGGACTCTGAAGCCATGCTATACATTGTGCAGTTGTTAATAAGGCAGGACAAGCCATCTCTGTGGTCGCCATAAGAATGTTAAGGAGACAGAGGAAACCCCTGGCTGCTCACCTCTCCTGGTCTCTATAGAGGGATGGGAGAGTTGAGATCTACTGTGGAGGCATCTCAAGTAGGGACCAAACTCTCTGTGGGCTTTTGGGGTTCCGGGCATGTTGTTTTGAGTCTCTGGGTGGTCTGTCTACACTCTATGTGTTCTCACTATGCAAGTCGGCATGTGTTCTTCTGCCTACAGAGGCTGGCAGACAGACATCATCACCTTCTATTGTCATCAGCAAGAAGCAGTTCAAGAAGGAAGAGGAGAGGCTGACCACAGAGCTGCAGCTCATTACCCAGGAGAGAAACGAACTGAGAGATCGCTTGATCTATGCCACAGAGGGATCCATGAACAAGAGGTGTGCATTGCTCCAAACCCTGTGGTGTCAGTCTTGGGTCTGCAATGTCACCCTCATCTTACCCTTTTCAGGAAGTGTGTCTAGGAAGCTGTACTTCTGTAACATAACTCTGCCCTACCTCATGTCCCTAAATCCTTCTTAGAGGAAAGAAAGAGCCTGAAGCTTGGTCAGGAATGAAATGGGACATGGTCCCTTCTGCTTCCTCCAACTGAAAGTGTCATCTTGTCGATTGAGTGAAGAATACAGGGATAGAGGCAGTGGAGAGTGACTTCCCAGAGTGCATTTGGAAATCCCTTGACAGGGGGTCATTTTGTGAGATTGTAGGTACAGTAAGCTTGTGGTGAGTCTTTGTACTTGCCTGTTAGGTGACTGAGTGCTGGAAGCTCCTGGTAGCAGCTGGAGGGGCCTGGTGCCACATTGTTCATCTCAGTGCTTGACTAGAAGGCCTAAGGCTCACGCCTGTTCCGTTTTGTGTGCCTTACACTCTGAGACAGTAATGTTGCATGTATTACTTCTGCACCTCACTGTAATCTGTCTTTCTTTCTGACTCTTTCTCATTCTCTGAGTTTGTCTCCCTTTCTCCATCTCATGTGTGTACCCAAGTCTGTGTGTGTGTGTGTGTGTGTGTGTGTGTGTGTGTGTGTGTGTGTGTACGTCCACGTGTGCACATTCTTCTGTTTTCTCATGTGCATGGATTTTTGCATGTTTATATTTCTCTTCCCTATTTGAAATCCAGGGATCTGTAAAATCCAGGATACTCTGAGCCAGTAATGTTGCATGCATTTCTTCTGATTCTCATAGTGATTTCTTTGTGTCTGTCTGTCTCTTTTTCTCATTCTCTGACTCTGTATCGTTTTCACCTTGTGGGTGTGTCCCAGTCTGTGTGTCTGTGTGTTTGCACATGTGCACATGCATGTCTATATGTTTGGTATGTTTATATTTCCCTCCACACTTTGGAATCTAGGGTTCTGTGTTTTGGCCTGAGGATTCTCCTGTATAACAGTTTCAAGGTGATGTGAGTGCTGATATTTGGGATCCACCGTTTTAAATAGTACTACTCTTTGCCTATGAGTTCACAATTGTCTCTACATTTGTATCCCTTGGACAGATTATAAAGCTGTGGCAAGGTCTGGTCTCATCTCCAGAATTATGTATAATGTCTGCTTCTGAAGTATTAGTTATCCAGGATTTAGAATCCCTGTTTTGAAAATAGAAAAACTATAACCACAGGTTTCTGGTGGGCAAAGGCCTATGGATTAGGCTCTTCAGAGCCTAACTGCCTCTCCAGCCCTACTGAGTGAATGTAGCGAGCCAGGGCACCCTCCATATAGAGCCTTGCTTCTGATGTCCTGGGGCCAGCATAACAAGTTTCCAATGAAAAAAGATCCCAGTTTGTAGAATCCAGAATATGGCTTTCCCAGGCTGGAGTAGTACACAAGCTAGCCAGAGTTCATGTGTTCCTAAAAGCCCATGCTCATGGAGGTCTATCTTCCTGGGGCCAGGCCCTACCACAGGCCAAATGCACTGTATGAAAAACTGAAGTTAAAGGAGAAGGAGATCATGTCGTTTCTGCACAACTTAGAGATGGAGAACATTGAAGCCCGTGAGAAATGCCAGGAGCTCAAGAAGGAGATGAACTTCTATCGGTAAGTACTGGCCAGGGGGGCCACCAGTTGTGGGATGTCCATTTTTGCCCTCCTTTTTTTGGACTGGAGAGTCTTCAGATCTGGTTTTATCCCTTCTGCTTTTCAGTCATCCTTGTCACTTGGGAATTTGGACTCAGTTTTCATAAGTGTGTAAGAGACTGTCATTCCTCCCAGTACTGTCCAGGCCTCCTCAGGAGCCTCTGGATAGGAAAGTGATTCAGATCCTGAAAGGGTTATTATACAGCGCTAGGCCTCCATGTCCCAGGAAGGGATTTACAGAGCTGAGTGTGATGGAACACATGGATAGAATGCCCCCCCTCTTGGTTCTACTGATGTCCCTTGATGGTTTTTGCCCCCTAGTAATTGATGTTTCCCCAATGCATTGGGCTGTCATGGATAGATGGAGGTCCCTCCCTCTTTTGGAGACACATGGACCCTTATTGGTGTTTGGGCTGCAGCAATCATTTTTTTCTTTCCTGAAGGGGCTGTTTGCTGTTGATGCAGATGTCATGGGTGTATTGAAACGTATTTTATTAGATTTTCTTGGGAAACTGGGACCTGGTGGGGTTAATGGGACCTAGAAGTAGGAATGGGTGGAGGAGGCTACAGGATCTTACTTTGCAAAGTGTGTTTCCAGCAACCTGCATAGCCGGCTCCTGTTAGAGAAGACTCTTGTAAAGAAGAAGTTGGTCAACCTGAAGCAGGAGACCAAGGAAATACAGGTTGATTGGGCCATCATCCAACAATACTTGGTTGACATGAACCTGAATGATAAAGACGAACAGGAGAAGACCACCCACCTCCAGACCCAACAACATTAGGTAGGGACAAGCGCCACAGTCAGGTTAATACTGTCTGATACCATTTGCCCATGAGATCCAAGGTGCTTTTTTTCAGCACCTTGCTAATCCAAACTCCTAACCAGCCACCAGCCACATATAATGTAGTTCTTCCTTGCTCTGTCTATGTATAAGTATTCCTGGACCTTAGCCTCTTGTGAGACACTGAATTATTTGCAAGTGCACCTTTCTGCTCTGCTTTAATCTATGGTCTACTAAGGGTGATAAATGAAAAACATGTCACATTCCTGCATGTCCTCTTGATAGGTGGGATTCTATGCAGAGCTTTCAGGGACTTCTGTGTCCTGAGAAAGGAGTCATCCAGAGGTCATGTGACCTCCAAGGTTCAAGTACCTTGGGAACCAAGTGCAAATGTCAAATGAATGCTTCTCATTGTCATCAACCTGGGTGGCATGTGGCCTTCTCCTTTGTTCCTGTAACCTAGTGAGGTATCTCCCATTGCCCTATTCTTGGTTTGCACTGATAGAAGAATGAGTGGCCGCTTGCCATCCCATGGTTTTGTGACTATCCCTGGATATTATGCCCTGCCTGCAGATTTAGCAGCAATGGTGTCAGTTAAAAGATCAGTGGAAACTGTCCTGCTGAGGTGGTGGGAAGCAGCAGCCTGAGTGTTGGTATTTAGGTCCCCACCAAGGCTGGGTCTTAATAACTGCCTTCCTCTCCCAGGTCTCAGAAACTGCAACAGAGCTGGAATTGTCCCCATCCCAGGAAGAGAGCCTCCTGCAGAATGATTTGCCACCTCAGGAGCCCCCTGCTGAGCTCCAGCCCCAAGAGTTACAGAATACCTGGGATGGATCTTCTTACTCAGAGATCATTGAATGTGTGTAAATTGGCCCTAACTATGTTGCCAGAGAGCCAACCTCGTTGATTTAGGGTCTTATTCTGTTTCCTGTTCTGACAACATCCCATGAGAGAGAGCCAAGGTGACTACCCGGCCACCCAGTGTCCAAGAGGAAACAGGGTGTAGTCTCTGTTGCTAAATGTGCTTATCAATTTTTTCTGTTACAGTTTTCGTTGAAGTTTTGCTTTTCAATTTGTTTGGTTTTATGTTGTTATAGAGAAGTTATATATTCTTGTTATTTCTTATTCATTTTTAGGTTTTGTTTTAACTCTTTATATTAACTATTTTTTTAAGACTGTTTTTTAAAATTGTATTTCTTATTAATAAAAATTGATTTTCAAGTCTTGACTCTTAAGATCATCTTCCTCATTCAGGTGTTCTGACCCCTCCTGTAGACCTTGAATTCAGAGCGAGAGATGAATCTCTGTAAGTTCACTGGCATACTGTATCCATGCTGTCATGTATTCTGTTACTCCTAAAATATTGCACTTTAGAACACACATTCTTTATTGACCCTGTGGCCTAGATATTGAGTAATATTCCATCATTGTTCTACAACTGCTGAGGAAATAAAAAACATTCACAAAGTAGTATAGATTAAATGAGGAATCCCAGAGCCATGTGTCTCACCTCTTCTTGCAATACAGCATCAGTGATGATCACAAACCAGATAGAATGACCTTTCAAGTCATCTGGGAAATAGCTTTTGATAGATGCTGTTGTCCTTCACCTTATATTTGCTGTGCTTTTGTTGTTGCTGATTAGTCTTATTTTTATCATTTATGTGAATGGGTGTTTTTCCTACTGTATGTCCTACTGTATGTGGCCCCTCCTGAGAGCAGTCCCCTCAGAGGCCAGAGAAGGAATCACATCCTGTGGTTGATGATTGTTAGGCACCATGTGGCTCTTCTGAGAGAGCAGCAGATGCTCTGACCTGTGAGGCATCACCACACCTCCTACAGCTGGCTTTTATCTTTCTAGATCATGTGCTGTAGTATGTGGACTGGATCACCTCCCATTGAGTGGAGAAATCTCAGGAGATGTGTAGGTACAGGTGCTTGAGCTGCGCATGCTCATTGTCTTAGCCTGTCCCGCATGTATGCAGAGCTCTGTTGTTCCCACTGCTCTTTGTGTGTTCAGGAACATGCCCCAGCATCCCTCATTTTCAATTTTAGAGCAGATCTTTCACCTCTAAACCAGGATGACAATGTAGATTAGGCACATCTGTAAAATTCAGAATTCAGACTAGCCTCCAGTAGGCTATGTTAGTATAATGAATCTCTTTTGATAACAATAAAAACAGCTTAATCTAAGCAGTTTGGGATGGAAGCTCAAGAGCAGCCATGGTGAATCGAGCCTGCAGCTGTGGCCACATGTTTCTGATGGAGAGCATTCTGGTGTAGGTGTCTAACCTAAGAGGGACAGTGAAAGCTGCACTTCTGCCATAGCAGATCTGAGAATATATTGAGGATAGTTTCTTCTAGGTGCCTGTTTTATTATTTTTTGAATGGAATTGACTAAATGAGACTTTAGGTTAGTCAGAGTGTTAAAATGAGGAGGAAGTAATCCAGTGGGTCCAAAAACAGTTCCTGGCTAAGCAGGGCATTTAGCTTAGCAACCAGAGCATCAAGGTAGAGCCTTGGTTATTCTCTACCTTAGGTCCTCTGGCTTTTATGAGCTGATCCTGTCAGAGAAAGGGTCATCGGAAGAACATTGGTAACAATGTGAGATTAGATTTAGACCACACTCCCAGGTTACTATTGTATTTGTGGGGTCTCCTTGAACATCTTAGAACCTGGAAGTGGCCTGGATCTTGCTATGTCTACTCATGTATGGATCCTCACAAGAGATTGTGGTATGTTTGATAAATGCTACCAGATGCATACATTACTCTGGATTTTTCAACAGGCACATATGACATGAAACAATCGTTTTTGTCAGCATTTACCAGACTATACTATCCTTAATGTACAGTATGATTTGGGGTGCCTTATTCTCGCTCTCACATTGCTAAGTATTCCCAGTCTTGAAAGCATTCTGTCACCCATTCTGACAGACCTCTGAGAGACAGAGGTGAGTACAGACTTCTCATAGTGTCTCATGACACTGTGCAGATAACACTGACATGGTAGGCTACTTTAATACATCCTGAAAGCTGGCTATCTAGTGTGTTCAGTGAGGCTGTGGTGTACATCACCACCACAGAGAACAGCAAGAGCTTCATTTCTTACATGCTGCAATTCCCAATGTCAGGCAAACCCTCACATCCTTGAGAAAGTGGTAGGATTTGATGGCAGGAAATAAACTCAGGGCTAAAATCAATCAGTTAGAAAGAAA
>CM052700.1:140321704-140343950 GCA_028551405.1 Uromys caudimaculatus
TTCGGAGTCTTTCTGTTCCCGGGTTCTCAGGCCTGGGATCCCGGCAGATCCGGGCGGGTCTGGGCGAGAGGTGCTGCTCCCCTCAACCCCACTCACGGGCCTTCCAAGTTCCTGTGAGGCTTCCTCTCTATGGGGCTCCTTGGCTATCTAGAAATTCCTTTTAAAGAGAATGGGTAAACTGACATAATTTACAAAACAAGTTTGAGTCCCTGTTTCTGTTTTTTGATTAGGACAGATGAATTCTGACTCAAATCCTAGACACTTCATCTTTATCAAAATCCTCTTTCTTCAAGGGAGATATTTTGACTGCCAAAAGCTATTCATGTTCTCTAGAAATTCTGATCTGTTGGTGTTGTGTGTATTGATTTTTGCTTAGTTATGTCCTAAAGATGGATAAACTCAAAACTATGAGCTCCGGTGCCCACAAAATTAGACAAAAACCTTGATTAGAATAAATTAAACAAAAAAGACAAATATGATTCCATCCGGTTGAATCACCAGCATTATTTTGAAAGTGATATAAATGAAAGCTTGTATTAAAACATACAATGATGTGAAGGTAGACCAGAAACACCTGAGTGTTTAATCAACATACACTGGGGGATGGATGGGATCTTGTCATTGTCAATCGGATTTGAATAATCATCAAAATAATGTCATAATGTATTTATCATCCAATACTAAGTAAAAACACTTGCTAATTGACATCATGTTGGTCAAAGTGATTCCTATTCGGTGTGTGTTTGTAAGTGACTAGACTCTGCACTCTTGCTTTGAAACTTCATGCTGAGAAAAGTACACTCTTAAACTTGAGTTTGACATTCGAGTGATGGGCAGAAGATGGATTAAAGTGACCGGACTGCTTATAAGGTAACGGGTGGACGCACTCTCAAGGCCTTGATGCTGTCAGTGCATCGAGGGGAATTTATCTTTTGTGACAAGAAAGAAGGAAGACCTGAAATACTAAAGAAAAAGGCCAGGCACTTTGTTGTGTTAAAAGCTGAAGGAATAGATACAAGGCTGACATCAGGAATACATGAAGTCCTTGCTAAGATAATAGCATAAATAAGAAAATCCCAATTAAATATGATGATAATGGGTGGAATTTTGCGTTAGCTAATTAACTTTTTAAAGCATCTTTCTGTAGAGTACCAAGGAGAGACTATGAAGGAGAAATAAATATCAGGGTAAAATAGCAGGATTTATGAGTAAACCTAGAGAGCTTCAAGATGGGATTCTAGTTCAAGGTCATGAATTCAATTAGAGATCCTTGGGTAATGCCGGTAAAGGAGATAATTAGAAACTCAAGGGATCTGAATATGATCAGAAAACAGTTACTCTTTGATTTTGCAGCCACCACTCATAATAGCCAGTTTCAACAATACCATTTGATAACTGCGCTTTTAAAGATGATTCTGGTTTGTACTATTAAAAATTGCTTTCACACTGAGCATCTAGCCCTGGATAGTCTGTCTACTTCACTCATTAAGTCTTTTAACAAAGTACTCGGATGTTTTCAGAGAGTATGCAGTAAAATGTACCAGTAGTGTGGAAAATCCTACCATTGCTTAGAAACTTGCAAGTGTATGCAAGTTGGCATCAGTTGGCATTCATTATTAAATCTCATTTTGTATACATTCTCGTGGATCAATGTAGTCTCATTATTTGAATGAACCTACTACAGAAAAAGCAAAAACATGCTGCTAAGAATCATGTCATTGCTGCTGCACATACATTCATCAATGTGAATATTGTCGCCTCTTATTTAATAGAGCAGTGGTACTGGAAATAGACTGTTGATGGGTGCATGGAAGCTAGAGATCATCAGTTTGATCACGTGAGGTGAGTTAGTATTTGTCTTGACAAAAATAGATCTAACTCAGTAACTCTGCTTCCTCCATGGATTGCCCCAACAACTGCAACTAGAAGAAAAGGAAAGCCAAATTCTAAAGCTAAACTCCCTTAGTGCTCAACATGTGTGTAAGAGCCCGAGTGTTACACATCCACCCAACCCCATCTCAGTCTGGTGCACACTTTTCCTCAAATTCAGTGGTAAAGAGGTCTGCCTCAGGCTATGGCCACGTTCTGAACTAATAAAGGGAAGAAAGAGGATAAAACTTGGCATCTACTGGGTTTTACCTATAAATAATATAAAATCCCCTTAGTTGGTTTGCAGAATCAAGGGTTACCTATATTTAGCCTTTTGATTTGGTTTTGTGCAGGCAAGATTGTTTTGCATACCATATGTGGGGGCATAAACAGCTGCAAGCATCATCTCTGATGCCATCAATTTACTATTTGTTCAAATCTAATCACAAAGGAAAGATCTCTATCAACTGGTTCTATATTTTGTGTACAGCCTAAAGCAGTGTCACATTTTTAGACATTAAAGACCTTCTTTAAGTGCCCCTTGTTGCTAAGTATACAGCTAATAGAAAAAAATATAAGTGTTTAAGGGACCCTGACTACTAAAAATGAAAGTTAACTGTCTTTAAATGGAGACTATAAACAAATCTTTCCAGTATTAAGATTCTTCGTGATTGAAATGAAGTAGAAATGAGTGAAGGATGATGAGATAACTCTGTTGTACCTTGGACTATGATAAAAGAGTAACCAGGAAAAATGTACGCAGATAAAGAATTTAAGAGTTTAGAACTTCCATTGCATTGACTTTCAATTACTCTCGTGGTATATAAAATGTGACTCTAAACTAGCATCGTTCACTTAGAAAGTAGACAGAGTCATTCTACCACAACATCTTAAAAATACAAAGTTAAGACAGCAATTATTATCCATGGGGCAACATAGACTCAAATATATATGTGGAAGTTGGTGAAATAAGTACTCAAAATGTTCAATTCATTCCTTGATATATAGAGAAAATAGAATTTATTTGATTCTAATATTCTACTGAGCATAATATTGTATATATTTAATGTTAAGACTAATCAACCAACTGGTTAATTTCACTATGCTTCTTAAAGAAGATTTAAAAAAGTCAATCCAAGTTGTTGATAATGTTCTTGTCCTTCTACTCTCTGTGTTTATTAAAGACAGGTAATGATTGAGAGAAGCATACGTACAGACAGTTCACATATTCTTTTCCATATCAGACCACATGATGTGGAAAATGGTTTCACTGACCAATTTTTAAAGCTGCAAAATGAACTGGGAGATATTTGAGGCTACGCCCCCTCGTCTCTCTTTCTTGATAACACTGTCATATTTTGAGATGGTGTTAATGGGAAATATTTTAAATTTATTTGATGTGTAAAATATTAATATATACTAAGTAAAAAACAAATCAATGAAGCTAAAGTAAAAACTATTACATAAAACCAAATATAATTAAATATATAGACTTAAGATATAAAAGAAATCACTTTTGTAGAAGATCTGACCAAGGCATAAATCTCAATAATGTTTCCAACATATTAAGTAGTTTAAGTTTCTAAAGCTAGACCAAAGTAAGAAGAATTGTCAAGGATATAAACATAAGAGTTTAGTGCACATTTTGAAGTTTTGATGCTTATGACAAATTGCCTTCCACAGAGCAGATTTGGACTATATAAAATTTATGAAAAATGATCTATTAAGAGTCATCACCAACATACCACAATTACAGTTCCACAATGAAGCAGCACCCCTTTTTCTGACTGTGAGCTCATATCTGATGACAGCAGAAAAAGTCTGTGAGGGTGTGGCTGGCTGGCCATGAAGCATGGGAACTGTGAGACAGGATCAGAGATCTCTGCTGTACTGAATGAAGCAGAATTTCTTATAATACGAGCCATTTATTTTACACTTTAATTTCTTTTTACACTTTTAAATTTTAAATTTATATCAATGTCTCCTTCAACACACCTGGACACAATGGTGAATAATAATAATAAACCTATTGTTACACTTCCTGCTATTTTACTAATAAGTACCATAGTCAAGAGTTATTTTTACGTTGCAATTTAGCATTACACAAATATGTGCTCCCAAATAAGGTGGTACTTTCGGTAGGTATGGAATTTTATTTACTGCTAATCTTCATTGTAAAGATACATTTTCTTATTATATATCTTTGTAAGTATTATTTGTAAGTGTATTATGTATCTATGTAAGTCAGAGATAACAACCTAAACATTAGATTACCAAACAGATAAAACCACTGTTTCTCAGGGAAAGGAATTTCATTTAGTTGAAAATGATCAAGAATATGACAAAATTCTCAGTATATCTTTCAGTAGTTGGACCTGACCATCGTGGTAAGTTGAGCAGCACCTAGACATATAACCACAGATGTAGAATCATCTAATTCCATTGAATTTTACTCCAATTGTACTTCAACTAATGTTTATTATAAAACTTTTTAAACTTTATTCTTATTTTCTCAACTAAGACTCATACATTTAGAAAATCTGATATGTAGTTGCTTTGAGAGTGTGAATCATATTCCTTCACAATCATTTCAAATAAACTTGCCAGCTTTTTGTTCTTTGAAAAAAGGAATTTGATTTTTAAAAATAAACTATATTTGGCACTAAGTGTTAAAAATGAGTGTTATTACTGAATAAATGTGGCTATTAGAATCTGAAGCTAAGGGGAAAGAAATCTAGAAACAAACACAAGTAGATTTCTTGAGAAATTTATATTCTGTCCTGGACATCTCAGTGATAAAGGAGAAATTCAAAGGGTTCTGAGCAGTAGCAGGTGCTGTGAAGCATCCATTCATTCTCCTCACTGAGATGGGCACCTGTCTGGTGTATTACTTAACCATGTGTTATGGCTTTACAGAATGATGAATTAGACTGAGTTTCTTTTCCTAAGAATATAAAGACTTAGTTATAGGTCAGATACATAAACATATTTGTGTGACATTTCCTGAGGATCTGTGAACAGATAAGCAATTATAACAAACTAAACACATGATTACATCCAAACTCTTAGTGAACGAGTGAGTTTATTGGAGTTACTTAACTGGAGCCCAGCTTACTTAGCAGTGTTACTGGAAAACAAAACAAAACAAAACAAAACAAAGCAAACAAACAAAAAAAAACTAGTGTGAATGATGACTGAAGTTGGATCACTGCTGCTAGATCAATTAGATCAATTGGATAGTCTCTCCTTCCCAGCAATTATCACTGCTTATATAATTGTGGGCAGAGGAGTATGGATCTCATGTACTTCAGTTACTTCCTGAGCCTTATAAGTTGCACTAAGTTTCTGAGTCTAATGAGTCTCTTTTCTGCCACCATACAGGGGATATTTATTATTTTAGTAAGAGGAAATGGTCTTACTAAACAGTTCCATAAATATTTTCTTCTAGTCACTGAACAAAACAGATACGTGTTCTTGCTTAGAGTGTAATGCATTGGTTTGGTTGGGGAATATATTCTCTGTGTGAGAAATTAATAATTAAATTAAATCCTTAACTTGATTATGGGGTTCCGTTTCTTATCTGGCATATGAAGTCAAGTAAAATTACAAGTGATTACATTGACTTATCCATTAACACCACAAAGCTTCAGTATGAAAGTAAAGGAGCGCATTCAGCACAGAGGCAAAGCAATAAACACTGAGTACAATTTCACTGATGCCAACCACTCAAAATTCCATTTGCCCTATCTACATTAGTTTCTTTTCCCTTTCTGTGATGTGACTTTTTCATGTGGTTTGCCTTTATCTCTTTACTCCTTATAAGAGAAAAACTTCTCCAGAGCTTGTAAGACATTGATGCAGTTGATAGGGAGAAATACAACCTTGGACTTCAAATATTCCTAGTCACTGCTCTAAGAATAAGGGGTTGCAAATGTTTAATGAAGTTTATCCTCTCCCAGAAAGTCGATCATCTCTTTGAATAACAAGTAGCCTTCCTTTTGGGAACCAAGAACATACACCTTGAATGTTTCAATGCCGTAACCCTGTGTGCTGAAAGATAAGGTCAACATGTCTCATTTATGCCTCCATTTTTTTTAATTAAGACTATTAAGTCAGGCCAACTCAGATTTCAGTGTCAATGAATTGAAACTAAGCTATGGAGTGATTATGTAAGTAACTGAAAGAAAACAATAGGCAGAGAAAACTTGAAGACTGTGGACTGTAACAGGGCCATCAGCATCTCCTTCAAAGATGCCTGAACAAAATGGTGAATGAGAAAGGGCTCCAGGTTACAGTTACTGCTATTCTACTAACAAGTGCAGTAGTCAAGAGTTATCTGTACATAGCAAGTTAGCACTGGAGGTGTATAGCAAGGAGCAGTAAACCTTGCCGCTACTCATTTCTTATCATGGAACTATGGGTTAAAACTCCTATCAAAACCAGGGTCGTCAATTGTAGAGGTTCTGCTACTACCCACAGGACCTTGGCAAAGGCCTTAGCCTTTATGCCTAGCAGGAAGGAAGTGATGAACTGAAATGAAGTGAAATGTTTCCTCTTGTTCTATCTAAAATTACAGAGTTTTTGGATTCTGCTGGCTTTCTTTATCATTATTCAAATCAGTTCTTCCAATTGACTAAATTATTCTGAGGATGGGATGCCCTTGATATCAAGCAGGTGTAAACAGCTTATGGAAGTTGAAGGTCTATCAAATGCAGCAGACACTTCAGGGAGAAATAAAGAGTGAGGTTTAAATTAAGTGCGATTCCGGATAAAAACCAGTGATGCATGTACTTTCAAATTTTTCTATGAATGTCAAGTTAAAGATACCATCATAACTCTGATGTTCCTTGAAATTTACCTTCACTATTCATGAAACTGAAATTTGGGCCAGTCCCAGTAAATGGATAAGAAAATAAACATTATGAGAAATACAAAGGTATTTTAAATTGCTCTCCTCTTTTGAATGTGTAATGAATTGAAATGTGACAGGACGATCTCTGAACAATGAGGTATATTGTTATGAAAATATGATTGCTATACTTGTGATGTTTAACATGAAATATAATGTCTTCTAAAGTTGAACTTTCATAAATTACACTTATGTGACTGAATGCCCATGCTTGGAGAAAGTTAATGGGAGACTAAATCAATGCTTACTTAGTGAAGCCAAAGTTTTACAGTGCAAATGAAGATTTTAAGAGAGTCTGTAGGGTTTCTCACATGAGATAATTAAAAGTTAAGCCTAATGTAGGATTGATGACTCAATTAAAAACTTCACATGAATCCTAACTTTTTAGGCCAGTCAGAATGGAGAACTGAAGTGCTTCTGGGTTCCAATTCAGTCACACAATTAACTTCTCGGTTTACCTATATAACGCTTTCAGAGAAGTCGCTTTGTACATAAGTAAGTCGCCAGATATCTGTACAAGTTTCATGGGAGTGGGAGTAGCTATAAGTGCTACTCTATACATTAGTGATAACTCTTCCTCCAAAGACAAGACAAAAGCAGAACACAAATCCAACCTTTGTACCTTTGTCCTTTCCCATTTTTGATAGAAATGTGATTGCTCTCATCTAATTGGCTAACAGTGATGAGAAACTATGCATATAATTAAGAGGCTTGTATAACTATAGAAATCGTAGAATTCATGACCTGAATCCAATACAAGTCAGTTTTTTCTGTATTGACACAACCTTACTAATTGGCCATTAATCAATCAAGTTCTAAATTTGTTTTTCTTTTACAAAATCATTGTCAGAAATATTAAAGTATAAGATGTTTATGGGGAAACAAACATTTTTTTTTGATACTTTATTTACATTTCCAATGTTTCCCCCTTTCTAGGTCTCCTCTTTGGAAGCCACCTATCCCCTCCCCCTCCCCCACCTCTATGAGAGAATTCCACCTCCCACCCACCCACCCACCCACTCCCATATTCCCACCTTGACATTCCCCTTTACAGGGGTCTCTCCTCCCCCTGATGGCCAACAAGGCCCTCCTCTGCCACATATATGGTCCAAACCATGGGTCTATCCATGTGTATTCTTTGGTTGGTGGTTCAGCCTCTATGAGGACCTGGGGAAGAGGGGTTCAGTTGACACTGTTGCTCCCTCCATGGGACTGCAGACTCCCTCAGCTCCTTCAGTCCCTTCTCCAACTCCTCCATCTGGGACCTCACTCTCAGTCCAGCAATTACTGTAAAGTGAAACTTGGGTATTCCAAACGGGAAACAAACATTTTAACTAATATGTATTTCATTCCTGTATTGATATAGGAAGGAATAAATATATAAAGGTATCTTTATTATCTAAAATCTTTCATAATTTTATGAACTTTGCCTATAAAAACTTAGCTCTATAAAATGTAATACTTTAAATTCTTGCATAAAATCATAATAATGTAAAATTTATAAATAGGTATTATGCATGTTCCTAGTTAATCACATTAGAATTTCATAAAAGGATTTCTTTTGTTGATCAGTCAGGAGTGATAGAAGATGAAAAGAAGGAAAGGAATTAACATAAAAAAACCTATGCACAAGTATTTTGTGTAGTTTTATTTAGCAAAATCCATTGCCCTTACTTTTCAAACTAGAAAACTTATTCCTGAAGAACTTGTCAATCCTTCTCTAAATCACACACTCAGTAAGCACATGAGAAGAAATTCAAGCCTTTGTCTTATGCCTAGAGCCATCTGTTTGGTATACCATGTTACATCTTCACTTATTATAGATCTGATTTCTCTCATGTTTGAACCAAATACTGAAAGGCTCTAAAACACAGAACATTGGTGGGATATCTATCAATACTGATTTGTATTTCCATAAAAGTTGTAAATTATAATATGAACAAGAAGTATTCTCTTCAGGGATTATGTATTGTTCATGTTTCATTGGCTGCTCTCCAGTCACCTCAGCAATATTATTCACCCTAAGGCCACATCAAGGTGAATAGTTATTATTGAACAGTGGCATGACTTTTCTCATTCTTGTTTAAAGGACAGCAAAACAGAAGCAATGGGGACATTTCCACAGAGTTCCTGGAATGCCTCTTTTGTAGAAGAGGATCACTTTACATGTTAGTGTGGCTACCTTTGCACAGGCTCAGCTTCCCCCCTGTGGTTTAGTATCAGACCTAAGCAATTCCCCCAGTTCTCTTTGGTCATATCCCATCAAAACATTTTTCCTCCTAGCTTATGTTTCCTTGCCTTCACTCCTGGGTTAATATCCCAAATCTGGCTTAAAAGTTTCAGTTTAATAGACGCATTGACACTTCAGTGTCCAATAAACAACTTATATCTCTGAGAAGTTAGTGAATCTGGAACAGAGCTCAACTTTTGCCAAACTTTTATTTTCTTTTTATTGTTTCCATTTATTCCATAAAGCAATCCAGAATAAGTAATGTGTCAAGTAGAGGAATTTTAACCCAGCAACATGGCTGCTCTGGCAAGGCATCACATCCAAAGACCTTCTAGGTCTACATGATCTGGCCAGAAAGCAGACATGCTCTGGATTACAGTATGATCTGACTGGAATAGTACACACCTTTAATCCCTAATAATGAAGGTAAGATTAGTTTGTAGAATGAAGCAACCATGTTTGAAAGTGACATCTAATTGAGGGGCAGACAAAGTGATAGATCAGAGACAGATTTGACAGAATGAGTTGGAGATGGAGATAGGATGTGCTTTCATGAGAACAAAAAAAAGAGGCTACTTAAGAACAGCGAGAGGAAAAAAAAAAAAAAAAGGTGGTAGTGTGGTGTGTGTGGCAGTTTTTCCAGGACAGTTTTACAAAGATGGGTCACAGAGAAAACAAGCTAGACACTGGTAAAGACAGAATGAACCAGAGAATGAGAAGGAGCCCGAAGATTAGAACACATTTCCAACATTAGTATGAGGCCAAGCAGAGCAGTCCAATCAGAAGTCAAGAGAAGCCAGATTGAGTCAGTTGGCTTGGAAGATGAGACTATATGGAGGCTAGATGTTTCCAAGCTTGGCCTAGAAATAGATAGAACAAGGAAAGAACCACTATGGACTCAGCTCGAGCTATATATTGGCACAGCTTGAGTTTGGCTCTCATCTCATTCCATCATCCAAGAAAATAAAAGTAATACTTACAGTGTCACACGAGGTCTAGACTAGGAAATAAAGCAATGCACAGCATTTTAATGAGGGAGAGGATTAGGGAATTAATTGTTTAGAAAATTACTAGACTAGCAAGAGAAAGTAGAGACTGGGAATTATTATTCTTTAAGAGTGCTAACCACAATACATAGCAACCGAGAAAGATTAGCCCCTACTAATAAAACAGCTGCCTCTGAGGTCTGAAGCTAAGACTCAGAAACCTGAGCCTGAGATAGTACCAATGTGGCTGCAATTACCTCCAATGCCTCTTAACTATTAACAACTGGTGGAATAGACACTTATGTTCCTGGTGAAAATATCACATATCAGAAGTTTCTGTTCTGAACTAAAATATGACCTTTAAATGTGCTTCTTTTTAACAACTCCTTAGACATATGGTGACAGTGATATATCTTAATTTTATTATATCATTGAAGGCTAATTTTTAAATTCCATGTTTTAGTATTCTATGGTTAAATTCTTATAAATAATTGCCAGGTACAGAGTCTTTGTTAAGGAGCTTCAACTTTTTGTCTATGCTGAGTCTCCTGATGATTATATTGTCCTCACTGGTTATAGGCTATTGGAGAAATGCATTTGGTCTTTAGAAAGCGAGAATACTTAATCAGTGCATTCTGCAATTGTCCTGCTCTACTTATAAAAGGAGACATTCTTAATTTTTGTTGGAGTCTTTGTTCATTTTTATTCACAACTTTATTATTTAAAAATATGAATGTGACACTAACAAAACTTAGTTCATAATTATATTTCTCACATGAAAAATCAATTGACAAAAATGCCTTTGCAATATCATTTAAATCTGGAGCAAGAAAAGGAATCTTAATTAAAGTTGAGGAGTTGAATATATTATTTGAAGTACTACAGAAAATTAATTATATTCAGAAGGAAATATGATGCTTTTAGCTCTGAGAAGAACAATATCTATGATGAGAAACCAATCTGGGATTTTTATGTGGATCCCAGAATAATTTTTGTGTCTTAAAGTTCATTAGTGAATTATGCTGTATGTCTTTGGGAAGACTTATTTAAATACACATACAAATAACGCATGGCTACATACATTGGAAAACCTGTATTTAAGTCAGCATGTTGATATCGTAGTAGTCTAGGGAAAAGATACCTGGTTCCTTAGTAGAAACAAACAAAAAAATTCAATTTCCCTTATCTTCTAGGCTTGGTATTATTCTCTTTTTGAATACGATAATTCTCACAAAAACATATCTTCGAGATTCACCCATTGTAAAATTGTGGTTGTTATTTTAAATTGTTATTAATGTACCTAATAGCTTGTTAAATTTATAGAGATTAAAACATAAACTTTCATATATTATAATTATTTTTATTTAGTTCTGCTAGCACTGAGAGCAACTAAGAGCATGTGACTGGGTACTGGGAATGTGAATGAATAACTTACACTCTCTAGGGATTTATTCAAATCTTGGTAAGCTAGCTATCATTATTCTAATTTTACAGCTGAGCAAATAGAATATTTACAACAAAGGAAGATAAAATATTTAACATCTACCATAGCTGAGACTGATAACTGCCCTCGCAACTTAGGGAATGATTATTAAGACAGTAAAAGTTACTTTATGTTTGCTTAACAGTAATGAGTATACTGCTATATTTGATTGAGGTGTAAAGCAATAAAGATGGAGTATGTTGGGTTTAATTGAGCCATAGGAATACCGTTTATAAACTTGTGTTGATTCTTTTATCATACTTCTGTGCTCTAGATGTCTTACAATTTGCCACTTGAAGATACAGATTTTTAACCTTTCAATAAATCTGAAGCCTCCAAAATCTTTGAACAAAACATTCAGGTTAGGAACAGTGTTTCTATGGCCTCCTCAGTGGGAATTTGGTGGAAAATACAACTCAAGATAATTCTTAATAGATGTATTTATTGGCTCATCCCTACATGTTTCCAAAAAGCCTGCAGCTGTACTGAGTATGCAGGTTGTTAGCCTAGAAATGTTCTCAAGATGGAGAAAGTCAGGTTATGTTTGTGGCCTCAGATCATATAACTTATAGTTGGCTTATTCAGAGTTCACACCATATTACTCTTGTATAAGATTTCTAGTGACATCTTTTAATATTTTTTCAACAGATCTATCTCTGTGGACACAGATATAGATATATGTACATATTTTTTCAGTCATTTACAACATTAACCTATATATATATATACACACACAACATATCAATATTTGTACATATGTGGGTATATCTATAAAAATATATAATAGGACATTCAACAACTGCGAAAATGGACAATCTATATTCATGTTACAGATTGAAGCTTAAACTCTGCTAAACTTCACAAACAGAAGAGAAAAACAGAACAGGTGTTAAACCCAGAGTGAGTTTTCTAAACATATTCCTTTTCCTACTTGAAGTAATGCAAAGGTTTATGTATTTAATTTTTCACATTTTTTATCTATTTGAGAATTTCAATATGTTTTGATCCTATTTGCTTCCCAGCTCTCCCCAGATCTGCCCCCATTCCCTATCTATCCAACTCTGTGTCCTACTTTTTTTTTTAAACAGTTCAAAATCAATTTGTGCTACCCAAATATTCTTGGATGTCTGATCTTTCTCTGGATCAACTCTTATTAGAGAAAAACAGTTCTTCTTTTCCCACCATCTAACATTTACCAATAACTCCATAGCTAGGGGTGCTATTCCATGTCCATCTCCCTTCATGCTGAGATTTCATCTGGCTGGAGAGTGCCCAGATTTCATGCATGTGGTCATAACCATTGTGAGTTTGTATGCTCTGTTACTGTGTCCTGAAGACATTGTTTCCCTGTAGTCATCTCTTGCCTCTAGCTCTTACACTCTTCCTGCCCCATCTTTTGCAATGATACCTGAGCTTTGAGATATTTATATATGTATATAAATATCTATATTGTATATATTATACATTATTAATATATCAATTATTATCATATATATATTATATATACATATTTATACATCTATATATTTATATATCTATATATTTATATAGATATAGCTTTATATATTCCCTGAAAGGCTATGCATACTACAGTCACTTATTTTCTTCTTAGGCAGTTGTCTTTGTTAATTACCATCTACTGCAATAGAAACTTCTCAGATAAACCTAGATGGATTAATCTATCAGTATGACAAGCATTTAGGAATTGGATTAATACTATGACCATTTAGCAGCACAACAGTAATAGGTTCTCCCCTAAGGTCTCTGACTATTTATTTGCAGTTTCATGGCCTCATAATGGTGCAATATATTAACTTCATCTTGTGGAACATAAATCTAATTGGAACGTGATTGGTTCTCACCATGATGTTTATGCCACTATTGTTCCGTTGGGCATGTCTTCCCAGGCCGGTCACTGTTGAAGTGTGCAGAAGTAACAGAATGAGTGATGATTACTTTCCTCCTCTTGTGGTTTACACTGCACATTCTAGCACTGTGGAAGCTAGCCAGCAGGATGAAGCTTGGTTTCATCATATTATGTGATTGAAGTGTCAAGTGTCTTCAGTAATCAGATCTTACTGTCAAGTTCTGGAGAGTAAGTAAGATCTATGATTGCCATAGTCTTTAATGCATGAGGGTCTATTATTTTTATTGTATCTCCTCTAGGTTTATCTTTCTGTAATTTCTTTGCATCTTTCCTATTATTGTGTATAAATCTTATAAAACAGAAGTTTAAATTTAGTTCATTTTTGTTGTTTTTAAAATAGCACTATAAAAGCTACACCCACCAAGCCAAATTACTTCAGCCTAAAGGCAAGTTTTAAATCAATTCTGGAAGACAAATTTAGCTGAATAAGTGACAAAGCCCTAAGAACATTCTAGTTGAGACCTGGTGAGTATTCCTAGGAGCTAGTCTATGACCTGAGACCAGAGGTAGAGTTCCTGTGCCCCAGGGATTTTTGTAGTAACTTAGACAGACAGACAGACAAACAAACAAACAAATAAATAAAGGTACAGGGCCCTGAAAATGGTCAGAAGATTCTGAGTAAGATACTTTTATATTTTGCAGCATATTTAATCTTCTGTAGGACAAGGATGATCTTATAACATAATAGAAGCTACTTAGATTTAAAACAGAGTAAGCTTACAAAAAATGTTCAACCACACTATAGCGCCATTAGACAAGTATAAGTCAAAATTACACTGAGATCTCATTCCATTCTGCCTAGAGAATCAGTCATTAAAAAAAAATCAGTTAACAGCATATGCAGGGAAAGATGTAGAGAAAACAGAAACTTACATAATACTGGTGGGAGCATAAACTAGTTTAGCCTCTATGGAGGTCAGTATAGAAATTCCTTCTAAGGCAAAATTAAATCAACTTGACTAAGACATACCATGACTAGGTATTTTATTTAAAGGACTGGATGTTGGGATGTTAGAGATAAATGTATAATATCAATGTTTCCTGTAGTCCTATTCATACTTGTGAAATTTTAGAGCCAACCTAAGTATACAATGAGAGAGAGAGATGCAAATAAAATGTATATTTATAGAAATGTTTTCAGCCAGAAAGAAAGATGAAGTTATGTGATTTGCAGAAAAATGAATAAAACTGGAGAAATCATATTAAGAACATTAAGTCAATCTCAGAAAAGTAAATGTCATGTTTTTTTTCTCATTTGTGGTTCCTAGATATTGTTTTAATTCTAAGAGACACACTAGCTTGTTTATTTTAAATTATTTACGTTTATATTTTTAATTACAATATAATTATATAATTTTCATTTTCCTTTCCAAGTCCTTCTATGTACTCTCCTTCTAAATCACGATCTCTTTTCCTTTGCTGTTGTTTTATACACACACACACACACACACACACACACACACACACACACACACACACACACGTATACCACATGAGCCTGGGGAGCATATACGAATACAATCGGCTGCTGGTCCATTTAGTGTGACGTGAATATATATGACTTCAGGGCTGTCACTTGGGATTGATAAACCAATTAGTCTTATTCTCAGAAGAAACTGTCTCCCCCCTCAGTATTTGTTAGTTGCTTGTAGCTCGTTTTCTACTGATGGGCCTATGAAACGCCATCCTTCCATGCTATGATATCTATTGGTAATGTACTTCTTCAGGATTTATGTAGGCAGCCATATTGTTGATTTATTATGGGTGAAGCTTCTCTGTCATTTTTAGGTTACACAATCTCATAACAGAGTTCCTGGTTCTCTAGCACTTACAAATTTTCTCCTTCATCTTCTATGCTGTTCCTTGAGCCTCAGGAAGGACGTTAAGTTATAGATCCATCCACTGGGGCTGGGCATCCTATAATTGATTGATCTCTGTATTTGGACCAGTTGTGATTTTCTGTAATGGTCTCTGTTTTAAAGAGAAGTTGTTTCTTTGGTGAGTAGTGAGAGCTACACTTATCTGTGGGTATAGGAATAAATTCTTGGAATGCCGTTGGGAATAATGCTAGTTTAGCAAACTGGTGGTAGTAAGTTCTCCTCTAGGATCTATGTTCACGCTATCCTTGGGGTAGCTGGCTGTTTTCAGGTTTCCAGTACCTGCCATAATTCCTTTCCTATTGAATTGGCCTTAATTTCAATTAGATCATACTAAATGAAAGTTCTATGCATTTTGCCATCATTATAGAAGGCTTTATGAGGGATGGTAAGAGAGCTAACTTGCTTTTAAAGGAATGAATTGTCTCTGGGTCCTTGGGGTAGGTACAGAACATCGCCTTGCTGCTAGTTTACCTTGAAATCTGCATTTATTAGGTAAAAACTTGATAGAGATACTTTATTGCTTTAAGATAAATCATAGACAAACAAAACATAAGAACACTGATTATTATGTTATAGTTACTATATTACATATTTTATATTATTTTATTATATAATTATAGTATATAATAAATATAACATATATAATAATATATAAATATTATTATAACATAATTATGCGACATCTCCAGAGCATGGCTTCTCATCCTCACTAAGGCTGATCTTAGGACCAGCTAATTTTTTTATTGTGGGAGCTACCCTGCACATTGTAACGTCCATGGGACCTACCAATTAGATATCCATGATACTTTCTGAGTGAGAACATGAGAAAGTATTTTCATGATTTGCCAAATATCCTCAAAGGGACATAATTGTCCCAACTGAAAAGCAAAGCTAAAGGGCAAATGTATGAGAGGCATTTTTAAAAAAGAGGGCCGTGTAGTTTGCTGATTGTTCATGAAATTTCAAGTACTGAAGTTAAAAAAAAATTATTACTCATAGAACTTTACTCTTCCTGGTTCCAGTGATGAGGATCTCATACCAAGAGTCTCATGGTAAATGGAGTGCCATGAAAAACATCAGTACAGCAAAAGTGCTCTGGGCAGACTGATACCATTCACTCTATTTATGGAGCTTTTCGAATATTAACTACAATCTATCAGGAATCCACCTGCATAGGCTATATTTTCACATGGACTTCTGTTAACCTGACTATGTACATTTATATATACTTATGAGGAGGAGGGTCATGATATTTTAAAAAGTGATTTGTATGGGATGAGGTGTGTATTAGCAAGTAAGTTTAATTTGTACATTTTTTTGGTTATCACATATGTAATTATTGCATGTTATTTTCTTTTCTTTATTTAAATATTTATCTTTAATCTTTTTTTTACAGTCCAGTCATTATGCCCCTGCCGGTCCACCCTATAACAGTTCTTCATTCCATTCCTCTTCCCCCTTCTCTAAGAGGATGTTCCAGACCCCAACCCCCCACCCTGCTAGGCCTCCCCATTCCCTGAGACCTCAAGTCTCTCCAGGGTTAGGCATGTCTTTTCTTTCACTGAAGCCAAACTAGGCAGTCTTCTGCTGTATATGTGTCAGGGGTCTTGGTCCAGTTAGTGTATGCTGCCTGGTTGGTGGCTCAGTGTCTGAGAGATTTTGAAGGTCCGGGTAATTGAGACTGCTGGTCTTCCTATGGGGTTGCCCTCCTCCTCAGCTTCTTCCAGCTTTTCCCTAATTCAACCACAGGGGCCCTGACTTCAGTCCATTGGTTGGGTATAAGTGTCTGCATCTGTCTCAGTCAGCTTCTTGTTGGGTCTCTCAGAGGACAGCTCCTGTCTATAAGTACATCATAGCATCAGTAATATTGTCAGGCTTTGGAGCCTCCCCTTGAGCTAGATCCCAATTTGGGCTGGTCACTGGGATCTCCTTTCCCTCAGTCTCTTCTCGTTTTTGTCCCTGCAGTTCTTTTAGACAGAAACAATTCTGGGTCAGAGTTTTTGACTGTGTGATGGCAACCTCATCCCTCCACTTGATGTCCTGTCTTTCTACTAGAGGTGGACTCCACAAGTTTCCTCTTTCCACTGTTGGGCATTTCATCTAAGGTACCTCCCTTTGAGTTCTGAGAGTCTCTTACCTCTCAGGTCTCTGGTATGTTCTAGAGGCTCTCCCCCATCTCCCAACCCCTGAGGTTCCATAATCGGGGGTACAGAAGTCCTGAGGGCCAACAGAATGAATGGAAATATTTTCTTGTCTTTCAAAGTTAAAGTTAGTGACTCAATTTCAAATTTTAGAGCATTAACTGTGTAACTACTGATAAAATCTACTTGTCCTTAAGTCTTAAGTGAACATTTATTCAATTGACAGAAAGTAGAAGACATAGGCATGTGTATTCACTTGTGTTTGTGGGATGTATAAATGATGCCTAACTGTACAGGAATGCAAGATAGAGTATCAAGTAGAGCAAGAGAGCCAACATCATGTGACACACTCTGTGGCTTCTTTGCCAATTAATGTAATCTTTAGGGACAGTGTGCAGGCCTAAATAGCACTACACAACTAATCTCATGTGAGACCTCAGCCAATTACAACAATAGCTCCAGTCTCCGTATAGTATTGAAAGCGAAAGGAAAGATATTAGATATAAGCAAAATATTTTGGTATAGATTTGGGCTCTAGGATACATTAAAGGAGGTAACCCTACTGCTGAGGGGATGTGGGAGAGTGAGATGATATATTCCCAATTAGTTTTCTTCTTATAAGTATTCTCAGTCTGGGGTACTGGAAACAATCTCACATCCATAGAAACCTCTGAAAAGCCTGTGCTTAGAACTTCTCTTTTTCTTCCTAGTTAAAATGTGCAATCAAATCTTCCTTCAGCCATGCAAAATAAAATGTCACATGTACTTCTTTCAACATCATCCAAGGAACTCACAAGCTCTTCCCTTGAGAACCATACATGTCTCCTCCTAGTGTAGCAGACATCACGGATAATTGCAATTCAAAGTATTTCTGCAATAAAAATAAAAATATGGAATCTTTGACTCACATAATGCAGTTCATCTAACAACCAAATCTTTGGGGTAAACATAGTTTCTATTTACAGGAGAGATGCAGTAGCCACTAGATAGCTACTATTAAACAATGTAATTATTATCAATGTAATGAATCTGGATGTGCAAACAATGAAATAAAATATCTTGACATGCTTTTTCTGCAAGAGGAATGTCCATTCAGATACCCAAGTATGCTTATTCCGCACGTGGCTAGAAGTGAACACAGTCAGGACCTTATATACTCATATCACTACATCTGCAGAGCATCCATCTTCTCTTCTTCCTGCCATTTGGTCCATTCCTGGTCCATTTTTGGACCAGGGCACCAGTCCACTTCAGTCTTCATGTCATCTATGCACTGTGATTTTCTTCCTAGATCTAAGCCACTCTTTCCTGTTCCTTATCTTTAACCATGTATCTTGAGGACTGTTTTAAATTAGCCATCCTCAGTAAAACTGTAAGACTTCCTCTGAGGGAGAAGATTGCAAAGTGGTCACACTATTACTGCTGTGGATAGAGGGCCATGGTGAATGAAAAGTGCCTTCAGTAACCACCATGCAAAATGTCACCACAGTGTGAAATTCCTGAAAGTCTATTAACTCTTCTCTTTCACCCCTTATTGCTAAATTTATTGAAATTCAATTGAGTATTGGAGAATTGCAAAGCAACTCAGGACTTTAATTAGTAAGTTTAACTGCAAGATTAAGAAAGCGAGCACATTTCCACACATTTTCTGAATTCACTCAACATGAGCCCCCAGTCTGTAATAGCTGATTTCCCATAGCTTTCTATATTTAACACCCATATTTTTAATTTTATGAAAATGGTTAAATTTTATTCTATTGTATATAAATATACCCAGATTTCAAAAACTAGATTGTTATTTGGTTTATGTTTAGTTTTTTTAGAAATATTTTAACCTTAATAGCAGTAACTTCAATGCAGAACCTACAAATATCATGTCTTTCTCTATATTTTGTTACTTTGTTTTAGGTAAGCTGGCATATAATATTAGTTCTGTAGAAGAAATGCACTTCAGTAGTGATAAGTTGGGGTGTTAAGGCTTTTGTGTAGTTTGTATTCACAAAGTTCATGTGCTCAAAGTTGGTTCCAGTTTAGATGTATTATGATGGTCAAAATTTTAAGGATTGGGACCTAGTAAAAGTAAGAGATCATGGATGAATCAATGTTATCTCACAGTAGTAGGTAAATTCTCATGTGACTATATTCCTTCTTCCCAGAATGGGTTGTTCCCAAACCAGGCCATTTCTTGCATTTGACTCTACAATCTCTCCCAAGATGTGGTGCACTAGAGGGCTTCATTACAGCCAGTGTCGAGTGTTTGAACTCCTCAGGGACCAAAATTGTAATGAAACATATAACTTTTATGTTGTAGCAAACATTAATTGGTGACTTCTACCTCACCTTAGATCATTCAGTTTCCAAATAAACAGCACAAAACCTGGATATTTATACTAAGCCTTAAAGCACTAGAGCAGAGCAAATATCAACCTGCTGTGCTATTTTGTCTACTTTCCTATCAGTCACCCTGAGATATAACTTCGCCATGTTTCACCTGGGCCACTACTACTCTAACTGGCCAACCCACATGGTGGGTTCTCATGATCCCTTATCCCATGGTATCTTCCCTCTTTTCTCTCTCTGCTCTCCGTATGGTCCTCCTCAGGCCCTATGCCCAGCAACAAAAGATCTGCCTTCTCTCTTCTTCCAGCTATAGGTTATCAGCATCTTTATTCAACCAATAGTTTTAAATTAAGTAGCAAGGTTTCACAGCATTATCTGGTGTATGTGAGGATTCCGTCATCCCTGAGGCAACCAGATCTTGAGGAACAATATTTAGCACTACAATACATGGCAACAGACGAAACCTCAACACATTAAATCTCTTGTTACATTGACTCAAAAAACACTAAGGTAGTGGATGAGCTTCCCCTCGTACAGAGTCTTTAAGTCATTTGCTGTCCCGACCAAAAGGGACACTATCCTTGACCTTTCACCTTGAACTTAGGTCAGTCACAATGTTTGTAATTGTGGTACATAACATTATTTCAAGGTTCATTTATTATGTCATATTCAAGAACAATGTTAATCTTTATAATACAAACCAAGGTGCATTTCACAGGAAGTTGAATCTAAGGACAAACTGCCATAGTCACTTACTCTGTTCTTGAAGATCATTAATGGTGATTAGAATTTTGTTTCTCTTCTGTGTTTGTGTGCATGTCATTATAAAATAATAGAAGCTTCAGGGACCACTGCATTGCTCATGAATGTAAAACAAAGTACTCCAACTTGATATACTAATCATTAATTTCATTCAGAATGATAAAGAAATTAATTAATTTTAATAAAAGTCCTATTGACATTCAGCATCCCATAGAGAGGAAACTTCCAAACATGATATATGAGTAAAAGAGAGTAGGGAATAAATATTTCTGGTTTACTGTGAAGTTTTCATCTTGTTGGCACCTGGAACTGGAAGGCCTTCAGCACCTGGGTAAACTTGTGGCTGGAGAGGTCACTTCATGAACAAGTAGCATGTTGTTTTTCATTCGGGAGTTGGTGACAAAGCTTGAAAACAATCATGCCCTATGCAGTGACTGGAAGGCATGGTAATCAATAGATGCAGACTATAATCATCATTATGTTTTCATTTGGGGGCTACAACAGTGTTGTTAACTTGATATAATCACCATTATAACTGCATATTCTTTCCTGAAGTCAGTTACAGCTAGAAAAACTCTAGCAATTAGAGATGTGCTCATTAACAAACCTATATCTATACTGCCCCGGACCCATTAGTACTATTGTCTCCCAGTGCCTGAAGTCACAAAGTCAAATCAAGTTATTAAATAAAGACTCACCTGCTTGACTTGTGGAAGAGATGCCATGTTGATCCACCCACTACTAACTGTGGGAAGCTTCCGTGAAAACAAACACCATGGTTCTACTCTGAGAACATGCCTTGTATTTCAGAGCAAGCTCTCTACTTAGTGGCCCAGTGGGCCACTTGCTAGAAATCTTTCCTCATTTCCTGAGATCTTAACTACTCAGTGTGTACACTATAGTACTTCCTAACTGAAGAGCAAACAAACGGTGTGATGGTGATATTAACTGATAAGAAAGTCAAGGTGTGTAAAAGCAATTGGCTCGTGCGATAAACAGTCTTAGGAGGAAAGACAGACAGCATGGGTGTTTGCAACTGGGCACAAATGCACTTTTCTTTCTTTCTTTTTTCTTTTTCTGCCAATACCATGCAGTTTTTATTACTATAGCTCTATAGTACAGTTTGAAAGTAGGGATAGTGGTAACTACAGAAGTTCTTTTGTTATACAGGATTGTTTTATCTGTCTTGGGTTTTTTTTTTTCTATTTTTCTTTTTTTTTAAAATAAATTGATACTTTATTTACATTTCCAATGCTTCCCACTTTCCAGGTCTCCACTTTGGAAACCCCCAATCCTCTCCCCCCTCCCCGCCTCTATGAGGGTATTCCCCCACACATCTGCCAGCCCACCCACTCCTGTCTTCCCACCTTGACATTCCCCTTTACTGGGGCCTCTAACACAAATGCACTTTTCAAAGTCACTACATTCTGTGGGCCTTTGCTTGCCTTGATAATGTGGACATTACACAACTATAGTTTTCTTGAGCATTAATATGATAAATTCGAAGAACCAGTTACTTGGACTAGACAAGAGATAAATATATAGATAGATAGATAGATAGATAGATAGATAGATAGATAGATAGATAGATAGATAGATAGATTTCATGAAGAAGCAACCGGCAAACTTCCCCTAGGTAAATCAGACAAAATATGAGTTAACCGTAACTTTTTTTTTTTTCCTCCTTTTTTATTTTTGATACTTTATATACATTTCCAT
>CM052700.1:140344050-140354646 GCA_028551405.1 Uromys caudimaculatus
TATACCCCCCATCCCCTCCCCAACCCGCCTCTAGGAGGGAATTCCACCTCCCACCCCACCCCACCCCCGTCCACCCATCCCCATTTTCCCGCCTTGATATTCCCCTTTACTGAGGCCTCTAACATCCTCAGGCCCAAGGGCCTTTCGTCTCTCCCTGATGGCCATCGAGGTCATCCTCTGCCACATATGTGGTCCAAACTAACCGTAACTTTTGTTTGCATTTATTTAAATAAAGTGATTTTATATGGCTAGATAATATGTACGTATATATGTTTGGGAAAGAAAAATAAGAATAATATAAGAATAATATAGTGGTGTGCCTTATTTTTATTATTTCTAGAATAAAGACAATAGTTTTGTTTATCTTCTTTATGATGATGTTAAAATTAGTCAGCATGCATGAAAAAATAATTGGAAATGAAAAGTGTCACTTAACTGTTAAACAGCATATTTTCACCTTTCATTTCTTTAAAAGAATATCTCTACATTGGTCTTTGTAAGTATTCTGTTAATTATCGTAGAGTATATAAACACAGTGAGGTAACTGATTGGATGTGAGAAAAAGCAGTCTGTATAAAATACCGCTGTCATCACCAAAGTCTGACTGGGTTGCATGGAGAGACACTACCTGAAATTTTCTACATGAATATTTTCACAAAGGTATACAATTGAATTAACAAAGACAACCTTCCTACTTCCAATAGTTAATTGTTGCACAAATCAAAATCAAATTATAAATATATACTTGCCCAGCAAGCTGTCACAGTCTCTCCTAATTAATCTGCCGAGACTTAAAAGTATAGAATTATGTAAGGTGAGTTCTATTGCTACAGGGAAGGAAAAATTTAGACGTAATTTTAAAAAGTAAATTACTAGTGAACCATATTAAAGAAAACAATATCAAATAAATACTGGTTAATATGTTAAAACAAAGAGTATCCTACTCCATGAGTTAAGATTCTAACCTTAATCAAATGAAAGAGCCTCTCCCCAAACTCTAGTCCCTTACTACCTACCTAGGTTGAGATTTGGATGGACGATATATCCAGCATTTCTTTTATTATTCATGGGGTTTGGTGTTTCCGTATGAAGCTTCTGGTTATATTATCAATATCTATGAATAATTGTGTTGGAATTTTGATGGGGATTGCATTGAATCCATAGATTGTTCTTGCTAGGATGGCCATCTCAGTATATTAATGCTACTGATTCATAAGCATGGCACAGTCTTTAAATCTCCTGATGTCCTTCTCAGTCTGGGGCTTGGGAAGTTCTATTTGGACCCATGTAAATAATGTGCACAATGAGATATGTGCGTTATTTTTCTCATAATAATGAGAAAAAGGAGATTTCCTTTTTCTCAGAGTTATTGAAGCAATCATCCCGCCTTCAGTTTCTTTTTGGCACACTTGCAGACTTGGACCCTGGAATGTAAGCCTCTTCAAGCCAGTGGGTGGGGACATTATTACGCCTGTTAATGTGAGAAATGTACAAAAATAAAAATAAAAATTCAAGATAACAAAGAGAATCATATAGACTATATTCAGAATCAGAGTGTCAGATTTGTGGCCGACATTGGATGTGCAAGTGACTCTGTCAACTGCAATGCTCAGTAGGCATTTGTCATCCTCTATTTTCAATGACCATTTGGTCCCACGAGTAAACTTCTCAAGGAAGGCAATTGACTTTCCTTTTGCATACATAGTTCTTGGCCCATATTTAACTTACTCAGTCCTCTTCCCTGTCACTATGCTATTATTATCATTGGCTTTCTATAAGGTTAATTGTCAATTTGCAGTCACAATATCGAAATTTTTTTCATGTAAGAGTTTAGAAAATTTAGATGAAGGTTCACTGTTTTACTCACTAAAAGCCTTTCACTTACAGTTCTCCAAGAACCAAATACAAGGCCACGCCCTGGGATTGAAAGAGTTAGCCAAGCAAATAAGGCCCTGTCCTCATAAAATTTCTGTTTGCATGAGACATAGAAAATAATAAACATAGAATGCTGAGATCTCAAGTCAAAACTGATTCTAGATAATCACCTGTAGAAAACCGAAGAAAACGATTTGTTATTCATTTATAGGACCAGGAGGATGTGGTCTGTACACAGTAAAACAAACATTATGTTTTGAAGTAAAAACCACAAATTATACAAGGGTATTATCTAACTCTAAAAAAGTCAGTCACAAGAAAATGAAGGGATGGTAGTTCCCAAACCACAGATTAATAAAATAATGAGATATATTGTAAATTAATTATATTTACAAATTAAAAATATTTTTAAATGTGAGATAAAAACTATAATGAAATAAAATAGAATACTGTCACGTGAGTCACATTAGGAGCCAAAGACTCTTAGAAATGAAAAATATCATTGTGTCGATGACAATTTCCATAAGGAGTTTGAAGTCCCAATCCCATCAGAACAAGAAAGCAATAGGAGAGAAGTTTTATTTGAGAAAATCATCCGAAATGCAGCACAGAGAGATGAAGAGACAAAGTCTGAAAGGGAAGTTAAGACATAAAGCAGGGAAGGGCAGAATTTTATCATAGTCTATTAAGAATTCCAGAAGACGTGAGGGGGCAAAATGGAAGGTGATAACACTCAAGGAGATAATGCCTAAGGGTAAGAAAAAAGGATATTCATCTTATATTTTGCTCCTGGTTTAAGTTCAGAAGAAAAATAAGTCATTCTAGAACTCAGAAAAAAATTTCTCAAGGTCCAAGCAAGAAATTCTTCAAGGCAGCACCACTTCAATAATTGATTACAAGGAATTAATAATCAACAGCAAATTTTTCAACAACCAAAACTAACAAGGAAATAAAAGCATCAAAGCACTGAAAGATAGTAATTTGTGTGCTTTCAATTTTATCCACAACCCACCGAGAACTCAAGAACCACGGCACAAAGGCATTTTAGACTGCCAAAAACTAAAGTGATTTTTCCTACTAGCACATAAATCCTTGTCTGAAAGTACACTCTATTAACAGAAGAAAAACTGAACCAGGAAGGATATTGAACCCAGAGTGGGGAGAAAGACCTGTTTTTCAGATATGTGGAGAAGCAAAAACTAGTAATGGGTGGAGGAATTGTTACCATAAATAAGAACTAACTGGGAAACAAAAGAACACCAAACTGATTCAGAGATGTTTAAGTATCTATTGAGAATTGGGAAACATCATTGGTATTGAAATTAATATTCCTCTCGTCTGCATTTAGTTTCATCCTGATTCTATACTAATGGTTGTGGTGGACAAGTGCATAGTCTACAACCAATCCATCAATCAATCAATAATCAGAGATAGTTTAACATCAGAACCATTTCCATGAGTGTATGGATTTCTGCTTCTTTGGATTTTTTTTTTTATTTGCTGTACTCTTAGATATTGTTATAGGCGCTATTTATCACTTATTCTTTGGCAAACAGTATACAAACGGTTTACCTGCTTCAACTGTTTTAATCCTGGCTTCTAAATTTCATTGTCCCATTTTACAAATGAAAAGAACAAGGAACCGGGAGGTTTTCCAGCATGTCAAGAATAGCACAGCACAGATCTGAAGGTGCCTCAGTTATGCCAGGCAGCCAAGCTTGGAGATGTTTTTGTCCTCTTGATCTTTAAACTAAAATGTATCTTGTGGGTGTAAATCCAGACATCACCAAGCAAGACACCTTGAATATCTTAGATGGCATTAAAAAGGTGCCAAAAGGGGCTATTTTTTCCCTTCTGGTTCCTCTGAAAGGGTAACCACCTCCTCTCTCACTGAAAGAGGAATACAGTTTCGTACATGTTTTGTGCCGAGTCATGGAGAGTATGCCCCTAGTTCGGAAAGAGTTCTGGGTAGTTCACTTCCTACCATAACAGATGTCATCATTTCTGGTTTTGGTAGTCTGAACCTGAATCAAGTAACAAGAATAAATCCTGCTTGCCATGGTTTTTAACTTAGTGTATTGTCGAATTTGCTAGTTGTTGATTGTATGTGCATCTAGTTGGTGACAGATATTGATCTGTAGTGTTCTGATAATGTCTTCCCGATTTGGCTTGTAGAATGATGCTGGGCTATTGTCAGATGAAAGGTATTGGACAATTTTTTATTTTCATTTTTTGATAATATTATTATTGATTAATTTCTTACTAATTCATGTTTTATTAGAGAAATTGCTACATATCGTGTAAAGTATCACTACATAGTTTAGGATGTCTTTGGATTCAAGATCAATCCTCTGCCTCATATGCCTGACTAGTGGGATTGCCGGTATGTACCAACGAGTCTGGTTTATTACCTTTTTTATGTTCTTGAAATCAGCATTGAGGGTACTTCTTTCATATATAATATTCATGTATTTATTTATTAATTTTTTCAGAGAGTTATGTATTTAATCATCAAAAATGCATTATGGGCTCCCAAGATGGCTCACTGGGAAAAGGTCCTTTCCGTAGAGCCCTCTAAGTCTGAACCCAAGGTGGAAGGAGGGAACAAATTCCTCAAAGCTGTGATCTTCATGTGCCTGCCATGTCATGTACAGGTGCACACATGTGCACATGCATACACACACAAACACACACGCACATAACCACATATAAGCACGTTTGGATTTATTGCTATTTTTAAATCATTTTTCTTGTTTTCAATTTTTTTATACCTGCTATCATTTTATTATTTTCTTCTCAATAGAAGCTCAGTACCATCCTAAAGGGACGTTTGTGAAAATCAACTTATGTCTCTCTTCAGATACACATATTTATTACTGCTGTTTTCCTCTTAAGTGTTACTGGGACTACATACCATATATTTTAATAAATTGCATTTCTATTTTCATTTTGTTCAAAATATTTTCAATATGTTTTCTGAGACTTCCAATTTTTATACATATTTTGTTTTGTAGTATGTGTTAATCTCTCAATACTGAGAAATTTCTACTGGTGTTGTTACTACTTTTCAGTTTAATCTTACTATGGTCAGAGACCATGTTTCATATAATTCTTCCTGCTTATTAAAGCCTGTTTCTGAGGCCATGTTGCTGTTTTATGTTTTTATATGGAATGTTCTATGTGAGCTTGAGAACACTGTTTGTTCTGATCTCACTTGGGTGGAATATTCTAAAACTGTCAATTAGGTCAAATTGATTGATGGTGCTACTCAGGCCAACGATATCTTTACTGATTTTCTGCCTTCTTGATCTCTCAATTATTGGCAGAGGGGTTTTGTTGACTCTTACACTAGAATAGACTGTCTATTTCTCTTCTCATCATTAGCTTTGGCCTGATAATGTTTTCTCTGGTTAGATACGTAACATTTTCTCAAAGAATTGATCCCATTATCGTGAGATATTTCATTGTTTTCCTTGATAATTTTCCTTATTTTGAATTCACTTTTCAGTAAAAGTTGACTGCTCATTATTAGACTGTAAGTGTTCTAGGCAGAGTCAAAAATCTTGTTTACCTCCAAGTACTTCTTTCTTTCTTCTTTTTCTTCCCCCTCCTCCCATACCCGCACCCCCACAACCCCCACCAGGATTTCAAAACACACAGAGAAGCAAAGACTACTTGGCATGACCAGAGTCTAAATTCAGTGTAGGTTTTAAGCCTCCCTGCCACTTCCCCTAGAGAAACACTTCTCACCCAGCAGCCTTGAATGCATTTTACAGAGGGCTTTTAAAGGTGAAAAACACAGAAAAACTACATCCTGATTGGCAGTTCCAGGAGGAAATAAACCAAGCACGAAGAGAATAGAAGTCAAAAACATGCAGTTAGCTGGGGCATTTCAACCTGGAGTTCTAGATCCTTGGGACTTTTCAAGGAGGGGTACAAAGTTTGACAGGGATGGGACCCAGCTAAGTTAAACCAAAGATGGCTCCAGCTGAGACATGATGAAGAAAACATTTTTTGTGTTATTGTTTAATTATTTATTATTTAATTTGGTTTAAAAAGCCAAATGAGGTTGTTGCCCATACCAGATATCTCATAAGTAAAAATGGTGAGTTTCCCTGACAGAGAGATCATTTTTTTATTGGTTATTTTATTTATTTACATTTCAAATGTTATCCCCCTTCCCAGTTTCCCCTCCCCAAACCCCCTATCCAAACCTCTCTCCCCCTGCTTCTATGAGGGTGCTCCCCCACCCACTCACCCACTCTGCCCTAACATTCCCCTATGCTGGTGAATTGAGCCTTCACAGGACCAAGGGCCTCCCCTCCCATTGATGCTAGATAAGGCAATCCTCTGCTACATATGCAGATGGAGTCATGGGTTCCTTCCTCCATGTGTACTCTTTGGTTGGTGGTTTAGTTCCTGGGAGCTGTGGTAGGTCTGGTTGGTTGATATTGTTGTTCTTCCTATGGGGTTGCAAACCTCTTCAGCTCCTTCAGTCCTCCTAACTCCTCCATTGATGAAGGAAACATTGCCCTGAAAACAAAACAAAACAAAACAAAACAAAACAAACAAACAAACAAAAAACCCAGGTGGATTTGGCTACTTGTGGGATCTCTTTTTTGCCACCCTTCTCCATCCTTTTTCTTCATTTTCAACCCCCTAACACTAGATAGGAAAGAAAAAGAGGATAGAGAGGAAAGGAAAGAGATCCCAGAATAAAGTCAGGGGTCAGACGGGGTGACATTATTGTCAGGCTCCTTCCTGCTGATTTAGTTCCTTGGCACAAGTTTGATCTTTGCCGTCAGAGTTCCTAATTTCTTCCTCTTGTTTCTTCTTTGCACATGACTACTTAACAAACAATGACCAACAACCACCAAAAACAGTCAACAACCAACCAATAACCTACCACGCCTCTCAGGGCCCTAGCATTTATATACTTCCTGAAAAGTCCCCAGAATTCCAAATATCAGGCAATCACAGTAACCATCTTCAGCTGACAAAATCATGCTGCTGCTAGAGCACAAGGCAAACTATAGCTGCAGTGATCAGTCTAAAGCAGCCCTATATCCCTACACCTGGGAATCAAATGAAAACACATGCCCATTGTGTTTGTCAAAGAACCAAAATTCCAAAATTGTTACTACAAAAGGAATATAGAATAATATAATGTTTGCTCATGCACATACAAACACTATATGCTTCACTAATAAGGAAAATATGTTTAGTATATGTACAAACTGCCTGCCATATGCCTATTTTGCAAGCATAAGAGCTGGAATTCTGGTCCCTAGAACCCAGACAAATGTGCATCTGTAACCTCAGAACTGGGAAGAGGAGGGGCTAAAAATATTGGGCCCCTGGAGCTTGCTGGACAGACAGTCTAACCAATCACTGAGGCCCAGATTCAGTAACTAGGCAATCAGTGAGTCCCATTTTCAGAGATGCAGTGACAGATCATGCCTTAAAAATAAGGTGGAGAAGCAATTGAAGAAGACATCTAATGTTAATCTCTGGTCTCAACGACTTACACACAGAATATACACTTGCATATTTATTACACAAACACACACACACACACACACACACACACACACACACACATACACACACAAATTTAAAAAGAAAAAGTTTTTTCTAAATTCCCAGAAAATATACTTTATTTCCCGATGTGCATGAAAGGAGAAATTACTGCTGGAATATGCAAATTTAGGTTGGACTACATTAAAAGGGTGACTCTGATCTTTTTAGATGACATGGGACTTTTAATTGGTCTATGGTCATTAAAGTAAATGGAATTAAAAATGAAGCTCTTCACTTTTCTAATTGGGACTGGGTTGCAAATGGTTTAACAGTGAACACACTATGAATGATATTTTACTTCTTTTCATTGGCTAATAGGCGTTGATCTTTTAAAGTCTATCTAAGGTTCAAAAGGTTCAATGTCACAGTAAAAAATCACTCACAGTAGAGGGAAAATTATTCTAACTGCTCTATTTTAGTCTTGTTTTGCTGCCAGGGGTGGTGGCTCATGCCTGTAATTCAGGCATTTGTGAGGCTGAAGCAAGAGAACCACTACAAGTTATAGTCAGGCCTAGGCCACCACATAGTAAATGAAAACCCAACAATAAGCAACATAAAAAGGGATTTACTGTTGCAACTTTTATAGCTCTAAGTAGGGAAAGTGTCACCTGATTTTTCCCCATTGTACATATCAAAATATATTCCCACTAGTCCCTACAATCGTGAATTATAAGAAAAATAAACACTCAAAAGAAACATGTAGAATATGTTTGGAAATAGATATAATATGACCAAATATCACAGAATACGTTAAAAGGGGTTTTATTCTTTGAGGAATACAGTATCCCAGTGTGAACAAGAGTATCCTGTTTAAAATTTGATGCTCATAGTATTTGTGCTTGTGATTACTGTAAACTAAATGCAGCCACATGCCTCCAGTGCACAGGTCAGATATCCAAAACTAGACCGAGGTAGAGAGCTGATCTGAAGGAGAGATGAGGAGTCAGAAGTGGCCATAAGAAGCCAGTGAACCTGAGAAGTGCCTTGGGATGTGCAATTTCAAGATGCAAGCAAACAGCAGGAGAAGTACCCAGAACAAGTTCCGTTATTCTGGACTGAGTGTCCCTCCTGTTATGTAATTATTTCTGGAATTTTTCTCCACGGGCTTCATTTGCAAAGGGAAGGAAAAGATAAATAGAGCAGAATGGAGGCAATAAAACTTACTGAGTTCAGAAAATTTATTTCTATCATAGATTTTATCATCAAGAGAACAACTAATAAAAAGAAAGCTCTAACAGCAAATCTTCCACAATCCATCATAGGCAATAGACAATTGTAATTTAGCATGAAAGCTCTTCTTGCAAGGCTATCCATCACCTTTCTGTCAGTCAAGCTAATGACATCATAAACAGGCTCCTCTCCAATATTTGTTCATCATTTGTGACCCACTGAGATAGATATAAGTTTTGTATATTTATTCGGTACTTACATAAATATACAAGAAGCAAGTCCCACTAGAGTAAGAAAGGTAAGAGGAACAATTATTACACCTAGAATAACATACGAAATTACCTCTTGTTTCCCTGAAATAGAAATCAAATTGTATGTTTTCAACTAGAGTGGAACATGCTTCTGATGGGTCATGTGTTAACATTGCCACATAACCAAAATGCTGCTGGGCACACTGTGTTCCTGTGGCCTTAACACCCACCGGAATAGCTTACAAACCTGGGTTTAATTCACAGAGCAAGAGTGAGGCATTCAGCATTACTCCTGATGCTCAGATTGCTTTGGGAAGAATGATCATCATATAGACCAAACTACTAATGAGTACGCTATAAATGTATATAACTATAGCCTACAGGATCCCTAATTCACTTGATTTTAGCAATCAGCTATTCCCCAAATAAATACTCTCCTATGCTCTGACAACATCAAGGGGAAAGGCTTTGTTAATTTGTTAGGAAAGATTGCCACACATGCCACCTGATTGCTAGAGGCATGTCGTGCTAGTATCTGTATAACCCATTAGAATATGATTTTATGAAGAATAAATACATATAGTCTATTATATCTATATGTTTCAAATAATTGAGTATTTCCAGGGAGATATATATATATATATATATATATATATATATATATATATATATATCATATATTGTATCAGTGATACATAACTATCATATGGTATAGGTATTTTCTTCTTTTTTTTTTTTTTTGGGGGGGGGGGGACAGGGTTTCTCTGTGTAGCCCTGGCCATCCTGGAACTCACTCTGTAGACCAGGCTGGCCTCGAACTCAGAGATCCACCTGCCTCTGCCTCCCAAGTGCTGGGATTAAATGCGTGCAACACCACTGCCTGGCATGTTAGAGGTATTATAATGTGTGTAATGTATTTAATCATAATTCTACTCAGAGAGTACCATAGAATCTACCTCAATTCTGTAATTCCATTATTGTAAATGGTAAAGGAGCTAGCTTCTAGGAGACAATTTAAGATATAGATTGAAATTTTATCATTTTTGTTTCCACTTTTAAGACATATTTACTATGGGGTCCATAATGGAGGAGTTAGAGAAAGGACTGAAGGAGCTGAAGGGGTTTGCAACCCCATAGGAAGAACAATAATATCAACTAACCAGACACCCCAGAGCTCACTAAACCACCAACCAAAGAGTACACATGAAGTCACCCATGGCTCCAGCAGCATATGTAGCAGAGGATGGCCTTGTCTGGCATCAATGGGCGGAGAGGCCATTCGTTCTGTGAAATCTAGGTGGCCCAGTATAGGGGAATGCCAGGGTGGTGAGGTGGGAGTGGGTGGGTGGTTGGGGAAGCACCTGCACAGAAGCAGGGGGAGGAGACTGGGATAGGGGGTTTCCATGGGGGGGGGTCAATGGGGAAAGGGGATAACATTTGAAATGTAAATAAATAAAATATCCAAATAAAAGATGGAAGAAGAAGAAGAAGAAGAAGAAGAAGGAGGAGGAGGAGGAGGAGGAGGAGGAGGAGGAGGAGGAGGAGGAGGAGAAGAAGGAGAAGAAGGAGAAGAAGGAGAAGAAGGAGAAGAAGGAGAAGAAGGAGAAGAAGGAGAAGAAGGAGAAGAAGGAGAAGAAGGAGAAGAAGGAGAAGAAGGAGAAGAAGGAGAAGAAGGAGAAGAAGGAGAAGAAGAAGAAGAAGGAGAAGAAGGAGAAGAAGG
>CM052700.1:140354746-140370319 GCA_028551405.1 Uromys caudimaculatus
AGAAGAAGAAGAAGAAGAAGAAGAAGAAGAAGAAGAAGAAGAAGAAGAAGAAGAAGAAGAAGAAGAAGAAGAAGAAGAAGAAGAAGAAGAAGAAGAAGGAGAAGAAATTTTGGGAAAAAAAAACAAAATTGATATTCAAGAAACTCTTTTTTTTGTTGTTTTTGTTTTTGTTTTTGTTTTCTGAGACAGAGTTTCTCTGTGTAGCCCTTGCTGTCCTGGAACTCACTCTGTAGACCAGGCTGGCCTCGAACTCAGAACTCCACCTGCCTCTGCCTCCCAAGTGCTGGGATTAAAGGCATGCGCCACCACTGCCTGGCTCAAGAAACTCTTTAAATGGATATTTCAGAAAGGCAAAATAAGAATTTAATCAAATTTTCTATAATAGCAGGACAAAGTTTCCTTTAACGGAGGTGAGATTCAGCATTTTGTTTTACATTTAATTTAGTAAAGTGCATTTTAGTTGGCGATGAAAATTTAAGCTCTTTTAAAATCAGTGATCAGGTACGTTTTCCTAATTAAGCTTGATTGCTCCTTTTACATCCCTGCTTACAGACAGAAAATTATATACTATTTAGATGTATAAATTCTGAAATACCAAGTTAATATTAACTTCTGCAAGAAAAGAAAAGCAAACCATTCTGAGATTTCATGCCTGTTCCACTGCTTCTATTTTAAGAATAATAGTAGATAATACAAACTTTTGCAAAACTCCAAAGACAGGTCCTTGGCATTTATATTGTATCAATTGTATGATGAGTATATTTCTGCCTTATAATGGCATATATAAAACTGTTATCATACTTAAATAATTTTATATATATATATATATATATATATATATATATATATATATATATATATATATATATATATATAGAGAGAGAGAGAGAGAGAGAGAGAGAGGGAGGGAGGGAGGAGAGAGAATTTATTTAAAAAATAAGTAACTTTCCATGTAATATTTATACATGAATATCTTCACTCAGAACATCCTGGATATTTTAAGGCTTATCATAAAGGACTTCATTTTTCAGGTGAGAAATGGAGACTTAAGAAGATTAAATAATGTATCAAAAGTCAAACTCTTAATAGATAGTAGTAGGAACTTGATCATATTCTGAATTCAGAATTGGCATCCTAATCTACTAATAAACTATATCCAGTGTGTAGACCAAAAGTGGACTTGGCAAATTTGTCTAAGAAAAGTACATGACTCCCAGATAGTGTTACTAGAAAAAAAAACAAAACCAAAGCTGCATAAAAACACATAAAATATTATTAGCTTTCTATCAGAAAGACAAATTTAATGGCCTCTTTTTGGTTTATCTTAGCATCCCTAATTCAATTACCATTTATAATATGCATTTATATAATACATATATATTTGTATATCATATATAATATATATTTGTTTTATATATATATATATATATATATATACACTTAGATAATCTATACAAAATTTTTAAGGAAACATTGTTATATGTACCATAAAATATGTACATTTCAGTATTTGAAATTCTTACCCATTTCTGAATGTCATTTCTCAATTGCTAAAGTAATTACATCTGATTTATTAATTGAATATAATTTTATTACCAATTATATATTTATCTGCACTTTAGAAATCAACAAAGAAAGGAAAAGAATTAATAGCTCTGAATGAGTAAGTTCTTTCTACTTCCTTTAGCTTGTAGACTTTTACCCTTGACCATGCTTCCTGGTATACACACTGATAGAGTTGACTGGCTGCAAAAGAACACAGGATTTTCTGGGGCTATGAAACCTATTAGCATAAAATATGCAGGCGGTTGTGAACACTTAGTTTAAGCAACTCACATTTTTTTATGAGATATACACTCACCAAAAAATATTAAAAAGATGTTCTCATGAAGTCATTCGTAAAAGGTAACAGAATCCACCCACTCACCCACCCCAGTTAAAGGGTTCTCTTAGACTGTGAGCTATGAAACTAGCATCTCTCCAAACATAGGGCACATCACAATGTTTAAAAGTGCTTGAAGAATCTCTACTTGAGCGATTTGAGGAGCCAGACACTGATATGGTATTAGCTCTGACCCCTTTCGCTGTCTCCAGCTGGTCATTAGTGAACCTCTGTTTGTTGGGAGGCTGGTGAACAACTCGGACCTGTGTGATCCTTGGCTTTCTCTCAGGAACAATGGACTAATTTGCTGTTGCCTCTTCCCACAATGTACAAAATATAAAAACAATTTCTTGAATTTCTTTTTGCGGTAGCTAAATAAAAATATTTTTAACGTGCAGCATAGGTAGGGTGTGTATTTTATATAATTACTAACTTTTTTTATGGCCTGGTTAAAGTTTCCTTTCCTAACCAAGAGTCTGTTGGAAATTGATTCCTGTTGGCAAATGAAAAAATCAGTTTTCTCCAATGGTATACCTGGGTATATCAACCTTAGTCCAGGACAGGCCACACACTCAGGAGTAACTGACCAACAGAAAATAAATTCCATGTTTATTTGTTTTCTTTTTTGGATGGTAATTCATTGCTTTTTATTTTATTTTGTTTTGGCATTTTTATTTGGTTTTTGCTTGTTTGTTTTGACTTTTCTTGTTGTTTTTGTTGTTGTTGTTGAGAGAAAGAACATGACTTGGGTAAGTTGAGTAGGTGGGATGGTCTAGAAGAAGTGGGGGAAGACAACATCCTTACCAAGGTACACTTTTATCATTTGTAGTTATACAGAAGTTGCTTTTGTAAAATTCTCAAATGAGAAAACATAGTCCAAAAAGATGAACTCACCTTCAATTTGAAATGTTTTAAGTGATCATAATCCTGAAAGCTATGATCATACAAACAAGATTTGTCAGACAAAATTAGGCAGACACATTATTGAATTCTCACAAATAACTGTTAAATTGGGTAAGATAGTTATTCTTCAAGCTGTCCCACTAAGGATAAATTAGTTTAAATCATTTTCTTTTTTTAAAAAGATTTATTTATTTATTATAGTTAAGTACACTTTTTCTTCTCTCTCTGACCCAGCTTACTCCGGCCCTGCTCGCTGTAGCTGTCTTCAGACACCCCAGAAGAGAGCATCAGATCTCATTACGGATGGTTGTGAGCCACCATGGGTTGCTGGGATTTGAACTCAGAACCTTCGGAAGAGCAGTCAGTGCTCTTAACCACTGAGCCATCTCTCCAGCCCTTAAATCATTTTTCTTAGCAAGTATCAGTCCTCAGTAATAATACATTGATCATGAAGCTGGTTAGAAATTATATAATACCAGGTAATATTAAGAAAATATAGAACCAGGACTTCAGAAGACAAAAGCCAACTAACACAAACAGGACTCAGATGGAATGAAAGCTCACGATGAGAAATACGGTCAGTCCTGACTAAAAATAACACCCTATTTTACTAACTCAAAATAAACAAATAAATGTCTACAAAAGAAATCTGAAGTCATGGTGCAAATGCGGCAAGGGGAGCCAGGAGTAGGCCAGCCCTGCTGTGTTTCCTCATCCACCCTTCTTACGCCTGGCACCTACTTCATTATGAAAGACTGCATACTTTTGAGAAACCACAAGGGAATAAATAAAGCATAATGTCTTGTATCAGGTCAAGATTTTAAGGGCCATCTTTACAAATTTGCTGGAAAGTGATTTCTGCTGAGGTGTGGAATCCATCTCAGTTTTGACCTGAGATAGGTTTCCCTTTTCATCAATTTGCCTTCAGTTCAGTCTTACTGCTGACTCTGAGTCTGTGTATTCGGAGAACAGCATTCTAAGTCTTTACTCTTAGCCAGAATCTAAGTTCCATTTAAAACATAGGCAGTGAATATCTTCCCAAATATTTAGATGCTTTACCCAGTCCAAAAAGGTCAAAAAGATTATAGGGTTTGAAATTGGGGAAACCTGGATTCAAATCCTCACTCTAACACATTTAACTAGGTACCCCACACAGATTACTTTACTTCTCTGCAACTCACCCTCTCCGTGTAAACTGCTGATCCTGCTACTCACTATGCTGGTATTTTCATGTGGTTAAAAGACAGCAAGTTTAGGTACTTAATACAGGATTTAGCACATGCAGAATGAAATTGATATTAGCTCTATTACTTTTACTAGCACTGTTTGGTTTCTGTTTTGTTTTATCTAGATATAATCCCCGTGTATTCTTAAATTACAGTGCCATTGGGAAAGGTACTTCAATACATTTATTTTTCATAGAATAAAAACTATTTATTTTTGTTGTGTTCTAGGAAGGGTTTGGGGAACAGTCAAATATAACCCTTGCTGACTCCCTACAACTAGTAGGCCACGCCTTCACTAATAAAAGAGTCCAGTGAGATAGTAAGCAGCTTTACAAGTATATCCCAGGGTAACTTAGTTAACACTTGTGTGTGGACACTGTCCCTCCACTTAGCCTTCTACAGCTGTGCAGAGCACCCTTGGTTGTCTGCTTTCCTGCCCATTTCCAGTCAGTGCTGCTTCTGAGTTATATCCCAGTGCTTCAAGAGTTGGTATACTGAGTCACAGCCACAGGCAGTGTTCTTATTCACTTAGCACCGTTTTAAATGCTTTCCTCTATGTATATATAAATAAATTCTTATTTTATACTCCCTTTACTTATTTTCCATGCAGACCACATTACATATTAAATTACCAAGACTAGATTTGAACAATTACATTTATGTCATGACACTAAGTAGCAATGCATAGAAATTCTCTCCAGAAACCTTGGAATATTTCATTAGTATAGTTCCCAGAACCTGTTATATATGATAAACTAAAAAAAAAAAAAAAATCAATGGCATACAGCATATGAAAATGACTCAGAAACAGTTATTACAGTTTATAGGGTCAGTCAATCAGACCTGAGAATTCTGAGTGAGTTCAAAGAGTAAGAAGTTAGCAGCCACACGGTGGCAGAGGGTCAGCTGGTGCCGAGGGAGTAGTGAAATACACACCAGGTTCCCTAAGTAAACATTCATGCCCCAGACAGACGCCATCACACAGGGAATGTTATGATAGATGGCTTCAATGATATATGCCGTGTATTAACTAATCCCCGGGCACTCGTTGGCAGGCAGCGTCTCACTCGCTTTGCCTTGGCGGATAATGGCCCATTGAAGCCATTATCATTTCAGAGGAAGGAAAGTTGCAGTCATGCCTTTTAGATTTCTGTGGGGATTTTCTGAATTTATTACCATAATTTTTATATTTCCTTTGTCTTCCAGAAAAGAATAATGGTACAGATTAAGCCGCACATCGCAACCCTTAACTCTAAAGGTATTCCTAGTGATACCAAAACCCTGCTCTATAACCGAACCAGCTCAGCAGCTGGAACTGACTCATCTGCCGGCTACGGGGTGGAGTTGGCTAGGAAGGTTGTTTTACTTTCAGTATTGTTTGCAGCAACTGTAATTATGCATAACATTTGTTATGAAGGTGACCTGCCATCGCAGACCTTTATTCTGCACTTCAGAGAAAGGTTCCACACAGCTACGCATAGATGCTTTGACAAAGTTTAAATCGAGCACCTTGTCGGAGTTGCAGAGCTGTGGTAGGCACCACATTAGAGACCTTCAGCATCAGCCAACATAAATGAGAAGAGGGAAAGGCCCATCTTCAGGGCTTTTGTATTTTTTAGTCATGATAATAACGGATAACATCCTGAACAGATGTAGACAATGGAGAGGTATATCACACGGTTTAGGTAGGACACTTAACGCACCCAGTTGCTGGGTGACCAGGGATAGGATTTGGCTTTACCACATCCATTGGCCTAAATCTGGAGTAGAATTTCTCTGTTCCTGCTGCTGAGAATTTCAGGGCGTGCTGACAGCCCTAAACAACCTGTAGCAGTTGTAGAATGATTCATAGTTCCTGGTAAGTACTGGTGACTACAACTAAAGAAAATTTTTATGGTTTAACCAATGTCTGGAACAAAATCTAGAAGAAAATTATTCACAATTCTCATAGCCTTTTTGTTTGCAAATTTTATACATTGGACACTAAGATATTGTGGCTCTCTGGGCTTTGAGAAACGTACAAACTAACATATGCATAGAGGAGTCTTGGCCAGTAGGTTACAGCATAAAAGGGAATCAAAGCAGCCTAGCTCAGTAGCGCATGCCATGCCAATAGGTTCTGACTATTTGTAAGTTTAAAACAATAAGACCCTTTGACCCAGTGAATTTGAGACTAACTTGAAAAACATAGCAAGATCCCATGTCAAATTAAAATAAAGAAAACCTTTCTCGCCAGACTAAGACTTAATTCAATATTTAAACCCCATTCAAAGGATCTGACATGACAGAGGCACAGCTGTCTGCTTTCTTCTTTCTGACAAAGACAGAAGAGCAGACAGGAAAACAGCAGAACCCTTAAATAGCTACTGAACAAAAGACTTCGAGAAGGAAAGGCAAAGGAAATAAACAGAAAAGCCAAGCATCAAGGAATAGAACATCACTGAATTAATGGGGACAGCAGTGGCTCACACTCCTCTGCCATGTGAGCATAGCACCAAATTTAATTGGGTGTCTTAGCTGGAGACAAGGTACTGGAGGACCAGGGGTCTTAAATGCATGACCTTAATCAGATACACACAAGTAAAATGGCTGCTACAGCACTAACTGTCACATGTGTTACAGGCTAAACTCTGTGACAGAGTGAAACTCCTGGAGCACACGTGAAGATAAAGAGGGAATAGGGAATGTCAACACATGTTGAGAAGGCAAATAACACATTAGGCAAACCAGCTGTGAAGCCAGGAGGGCGGCTTGAAGCCTGACGTTCTGTGTGAACTTATCTAAGATAGATAACCACTCTGTTCCTTAGCTTGCTCCTCTGTAGAAAGAAACGAATACATTTCTTTTATAATTTTTCAAAAGTTTCCGGGGAGATATGTTAGGATGGGGGTGCTGGAATCAACCAAACCCAGAGCCTTGCACATGTAAAGCAAGTGTTTCTACTCCTGAGCCTATTTTGTTTTAAAAGACTAAGATCTTATTTCAGTTACCATAATTATAACTTTCATCATGCATGTCTATTTTAATAAATGTAACTGTGTGGCATTGTATTGTTACATGGGAATTGAGGCAAATTTGTATTGCTTTGATTAATAAACTCAATTTAGGATCTGGGCTGTAGCATGTTCAATCAACAGCTCTAGAAAAAAAACATCAGTTCAAGCAAAAAATAATTTAGAAAAATATTTGTGAAGTGATATATGTTCCCTTTTTAAAGTTCACCTTACTACTGGCATATCAAAGGACCAATTTATCCCATTAATAAGGTAACAGTAAAAGGCAGCCAACAGAGATATCACAGTATATTTATCTGTGTCAGTCTCGTGCATAAGAAGAGCATGTTTTTAAAAGGATGAGATCAAGCTGGTGTTTAGCTAATGCCTTAATGTAAAAAATAATAGTCATTGAGAGAAGCTTTAGATCAGAAACGGCACTTTCCCTGAACTGAATGAATGGGTTAACCCCATCGCTTGTTTTCAGTTGAGGCTTTCTGCTGCCCTTCCCTTAAACATCCCGCCATCACCAAAACATCTTAGCCACATGGCATGCAAGAAAAGAAAGTAGAAGCTGAGAAAAACCCATGAGAAATGTGCCTTGGCTTCTGAACTCAGACAATATGAAGGGGATTTTCATGGGATTTCTGCTAATAAGCTTTTTCTCAAGACTGGATTTGCCTTGAAGCCCTAACACCACCCCAGCAGTAGATATTTTAGACTAAGTAGGAGAGATGCTCAGAGATTCCCAGCGATGCTGTACAAATACAAGGAAGTTCAATCTTCTCAATGCATCTACTGTTGGGGGAGGAGGTAACCTCCTGCTGCAGTCGGAGCAAATGGCCTTCTCCGGGTCTGCCTGACCCACGGCGCTTCAAGAACGCCTAGCATGGCCTTTCTTCCACAGACCTCGCTCCTCAGCTGCTGACCTCAACCGCAGGACTAGAGTCATCTCACCACAGCTTTTTTCTCTAACATATAGAATTTCCTAGAATGTCATACACAGAGTACAGAGGTTAAAGATTTTAAAGTTTAAAAAAAAAAACAGAATAATTGAGTGACAGACAAAAGACACTGAAAGAAAAAAGTAATATCATTGAGTGACAAAATTAATTTATAATTTTTCTAAATTAAAAGCACATTACTTAATAATTTAAAATGACTGAGTAAATGCAATTTGCCAAAAATCATTTTGAAGGGCAAGACTTTAAAACGTAGTTACTGAGGAGCTGGAAGGAGGCGGTCCCGCTACTACGAGAGTAGATTCAGGAGAGGCTGATGCTCTATGCATGGTCATCACAGCAGCTCCAAGCAAGGAGCTGGGGAAGTCACTGGACACATTAGTGGTCTTTCAGCCTGGCTGGGAAAACAGTAGATCGAGGTTCAGGTAGAACCCTGGCCTATACTCATGCATATGTAGGTGTATGTGCAGGCAGAGAGAGAGAGAGAGAGAGAGAGAGAGAGAGAGAGAGAGAGAGAGAGAGAGAGAGATTCTTCTTTTCAAGACAGGGTTTCTCTGTGTAGCCCTGGCTGTCCTGGAACTCACTCTGTAGACCAGGCTGTCCTCGAACTCAGAAATCCGCCTGCCTCTGCCTCCCAAGTGTGCCACCACTGCCCAGCAAGAGAGATCATTTTTAAAGTAACTATTGGTAAAAGAAGGATGGATGAAGGAAGGAAGAGAAATCGTATTTTTGGTTAAGTCTGGGAGTTTATATGTCCCACTTAGAATGTTTTGAGCAAAATGTATAACCTTTCAAAGTAAAATTTTATTTTAATCTCAAAAATTTAACATCTATTAAGTTCTCTTTGTTCCATTTAGAAAGTTGATTTCTTTCTTTGCTAATTTCAATACTTATTTGTTTACTGTAAATATAATCAGGGTATCATTAGTTTGAACAATGGTTTCATTATGTATGTGCTACCGTATACAAACATTTATATGTGAAGAAACATATGAAACCATTACAATTTCAGTACAAAATAAATATAAAGTGAGATAGGAATTACCTCTGTGCTGGCTAGGTTTTAATGTCAACTTCAAATACTCTAGAGAAATTTTGGAAGAGGGAACCCAAATTGAGAAAATGCCCCCGCCAGATTGGTCTGTGGGCAAGCCTGTGGTGTGTTTCCATGATTGATGGTTGATGTGAGAGCCCAGCCCATTGAAGGCGGGCCCACCTCTGGGCTTATGTTCCTGAGTCCTCGGAGCAAGCCACAGAGAGCAACCAGGGCTCCTTAGGGCCTCGGTTTGTTCCTGCCTCTGGGTTACTCCCTGAGCTACTACCCTGTCTTCTCTGGATAGTGAATTACAAACTGTAGGATGAAATAAATCTTTTTCTCTCAAGTTGCTTTTCGTCAAAGTGGTTTTTTCACAGAAATAGAAATCCTAACTAAAACAACCCCAGACTAATACTAGTTTATTGAAACATTATCATCATATTCTGTGACTAAAGAGCCCCAACTGAAGCGTTTCATGATAGTAAGATACTCCAAAAGAAAGAAATATATAAATCAATATATGTGTTTTCTTGGAACCCAGACTGTTAGACATTTATGAAAATGGGAGTATTTTTCCTAGTAAGTCATTTCGCAGTTTTAATTGTCATTTTATTATCAAATTATGTCTTCATAGCCTTCCACTTTCTGTTCCTAATATAGCACACAATTTTAAAATACAGGTCTCTTTTTGTACTGATTCAAATTATACATGCTGTTGAATTACAAGTTAAATCTATGAAAATAAAATCATTGTATTTTTGAAGGTTAATTATTTTTAAAATTCATCTACTCTTTTTAACATGTTAATTCAAGGAGACACTTGCATTTCCCAGAGTATTGTATTGTATGTATGGTCTACAATACTCAGAATAACGTTATTTTATAGGTCTTTTTTTTTTTTCTTTTCTTTTCTTTTTTTTTTGCAAAACTTAAGTGAACCTTGGGTGTAGTACCAAGTTAAAATGGGAAGAGAGGACATTATGAAGCAATCACAGGGCACATTGCAGGTCCACACTGTTGTCAAACCAGGAACAACATCTGAGAAGACATAAGGAATCATAAGGCTAATGCATTTTCTGTGGTATAAACAATTAGTACCAATTAGCATCTGGCTTAACATTTTATTTCTTTCTGCCCTAACCTCCTTACCTGTAGTCATTTTTCCACTGACTCTCTGGAGTTCTTAACAGTTTCCTGGGCAGGAATATTACCTGGTATCCTTGTCTAATGGTTAAAAGGAGATCAGTTGTAATGTTGAAGATCTCAAATTTAGAAAAGGAGAGGGTGTCAGTGGCAGAATGCACAGAGATACTTAACGGCAAGGAACTGTGCTGCAGAGAGGGGGTCTCCATCACACGAGGACAGAGTCAGGACTGCTGGGGTTTGCAATATCTGTACAATTGAGCAAAGGTCAAATGTTAAAAGAGAAGGCAGCTTATTCTAGGTTCCTTTCTATAATACAATCCGTTTTAAGTTGAGCAAGAAGAACCTTGAACAGAAGCATAAGTTCATTGTAAACCTCTTAGGTCTGTTGCATCAGATGATTTATTGACTATGAGACAGGATTATCCACTAGCCGTCTCAAATGAAAGGTTTAGGAGTAGCATAAACCCACATCATCTCCAAGACTACGTCACATATTTGATCCACCTCTTCCACTTTTCCACTTAAAATGTCTCATGACTGTGTTTAAGGTGAAGAATGACAAGCAGGGCAAGTTAGCAACAGCCCAATTCCATTTGGTTCTTGGAATATCATCTCTGTACAGTGAACATTGATTGCAAAATCAGCTTTAAAGAAAATTAAAATGATCAGTTATCTCAACTCTAGGAAACTCTCTGTGGAACTGTTATTTTTAAAGCAGAATCAATATCTTACACCATTAATGCTACTAAGCAAAGACAGAGGGGAAAATCCGTGTTGTTGCAAAGATTGATTTTGTTTTCTCTTTATGTACTTTCATATTGATCAGGGAATTCACAGCTGGAAATGCCAGGATTATCATTTAAATTTTATTAAATAAAGAATTTCAAAGAGAAATTTTATATATTTCCCTCTTTCTGTTTTATTTTTACACATTCCGAGTCTCTCTTGCCCTCCCTCCCTCTCTCCCTGCTCCTCTCTCTGTCCCTCTGCACCCCTCTGTCCCCCTCCCCCCACCTACTCAGATACAATGTTTCTGTCATTCATTACTGCAGTATGGAATGAATTTATACCTTAAATAAACAGGAAGTCAAACAAGGCTGTCATCTTTGTGGCAAGGCTCTGCTACTGTTTTGGGTCATTGATCAATGTTTGCCACATGTGTGTTTACATAATCATCAGGTGTCAAACGAGGAAGTCAGGAAGACAATTGGTTTTCTCAATAGCCAGTGTTTGAGATGGACGAGAATAATATTTGATGTTTGGAAGTTTGGGGAATAAACGAGAAGATGATTATCAGAGTGGAGACCGCTTCCAATACTGTCAGCCAGCTCCAGATGTTCTTCCAACTGGAGAGATTACAAAGGCAGAAGTGAGCATTCCGACTCACAGATGGCTTCTCCTGCTCACAGCACTTGCTGGTTAGCCATTTGGAACAAATATTTTACTGTAGTAGGTCCAATCAATAAGTAATCAGTAACCATTTTACCAAATATCTTATTGGGATATTCTAGAATGCTCTTCTATGGCTACACATCCCTGTGTAGATTGCTCATTTCCTTAGATGACCTCTTAGCATTCATATTTGACCACAGATTAGTATGTTAAATTGTGTTATAAACTTTCTGTTCAAGTAATATTGGCTTCCAGACCCAATTAAATGTCTGCATATGGGAAGCAGATGAATTTTCTAGATAGCAGTAGGAATTGCCAAAGGCAATTTCTTGAGTCTTTGCTACAAGGTTACATGCAAACCACAACTAACTAATAGCAACTGAATTCCATTCTGTGGCACATATTTGCTTAATGATTCTCTTATAAAACTGAAAATATTGGGGGGAAGGGGAATTGGAGATCTGGCTCAGCAGGCAAGTGCTTACCTCACAAGTCTGATTGTGTGACTGCTATCCCCAGAATCCACATAAAACGTTGGGATATGCTCTGGAGAGATTGCTCAGCAGTTAAGAGCTTACAAGCTGCTCTCCCGAAGGTCCTGAGTTCAATTCTCATCACCCACATGTTAGCTCACAACTGTCTATAACTATAGTCCCAAGGAATCCTTCTTCTGATGTGCGTGCAGACGAAACACCCATATGTGTTCATAAATAACTAAGTAAATAAATAAATCTTTGCCAGGTGGTGTTGGCTGACAAGTTTAATTCTAGCACTCAGAAGACAGAAGCAGACAATCTCTGATTTCGAGGCCAGCTTAGTCTATAGAGTTAGTTTCAGGACAACCAAGGCTACACAGAGAAACTCTGTCTTGAAGAAAACAATAACAAAACAAAAAGCTGATATGTGGAAGCATATATTTGTAATTTCAGCACTCCTACAGCAAGATAAAAGATAGAGACAGGAGAATTGCCTCAAAGCTCCTGAGATAGCTAGCATGCCATACTCAGTATAGCAGAAACAGTGAGTGCCTAAAAATAAATAAATAAATAAATAAATAAATAAATAAATAAATAAATAAATAAATAAATAAATAAATGTGGCTGGAGAGAACTGACTCCAAAACTTTGACTTCTGACCTCCACATATGTGCCATGAAATGCACACACAGACACACACACACACACACACACACACAGAGAGGCATGCACCACACACACACCCCTCATACATGTATGCTATTATAAAAATAATATTGATTTATGTAAAGTAGGACAGGAAACCATTCACTATATAATTAAGAATATGAACTTATGAGCCAATTAAAAATGGAGGAAGTTGTTATTTGGTACGAGGACAACAAAGACACAACCAATGGGGTATCAAGTGCTTACCCAGGGAAAAAGCTCAGCTTTAGAAAATCTAATGGCAATTTTTATGGCTTGATGAATACTGGCATCTGTCATTTGGAAAATGTACACAAAATAGAATCAGTGATTCCACTCTCAAGGAGGCTTCTGGATCTTGGGGGAAGGAAGACAAGGAACCCGACCATTTATACAGCTTCCCAGATGTTGTCTGTACCCTTTAGGTTTATAGCACCAAAGAGACTACAATATATTCAAAAGGGAGGTAAATTTTTAAAGGAGAGTTTGAAGCTGGATATTTATGAATGTGAATATCAGGCTAAGAGATTTATATTGTATTGAATAAGGAATGGAGAACCATTTATAATTTTAGCAACAGAATTACATAGTTAATAAATACTTGGGGAAAATTAGCATTGCTTTAATGTACAGTCCCAGGGAGTTGGACAGAAGTGGATTGGCAGAATAGGAGGCTGTTAGGTCCCAAATTCATAAGAAACCATGAGAACCAACAAGGAGTGATACAATAGCAGTGTATTTGGAAAGAATTCACAGGAAATTCCCTGCATATAATCACAAAGAGGACAGCGAGGTCAGAGGTAATCATGAATTTTAAGCCTATCTAACTAGTGCCACAAATTAAAAGAGAGAGCCAAGCCTGCCTTAATGTGTCAAGATGGTGAGCCATGACTGAGAGGAGCCCATGATTAGCACAGCCAAAGTATAAATGGCACCATGATTTCCAGTGATGGAGTAATTATTTACTTATACCCATTGTAGCACTAAGAGGAATACTTTCATGGCTGCCTCTACACAGAAAATATTTCTATGTAGTTATGACTCAGAGAGCCTCTTCAAAAATAAATCAAATAAAAACAATACCACTTGTTGTCATAATTTTTGTAACAGTTTGGACATGTGGCTATCTGAAACAAACAAACAAACAAACAAACAAAATCCCAAGACCAACAGACCTCTTTCTACAAGAAGTTTGACTCTCATGTGTTAATTGCATAGTCATTGATGAAGGGTTTATAATTTCAGATACAAAAGGAAACAAGAAATATTCATCATAATAACACTGTAATTGCACTCTTCATTGTCAACTTCAGTGGATTTTGAATAATCTGCAAGGCCTGAGGTTCCAGAGGCGTGTGAGTGAAGAGGAAGGCCCATTGCAACATCCTGGGGGTCATGGTCCTCAACCCAATAGCAAAGGAACGGAAGCGAGTGTGCTGAGTGAGCACCAGCGTTCATCTCTCTCTGCTTCCTGAATGAAGATGGAACATGACAGGTGTTTCTTGCTCCCACTGCTGTGATTTCTCTGCCACAACAGACTTCATCCTTCAAGCCCTGAGTCAGATAAATTCTTCCTAAACTTGCTTGTGTGAGGTATTTTGCCAAAGCAATGAGGAAATTAATTGTCACCATATGATTCTATTCAAAGTAATTATTAACCAATGAACTTAAACCTTAATATGTTTACTGCAGGCTTACATTCTTGTTTTTTCCACATTCACAACAAGTACATAATTGAATGTATACAGAAAACCACTTTCTCAAATAGCTAAGGTTTTTTTAATCTGAATTCTGAATATTCCTATCGTTGATCTTAGAAACAAGATGGAATTATTGAAGGTTTTTTCCCCTCCATAAGTGTCTTACTGGTTGCTATAACCAAATGTTTAACTAATAATTTTAATTCTGAGTATAATTTAGAGTATGTGTCTGGTATTGCATTCACATTGTTCATTAGCTAAAGAAGAGATGATGATGGATTTAAACAGTGCACGAATTGAAATAGTTTTGCTGGGGCAGGAAGAAATGCTCAGTGGCTGAAAGTGCTTACTGCTCTCCCAGAGGAGCCTGGCTTGGTCCCCAACACTAATAGCAGGCATCTCACAACAACCTATAACTCGTCTACTCACATGTGGTGCATAGTCACACTCACACAAGCATACAAATAAATATAAGTGCAGGGAGAAATAACAAAATTTTGAACAAAAAAATCATATAATAAAATATCTAAATGGTATTTGTTGATTGAACCAATCAGTGTCCAAAAATTAAAATTTTCTTTTTGTCATTTTTGTGCATTATGTAAAATAAATGATACAATAAGAAAATTCTTTTGAGTTCCAGGTTTAGTAACAGCTATTGATAGAGAGTTTAGCAAGGTTTCTAGTTTCAATTCTCATGTAGAAATAACGCATTATTTAAACTTTATCTTCTGCATGAAGTTATCCTACAAAATGAGTGCTTACAAAGAGATGGATCAATCATTTAATATTGTACCTACAATTTAACTTTTCAATTATTTTTTTTAAAGTTTATTGTTGGGTTTATTTAGGTATATGGGTGATTTTGCTCACTTGCATGTTTTTGCACCATTTTGCCTGGGACCTGTGGAGGTCAAAGAGGGCAGTAGATCCTTTGGAAACGGAATTATAGACAGTTGTTAGGTGTCATATGGGTGCTGGGTATTTAACTCAGTTCTTCTGCAAGAGTCACCAGTATTCTTAAGACACTGTGCCATTTCTCCAGCACCTTCCATTTATTTTAAGCATCTGCATTGAGCTCATGTAAAGTCAATCACATTGTTTCTTAGTAATCAGTAATAACAATTCTTGTGAACTACAGCCATCTCAAGAAAGAGCAACCTACATTTC